>OZ004621.1:29491171-30091171 GCA_963924575.1 Pycnomerus fuliginosus
TGTTGAAAAAAAAGTTTATTTTTTTTA
Organism: Pycnomerus fuliginosus; assembly: GCA_963924575.1. NCBI lineage: Eukaryota > Metazoa > Arthropoda > Insecta > Coleoptera > Zopheridae > Pycnomerus > Pycnomerus fuliginosus. Next base: position 29,491,199 of record OZ004621.1, read on the forward strand.
TTTATTTTAATTATTCATTCTGAATAGCGCAGCCAATAAGCAGATTTCTTCTTACAATAAGCTCCATTTTGCAATAGTCGAACTTTAGTAAGCTCATTATTTTGACACCTGTCTAGATTATACCTATTTAAGGTATGGTCCAACTACCAACAGAGTCGTGCAAATCCTCGGCTAGGTCGAAATTAGTAGAATTAGCCTAAGCTTAACAATCCACAAAATCATCGATAGAAAAATCACGAAAGTTCAATGAGAAACTATTGAGGATTAACATACCCTAAAATTTCATTCCGCTATTGCAAATCCTAGGTTAAGTCGAAATTAACAGAAATGGTCTGGATTGGAAAATCTGCAAATACATAGGAGCTGTTAGTTGTCGAGCAGAGAGGAACGTAACTGAAAAAATAATGCCCAATTGGAAAGGTGCTTAATTTTAAAGGTAGAATAACATTAAATGGTGTAAGAAAACCTGTATAAAACCGGGATAAAATGTTGGAGATGCCAGATGGATAAAAACACTCAGAACCAGCCAAAATATTATGATGGCGTTTGCTTTATCAATAATTGTATTAACATTACCTATTAATTTCGGGGTAATAAGCGGTTAGGTCGAAATAAGTAGAATTGCCCTAAACTAAAAGACTCACATAAACAACGATAGAAAAATCAAGGGAGTTAGATGAGAAATTATGAGACTAACATATCGTAAAATAGCATTCGTTTCATACAAATACGAGGTTAGGTCGAAATTAACAAGTACGGCCTAAATCGAAAAATCTGCAAAATGTGTAAAAACCCTAACAAAACCCGACAAGATGTGATGTAATTAACTTTATAAGTACAATATTACAGATAATATAAATACACAATTTAGTGCGAATTCGCTATTAGGTCGAAACTAGCAGAATTGGCATAAGCTAAAGAAAATGCGCCAAAGAAAAAACTACAGAGAATTAAGAAAAGTGCGATGAAAAATCTGGGAATAAACATTAAGTATGTAAATTTCGCAAATAAAAAATATCAATAACTGTATCAGTGCACAAATTGATTTCCATAAGCGCTAAATCAGATCTAATTGTTAATTTCGAAACGGATTATATTGACCACTTAATTGAAAGCTACACAATACAAAAAGTAGCTTTAATGAAAAATTAATTTGCACAGCGTTATTGATGAAAATAGAGATTCAAAAATTAAACAAATTAGTCAGTTTATGATAAAATATGGAAAATTAGACTGACGTTAGAAATTAGGTAAAGTTAAACATACTTTAACACACCTAAGAAGTAGTTACTCGACACAACGTACACAAATAACACCGCACACCCCTCCACAAGCTGGCGCAATGAATGAGAATCGGATTGACCGCCGGCGCCGGTAGAACTGCCATACTTACAAGCCATCTAGCGGACAACTGCCGCGCATGGCTGATTACCCCCACCCCGCCATTTAGGTGACATTCTCTTACACCTGGCCTAAACTTTGAACTATTCGAGATTATAACAAAATACAGGATAAGGACCGCCCAGTTGAACATAGGCATCGAAACTGTTTTGCAAGACCTAAAGAACTACCTTGGAACGTATGAACGTATTAAAAATCCGACCGCGGCGAACCCTATGACCTGACCTGACCTTTTTTTTTTTTTTTTTTTGGGGGAGGTGGAAATCCATCATGGACACCCGGCGCTTGGGGTCTTCTCTTCTCTGCCATTCAATCTTGTTCTTTCCTTAATGAGTAAGGTAATTGGTGGAGTACCAGTTACCACTTGAACTGCCGCCGATGATACCGTACGGTACCCACTCGCCACCCTCAGCAAGGCTCTTCTCTGCAGGCTGAGCAGCATATTTTCGTATTTTTTAATCCTGGTGACACCCTGCCAGACTGGCGCCGCGTACAAAACAATGGATTGTACCACTCCACACAGCACCGCCCTCTTTGAGCTGCTTGGTCCCCCCACATTTGGTAGCATTCTGCCCAATGCCGCCATTCTTTTTTCCGCCTTTTCTGCGACGTATTTGATATGTTCGCTAAAGAGTAGGTTGTCATCTATGATGACCCCCAGGTATTTTACTTTTCTTTTCGGTTCTATCCGGGCACCGCCCAGCTCAAAGTCTACTCCAGCCCTTTTCCTGGGGCCCCAGTATAGTTTCCCCCCCAGTATAGGTTCCAATTTTCCAGTCTAATTGCCACAAAGCCTCTGCTCCTCTTTACATCGACCACTCCGACATTTCTGTTGATCAGCTGAACTGCTACCGCCTCGCTTTTGTCCATCAGATATCCGTACCTTCTCGAGATCTTTACGTTTGGCTCGCTTATTATGACAACGTCCACTTTCTTTTGACATGCTACGGCATACGCTATGTCGTGGGCGGCTCGAGACCGCCCTAGATTAGTTTGCAACACCTTCACTGAGTATCGGGGGGAATACCTCGTGGCCTCCGTCCACGCTGGGCGTCCTGGCAGCAGCGCTTCTGCCTATATTTATACCTATTAAAACTAATGTCACAGTCATTGTCCTTATCACAGTATTTATTTGCTTTCCCATATACGATGCTCTAAGGTATATCTATCGGCGCCGGGTTGGTTCCCCTTTCGTCTCCGTCACCCGTGATATCGGTCCGATGGTCGCTCTGTTGATCCTCCTCTTTCTGGCCCGCTTGGGTCCCTCGGGTCCCACCACTCGCCTGGCCAGCATTTTCTGGTCTGGTGTTGACCATCCTTTGGAGTCTCTTTGCTTGTGACAGCGCTCTTTTAAAAGCTTTGCACCTACCCGTGCCAGCTCTGTGACCTGCTGTCTCACAGATAGGGCACGCCTCCACCTTTTCACATTCCTTCACAGAGTGGCCTTCTTCTCCACATTTCAGGCACAATTTGGACCTATCCGCCCCTGTGCATTCTTTAGAAACATGGTCGTATCCCCAGCATTTAAAGCATCTTTTTATTTTTATATTTTCTTCGAGTCGGCAATTTACCAAACCCACCCTTAATTGGCCATCTTGTATGACCTTGTCCGCTTCCTCCTTTGGGAGTCTTATTGTGACCGACTGAGTGTTTCTAGATCCTGCTCTAAAATCGCTAAGCTTGTGTTCATTTTTAATGGATTTGCCCAACACTCCCTCTATTGCCGATATTACTTCTTCCTTCTCCACTGTAGCGTCCATTCCTCTTATATGGATAGGTTCGGTGAATGTTCTTTGGCCTGCCTCCCTAACTAGGATCCTCTCGGACGTGGCCTTGTTCCTAGTTTGCAGTTCTATCTTAGCCTGCTCATTCTTTTCCAGGGCCATAAGTAGTTTGCCGTCCTTCGTGCTCCGCAGGCCCCTCACGTTTTTTCCAAGATCGCTACTTCTTACCGTCTCTTTCACTGAGTTGAGTAAATCTTTATACTCTGAACCTTCTTCCCCCACTACTAGGGCGTAGGTGGTACGCTCCGCTTTGTTTCGAGTGTTATCCTCCGTTGCTTTGAACCGTCGGTTCGTATAGATAGCGATCTTGGCAGTCGTGTTTTTGAATATACACTGGGCCATTTTTTTCAACCGCTGATTGCTAATATCATTTAGATGGTGCATTGCTATCCACTCGGCGTCGTCTGCCTCGTCCTTGAGTTTCTCCAACCTCGCCCAGACGTCTTCCTCCGAGCCATTGTGGGTCATTTTCACGATCTTGCGTGTAGCGTACTCGCTCGGGTCCTTCGATCGGATTCTCGCAGTTTGTTCTATCACCTCAAACTCGGCGTCTGTGTCTTGTAGTTCAGGGTATCTATCTCGGTAGAGACGCTGTATGCTCAGCTCCATGTTTGGGTCTTTGGGTTCAACCATGATTACTTTCACTACTGAGTCTTTGGTTGTAATTGGATTTCCGTTGGTAATTTCTACATTTCGATATACGTCGTCGGCCCACTGCAAGTCGGCTATGCTCCTCCACTCCTCTATTGTCTCTACCCCATCCAGAGATGAGATCACTCTTTGCTGCGGTCGGTATTGTGTTGCTTGGACAGCTACACTAATCCCATTCGATGAGATTTCTGGCTCTGTCTGTATCGCTATACTTGCTGTTTGTTGCCGTGTACCATAGTGCCGGAGATCCTGGAGTTCCGACACGACCTCCATATATTCCCGCCTATGCGCGACACCTTCTTCCTCCACTCTTTGCAGTGTGCCTATCATTTCTTTTACAACCTTTTTTATTTCCTTGTGTACGTTATTATTTTCACGACAGAATTGTCCTAAATGGTTAATTTTATTGGCCAGCGCCCTCATCATCTTGCTTCCAGCTTCATATCCCTCCACGTCCTGAGGGCTTAGCTTGGTTTTCCTTCTCTTCTTGCTTTGCCTATCTCGATTTGGCGTATAAAACTCCTCGTCTGAGGAAAACTCGTGGGTCTGTCCTTCCGAACTTCCCACAGGGGATCTAGTAACGGAGCCCCTACGCGCGAAGGGGTCAGGCTCTACGCCCCTTCCTATTCCGGTCTTCCTTATGGCACCCCGGTTTTGCGTATCTGAGAGTAATCCTTGTGCAGTGCTTGAGTCGTCATCAGTAAATCCGTCCGGGTTCCGAGGCTGGGCTATATTAGACATTACAAATCAAATCAAAAGGGGTTTGCATTTTTCAGCTACTGCCAGCTCGCTGGGGTGTCGTACCCTACTGTGGCAGAGCCCCGCCGGACCACTACTATTTTCATGGCCGTACCACCTGGGGGGGTCTTTCCATCCGCTGGGGGGCCCCTGGGCCCCAGCCCTGCCCTCTCATCGCCTGTTCGCGCCGAGTCGTCTTGGTGTTTTTTTTTTATTCGTGGAGGTTGTCTCCTCCACTGCCTCATTTTTGTCCGCGGTGGTTATTTTATTTCGCCACTACCCGCCGGCAAGCCGGTGAGGGCGTTCCCCTATCCGCCACCTGGGGGACGCGCCAGGTAGGAGTTGGCTTCTCCCCCGGGACCTGACCTGACCTGACCTGACCTGACCTCGCCTAGCCTAGCCTTTTTTTTTTTTCCCCAGCCCCATCTTTCGATGGCAGGGGCTGGGGAGAGGGGAAATCCATCATGGACACCCTGCGCTCAGATGTCACTCGCGCGGGGTAGTGCCGGACTCTTACCGGCTAAAACCCCTCCCCCTTCTGTTCCCCAGCTGGAGCGGGACCGCCTCTCGGCATTACTTCGCTCCAGCTGGTCACACCTCCTCCCCTAACAGTTCCTTATTGTGCTACTCTAGCCTTCTCATCCTTTTGCTTTTGTTTCACTATGGATCGGAATAGGTCTAACACATCATCCTCTACCGGTTCCTCGTCTTCACTGCTGATCTCGGTGACCCCCTCCGGGTCGGCGGTTGTTGATACGATTGTTGATCTTCGTCTGAGCCTCAGTTCCTGTTTAAAGGCCTTACATTTATAGGTGCCAATTCTGTGTCCTTTCATCTTACATGTCGGGCATTCCGGTTCCGAATTACACTCTCTAGTTTTATGCCCCTCCCGTCCACAGTTGTAGCAGCACAACCTTCTGTCGGTTGCACTACTGCAGCTCCGAGCCATGTGTCCAAATTTCCAACACTTATAGCATCTAATTACATCTATTCTTTCTTCTATCTTCCCTCTGCATATTCCTATTTGTATGTGCTGTCTTTGTACTAATGCCTCAACCATGTCCTTGTTTGCTGTCACCGTAACCGCCTGCATACCGGCCCTCATGGGTCTAATTTTTCCTACCTCTATTCCTTCCCCATTGTCCCCAGTATGTTGGATCAGCGCGTTCCGCACCTCCTGTTCTGTCACAGTTGCATCTAGATTCCTGAGGTGAAAAGTCTTTTGGTCTCCCCTCCTTGTCCCAAGCTTCCGTATTGTTGCATCCTCTATCCCTTCCCGCAGTACCTTCTGTATTGCTTCGGTTTTTTGCATGTCCTTATCCATAATAATTAATGTACTTCCGTCTCTATCCTTTCTCACTTCTCTTATTGCGCTCGCTTCGCTTACTCCTGTTAGAATTTCCTTCACCTTTCCGACCGTATGCTGATAGTCTGAATCTTTCCTTCCCACTACTAAGGCGTACGTATTATGTTCCTTCACTTTTTTCTGCTCCTGTTCTGGGATAAGACGCGGCACGTAGAGCTCTACCTGCGCTTCGCTCCCTTGGAAGATCGCTTGTACCATCTTCCGCATTATGTGGGTGTCTACTTTCTCCACCTTGTGTGTGACTATTTTGCCCACGTAATTAGCACCCGCATGTTGCTTAACTTGCTCTAGCCTCCGCCACAGGTCCTCCTCGGTTCCATCCACTTCTATTTTAATAACCTCCCTCGTTTTATCGACAAAGACACTTCCTCTCCTGACGCGAGTGATACACTCCATTATGTCATACCCGCTACCCATCATCTGCAGTTCCGGATAACGGTCTTTAAAGAGTTTCTGCACTGATTTGTTCATATCCTTGTCGTGGTCCTCTACGATGACCAGTGTGCAGTTACTTGTCGTCACCCCCGCCGGATTGCCAACCACCAACTTCACATTTTCATACGTCTCCTCCTCCCATTTCCTGTTCTTTATCCTCAGAAAGTCTTTGTACTCAGCATCCTCCAGCAAGTCCCCTTTCCTAATCATTCGGGTTTCCTTTCTCTTCCCTCCGCCATTTCGAGGGTTTTTTTCCGGCTCTGTCTGTGTTGACACCTCTGTTGTATTGCCCGTACCTTGAACACTTAAGCACCTCTGCTCCCGCCTGTTCCTAATTAGCTGCCTCATTTCCTTCGTCGCAATCTGACTCACTCGACTACAGATTTTCGACGTCTGCTCTTTGATCTCTCTCTTTGTGTTACTGTTCTCTTTCACTATCCGCTGTAGCTTTATACAATCGTTATTCACGTTTTCAATAAGAGTCAACAGCTTCTTTTGCAAACTCTCCACTTCTAGTTGGGCCCTGCTTGCCTCTTCCGTTTGTCCGAGCCCCCACGCCACCTCGTCTATCTTCCTCTTTTTTCTTCCTTTTGACGTGCCCTCCTCTTCGTCCCAAGTGAGATCCAAAAAGGACACGTTCGTAACTATAGATGTACCATCCTTTGGCGGTGAAAGCACTACTGACAATCTTCTGTCTCTTCCTAGCCTAGCCTAGCCTGTCCTTGCCTGGTCTGACCTGACCTCGCCTCGCCTGCCTTGGCCGCTGCCATTTTTGGAGCTAACCTGAGTTAGTAAAGTTAACTTACTCTTCTACTAGTCCAGTTTCGTTTCTCCAAACTTCAAGTTTACGCAAAGTTCAAATAAGGTAGTAGCCTAACCATCTCACCGACATAATAGGAAACTGTAAATCATTAGTTATTTACATAATATGTGCGGTAACAATAATTTTCGCGCACTAGCGAGCAGGTTTGGAAACCGAGTGCGCAAAGCGCGCGAGGGGTCCATTGCTCGCGTGTGCGCGAATATTGTTAACGCACAAAGTATGTATTCTGCTCTTTGCACGAAAATCGCACGATACTAATCATTAGCCAATGGAAAATTTGATTTCTGTGTGCTTACCATGGCAACTCGAGGATTTCCTGGAAATTTTTGATACCTACCTAGACCAATCTAAACGAAATTAATAAGTGGAAATTTTTATGTCAAATTAAATGTCAAAAATCGTTTTTATTCAATTTCTGTGGCTGTATCGTTGCTATTTTCTTACCGAATTCATTTCCTGGAAATTTTAGTCGTGCATTCCAACAACGTAATCGGGCCCTCGTGTTCCACTCGGGCCGATTAATACGTTGTTGGAATGCACTCCAAAAATTTCCGGAAAGAATTAATGCTCTTATGAGATTATAAGTGAATATTTCCAATAAAAACAAACAGAATTTCAACTCATTTGCATTGTTGATTTAGGGTACGCGCAATTTTCATTCCTAGTCAGCGCATCGGATGGAATAGCATTTTTATTTCCCATATCTATTCTAGATATAACTACTTACATTGTTATTGTACTTTAAACACCAAAATTCTTAAATTTTTTTGGTTTATTACCTCCATTGCTATAATAACACCAGTCGGTAGAAAATGTTTTGTCATTTCTGACGTAAGATGGCAAGCAGATTTAAAGTCTTTAAAACATTAAATTATGTTAATTTCGCCAAAATTGTTAGTTTGTAAATGCGGTAAGTTATATTTAGCCCAAACTACTCGACAGATTTAGCTGAAATTTGGTACGTGTGCATGTGATAACCCAACTTAGATCTGAAAAGCTTTTGGAGCCAATCGTGCAACCGGAAATGCCATTTTGGCAACTTTTAAATTTTAAATGCAAACCCCCATTTTTCACGTCACCATAAGAAAGACCTTCAAATTCTGCGTATAAAAATGTATTCATTCTTAGTGCCCTTTTGACTAAAAATAAAAAAAAAATTGATTTTTATCGGACTTTAAAATCGCGGTACAGCCCAAGCCCCTGAACCGATTTGGCTGAAATTTTGCACAAGGGGATTGCATTACACGTCGAAGAGGTGAACAGATTTTGGATTCAATCGGCCCACGGAAAGTGCCGTTTTGGCACACCAATTTCGAAATTTAAAATTATTCTCTAATTTACCCATACAAAACAAGTTTTTGAAAGATTTATTGTCACTATCGAGGTCACCATCAGAAAGGTCTTCAATTTCTGGTTTTAAATGAGACAAAATTTATTCGCATTTAGAACCCTTTGGGTAGAAAAATCGAAATTTTGTAATAACACTGAAACCACTTTATAGCCCAAACTAGTGGATCGATTTGCCCGAAATTTGGTAAATGGAGGTGAGGTGACCCGTTGAAGAGCTGAAAGGCTTTTGGGAGCAATTGGTCAACGGGAAGTGCCATTTAGGCATATCAACTTTAGAATCTTAAACAGAAGTCCCTGAAATCAAAGACCCACGCGTTGGGGAGGTTCCAGCCGCTTCTCTGCTGCCATTTTTTATCGTTGAAACTTTCTTTTAGTGATAATCACTTTGTATGGAAAGATCGGATTAGAGAAAAAATATGCAGTGCGCAATTCACGCACTCGTGTGTGCAAAACGCACCGGTACCTGTACATTTGATGTTCCCAGTTGTTTATAGAGTGGGTAATGACTTGATTTTTGTTAAAGGAGTGCAAAAAATTATTTTTCAACTACGCCACCTAGACGAGAGGTGAGAAAACTGGCATTGGCGAGTTAATCGTTTGCAGTTATCTGTGAGGCGCAAAAAGACCGCTTCTGCGTTCGAAACGACCTGCACTATACGGTGGGTCCCGTCTCAGAGTGCAATAGCTTCCGCCACAGATTCCTTGCATGAAAATAAAAGACCCGTATTTTTTTGTTTTGTTAGATTGGCCTCCGCTTCGTCCCTAGGGCTCCTCAAAAGTGAGCCCCAAAAATCGAAAATTAATTCCCACGTGTTAACTATTCCACCGATTTTGCTGAAATTTTCCACAAGACCATTACGAACGATGAAGATTTCAATAATGTAGCTGATGAATTCGTGGTGCCCAACACAGGCGCCCTCGACATTTTCGGCCCAATATCTTCGTTAACGTAATTAAATTTCCGATTTAGTTACACACCGTCCGATGGTCGATTCAATTTAGAAACTACGCTACCTCTTGCACTTTTTCTGTAAAATGCATCATTTCCGACTAAAATTAAAAAATGTGGATTTTTTGTTATTGTAATATTGTCCATCATATTATGTATTACCGATTTATGTTTATTGACTTGTCCTATACCTGTTTCTTGTAATGGTCCTACAGGATGAATAAATCTTATCTTATCATCTTTTTTAGCCAATCGTGCAATAGGAAGTGTCATTTTGGCACATCAACTTGGAAATTTTAAATACAAACCCCCATTTTTGATAGCACCTTGAAAGGCCTTGAAATTCTACTTCTAAGCATGTACTTATTTTCAGTGCCCTCTTGGTAATAACTTTAAAAATTAATTATTTTTACGGCACTTAAAGACACGCTATAAGCCCAAACCTCGTTAAAAAATTATTTTAAGTGGGGGGGGGTTGTCATTTTAAATTTTGAAGTAGGGGTAGGCTTGCAAGAGACATGTATTTCAGTTTCAACTCTTTGCGTAATTATATCGCTGACGGAAATAACAGAAATATGCATGATGCATAAATGTAAGTACTTACCCATAAACTGGATGGGGATCACCTTTGTTCCCGTGGGAACCCATGTAAAATATTATTTGGTCCCTGTAGCTGAGAATTCCTCTTGAGAACAGCTCCTGCAATTTTCCATCCACAGCCGCACAGGTGTAAATGTCTTCAAATAAATTAATAACGTTTCTTACCCTCTTTCCCATAGATCTGCATCGTCGACGAGGTTTTGGTTCTCTAAAGGTTCGCCACCAGACTGTTCAAACTCTTCCTGCACGTAATCGTTTTTGCTCGTACATGGGATTAAGCACAATACTTGCTTTTCCCCGTATCCTCCTAGTCGAAACTCTCTTGTTTCTCCCGTCTTAATAGAAGGAAACTTGGTGTTTTTTGATGCCACGCACCTTTGTCCGCCGATGTTTAAAGAAAAAAAGATGCCCCTACATTGAAAGCGCTCAAGGATAAATAATTTGGGACATGTGTCAACTTTACCGACTCGCAATAATGTAGCTGTCTATGTCAGCATCGGTCCGCTGCGAGGAGTTTAAGGCAATCAATTATCACTACGAAAAAAAATGAAATATCTTATAATCGGAAGGGCCATTTTGGCACATCAACTTTAAAATTTTAAATTGAAACCCCCATTTTTGAAAAGAACGTAAGAAAAGGCTTAAAATTCTGCCTCCAAAAATGCATTCACTCTTACTGATCTTTTGGCCACAAGTTGAAAAATTCAAGATATTTAACGCACTTTAAAGACACGCTATAGTCCAAACCCCGCCCTGACCCATTTCGCCGAAATTGGGTTTGCAAACATTCCTTAGCTGAACTTAGAGCAAATTGGCTATTGAAACCAATCGTGGTGGGTACATGGAATATACAGTGCGAGTGTAAGGTATGGAATAAAGTTCCTTAAATTTTTGTCCTTGATTTGTGGCAAAAATCCTCGGACAGGTCAATTTTATTTTTGCAATGCGTACTTGATGGAGGGGACACCCATATTTATACAAATAAACCGTTTATTGCACTTTCGACTTTAAAGCTATGAACGTGCATGGAGCAGATCGAAATTAACAGATCTAATACCTGATAAATTATTTGGTGAGACATCATCCCCAAGCGTTGCAAGTTCGCTCGCCACCTTTTGCTCATGGCCCTTTTTCTTTTCACGGCTATGGCTTCTATCATTGAGCTATGCGAATCTTTTTCCACCAATTCTTGTCGTTTTTCGTGGCGCTCTTGCCACTTCTCATATTCGTCGGCAATGATGTCGAGCGCAAAGTTCATCCCATCATCGAAGCACCCGGTTATCCTGGGGCTCTTGCTGTTGCTGCTTTCTTCAACTGTTGCGTTACGCTTGCGGCTTTCCATCTAGATATAAAAAAATACTGTGGTTAAATTAGAATTATTAAAAATATTATTTTTACTTACGGCAGCGATCTCTTTCATTAATCGCGCTTGTTCACCGTTGACACCTTGCATAATTACAGGTTCAAACTATCTATTAAGTTGTGACCAATCGCAACATAGCAAAACAGCAACCCTCTAAAACCAACCAGAGTCGTCCTCATTAACGACTCTACAAAACTCCAACAGGGCGCCACCTTATTTTGTACAAAACAAGGAAAAGAAGCAGGATGCTGTTTGCCTCTATGATTCGACGGCTGCTTATGCTCACATTGAAAAAAGGTATTTGCCTCTGCTAATTCGGTTCGGAGACGGGCGTAGTTCTTATGGACTCTAATAGATGGTATTCGTGAACTTACGGGGTTTTATCCAGCTGACACTAATTATAGACCTCTCAATAATGACACAACTATTTATAACAAATTAATTTATTAAATGGTTACTAAGGCAGAACAATTAAAGTAAAATATAGAAAGCTGGTGGATTTGGACAAAATCTCGTTTGCCGACTCCGAGGACGGGGACAGGAGGAGAGCCCCAGCTGCGGGCCCCCTTGTCCCCAAGATCGCAGCCCCTAATGGAAGCGCCTTGTACCGATAGAAAGCTGGTGGATTTGAACAAAATCTCGTTTGCCGACTCCGAGGACAGGGACAGGAGGGGGGCCCCAGCTGCGGCCCTCCTTGTCCCCAAGATAGCAGCCCATAATGGAAGCGTCTTGTACCCAGATAGAAAGCTGGTGGATTTGGACAAAATCTCGTTTGACGACTCCGAGGACGGAGACAGGAGGGCCTCAGTTGCGGCCCCCCTTGTCCCCAAGATCGCAGCCCATAATGGAAGCGCCTTGTATGTACCCAGATAGAAAGCTGGTGGATTTGGACAAAATCTAGTTTGCCGACTCCGAGGACGGGGACAGGAGGAGGGCCCCAGCTGCGGCCCTCCTTGTCCCTGGTATAAAGGCAATGAAATTCCACATGCGTCGAATAATTGGTAACGCCTCACTGACTTTTGCGCAAATGACAACTCTCCTTTCCCGAATTGAAGCAGTACTGAACTCGCGACCTATAACTATAATTCGAAGACCTTTGGTAGCACTGCCGGAGGAGGATGTTTCAAATAAAGCGGAAAATAGGCTAAACCGTTTTGAACGTCTTAATCAAATACTACAGAACATATGGAAACGTTGGAATCGGGAATACATAGCTGAGCTGCAGACTCGAATCAAATGGAAGGACTCCCATCCTAATACTCTCAAGGAAGGATCTTTAGTAATTATAAGGGAAGATCGCTTGTTTCCACAAAACTGGCAATTAGGTCGAGTCCTGCAACTGCAGTCTGGCTCTGATGGTATAACACGAGTGGTAACCATCAAAACGCCCACACAAGTTTTCAAGAGGCCAGTTACCAAAATCTGTGTATTGCCTATAAGCAAAAAAGCTGAACATAGTGAACAACCTGTGTGCGTCATTCGTGCTTAATATTTTGAATTTGTTAAATTTTTGTTTATTAATGTTAAGTGTATTGCTGATTGCGTTGCAATAGGGGGCGGCATGTTCAGTGTCAAGCAAAGCTTGGAGTCGGACTTTCTACTACGCTAACAAAATCAAGAAGCTGACCATAGTGCGCGTAGTCAATAGTAACAATATCAATAATGTAAAATTTTTATGAGAAATATTTGCTCAAATTCTGTAAGAAAGCAGAATACATGTTATAATCGAACCAACCTTAATTATTTAGGTCTGCAAGTAAGCAGCCTAACCAAACTACTAAACAGTACCTACTTAACAAACGTGTATGGTATATGATTTTTAGTGCCATAGCAGTATGAGAGGCACTCTTGTTTTAGCTTATTCGTTCGCTACCTCGTTGTATCGATCGCTCCTCAAGTCTGCCCGTCGTATAACTTGAGAACGGATTGAGATATCGGTCTGAAGCTTGGTATGCGGCTTTGTCTCCCGAAAAGTTAGGCGGGGATTGCTTTTGGGTCATATCGGACCAAGGGGGTGGGAGCTAGGGGTGAAAAACCGAAAAACTGTTAATTGCAATTACTCGAGAACTACTGGGGGTATAGTACTGAAACTTGGTATGCACGTTCGACCCTCAAGTCTGTTGAAGGTGAGGGGTGCTAATTACGGGGGACTTCGTTTATGAACTAACCCTGGGGAGCTGTTCGCTAAGTATTTTTCCAAAGGTGGAAGCTATGGATAATGAAAACCTGATAGCCTAAAATTGACATTAAATTCTACATTTCTAATCCGAATGATGTTTATTCAGAAAAAAATCGTGAATATTGCAAAATGCTGTGAAGGCAAGAAGACAAAATCTCGTTTGCCGACTCCGAGGACGAGGACAGGAGGAGGGCCCCAGCTGCGGCCCCCCTTGTCCCCAAGATCACAGCCCACAATGGAAGGGCCTTGTACCCAGACAGAAAGCTAGTGGATTTGGACAAAATCTCGTTTGACGACTCCGAGGACGGAGACAGGAGGAGGGCCCCAGTTGCGGCCCCCCTTGTCCCCAAGATCACAGCCCACAATGGAAGCGCCTTGTGCCCAGATAGAAAGCTAGTGGATTTGGACAAAATCTCGTTTGACGACTCCGAGGACGGGGACAGGAGGAGGGCCCCAGCTGCGGCCCTCCTTGTCCCCAAGATCGCAGCCCATAATGGAAGCGCCTTGTACACAGATAGAAAGCTGATGGATTTGGACGAAATCTCGTTTGACGACTCCGAGGACGGGGACAGGAGGGCCCCAGTTGCGGCCCCCCTGGTCCCCAAGATCGCAGCTCTTAATAAAAGCGCCTTGTACCCAGATAGAAAGCTAGTGGATTTGAACAAAATCTCGTTTGCCGACTCCGAGGACGGGGACAGGAGGAGGGCCCCAGCTACGGCCCTCCTTGTCCCCAAGATCGCAGCCCATAATGGAAGCGCCTTGTACCCAGATAGAAAGCTGGTGGATTTGGACAAAATCTCGTTTGACGACTCCGAGGACGGGGACAGGAGGAGGGCCCCAGTTGCGGCCCCCTTTGACCGCAAGATTACAGCCCATAATAGAAGCGCCTTGTACCCAGATAGAAAGCTAGTGGATTTGAACAAAATCTCGTTTGCCAACTCCGAGGACGGGGACAGGAGGGGAGCTCCAGCTGCGGCCCCCCTTGTCCCCAAGATCGCAGCCCATAATGGAAGCGCCCTGTACCCAGATAGAAAGCTGGTGGATTTGGACAAAATCTCGTTTGCCGACTCCGGGGACGGGGACAGGAGGAGGGCCCCAGCTGCGGGCCCCCTTGTCCCCAAGATCGCAGCCCATAATGGAAGCGCCTTGTACCCAGATAGAAAGCTGGTGGCTTTGAACAAAATCTCGTTTGCCGATTCCGAGGACGGGGACAGGAGGGGGGCCCCAGCTGCGGCCCTCCTTGTCCTCAAGATAGCAGCCCATAATGGAAGCGTCTTGTACCCAGATAGAAAGCTGGTGAATTTGGACAAAATCTCGTTTGCCGACTCCGAGGACGGGGACAGGAGGAGGGCCCCAGCTGCAGCCCCCCTTGTCCCCAAGATCGCAGTCCATAAAGGAAGCGCCTTGTACCCAGATAGAAAGCTGGTGGATTTGGACAAAATCTCGTTTGCCGACTCCGAGGACGGGGACAGGAGGAGAGCCCCAGCTGCGGGCCCCCTTGTCCCCAAGATCGCAGCCCCTAATGGAAGCGCCTTGTACCCAGATAGAAAGCTGGTGGATTTGAACAAAATCTCGTTTGCCGACTCCGAGGACGGGGACAGGAGGGGGGCCCCAGCTGCGGCCCTCCTTGTCCCCAAGATAGCAGCCCATAATGGAAGCGTCTTATACCCAGATAGAAAGCTGGTGGATTTGGACAAAATCTCGTTTGACGACTCCGTGGACGGAGACAGGAGGGCCTCAGTTGCGGCCCCCCTTGTCCCCAAGATCGCAGCCCATAATGGAAGCGCCTTGTACCCAGATAGAAAGCTGGTGGATTTGGACAAAATCAAGTTTGCCGACTCCGAGGACGGGGACAGGAGGAGGGCCCCAGCTGCGGCCCTCCTTGTCCCCAAGATCGCAGCCCATAATGGAAGCGCCCTGTACCCAGATAGAAAGGTGGTGGATTTGGACAAAATCTCGTTTGACGACTCCGAGGACGGAGACAGGAGGGCCTCAGTTGCGGCCCCCCTTGTCCCCAAGATCGCAGCCCATAATGGAAGCGCCTTGTACCCAGATAGAAAGCTGGTGGATTTGGACAAAATCTAGTTTGCCGACTCCGAGGACGGGGACAGGAGGAGGGCCCCAGCTGCGGCCCTCCTTGTCCCCAAGATCGCAGCCCATAATGGAAGCGCCCTGTACCCAGATAGAAAGCTGGTGGATTTGGACAAAATCTCGTTTGCCGACTCCGAGGACGGGGACAGGAGGAGGGCCCCCTTGTCCCCAAGATCGCAGCCCATAATGGAAGCGCCTTGTACCCAGATAGAAAGCTGGTGGATTTGGACAAAATTTCGTTTGCCGACTCCGAGGACGGGGACAGGAGGAGGGCCCCGGCTGCGGGCCCCCTTGTCCCCAAGATCGCAGCCCATAATGGAAGCGCCTTGTACCCAGATAGAAAGCTGGTGGATTTGGACAAAATCTCGTTTGCCGACTCCGAGGACGGGGACAGGAGGAGGGCCCCAGCTGCGGCCCCCCTTGTCCCCAAGGTCGCAGTCCATAATGGAAGCGCCTTGTACCCAGATAGAAAGCTGGTGGATTTGGACAAATCTCGTTTGTCGACTCCGAGGACGGAGACAGAAGGAGGGCCCCAGTTGCGGCCCCCCTTGTCCCCAAGATCACAGCCCACAATGGAAGCGCCTTGTGCCCAGATAGAAAGCTAGTGGATTTGGACAAAATCTCGTTTGACGACTCCGAGGATCAGGAGGGCCCCAGTTGCGGCCCCCTTGGTCCCCAAGATCGCAGCCCATGATAAAAGCGCCTTGTACCCAGATAGAAAGCTGGTGGATTTGGACAAAATCTCGTTAGCCGACTCCGGGGGACGGGGATCGGAGGAGGGCCCCAGCTGCGGCCTTCCTTGTCCCTAAGATCGCAGCCCATAATGGAAGTACCTTGTACCCAGATAGAAAGCTGGTGGATTTGGACAAAATCTCGTTTGACGACTCCGAGGACGGGGACAGGAGGGCCTCAGTTGCGGCCCCCCTTGTCCCCAAGATCGCAGCCCATAATGGAAGCGCCTTGTACCCAGATAGAAAGCTGGTGGATTTGGACAAAATCTAGTTTGCCGACTCCGAGGACGGGGACAGGAGGAGGGCCCCAGCTGCGGCCCTCCTTGTCCCCAAGATCGCAGCCCATAATGGAAGCGCCCTGTACCCAGATAGAAAGCTGGTGGATTTGGACAAAATCTCGTTTGTCGACTCCGAGGACGGGGACAGGAGGAGGGCCCCAGTTGCGGCCCCCTTTGACCCCAAGATTACAACTTATAATAAAAGCGCCTTGTGCCCAGATAGAAAGCTAGTGGATTTGAACAAAATCTCGTTTGCCGACTCCGAGGATGGGGACAGGAGGGGGGCACCAGCTGCGGCCCCCCTTGTCCCCAAGATCGCAGCCCATAATGGAAGCGCCCTGTACCCAGATAGAAAGCTGGTGGATTTGGACAAAATCTCGTTTGCCGACTCCGAGGACGGGGACAGGAGGAGGGCCCCAGCTGTGGCCCCCCTTGTCCCCAAGATCGCAGTCCATAATGGAAGCGCCTTGTACCCAGATAGAAAGCTGGTGGATTTGGACAAAATCTCGTTTGCCGACACCGAGGACGGGGACAGGAGGAGAGCCCCAGCTGCGGCCCCCCTTGTCCCCAATATCGAGGCCATAATGGAAGCGAATTGTACCCAGACAGAAAGCTGGTGGATTTGGACAAAATCTCGTTTGCCGACTCCGAGGACGGGGACAGGAGGAGGGCCCCAGCTGCGGGCCCCCTTGTCCCCAAGATCGCAGCCCATAATGGAAGCGCCTTGTACCCAGATAGAAAGCTGGTGGATTTGAACAAAATCTCGTTTGCCGACTCCGAGGACGGGGACAGGAGGGGGGCCCCAGCTGCGGCCCCCTTTGACCCCAAGATTACAGCCCATAATAAAAGCGCCTTGTACCCAGATAGAAAGCTAGTGGATTTGAACAAAATCTCGTTTGCCGACTCCGAGGATGGGGACAGGAGGGGGGCCCCAGCTGCGGCCCCCCTTGTCCCCAAGATCGCAGCCCATAATGGAAGCGCCCTGTACCCAGATAGAAAGCTGGTGGATTTGGACAAAATTTCGTTTGCCGATTCCGAGGACGGGGACAGGAGGAGGGCCCCAGCTGCGGGCCCCCTTGTCCCCAAGATCGCAGCCCATAATGGAAGCGCCTTGTACCCAGATAGAAAGCTGGTGGATTTGGACAAAATCTCGTTTGCCGACTCCGAGGACGGGGACAGGAGGAGGGCCCCCTTGTCCCCAAGATCGCAGCCCATAATGGAAGCGCCTTGTACCCAGATAGAAAGCTGGTGGATTTGGACAAAATTTCGTTTGCCGACTCCGAGGACGGGGACAGGAGGAGGGCCCCGGCTGCGGGCCCCCTTGTCCCCAAGATCGCAGCCCATAATGGAAGCGCCTTGTACCCAGATAGAAAGCTGGTGGATTTGGACAAAATCTCGTTTGCCGACTCCGAGGACGGGGACAGGAGGAGGGCCCCAGCTGCGGCCCCCCTTGTCTCCAAGGTCGCAGTCCATAATGGAAGCGCCTTGTACCCAGATAGAAAGCTGGTGGATTTGGACAAAATCTCGTTTGTCGACTCCGAGGACGGAGACAGGAGGAGGGCCCCAGTTGCGGCCCCCCTTGTCTCCAAGATCACAGCCCACAATGGAAGCGCCTTGTGCCCAGATAGAAAGCTAGTGGATTTGGACAAAATCTCGTTTGACGACTCCGAGGATGGGGACAGGAGGGCCCCAGTTGCGGCCCCCTTGGTCCCCAAGATCGCAGCCCATGATAAAAGCGCCTTGTACCCAGATAGAAAGCTGGTGGATTTGGACAAAATCTCGTTAGCCGACTCCGGGGGACGGGGATCGGAGGAGGGTCCCAGCTGCGGCCTTCCTTGTCCCTAAGATCGCAGCCCATAATGGAAGCACCTTGTACCCAGATAGAAAGCTGGTGGATTTGGACAAAATCTCGTTTGACGACTCCGAGGACGGGGACAGGAGGGCCTCAGTTGCGGCCCCCCTTGTCCCCAAGATCGCAGCCCATAATGGAAGCGCCTTGTACCCAGATAGAAAGCTGGTGGATTTGGACAAAATCTAGTTTGCCGACTCCGAGGACGGGGACAGGAGGAGGGCCCCAGCTGCGGCCCTCCTTGTCCCCAAGATCGCAGCCCATAATGGAAGCGCCCTGTACCCAGATAGAAAGCTGGTGGATTTGGACAAAATCTCGTTTGTCGACTCCGAGGACGGGGACAGGATGAGGGCCCCAGTTGCGGCCCCCTTTGACCCCAAGATTACAACTTATAATAAAAGCGCCTTGTACCCAGATAGAAAGCTAGTGGATTTGAACAAAATCTCGTTTTCCGACTCCGAGGATGGGGACAGGAGGGGGGCACCAGCTGCGGCCCCCCTTGTCCCCAAGATCGCAGCCCATAATGGAAGCGCCCTGTACCCAGATAGAAAGCTGGTGGATTTGGACAAAATCTCGTTTGCCGACTCCGAGGACGGGGACAGGAGGAGGGCCCCAGCTGTGGCCCCTCTTGTCCCCAAGATCGCAGTCCATAATGGAAGCGCCTTGTACCCAGATAGAAAGCTGGTGGATTTGGACAAAATCTCGTTTGCCGACACCGAGGACGGGGACAGGAGGAGAGCCCCAGCTGCGGCCCCCTTGTCCCCAATATCGAGGCCATAATGGAAGCGAATTGTACCCAGACAGAAAGCTGGTGGATTTGGACAAAATCTCGTTTGCCGACTCCGAGGACGGGGACAGGAGGAGGGCCCCAGCTGCGGGCCCCCTTGTCCCCAAGATCGCAGCCCATAATGGAAGCGCCTTGTACCCAGATAGAAAGCTGGTGGATTTGGACAAAATCTCGTTTGCCGACTCCGAGGACGGGGACAGGAGGAGGGCCCCAGCTGCGGCCCCCCTTGTCCCCAAGGTCGCAGTCCATAATGGAAGCGCCTTGTACCTAGATAGAAAGCTGGTGGATTTGGACAAAATCTCGTTTGTCGACTCCGAGGACGGAGACAGGAGGAGGGCCCCAGTTGCGGCCCCCCTTGTCCCCAAGATCACAGCCCACAATGGAAGCGCCTTGTGCCCAGATAGAAAGCTAGTGGATTTGGACAAAATCTGGTTTGACGACTCCGAGGATGGGGACAGGAGGGCCCCAGTTGCGGCCCCCTTGGTCCCCAAGATCGCAGCCCATGATAAAAGCGCCTTGTACCCAGATAGAAAGCTGGTGGATTTGGACAAAATCTCGTTAGCCGACTCCGGGGGACGGGGATCGGAGGAGGGCCCCAGCTGCGGCCTTCCTTGTCCCTAAGATCGCAGCCCATAATGGAAGCACCTTGTACCCAGATAGAAAGCTGGTGGATTTGGACAAAATCTCGTTTGACGACTCCGAGGACGGGGACAGGAGGGCCTCAGTTGCGGCCCCCCTTGTCCCCAAGATCGCAGCCCATAATGGAAGCGCCTTGTACCCAGATAAAAAGCTGGTGGATTTGGACAAAATCTCGTTTGCCGACTCCGAGGACGGGGACAGGAGGAGGGCCCCAGCTGCGGGCCCCCTTGCCCCAAGATCGCAGCCCATAATGGAAGCGCCTTGTACCCAGATAGAAAGCTGGTGGATTTGGACAAAATCTCGTTTGCCGACTCCGAGGACGGGGACAGGAGGAGAGCCCCAGCTGCGGCCCCCCTTGTCCCCAAGATCGAGGCCTTAATGGAAGCGAATTGTACCCAGACAGAAAACTGGTGGATTTGGACAAGATCTCGTTTGCCGATTCCGAGGACGGGGCCTGGAGGAGGGCCCCAGCTGCGGGCCCCCTTGTCCCCAAGATCGCAGCCCATAATGGAAGCGCCTTGTACCCAGATAGAAAGCTGGTGGATTTGGACAAAATCTCGTTTGCCGACTCCGAGGAAGGGAACAGGAGGGCCCCAGTTGCGGCCCCCTTGGTCCCCAAGATCGCAGCCCATGATAAAAGCGCCTTGTACCCAGATAGAAAGCTGGTGGATTTGGACAAAATCTCGTTAGCCGACTCCGGGGGACGGGGATCGGAGGAGGGCCCCAGCTGCGGCCTTCCTTGTCCCTAAGATCGCAGCCCATAATGGAAGCACCTTGTACCCAGATAGAAAGCTGGTGGATTTGGACAAAATCTCGTTTGACGACTCCGAGGACGGGGACAGGAGGGCCTCAGTTGCGGCCCCCCTTGTCCCCAAGATCGCAGCCCATAATGGAAGCGCCTTGTACCCAGATAAAAAGCTGGTGGATTTGGACAAAATCTCGTTTGCCGACTCCGAGGACGGGGACAGGAGGAGGGCCCCAGCTGCGGGCCCCCTTGTCCCCAAGATCGCAGCCCATAATGGAAGCGCCTTGTACCCAGATAGAAAGCTGGTGGATTTGGACAAAATCTCGTTTGCCGACTCCGAGGACGGGGACAGGAGGAGAGCCCCAGCTGCGGCCCCCCTTGTCCCCAAGATCGAGGCCTTAATGGAAGCGAATTGTACCCAGACAGAAAACTGGTGGATTTGGACAAGATCTCGTTTGCCGATTCCGAGGACGGGGCCTGGAGGAGGGCCCCAGCTGCGGGCCCCCTTGTCCCCAAGATCGCAGCCCATAATGGAAGCGCCTTGTACCCAGATAGAAAGCTGGTGGATTTGGACAAAATCTCGTTTGCCGACTCCGAGGAAGGGAACAGGAGGAGAGCCCCAGCTGCGGGCCCCCTTGTTCCCAAGATCGCAGCCCATAATGGAAGCGCCTTGTACCCAGATAGAAAGCTGGTGGATTTGGACAAAATCTCGTTTGCCGACTCCGAGGACGGGGACAGGATTAGGGCCCCAGCTGCGGCCCCCCTTGTCCCCAAGATCGCAGTTCATAATGGAAGCGCCTTGTACCCAGGTAGAACGCTGGTGGATTTTTACAAAATCTCGTTTGCCGTCTCCGAGGACGGGGACAGGAATAGGGCCCCAGATGCGGCCCCCATTGTCCCCAAGATCGAGGCCATAATGGAAGCGAATTGTACCCAGACAGAAAGCTGGTGGATTTGGACAAAATCTCGTTTGCCGACTTCGAGGACGGGGCCTGGAGGAGGGCCCCAGCTGCGGGCCCCCTTGTCCTCAAGATAGAGGCCATAATGGAAGCGAATTGTACCCAGACAGAAAGCTGGTGGATTTGGACAAAATCTCGTTTGCCGACTCCGAGGACGGGGACAGGAGGAGGGCCCCAGCTGCGGGCCCCCTTGTCCCCAAGATCGCAGCCCATAATGGAAGCGCCTTGTACCCAGATAGAAAGCTGGTGGATTTGGACAAAATCTCGTTTGCCGACTCCGCGGACGGGGACAGGAGGAGGGCCCCAGCTGCGGCCCCCCTTGTCCCCAAGATCGCAGTCCATAATGGAAGCGCCTTGTACCCAAATAGAAAGCTGGTGGATTTTTACAAAATCTCGTTTGTCGACTCCGAGGACGGGGACAGGAGGAGGGCCCCAGCTGCGGCCCCCTTTGACCCCAAGATTACAGCCCATAATAAAAGCGCCTTGTACCCAGATAGAAAGCTAGTGGATTTGGACAAAATCTCGTTTGCCGACTCCGAGGAAGGGAACAGGAGGAGAGCCCCAGCTGCGGCCCCTCTTGTCCTCAAGATAGAGGCCATAATGGAAGCGAATTGTACCCAGACAGAAACCTGGAGGATTTGGACAAAATCACGTTTGCCGACTCCGAGGACGGGGACAGGAGGAGGGCCCCAGCTGCGGGCCCCCTTGTCCCCAAGATCGCAGCCCATAATGGAAGCGCCTTGTACCCAGATAGAAAGCTGGTGGATTTGAACAAAATCTCGTTTGCCGACTCCGAGGACGGGGACAGGAGGGGGGCCCCAGCTGCGGCCCCCTTTGACCCCAAGATTACAGCCCATAATAAAAGCGCCTTGTACCCAGATAGAAAGCTAGTGGATTTGAACAAAATCTCGTTTGACGACTCCGAGGACGGGGACAGGAGGGCCTCAGTTGCGGCCCCCCTTGTCCCCAAGATCGCAGCCCATAATGGAAGCGCCTTGTACCCAGATAGAAAGCTGGTGGATTTGGACAAAATCTCGTTTGCCGACTCCGAGGACGGGGACAGGAGGAGAGCCCCAGCTGCGGCCCCCCTTGTCCCCAAGATCGAGGCCTTAATGGAAGCGAATTGTACCCAGACAGAAAGCTGGTGGATTTGGACAAGATCTCGTTTGCCGATTCCGAGGACGAGGCCTGGAGGAGGGCCCCAGCTGCGGGCCCCCTTGTCCCCAAGATCGCAGGCCATAATGGAAGCGCCTTGTACCCAGATAGAAAGCTGGTGGATTTGGACAAAATCTCGTTTGCCGACTCCGAGGAAGGGAACAGGAGGAGAGCCCCAGCTGCGGCCCCTCTTGTCCTCAAGATAGAGGCCATAATGGAAGCGAATTGTACCCAGACAGAAAGCTGAAGGATTTGGACAAAATCACGTTTGCCGACTCCGAGGACGGGGACAGGAGGAGGGCCCCAGCTGCGGGCCCCCTTGTCCCCAAGATCGCAGCCCATAATGGAAGCGCCTTGTACCCAGATAGAAAGCTGGTGGATTTGGACAAGATCTCGTTTGCCGACTCCGAGGACGGGGACAGGAGGAGAGCCCCAGCTGCGGCCCCCCTTGTCCCCAAGATCGAGGCCATAATGGAAGCGAATTGTACCCAGACAGAAAGCTGGAGGATTTGGACAAAATCACGTTCGCCGACTCCGAGGACGGGGACAGGAGGAGAGCCCCAGCTGCGGTCCCCCTTGTCCCCAAGATCGAGGCCATAATGGAAGCGAATTGTACCCAGACAGAAAGCTGGTGGATTTGGACAAAATCTCGTTTGCCGACTCCGAGGACGGGGACAGGAGGGAGGCCCCAGCTGCGGGCCCCCTTGTTCCCAAGATCGCAGCCCATAATGGAAGCGCCTTGTACCCAGATAGAAAGCTGGTGGATTTGGACAAAATCTCGTTTGCCGACTCCGAGGACGGGGACAGGATTAGGGCCCCAGCTGCGGCCCCCCTTGTCCCCAAGATCGCAGTTCATAATGGAAGCGCCTTGTACCCAGGTAGAACGCTGGTGGATTTTTACAAAATCTCGTTTGCCGTCTCCGAGGACGGGGACAGGAATAGGGCCCCAGATGCGGCCCCCCTTGTCCCCAAGATCGAGGCCATAATGGAAGCGAATTGTACCCAGACAGAAAGCTGGTGGATTTGGACAAAATCTCGTTTGCCGACTCCGAGGAAGGGAACAGGAGGAGAGCCCCAGCTGCGGGCCCCCTTGTTCCCAAGATCGCAGCCCATAATGGAAGCGCCTTGTACCCAGATAGAAAGCTGGTGGATTTGGACAAAATCTCGTTTGCCGACTCCGAGGACGGGGACAGGATTAGGGCCCCAGCTGCGGCCCCCCTTGTCCCCAAGATCGCAGTTCATAATGGAAGCGCCTTGTACCCAGGTAGAACGCTGGTGGATTTTTACAAAATCTCGTTTGCCGTCTCCGAGGACGGGGACAGGAATAGGGCCCCAGATGCGGCCCCCATTGTCCCCAAGATCGAGGCCATAATGGAAGCGAATTGTACCCAGACAGAAAGCTGGTGGATTTGGACAAAATCTCGTTTGCCGACTTCGAGGACGGGGCCTGGAGGAGGGCCCCAGCTGCGGGCCCCCTTGTCCTCAAGATAGAGGCCATAATGGAAGCGAATTGTACCCAGACAGAAAGCTGGTGGATTTGGACAAAATCTCGTTTGCCGACTCCGAGGACGGGGACAGGAGGAGGGCCCCAGCTGCGGGCCCCCTTGTCCCCAAGATCGCAGCCCATAATGGAAGCGCCTTGTACCCAGATAGAAAGCTGGTGGATTTGGACAAAATCTCGTTTGCCGACTCCGCGGACGGGGACAGGAGGAGGGCCCCAGCTGCGGCCCCCCTTGTCCCCAAGATCGCAGTCCATAATGGAAGCGCCTTGTACCCAAATAGAAAGCTGGTGGATTTTTACAAAATCTCGTTTGTCGACTCCGAGGACGGGGACAGGAGGAGGGCCCCAGCTGCGGCCCCCTTTGACCCCAAGATTACAGCCCATAATAAAAGCGCCTTGTACCCAGATAGAAAGCTAGTGGATTTGGACAAAATCTCGTTTGCCGACTCCGAGGAAGGGAACAGGAGGAGAGCCCCAGCTGCGGCCCCTCTTGTCCTCAAGATAGAGGCCATAATGGAAGCGAATTGTACCCAGACAGAAACCTGGAGGATTTGGACAAAATCACGTTTGCCGACTCCGAGGACGGGGACAGGAGGAGGGCCCCAGCTGCGGGCCCCCTTGTCCCCAAGATCGCAGCCCATAATGGAAGCGCCTTGTACCCAGATAGAAAGCTGGTGGATTTGAACAAAATCTCGTTTGCCGACTCCGAGGACGGGGACAGGAGGGGGGCCCCAGCTGCGGCCCCCTTTGACCCCAAGATTACAGCCCATAATAAAAGCGCCTTGTACCCAGATAGAAAGCTAGTGGATTTGAACAAAATCTCGTTTGACGACTCCGAGGACGGGGACAGGAGGGCCTCAGTTGCGGCCCCCCTTGTCCCCAAGATCGCAGCCCATAATGGAAGCGCCTTGTACCCAGATAGAAAGCTGGTGGATTTGGACAAAATCTCGTTTGCCGACTCCGAGGACGGGGACAGGAGGAGAGCCCCAGCTGCGGCCCCCCTTGTCCCCAAGATCGAGGCCTTAATGGAAGCGAATTGTACCCAGACAGAAAGCTGGTGGATTTGGACAAGATCTCGTTTGCCGATTCCGAGGACGAGGCCTGGAGGAGGGCCCCAGCTGCGGGCCCCCTTGTCCCCAAGATCGCAGGCCATAATGGAAGCGCCTTGTACCCAGATAGAAAGCTGGTGGATTTGGACAAAATCTCGTTTGCCGACTCCGAGGAAGGGAACAGGAGGAGAGCCCCAGCTGCGGCCCCTCTTGTCCTCAAGATAGAGGCCATAATGGAAGCGAATTGTACCCAGACAGAAAGCTGAAGGATTTGGACAAAATCACGTTTGCCGACTCCGAGGACGGGGACAGGAGGAGGGCCCCAGCTGCGGGCCCCCTTGTCCCCAAGATCGCAGCCCATAATGGAAGCGCCTTGTACCCAGATAGAAAGCTGGTGGATTTGGACAAGATCTCGTTTGCCGACTCCGAGGACGGGGACAGGAGGAGAGCCCCAGCTGCGGCCCCCCTTGTCCCCAAGATCGAGGCCATAATGGAAGCGAATTGTACCCAGACAGAAAGCTGGAGGATTTGGACAAAATCACGTTCGCCGACTCCGAGGACGGGGACAGGAGGAGAGCCCCAGCTGCGGTCCCCCTTGTCCCCAAGATCGAGGCCATAATGGAAGCGAATTGTACCCAGACAGAAAGCTGGTGGATTTGGACAAAATCTCGTTTGCCGACTCCGAGGACGGGGACAGGAGGGAGGCCCCAGCTGCGGGCCCCCTTGTTCCCAAGATCGCAGCCCATAATGGAAGCGCCTTGTACCCAGATAGAAAGCTGGTGGATTTGGACAAAATCTCGTTTGCCGACTCCGAGGACGGGGACAGGATTAGGGCCCCAGCTGCGGCCCCCCTTGTCCCCAAGATCGCAGTTCATAATGGAAGCGCCTTGTACCCAGGTAGAACGCTGGTGGATTTTTACAAAATCTCGTTTGCCGTCTCCGAGGACGGGGACAGGAATAGGGCCCCAGATGCGGCCCCCCTTGTCCCCAAGATCGAGGCCATAATGGAAGCGAATTGTACCCAGACAGAAAGCTGGTGGATTTGGACAAAATCTCGTTTGCCGACTCCGAGGACGGGGCCTGGAGGAGGGCCCCAGCTGCGGGCCCCCTTGTCCTCAAGATAGAGGCCATAATGGAAGCGAATTGTACCCAGACAGAAAGCTGGTGGATTTGGACAAAATCTCGTTTGCCGACTCCGAGGACGGGGACAGGAGGAGGGCCCCAGCTGCGGGCCCCCTTGTCCCCAAGATCGCAGCCCATAATGGAAGCGCCTTGTACCCAGATAGAAAGCTGGTGGATTTGGACAAAATCTCGTTTGCCGACTCCGCGGACGGGGACAAGAGGAGGGCCCCAGCTGCGGCCCCCCTTGTCCCCAAGATCGCAGTCCATAATGGAAGCGCCTTGTACCCAAATAGAAAGCTGGTGGATTTTTACAAAATCTCGTTTGTCGACTCCGAGGACGGGGACAGGAGGAGGGCCCCAGCTGCGGCCCCCTTTGACCCCAAGATTACAGCCCATAATAAAAGCGCCTTGTACCCAAATAGAAAGTTAGTGGATTTGAACAAAATCTCGTTTGCCGACTCCGAGGACGGGGACAGGAGGAGGGCCCCAGCTGCGGCCCCCCTTGTCCCCAAGATCGCAGTCCATAATGGAAGCGCCTTGTACCCAGATAGAAAGCTGGTGGATTTTTACAAAATCTCGTTTGTCGACTCCGAGGATGGCGACAGGAGGAGGGCCCCAGCTGCGGCCCCCTTTGACCCCAAGATTACAGCCCATAATAAAAGCGCCTTGTACCCAGATAGAAAGCTAGTGGATTTGAACAAAATCTCGTTTGCCGACTCCGAGGACGGGGACAGGAGGAGGGCCCCAGCTGCGGGCCCCCTTGTCCCCAAGATCGCAGCCCATAATGGAAGCGCCTTTTACACAGATAGAAAGCTAGTGGATTTGGACAAAATCTCGTTTGCCGACTCCGCGGACGGGGACAGGAGGAGGGCCCCAGCTGCGGCCCCCCTTGTCCCCAAGATCGCAGTCCATAATGGAAGCGTCTTGTACCCAGATAGAAAGCTGGTGGATTTTTACATGATCCAAGAAAATTTTATTTGGAATATTGTAAGATAGGCGGACACCCTGTATATGAAAATAATGTACGGTCAAAGAACTAGGGTGTCCGTGTCCGCGATGATTGCGAGAATTGGACTTTGAACCGGTGAAGAAAGACCCGATCAGCAAATGCAGGGGGTCGGCCCGGCTCAGAGGAGCAATTCGGGAGTAAGAAAGTAGATGCGAAACGGGTAGGTCGAATGTGGGTGTAAGAGTAGGTAGTGAAAAAGGCCCCCAAGATTGCACAGGCGGTTGCCAGCGAACAGTAACTAGCAATTAAGTGTAACGTAAGTGTAATAAAGAAGTAGGACGAAAGGACTGGTGCGTGAATTCACCAACCCCCAATCCCAAATCTTACAATATTCCACAGCCAGCGTTCGCACTGTATATTTTTGTTACTTTATATTTTTTGTTGCGGCCACAACTTGGATTATTGTCATCTGTATCTGAAATTAAATTAAATTAAATTAAATTATATTAACTCAACTTCAACCCGACCTTATTAACGCTCAAGGCAGAATAAATCCGCTCTCTTTAAAAAGTACATTGTAGCAATCATCCGTCTTATATAGGAGGCGGAGAGTATTTTTGTTATCTACTGTCAAACATTTTTCTATTAAAGTCGTTGATTTTTTAGAGCTTTTTATAACATAAATAAAAGTGAAATTAGCCTTTCACAACTGGCGCCCAACTTTAGTGGCCTTAAGAAGATACGTACCTACTACCTATAGGAGGAAAGAGAACCAGCAAGATCCGCCTCGTCTTTATAATCTACGCTCGCTTCAAAAACCCTTGAGTCTCTTTGCAGCTCCAACTGAAGAAACCTCGCAAACGAGTAAGAATAAAACGAGAATGCCTCAAACACCCTCTGAATCCCGTGGATCAACCGGACAACCCGCACTGATCTCTTTGACACAACAACAATTCCAAACATTAATCAGCAGTATTACAGCTCCCAGGAACGGAAATAATGAGAATCAACCACAACCGCAAGTTGTTGGAAACTTTCCAAATGCAATTCCCGATTCTCTGGTGACAAGATGGAAGATGTCGAAGCCTTTATTGACGCTATAACCGTCTACAAAGAGTGCCTGAACATCACTGATAACAATGCACTCAAAGGGTTACCGATGCTCCTTGACAAATTAGCTGCTACAGGTTCCAAGCGAGGTTCCAAGGGACCAAAAACCAAATCGATACCTGGAATAATGCGCTAGAAGGTTTACGCCATGTCTTTGGACGCCACAATCCTCCACACCGATTATTCAGGGAACTCTTTAGTTAACCGCAAATAGAAAAGGAACCAACTGACGTTTTCGTGAGCAGAGCACGAGCACAATCGCCTTCAGAGTCTGTTTTACATGAAACGCCTACGCTTGAGATGATCTAGAAGAAAGTAAACTGAACGTTCGACGTTCCTTGACGCGTCATTGAGGCACGGTTGTTCTCTCCACTTCGAATTTAAACACAATTTCAATTATTAAACAATTTAATTATTTTAATTATTAATAAATGACATAAGGCGTTTTTTCTCGGTTTTATGTATTCTAATACAAATTAACACAAATGGGCTCTCGTAATCGGTCAGTTTAATATTTTTTAAAATTTGTATTAAAATACTGTCACTTTTGCTGTCAGTTTTCAAATTTTTTTCGGAACAACGATTCAAATTATCATTATTTTGAAGGTATTTCAATGCAAGACAAGATTATCTCCTATGCTTCCAAATGCAAGTTTGTATTTGAATACGTAAAACCGAGAAAAAACGCCTTAACATAAATCAATATACTTAATAAATACCTAACTAACATAAATCAAAATAATTATCACATATTTCTAATATAATTCTACTCTTGCGTATTTTCATCACTGTCACTTGTGTCGCCGTCGTCATCACTATCTGTAATTATTAATGGTTGAATTTCTTGTTGGTCTAAAAATTTTTCGCGGTCCCACCACTTCAGTATTTCTTGTTGGACTTTATCAACTGTTGCTGCCCACACTTCGGGTGTTACAGTTGATAACGCCTCTTTCCACATTTCCTTCACATTTTCCTCAGAATAGCCATCACGACCAATGTGACGATCATAATAGTTTTTGCAGATGCCCCATACCATTTCAATTGGGTTAAATTGACAGTGATATGGTGGTAAACGAAGCACTGTATGACCGTGTTCTTTTATAATTTTGTCAACTTCATACTCCTTTGGTTGTTTATTGCATTTTGCCAGCTGCAACAACTCTGCTTTCAAAGCTGTTACCCGATATGCAATTCCATGGTTGTCTAACCACCGCTTAATATCATCCTTCTTCCAAGCTCCTGTTGGCTGTGGATTTAAAACAACAGAATGGTAAGGTGCATTATCAATAACAACCACTGATGGTTCTGTTAAATTTGGCAGAAACTTGTTTGTTAGCCATTCTTTATAATTTTGATAATTCATGTTGTCATGATAGTCTTGGGATTTACTTTTTCCACAAAAAATAAGCTCGGAACCTTCCACAAACCCGTCTTTTGTTCCCGCGTGGAGAATAATGAATCGTTTTCCTTCACCTTTGCAGTTCTTTACGGATTTGGCATTATCATCTTGCCAAGATCTTTTCACGGCTCCTCGGGAAAATATCCACGTTTCATCTGAGAACACAAATTGGAAAATTCCTTCTTCCAAATACCTTACAAATTCCCTCAAAAATTTGGTTCGAAGAACTGCAACATGCGTTTGTTCACACAATGCCCTTCTACCGTTGTCTTTTTTGAATCGAAAACCAATATCTTTCAACACCAAAGATAAACTTGTCCTCTCTAAAGAAAACATTTGTTTATCTTTTAATACTTTCAGCAAGGTGTTCCCTTTTGGCATACATATTATGACATTACGAATCTCCATCTTTTCCGGCTCACTTAGATAGATTCGTTTCTTTTTTTTTGGATTTCGATTGGCAATAGCGTTGTCGTTTGGAATGCTTCCATCCACTTCAGGTAAAATTCCGGGTGCACTAGGATCTTGGTTTTCCTTTATTTCGGAATCCTTTTCCCCACTTTCGCTGGTGCGTTTTGTTGCACGGTAAACCGTTTTTCTGTCCACTTTAAGAGCAGCGGTCACTCTTTCTTGCACTTTTAATACAGAAATAAGAGGACCATCATTATCCTTCTCTTTAGTAAAATACTCTACTAAGTTAACAATTAATTCGTCAACTTTTAAAACTTTACGAGGCATTGTATCACTGCGTTCAAATTCAATTGAAATAAAATTTGAAAAATGGTCCATTTTTACATGATCTGATGTCCAACCTTAAAATCCAATGACCAATGATTAAACGTTAAAAGCCATTATCCCAAGATCCATTTCTAAGAATGTGAGAATATTTAAGTGAATAATTGCAATTTCCAGTGCGAACATTAGCCTGAAATCAACATTGTACTTCTAGGAAAAAGGGTAAGAAGGATAATTGAATTTAAATCAGATATGTTTACTTTTGATTTTATTTTTCACATTAAAATAGTAGGTTTAAGTACCTATGCTATTAGGATTAAAAGTGGCACTGAATTCAAATAACATAATAGTATTTTAGGTTTAGGGAACAAACCATTTTTTAAGTCAACTTTTAACGATAACTATTATGGTAACAAAATTAGGTCTTTTTTAATCCGGTTAGAGATAAATAAATTCATTCAATCTTAATTTTAAAAACGAATTTTGTAACGGTGGGTTCATGTAAGTAAAAAATAAAAGTTGATTTTTGTGCGCACTCCCGCCTGGCTTTGCTAGCCTTGGTGGAAATACCAAGCATCGCTTGTTACAGACGGCGGTCACTGCGTTGATAACTGCAGCCGCTCGTTCATGGGGCTAAGGCTAAGGGATCAAGTTGCAGACTTCAATAGCCTCATTGAGAAAGCCCGTGCAGTTGAGTCTAATTTTGCCGAGAAGGAGAAGACACCTGACAAACCTCAACCACAGAAAACACGACCCAAGTGTGACTTCTGCAAAAGTTTTGGGCATGTCCAGGATGAATGCCGAAAATTCGCCGCACAAAATGGCGCATCTGACAAAAAGGAAAACAGTAATGACACCACTACGAAGTTAACATCTACACAGTCGGCTGACTTGAAACCTCAGAATGGATTTTCTTGCTATGGCTGCGGCAACACTGGATACCTTAAGTCTCAATGTCCCAAATGTCGAGCTTCCACAGACGTTAGATTTGCTACACTAGAACTTCTGTCTGCAGACTTCCAAGTGAAAGCAAATCGTGCAGTACTTCACGTGACTGTACACGAGAAATTTGGCGCCGCATTCATAGACACGGGTGCAAAACGCACAGTCGCTGGCAGTAAGCTCTACCAATATGTTCTGACCTGCGGATTACCGGCAACACCCAAGCAACTCCAAATGACTCTGGCCGATGGTAAAACGCGTGATGTCCTGGCACTTGAATTCAAAACCGATGTTTCGCTGAACAACCGCAAGATTCCAATGACCTTCATCGCCATTCCTGAACATATTGATAGTAAAACGCTATTGGGAGTAGATTTCATCCACAATGCTGGCATGGTGCTTGACATTCCACGTATGCAGTACTACTTCACCGATGCCCCAGATGAACGACATGAACTACATCCTGAGTCAGATAGTGGCAGCATTCCAGTTCAAAGTGTTGATGTCTCTCTTCGCTCCGACGAAGCCTTACTATTAGGTGATGTAGAGAGACGAGAAATTGACCTACTTTCGAGTGAATTTCATGACGTTTTTCAGGAATCACGAAAGCCAACCCCGTACGCAGAACACACGATCAAGCTCACCACAAACGATCCCATTGCCTTGCCACCGTAGCGACTATCGCCACCTAAAACTGAAATCTTCCGAGCTGAAATCGCAAAGATGTTAGAAAACGACGTCATAGAAGAGTGTGACTCTCCGTATGCCGCTCCAGTCGTCCTTCTGACCAAGAAAGATGGTAGCCCCCGCGTAGCGATCGACTACAGAGGCCTAAATGCAGTAACCGTCCCAGATCGATACCCGCTGCCCCGCATTGATGACCTCTTTAACACTGCCAAGAGATCCAACTACATGTCCACCATCGATTTGAAAATGGGCTATTGGCTTGTATCTGTGAAAGCTGAAGACCGAGATAAGACTGGCTTCATCACACCATTTGGACTACACCGTTTCATTCACATGCCATTTGGTTTACGAAACGCACCAGCCACCTTTCAACGGTTTATAGACCGTTTCCGTAGAGGCCTAACGAACATCACAATCCTGTCATATTTGAACGATCTGATCATCATTTCGAATAACTTCAAGCAACATTTATCAGATCTACGTCGAATCTTTGAAAGATTGCTCGAATTCAAGTTGGTTGCTAACCGAAGAAAATGCAATTTCTCCTGTGCTCGAGTGCGATACTTGGGGCACCTAATTACTCTTGAGGGAATCAGTCCGATCGGGACAAATTGCTGTCATTTTTACAACCATGCACCTGGTTTCGTCGATTGATACCGAATTTCGCAGAAATATCACGCCCGCTTAGTCTTCTAACAAGAAAAGATGCTCAGTTTAAATGGGAAAGTCCACAGGCAGAAGTCTTTTCACAACTGAAGGATCTCTTGACAACTGCACCGCTTCTACGCCAAGCAGATCCCACTAAACCATTCGTATTGAAGACTGATGCAAGTGCGTACTCTCTTGGAGCATGTTTACTCCTGGGGGAGAACTTAGATGACGAACGTCCGGTTGAATATGCTAGCAGAATGCTGTTACCTGCAGAGTGCAGCTATAGTGCCACAGAACTTGAAGACTTGGCAATTGTCTACACCGGGCAAAAATTTCGAGGTTATTTAGATGGTTCCACAGTCATCGTTAAGTGCCATTTCACACCAAGCCAGTCCGCTCCAGTCCAGTCCAGTCGCGTCGGACGCAGCTAGACTCAACAGAGCCGATAACCATTTGAATTACGGTAGTAGCGCGAATTCGCTTTCACACCGGGCCAGTCGCGTCAAATCAGTCCAGTCAAGTCGCATCAGTGACTGGCTTGGACTCAGCTGGTCGAATTTTAAAGCCAGTCTAGACCAGTCGTCGGGCGAGAAAATGGACGTGGAGGCACTAATTGGATTAGTTCAGGATCATAAGGCCATATACGATCCTAAAAATGCAAAACACCGTAATCGAGATTACATTTCCGGGTTGTGGAGGAATAACGCCCGCGAATTGAACGTAGACGGTAAGTACTGTGGCGTTTCGAAGTCTGGCGCCATTTTGAAAAAATGGCGGATGGAAGAAAGGCGTGATCGTTTTTCTAGAGAGAGACCCACGTTGATGTTTGATTGGTTCCAAATTCTTTTGAGTAGCTAACACCTCACGAGACTGGACAAAAACACAACAACTTATGTAAAACTATGTTTATTTACTCCCAATCAGGGAGTCGAGAAATCAGTACAGGCTATTTCCAATGTACATAGAGTTTATGTATTGTGTACCTACGTATCAGGTAGTCGCGGAGGGAGACCCATTAGGCGGGTGGTTAACACCCCACTTTTATGACTGATTGTAAAACCTTTGCCAATATTTCGTTCGCTCAAGCAATCAGGTAAGAGGAAAATAAGGATGGCCATTTTCCTAATCTGACATACTACCCCTGGAAGGCATCTCCGTCTCTATCGATCGTAGTCGATTTATTTTGGCTCTTTTTTTCTGTGGGGGGCGTCCCCCCTTTATGAGACGGCGCCTCCACATGCCCGAAGGCTGACCGCACCCAGGGCGGCGGCAGTAGTAGTCGCTGGGTCTAAGTAGATAAATATTTTTATAGATGGGGCCGTAATCCAGGTATAAGATTAAAGAGGCCTTCATTTGGCTATGAAATAAAGTGTGTGGGGTACTGGATTTCAGCCCCGTTAGTGGGTGGTTGTAGGAGCTTTCAGCGAACGGCAATGCCGGCTAAGGCATAGCGACGTGAATGTGAGTTAAATATAATCACCCTATCGGTCACCCCCTGCGGTACCAGTGTACCTGTATTAATGAACTGAAAGATTGATAAACATAATTCGGAAATAATGCTGTAATGTAAGATTAGTTATTTTCTCGAGTGGAACCTGTGTTTTGGGGCGGCGCCTCTCCCTTTGGCGGGTCGGACTGCCGGTGGGGCTCGTCTTCCATCCTTCCGGTCTTGGAGCCTGTTGGTCCGGAGGACTTGGTGGCGCAGAAGATGCTTTTTAGCTGTGGATCAAATAATTAGCCGCAAGGGCGAAACAGAGCCGGTCAGCGGTGCTAACGTCCTATGGCGCAGTGACACACGTACCAGTTTAAATCACCACCTACGGTGGGCGAATCAACCTACAGAGCCGGTCAGCGGTGCTAACGCCCTATGGCGCAGTGACACACGTACCAGTTTATAGGTTAAGCAACTCGCAGTTCGAGCACACCTGGGTCTAGTTCTGCCGTAGGGTCAGAAATAATCAGAGCAGTTCAAAATAGTCTACGGTATGACCCGGACAGCTAGCAACTGTTAATTAATCTCCAACTTCCAGCGGAATTCGAGACTCCTGGTGGATTGAGAAACTGCCTCCTTGTGCCTACTAGAGTAGGTGTCAAAGCTTGGCAACTTTCTGAAGATCTCGGTGTGGCGCTCAGCTTTTATTCAAATCCGAATAATAGAATCGTGACGTCAGGATGCATGGTCAGTACTGCGTTCTTCGGCTTTTCCTGGAAAGTCATGGTTTAATAGGGACGGATGTTGCCCTGCTGGACATCCGCGATTTCTCTTCTCGCCCTTTTGTCGACGCATGGCTTTACTAGCGTGGACAATGGTGAAGGCGTGTGCCTATCCTTGAAATACGACATTTACGGTGTCGAGTTTCTTAGTCTGGGCCCTTTTCTATAGTCCTCGAGATGGTATACAATGGTTAAGATTTGGTCAATTGTCACCGTAGCCCGATGTCGATCCTTTCTCTATTTTTATGACGGTAGGAACATTTCCGGCGGTCACGGTCTTTCGAGGGGCCGGGATTTATTTGAAACTGGCTTGATTGGTCGTCGTATTTATTAATAATATTAATAAATGGTGGTGCATAGGGTCTGATCCGTCTCAGTACCAAAATATTTATTGGGTTTAGTTGAAACAATAATATACCAAACGCACATTCTACAGTTCGCCGTGCCCTTGATAAACGGTAGTTGAAAATCCTACTAGAATAGACAAGTTGTCTTCTTGCATAAGGTCTCATTAATTGTTTGCTCAGAGGGAATGCTTCATCCCCTACTAAATAAAATGGCAAGCTAATATCAGTATTTGTAATTTCTTGAGAATCCGGAATATTCAGCTTGTTGGCTTTGAATGCTCTTCCCATTGCCGATTCAGAAAAAACTGTACTGTCGTTGTCCCTGCCATATGCACCCACGTCGATTAAAATGAAATTACTTTTTGCATCGGCAACAGCCATAAGTACAACGGAATGAAAATGTTTATAATTATAAAACAAAGAACCAGCATGTGGAGGGCAGTTAATACGGCAATGTTTGCCATCTACACTTCCAATGCAGTTTGGCATTTGGCAAATTTCTTCAAAATCCTTTGCGATATCTCTCCACTTATGAGCTGTAGGTACTGCCATATACAGCGGTTGCAAAGTATTCCATATTACTTTGTTTAATTCCTTAACTATACAATGAATGGTACTTATTCCAACACGAAAAGCGTAACTGAGAGAAGTAAATGATTCTCCTGTTGCCAGGTATCTGAAAAAAAGTTATAAGTTGGGTTTGAATATAAATTTTGAAGTAAAGTAAAGGTCATTTTGTTAATTTATTTTACAGAAGCGGAGGTAAAGGCAAAATGGCAGAATTTGCGAAGCAATTTTATGAGAGAACGAAGAAAATTGAAGAACATACGTTCAGGATCTGATGCAGAAAGTACTCCAAAAAATTACGTGGCCCTACTTTCAAATATTAAGTTTTTTGGAACCCACACGAACCCGCACGTAAGACAACAATGGGTAATGTTGCAGATATTGAAGATGACTCTCAAGTAGCATCCAATGACTCTCAAGAAGCATCCCATGACTCTCAAGTAGCATCCAATGACTCTCAAGAGGAATCTATCGTCCAGGAAATGGAATCACAGGAGCCTCAAACTTCTCAGGATCGATCACAAGAAGAAATTTGGGAACTACATTCTCAACAAAATTTGTCTCCAGAGACTAAGCCCTTCGAACAGCGTTTGTTAGAGTCGCAGCCTTTGCAGCAGCAGCGCCAGCGATTTACAAAAACTATTGGAAAAAAAGGATTGAAGCAAAACAGTTGTGAAAATGAAATTGATAAGGAGTATCTCAAACATTTAAAAGGATTGAATGAGAAATACACTGAGGAAAACACGAGGGAAAATGATCCGGACTTTATGTTCCTTAAAAGCCTACTTCCTTCTATTAAAGAACTATAGGGCCAATTGAAAATTTGGAATTCAAGGAGGATTTTATCCAAATTCTTAAAAATAAATTAAGTTCTGTTAAGAACAGTACTATCGCTGAGGGATCATTCGAAATTGATCACGATTATTATCTACATCAAATGTAAAAATTTTCCCTTCTTCTTAAGTTAAAACCAATAAAGTACTAAAATGGCAATCTAGAAATAAATTGTGTTTTGACGTTATTCACGTCTTGATCGGTTCTAATCTCGCTTCTAATAGACGACCTGCTTGTAGTAAAATATCTTACCTTAAAAAAATAGCCAGTCTTTCTTCAGGTGTAACAGCATTTCTGTAATTCGTATTCAATTTAACAATATCTTCTACAATTAGATTTCGAAGATAAAAAAATAAATCCGGGCCCATCCTAAAGTAATTGTAAAATTTTTTGGAATCATTCAATAAATCGGGGACACAGTGCGCCTCAATGTGGTTTATGTTTGAAAACATTGTCAACAAAAACTCTTTGTAGATTCTCATTTCGCATCATTTGGCGGTCTCAAAACCATTTTCATTAAAATCGTAGCTGATCGGCATCAATAAATATTGGCAAAATACTCAGGCAAAATATCATAATTTGTTCTTTTCTTTGTTCTTGCTATGACAGACGTTTTGAAATGCAGAATAAGTTTAACAGCATTATTTAATGAAGAATTATATTTATTAACGCTGCAGAATATCTGGAAAGGTTAACAATTCTGATTAAAAATTCACTTAATCACAAATGTGTCGAAGAAAATGTTACGACTGCTTTAAGTAAGAAGGAACCATAACGTGGATCGGCAAGATTATTTAATCTGTACCGATTCCATGACTTTAGGAACTCCCGATGAAGTGATTCTCCCGGCTGCTCTGACCACAATCCAAAACCCCGACCATTGAGGTACTGTAAACCCTCCTCAAGATGATTTAAAGCAATATGAACTTTCAATGTTTCCGAAATTTCGGTGGCCGCAAAAGCTTTCCTTAAATATGCAATATCGTTTTTAAGCCCATCGATGCTAACAAGACGAGTTGAAAAACAATCTTCTACAACCTTGTTCATGGCTTTTAACACTGAAATTATGGGGGTCATTTCCAAAGGACTTGTATTCCCTCGAATGTCGGTGTCCAAAAGGTGATCAGATTCCTTTAAGAGTTTACGACATGCGTTGCCTTCAAAAGCTTCATTATGATAGTTCTTTGCCACTAATCCTAGTTTCTTAGGCCAATTTAAAGCATTTTCTCTACCCACTAGCGGAACTAATGCGTTCCAAAATATGTGGTTGACAAAACCTTGTAAAATATGAAGTTCTGGTACCACACATTTTTGGATAACTTTTGTTTCGTCTTCTTCTTCAAACAGAGGTTGGTTAACAGTGCTAAAGCAATCCTTAGCGAATTTCTTTTCCCTGCCTAAAGTACAAAACTTTTCATAATGTGTTCTTGCATCAGCGTAAGTTCTTAAAACCATAGCCTGGAACCATCACTGGAATTACTTGTAGTTTTATTTTGCGACCTCAAATTCTTTAATGAGTCAAAACAATATGGGCAGGGGTAGGTTGACGTTGCTGTTTGAAAACCATTAACAATAAGTGTCACTTTTAGATCCGAAACAAATTTAAACGAAATCTTGTTAATTTGAGTAAGATCAAATAGAAGTTTAATGTTCTCATATGATTCTTTTATCTCTGGGACTATGCACAAAATGAGTAATCTTTGTACTCCACTAAGTTTTCCTCTCTTTCCTGCCCTCCCTCCTTCCGAGTATGTAGATCGTCTACCTTTGGTATAGTTCTTCTCTGTCTCTTGATCATCTGCATCTAATCCTCTATTTAATACCGGAGAGTAATTTTCCGGCAAAACCGTCAAACAGATTTTGAAAAAACCTTGTCCACCATCTGCCATAACTTTTATTTCAGAGTTTCCAACTTCACCTCTCTCTTCAATGATAGCGTCAATAAGTTCTTCGGCATCCGCCCAAATAACAGCCCGATCTTCTTTTTCACATTTTCCGTTGATGTCAAATTTGAACAGCCCTTGTTTATAGTAATGACGCAGTTTTGTAGATCTCTCTTTTGCATGGACACGATAATTGGATGTAACGGCCTTTTTTCCTGCAGAAGATCTAATGAAATTGGTTAGAGTACGCATTTCGTTTAAAGAGGCACCGGTGTTCGTTTGAAAACTATCTAAAGAGTCTTCAGAAAAATAAGTTACTTTAGGAGTTTTTGGATTGATAACAATGTTGGTACTTGATCCGCCCGTTGATAAACTTAGCTCGGCATTTTGGTACTTTTTGCTATGGTCGCCTACATCAAGTGACTTAAGTCGTTCATCAATGGTTTATTTTAGGGAAGATACTATAACTTGCTCTTTTTGTTTTCTTGGCAAGCTTTGCACAATACCCTTAATATTGTGCTGAGCACTTCTGTTGGAACATTTATGGCGTATTCCTTTTCCAACTTTCTGGAAACATGCAGTACATACAGTGGTGCATACTTGATTTGAAAGTTTTCTTCCTAGTACAGATTTTTTGTCCTTTATTTCTGGCTATTTGACATAGAAAACAATTCTTGCATCCTGAATCTGTCCTTCTAGTTTTAGCGCGCAGAATAACTTGCTTAAATGGCGGAATCTTAGGTAAGGGTCTCTTGAAATCATTTTTTTCTCTGTCTAAAAGAACAAGACGGCAAGTTCCACATATAGAAGTCGGATACTTAAAGTCGTTTCTATCGAATATTTGCAGACAAGCAGATACAATTTTTCCGTCAAAGTGCACAGTACACACACCTTCCTTCTATTTTCTTCATGATTTGCTTCTTTCGGCATCTTCGTTTCACTTACAACTCAGAACGTAACAAATTTCAAAAAATTTAACAAATTTGAAAGACATTTGTCAAATTTGTTATTAAAAGCATTTGTTTTACGTCATTTTGGACAGCGTGCTACTAGATTATCTTATGTCTACCGTGAGCATCTTGTTAATGAACTATTTGGACTAATTAGACATGTCAAAACCGAATTCAATTTTTTTAATTTGTAGGATAAACCAAGAAATCGAAATCAAATGTTTCCGATCAGCTACGATTTTAATGAAAGTGGTTTTGAGACCGCCAAATGATGCGAAATGAGAATCTACAAAGAGTTTTTGTTGACAATGTTTTCAAACCTAAACCACATTGAGGCGCACTGTGGGGAACAAGTGGCTAAATGACCCGAACACTGGTCTTCTCACATTGATTGGATGAATCCAAAATCGTCTCCTTTGTTCCCTTCTTTTCCGCCTTATGTAAAGACGACGTGAAATTGCCAGTTCGATGAAGGTGTTCATGTTCTACAAGCTTTGGCACGCGACTGGCCTGTCCTGACCTGACGGGGCACGACGGGCTCAGTGTGAAAGGGTTTGACAGGCATGACGTAACTGGCTCGGACGCGACTGGACTGGACTGAACTGGACTGGTTTGGTGTGAAATGGCACTAAGACAGATCATCGACCCCTGCGATGGCCCATGGGACTGAGCACCTATAATACTGGACGCCTCGCTCGATGTCGAAAACGAACAGGGCGAGCTCTCCCATCTTTCCAATACGGAAGAGAGGTCAGGTCGCCCATCAAAGAAAACATCTTAGTTCTGGATCATAATTCCTGTAATACTTTGATCCAGATGAGGAGGATGTAACAATCATCCGTCTTATATAGGAGGCGGAGAGTATTTTTGTTATCTACTGTCAAACATTTTTCAATTAAAGTCGTTGATTTTTTAGAGCTTTTTAAAACATAAATAAAAGTGAAATTAGCCTTTCACAACATGCCATATTATTTACTATCAGTACAATCAAGTCACTATAAGTCACTACAGTGTTTTACTGTTTATTTTTGTAGGTAAAGTGGCGCTTCATTTTTTCAAAATTCTTGATATTTTTGTTCCACTTTGCCAAACGTGTTGTCCCGTCTTGCTATAGTTAGTTATTTATGTTTTGGCTAGGGCTGTGTGGAAGAACAGTCCCCGTCTCATATGGGAGAACTGAACATAGCCCTTGAGATTTACCACCAACATATTTTATCGTTTTACACTTTTTTTTCTCACGTATTGTAATATTATATTTGTTCTGGTAAATAAAATAAAGAG
Source organism: Pycnomerus fuliginosus (assembly GCA_963924575.1). NCBI lineage: Eukaryota > Metazoa > Arthropoda > Insecta > Coleoptera > Zopheridae > Pycnomerus > Pycnomerus fuliginosus. Next base: position 29,532,293 of record OZ004621.1, read on the forward strand.
TTTTTCACTTTCGGACTACTTTGTAATTACTTTCTTATTTTATTTTTGTTAACTTACTAAGAATTCTTCAATTGATATAAAGTGAGAGAATAGCTACAAGAAAATTTTAGAATTTGCAATATCAACGCGTAATTGGCCTCTATTCCCGCTATCTTCAAGCTCGTCCTAGTTTCCAGCATTGTTAACATCAGCAGGATAACTTTACGATTTTTTTTATTCCAAAGGACCCAAGGCGAATTCACCACCGCTTCTTTAAACTTTTCTGACTGAAACACGTTGCCATGTAACAAATAGGAAAGCATAGAAAAAATTACCTCGTCTATGATTCCCTGGCAGCATATGCAAAAAATTAGCACAAGTAAGATCAAATAAAACCCAATACAAATCCACCGAAGCTGTTGCAGGAGTGATAAGTGGAGCCAGTACTAAAAATTAACTGGCATTCCTAGTAAGTTCAGCTTACAATAATACTGACCTGCATTATGAAAAAACAAATGTTTAAAGATGTCAAAGAACCGACGAGGACAAAGAGGATTAAGTAGGGCACGAGGTTATCGACCGATTTTTGAATGTACCTATTCAAGGCAACATATTGCCGGACGTGGTAATGTAGTTTTCTATAAACAATTTCTTCATATATTCCGTCGTTAATTAACTCTTCCTCAATGGGAAACTCGTTAGCAATTTGGTTCTGGGACTCACTGAGAATTAGAAATTCAATATAAATACTCCTTGTAAAGTATTCGAAAATCAAACAAGTTGCGGCCGTAACATAACCCATTACGTATAAAGTGAAAATATACAAGAACTTCAAAATTGAGGAATACTGAAATTCATCGAAAACTTGAATGCACAGAAAAGTATCCCCAATGTCTTCGAATAAGGGAGAGAAAGAGACAGACTGATATCCAGCCGATTAACGTAATTATAGTCGAGATGATAAGCCATTTTAGTTCAAGAGAAACAAGTTCTTCTAATCCTTTTCCGAAAGTGGAAGGACCCAAAGACATTTCCTCAATTGCTTTAAAATCTTTACTTCCATGTTCTCGATTAAACCACAGAGCTACGGGATTTAACATAATCTGAAAAAAAATACGTATGTATTGATCCTTTTGGGAGGACTTACAAAAATTGATGCTGACAATATGACGCCGTACTGGGTCAGGAGGCTGAAGCTGAAATTTCGGATCAGAAAATTTACCACAAGCAGATAGAGAAGCAAGTGGATGCACATGCAACACATGAAAAATGTACTGGTGGATTTTTTTAAGCTGATGTTAAAAATATGTCGTGGCAGCCACGGAAGCATTTTCGGTAGTGAGAAGTCGCAGCTGTGGCCATGAGATGGTTATTGATTACGTATCATTCCGGAAAGAACTTTTAATTACTGCAATTTTTATATCTTCTGTTGCAATGTCACAGTCAGTTCTCGCAGGGAGTAGGGTAGGCCCACTGGTCAAGAGGGCCCACAGCTGACAAGTGTGCACTCAAAGAAAGGAGTTCTGAAAAATACAACGCAAGCCCGATCCCAGGGCGGTGGATCTTCTCCCGTACGGGAGGTAGGTAGCGAATAGGCAGGCTACTAATTGAAGTTGGTAATTAAGGACGCCACTGGCTTTATTTACCCTGATGCGACGACGTCGAAAGCCAGAAATCACAAGATAAATCTCCTATAAACTGAGGGGAGTGGCTAGCTTTAGCAATAACACACAAACATAAAAACTATGTACATTTATAGATATCAGTTTGATACACAAATTCGTTTACAAGTTATACTGGTGATAATTTCATAACTTAAAATGATGACAGCAAAATCGTACCGCAATCCGGACGAAACAGAGCCTTAACGGAGCTCCAACTTAATTGACCGGTAAATTTCGAGCGCAAATTGGACGGCCGCAGGTACCTACTAATCCGCAAAATGACGCAAATGATCGCGCAAGTTAGTGAAGGGTCGAATTAAGCGGAGGCCTTAACGGCCACACGTAAAGTACCGCCACGAACGGATATTTTTGGTACTAAGTGGCTGAAGGCCCAAATTAACAACAATTATAGATTATAAGTTTACAATTAAATGGCAAAATTTAAGTAATGTAGCAGAAAAAGACAAATTCGTACTGAATAACACAACTTAAAGGGGGTGAAGCCCAAATAAACAATTCGAAATAACTCAAGGGGGTGCAGATTGTGTTCACACCCTCCAGCCCTGAGTCGGAGGGACAGTTCCGAATGTGGCGAAGCCCTTCGGTGAAAATATGGAACGGACTCACCGAATACAGCCCCGAAGGAAGGCAAGGACTGACGCGAACAGCTGTGCTGAGCCAAGATCGTCGCCCCCTAGCCTGGGGGTGGCCTCGAGCAGATATGGCCGGTTCTGTCTCAATCTCTCGATACCTCCAGCCGGGGAAGGAAAATATCCGCCACAGTGGTTGGACTGAACGAGTGCTTCGACAATCCACAATATTCTAACCGGAACAACACGAAGATGGGGGGAGAATCTCCAACCCTATAAATATAACCAACACAGGGTGGTCTTCAAACCCCACGGAAAACACTGAAGGAAGGGTACTCCAATTCCCAACCGAAAAATGCTAAGGCCCTTAAGCCCTACCCAAACAGGATAGGAGCGTTCAAGCCCTATCCGAAAACCCTAAAATAAATATTAGAACAAGAAATCTTCCATTAAAGTTTTACCTCGTGGTAGAGGGCGTACTGTCAAACAACCGACGAAGAAATTCTGCTTTGAGGTCACCAAAACCCGACAAACGGTATGTTGGGGGCACCGATCAAGGGCACTTCACCAACCTGGGGCGGAATCCTGCAATCTCCCGAGGGAATTCACACAAATACCAGGACGCCGTCTACGACCTCTTGTTACGTCAATTGCCTGACCGGAAAGAAGGTCAGAAAATGGCCGGCAGCCTGACGGAAGACACAGCGCCCTCTCTGGCCCCTTCCGGAACCAGAATTCCCCCAGACAGATTGACATTGACAGGCAATTCCCCTAGCTCGTAAATAAAACTAACTTAACCTCAAAATCTGACAGTTGTTGATATTCCGCAATTTAATGATAATTCGACCAAATTGGCCGTGAAACCCAGACGTAACCACCGAAATGGAGTTACGGATACCTAATAAACCACCAGGTAAGTAATTCTTTACCATGTGACTTATTTATCGACACTAAACTTTGAGACACAAACGTCATCCGAAGCGCCCCCAAAAGACGCCGATCTTCCGCCGCCACCACACGACCCCTGCAGAGGGAGGCCGACAATTATAACCGATGATCCAAAATAGCAGCGGAGAAGGAGAAACGAGCAATATCCACCCTTGAAAGTGGAACAGCTCGGGGGCTCGAAAATGAACGTGACAGCAAATAATTGATGGAACTGTGATGGACGTCGTATGGCTCGTTTGTACCTAAATCTTTAAAGTATCAATGCCTCTCGAACGCCACTTTTTTGACAAAACAAGAAAGAATTACGCAAAAGTCCCTAATTGTAGCCTCCAGTGAAAAAGGTAGTGTGAGCACGATTTCTCGAAAACTAACTAACGGATTTTAATGAAATTCGGTATGGAGGTTTTGTACACAGGTGGTGTGTACCCCGAAAATCTCGGCGGGGGATTGTTTTTGGGCCATATCGAACCATAGTAGTCGAAGTCACGGATGAAAAACCGAGAGAAATTGCAATTTTCGACGTTTGATTCCGAGCGCTGCCTCAACGCTTGAAGATAGATGAAAAGTCTGAATGGAGGAATTGTCGGCAATGAAAAGATCTACAAAAAAGTCCGGGACGGCATATGGCTATATACGATGGGTAGCCCACCATGATCGTTTTTGTGTTTTAATTTGTGACGAAAATGGCTTCGGTCGCTTATTGTCGACTATCCGTAACAGATTTTTATATGCTGTCGCGGACTTTTTTATAGGTCTATTCCTTGTCGACATTTCTTCCTCATACGATTTTAATCCATCTTCAAGCGTTTAGGCAGCGTTCGCAATAGAAGGGCGAGAATGCGAGGCTTTTCTCCCGGGAGCGAAAAATTGTAATAACTCGAGAATGAGTGGAGGTATCTTACTGAAACATGGTTTTTGAGTTCTACCATCATGTCTGTTGGAGGTGAAGGGGTGTCAATTTTGGGGGATGAAATTTAGGGGCTGAAAAACACAAAAATACGAAAACCACCTAAATATGTTGCACGTGGAGGTCTGGAACCCGACACACAAGTTAGAAATGAACACCTCTGTAAATCATAAAGTGGTGAAGTAATGAGGGGGTGAAAAGATGAATCTATAAATTGGGAGGAAGCAGGTATAATGGATAAAAAAGTGATAATAGATAATAAGAAGTGGAGAATAATGATAGTTTACAGCAGAGACATGAAAACAATGAAAAAGAAAATAGCAGAGAGGATAGAAGAAGGGAAAGGAGAACGCATACTTATAGGGGGGGGGATTTCAAAGCAAGACTGGGCGAAAGGGGAGCAAGAACATGGACAGAAAACAGAGGAACCGCAAGAAGAGAAACAAAAGACAAATCAAAGAATAAAGAAGGAAAAATCCTAGAGGAACTTGTAGAAGAAAGGGGGTGGGAAGTATTAAATGAAAATAAAGAAGGGGATGAAAAGGGGAAGCTTACATATGTAGGAGCAAATGGGGAATCTGTAATAGATTACGTAATAGGAATGAAGAAGCATGGGAAGAGGTTCAGAATAGGGGAAATGGTAGAATCAGACCACATGCCGTTAGAAGGGGCAATAAGAAGAGAGGAGGAAGGAAAAACAAACAAAGGGGGAGGAACAAGGAGGGTAATAAAGAAGGTGGGATGGAGAGACAATCAAAAAATACAGGCAAAACTTGGGGAAAAATTCGAAGCAAAGGGGGTAGAAGAAAAAATTACACGAGCTGGAGAAAATTATAGGAGAAGCAGATGAGAGGGGGGGAGGAATGTAGGCAACAAATAAGAACAGATTAAGACTATGGGTAATTGTTAACCTAATCCCGATTATATCAACAAGAGGTGAGGATTCCGTGACCGTCGATAAATCCAACTGGGGAAGTTGTAGCAATTTTTTATTGCGAAGAGAACCCCTCCTCCTCTGACGACATTAAGTAAATAATAATTTCTGTCTTTCCTAACCACCATAAAATCACTTGGAAAAAGTTCATTATTAGAAATGTCCTCCGTCAGCTGGGTCTCTGAAAGAGCAATTAATTCATATGAAAGATGCTGAAACGGAATTATAAAAACTGGTAACCTTAGAGCGTAAACCTTGAACGTTTTGGTAAAATAATTTATTGCATTTATTGTAAATTAGTTTAAATTTACAGTTGTCTGTTTCGTCTGCATGAAGTTGCATTAATCTCTTTAAAGCGATTTTTGGATAACGCCAGTCTTCAAGTCGCATGATTTTGAGTAGTGTCATTAAGCTATCTTTAATACAGAAGAGAGTTTTAGTAACTTTAGTTCTGCCCTAACGACAAATCCTGGGGTGACTGGTTGTAACCATAGGAACTGTTTAGAAAAATGAGTTTGTACTTGCTCGATTTTGTCTTCAAAATTAGTCCCTCAAATGCCAATGGCGTAAGTTAGACTGGGGATTATAAATGAGCTGTATAGGTACCGAATGGTGTACATGTCATTAATTTGATTGTTATTTATGGTTTTGATTATGGCGCCAGTTGTAATTTTAGTCTTTTCCAGTCTCTCTTTCATTGTTTCTTGAAAACCACCGTCGAAGTGAAATACTACGCCCAGGTACTGAAAGCTGTTAACGATTTCAAGGGCTTGGCCCTTATAGTGAAACAATTGGTAAACGGGAAGTGCGGTTTAAGCATTTTAACTTAAAATTTTAAATACAAGGCCTCCTTTTAGTGCCGTAGCAGAATGCGGAGGTACTCTTGTCTTTGATTATTCGCTCGCTCGCTCGCTCTATCGTCCGCTCGTCTGGTCTGTCCGTCGGATAACTTGAGAACGAAAGCAGATATCGAGCTGAAATTTTGTACACGGGTGTATACCAGGAAAATCTCGGCGGGGAATGCTTTTGGGCCATATCGGACCACGGAGGTGGGAGTTAGGGGTGAAAAACCGAAAGATTATTAACCGCAATAACTCGAGAACTAGTGGGCGTATTTTTCTGAAACTTGGTATGTACGTTCGACCCTCAAGCCTGTTGAAAGTGAGAGGGTGCTAATTTCGGGGGATGAAATTTAGGGGATGAAAGCCACAAAAAATATGATAACTCCGCAAGGGTTGCACGCAGCTGTCGGAAACTTAACGTACACACATACATCGGTGAAATCTTGCGAGGGATGCCTTTTTTCGTAAAATCGAACAGATGGGGTGGAAATTAGGGGTTGCAACTCGAAATTACGCTTAATAAGTATTGGTCGAAATTAGCGTCATTCGATAGCTTTCCATTAATGATTCAAAAAAGGTGTCATTCATATTTTGACAGAAACCACCCTTATAGGCGCTACAACCCCTAACATGCAGAAACACAAAAATACGAGAACTCAAAAACTACTCAACGTATCAAGGCAGAATTTGGTGTGTGAATTTCCAGTCACATTATAGGTGGATGGACAAATTTTCAATATCTAACAAAGGGAATGAAATTTAAGGGTTGAAACTTGAAATTTCTTTAAGTAAATGGTAGCCTAAAATTACGGGGTACGATAGATTTCGGTAAACTATTGAAAAAAGGTCTTATGAATTTTCAATCTAAAACCAACCCCTAGGCCATTAACCACCCCTAACTCTTTGCAACCGGATAATTATATTTTATTTATTTTTTCTGAAACCCTATTGATTTATTTATGAACAGCTGAAGTCAGTAAATACGCAAGGAGTTATGTCACACCGGAAAAATAAACTCACCCCTGTAAATCATAAAGGGGTGAAATCATGAGGTGTTGAAAACATGAATCTACAAATTGAAACGAATTGGGCTAGGGTGGTGAAATTGAAAACACAACTTCCTTTAGGGTATGTGAGGGTGGTGAAATAGGGCGTTGGAGTTTAGGTGTGTGAAACGTCCATAAAGCCCTGTAATTTGACACAGAGAAGCAATATCTTCTGCGAAACTGTGACATCTTACACACTGCATCTTCGAGAAGGGAAGGGCGAATTTTAGGAGATATTTATCAAAAGGGATGAAAGTTAGGGGTGGAAACTCGAATTTTTACTGATTAATGTAGGGTTGAAATTAATACCATTCGATAGCTTTCTATTGACTGTACAAAAAAGGTCTTATTCATAATTCGTGAAAAACGACCCTTAAAGGCGGTACAACTCCCTAACATGCCGAAACACAAAAATGCGAGAACTCAAAAACTGCTCAACGTATCAGGGCTGGATTTGGTGTGGTAATTTACAGCAACGCTGTCGGTGGATGGGCAAATTTTCATTATGATTTAACAAAGGGAATGAAATTTAAGGGTTGAAACTGGAAATTTTTTCATGTAAGTGGTGGAATAAAATTATGGGGTTAGTTAGATTTCGGTTAATTTTTGAAAAAAAGCCTTATGAGCCTTCAACCTAAAACCAAGCCCTACCCTACTAACAAACCCCTAAGCCCTAGCAAGCGGAGTAAATACGGTTTATTTATTTTTTTGGACTTTCTTCTGATTTTTGGATAAGTCAAAGTCATTTTCGTTAATTTTTAACCCATCCACAATTTTTTAACCCCTTTCATGATATGTGAACCCTCAAAAAGCAAAATTTACCCAGACCGTTTCTTTTTCGTGTGATTTTCGCTAGTTCTACTTAACTACAGTTCATTTCCAACCCTCTTGACTTTTCATCCCCCTTATCAATTTTTCAACCCCCCGAACGTTAATTTTGTAAAATTCGCAGTTTTGCCTTTTTTCAGTAACAAATTTTACTCATATAAATTGTTCTCGCCTTTTTCACTTCTTCGACCCCCTTCGCAATATTTCAACCCCCAAAAGCCAAATTCCCATAATTGGGTTATTTTCGTGTTATGTTCTGTAATTCTGTTTAATTACATTTAATTTTCATCCCTTTTGACTTTTCATCCCCCTTTACGATTTTTCAACCACCTATGTGCTAATTTGGCAAAATTTGCGTAATTTTGTTTTCCTTCGGTAATAAATGAACTCATTTGGATGATGATTACATTTTTCACTTTTTTCATCCCCCTTCGCAATGTTTCAACTCTTCAAACGCTAACTTTACATAATTGGGTTATTTTGGTGTTATTTTCCGTAATGTTACTTAGCCACGGTTAATCCTCATACCGTTTGACTTTTCATCCACCTTTACGATTTTTCAACCCCCTAAGTGGTAATTTTGCAAAATTCGCATAATTTCGTTTTTCGTCGGTCATAAAATTGAACGCATTTGGGATTCAGTTTACCTTTTACAATTTTTCAGTTTCCTTCGCAATAGGTAGGTCGTCGCCCTAGTACTTATTTCATCCACAGACCATCGACGAAGCAGACGATTTTAGACCTTAACGTTTAAAGCATGGTAGTGATACACATCCAACTGCGAGAATCTTGAAGGACTTCAGTTCTTATTTGATACACATGCGCTTCTTTCAGGGATGCTCTAGTGAATCTGCAAGCTTTGGATTTGGTTAGAAAGTCGACTCGAAATAGTTTGAGGCATCTTAAACCGTGATCTGCATCTATGTAGCTGTTATAAAACCATTTCACTTATCCTATTCATGTCTATTACCTGTCAGAGACACCCGCGCTGACGTAACCTCCTACCTTTTTAATTTTATTTATTAGGTAGGTACTCTTTACAAATGAGAGATCATAAAATTAGCAAATGTTGATTTATTTGAGCGATTTGAGGCACAGAATTAAAACAATCAACCATTACATCATCCTATTAATGCCTCCCAACAATGGATTTCATTGATTAGTTTTTCTTGTAAGTATAGTATTTCTTTTTAAAACAAACCATAATGGTTTGTTTAATATTGTTTTCATACGGTGTTCCTTTGTAATTTTTTTACCTGATGGACAAGACGTTCGGGCTCTTGAGCGACAACGTTTGGACATCAGCACATCTGTTAAGGGTAATAAATAAAAGAAAACAGGGGGGTGTCTTTGACAATCAACATCATAAATAAGATAAGTCAAATGGCTTTATTACAAGCAGCAACCAACCATCTTGCTCATCCATTACCGCACATTCCGCGTCTTTTATAATTTGTTCTAATTTTAGCAATTTAATCGTTCAACTGCTACTACTACCACTACCTACCCCTTTATTGAAATTGCGTTTATTTCATTGAACCAAATCCTTCACATATTTTTCTGGACTGGTTTTAATTAGGTATTTGTGTTGTAATGTGGAAAATGTTTACCTACCTACCTACCACAACATAGGAGTACTTAGTCAAAATGGGTACCTATATTCGAACAAACCCCACCCCACGTTTGATTTTTAAACAATTAAAACGGTGCAGAAACAACAAGAGAATTTATTGCCGATTCCGAAAGCCAAATTCTGTTAGTCGTCCAGATTGTAGAAAATGTCACCTGCGAGAAGGTTTGTGGATCAAATAAGTACGAAAGTAGTAACCGGTGGATATGGATCAATAAGCGCTGAACTATTCCGGTATAAGTGGTGGATGTGTCTCAAATATGCTTTGGAACGTTAAGGTCTAGAACGGTCTGCGTTGTCGATGGTCGGTGGATCAAATAAGTACTAGGGCGACGAGGTAATAGTGCGTACTTCAACCCCCACAAAAGTTTTAATTGCATAATTTATTTATTTTCTTGTTTTATTTCGTAATTCTACTTATTCACACTTAATTTTCATTCCTCTTGACTTTTCATCCCCTTTCACAATTTTTCAGCCTCGAGTGTTAATTTTTCAAAATTCGCCAAATTTTGTTTTAATTCCGGTAATTCTTTTCATTTACTCATTCCTGTTCATTTTCTATTTTCAAATTTTGTAACAACAATTTTTTAACATTTCGCCTTTTTGGCACATCTGTGCGTTTGCGGAGGCACTACTACTAGGTGCAGATTGATAAAATCTGCACCCGATTCCACCAGTAAGACCAGCCGCCCCTACATGCACATTAACTTGATAAACGTCTACCGAGATATACATCGCATTGATATACATCTTCCGTTGGCTTTTTATGTCGGCATTAGAGAGACGATCAATTTCTTGTTCTGAAAAAGTATTACGTTCCTGTCATTTCAGTGGAAGATAGACAAAAAAAAATTTTTCATTAAAAGGGAGCGGGCTGACACTGAATAGGGCGCGGGCATCACTTATGCAACCCCGCAACACAATCAGCTGCTTGGAGAACAAACATCACATTTGAATGCATGTAGTTAAGTAGGTTTTTACGCTTTTTTTAAGTTTTCTGACTATAAAGTGCTCTATTTTCCTTAATTACAGAAACTGTTACACGAGTTGATGTTATAGCAGCGTTTTTTCGAATGATTTTCTTGGTTTTTAATCATTGGGATTGGGTGCTTACCCATCGAGACTGCTTTCATTGAAAATGCTGAGCTTTTATTTATCTGTTACTATAATTTTCAAGAAGTTTTAGCAAACGTACCAACATTTTACCTGGTTATTACGTAACGTATTATTACGTAATTAACACAATAGAAATATGACCCTTGTCTAGTAAAAAGTTCGAGGAATGAAAAAAGGCCATTAAGAGAGCTGTGACAAAATGTGGTTATAAAAAAATTAGGTACCTGACCAATAACGACAAATTTATTTATTACACACAACCAATTTTCTTGATCCAGCCACGCAAGAACTGATTATTACTTTCAAGACTTTTGTGGCTTTAAATTTGTCCATTGAATAAACACTTTCTTTAAAACCAAGTAGTTTACAATGTCTATATAAGTCACTTTTGGAAATTTTGTTGCATCGATGGAGAATCTATTGTCTTTTTTTACATAGGGGTGCCCGAAATTTATTACAGATTTTTTATCTAAATATCGGGATCTCGTATTTTCATCCCAAGTGCCAAAATGCCAAAAGTGCCACCACACTTTACTAACAACAAACAGATTTCACTAAGTTTATTTGCACTGCACAGTCGTTCTGATTAACTAAATATGTACAAAATCGTATTCTAAAAAGGCAAACCATTGTTTAAACACACTTTTTCTACGACCACTAATGTAAATAGCAAATTTTGTACAACGTGCAAACTAAGTAAGCCGTTCCTTACGCACGCAAATCTAAAACTGTGCGTAAAGAGAGAAAATCGCACAGTTTTCAATTGTCATTTGTCAAATGTCATTTTTCACTCAATTTTATTGTTAAATTCATTATTCTCGCCTTATTTATTAGGACATTTTAAAAACCTATCGACTACTCCTCTTCCAGGATAAAAACATAGTCCAACCGCAAAGTAAAATCAGAGATAAAATCAATAAAAATCTTCTGTGCAAAAGTTAGGTTATATCGCTGGACCTTTTTGTCCGAAAATGCCTTGGGATCGGTAAGTTGTATTTCTTCATATTATCTTGAACTTTTGAGCAGGTATTTTAAAGAAATTGTCATAATATAGAATACTTGCATCAGGTTTTTGCTATCCAGAAACAATAAATCGTTAATTTAGTTGAGTTTAGGAAAAGTAATTCCATTGTAAGCATGAATCTATTATTTATGCTGGAAAAAAACGTTTCAGGAACCAAAATAATAATGCAGAGTAAACTTGCATAAAATCGTAGATTAGGAATTCGTTGAGAAAAAGTATGATTTCATTTGAAAAATAAAAATTGTGGTCATTTCCGTTTGAGCCGGAAGTACTAAAAAATATCTGACTATACCACTGGATTCACATAAAAAAATAATGTTAATTTGTCCTAGCGAAATGTTCGTCTCGAAGAAGTTTTTCAACTTATTACCTACTTTTGAGAAAAGTTAAGTACCTATTGTGTGGTCGTAGAAAAAGTATCGTACGCAACTCGAGTTGTAAGGCAATTACGCACTGTGGAATTATACACTCGCCGCTACGCGGCTCGTGTACAACTTCTTCCACACGTGCGTAATATGCTTCTTACAACTCTCGTTACGTAATATACTATTACACCAAAAAACTACGAAAAATTGTTGAAAAACGCATAATACTACATGCACTCAAATGTGATGTTCTGATGTTTGTTCTCCAAGCAGCTGATGGTGTTGCGGGGTTGCATAAGTGATGCCCGTGCCCTATGGCATAAAGTGGCAAAATATTAACCTTAAAAGGAACCTGTTGTCAAATGTGATGGATGATGACGGTATTTGTCGAAAAGCATAACAAATTTTCTGTTGAACTGACTATCTACACGCGATACGAAGGTTCCAGCCGCTTCTCTGCTGCATTTTTTTTAAATTGTGATGGTGTTGGGGAGGTTAAAATTGTTGGGTTTCCAAGACCGTAAATATTTGACGTTTTTGGAGATTCGATTTATCGAGCGATTTTAGTACCTAACTGCTGAGCTAAAGCGTAGAAGTTAAAAAACAAAAGTTGACGTATTGGCCGTTTTACGCCTTCGTACTCCAATCCCTTCTCACAGAGGGACACCTTCAATTCTCCCAAATGTATGGAAATGTATCGACTGGTCTATTTTTGGTGGAAAATTGATCACCCGCTGGGGGTTTGTTAAGCTAGCCCCCCCACAGGTGGTTTTTTAAAAATATTTTTTTTTCTAAGCGCAGTAGAGTTAAACTGAATACGGCGCATAATGGACGCAATAGGGATATACAAAAATTTTGGATGTTAATTGAGTGGGGGGGGGGCTGCTGGGAAAACCTCTCGAGATCCCTAGGTGCACTCGGAAGCTAGCGCAAAATAAAACAAATAGGGCGCAAATGAGCGCATAACTGAGTGAGTAACAATCAGCCTTGGGTTGTCCGTCCTGCGAATAGCATGTGGTACTTAGTCGAATTAACACGGAAGTAATTAAAAAGAGATGTTTTTCAAATCCGTAGTTATGTTAAAAAAAAGCGCATTAGATAATCAAACATGCTTAAATCATGATGTTTGAAATGTTTTATCAAAAGATGTCACGGGCAATAAACATTAACATTGGTCGACAATCAATGGAAATGTAGCTGCAATGATAGTAAAATAAGTAGGTTAGTTTGCCTCAATTTTCAGGCGATGTACGTGGTCATACCTACATAATAATTGCACGTGTACGGCCTTCGCCCACGTGTCTTCCACTTCAGCAGAACGGAAGAGCAATTAATTTATCGCGCGAAATCCGTAGCTTTCGGAAGATTCGCAACAGGATCTGAAGGTAAACCGCAGTTTAGTCAGACAACTACCACACAATATTTTATTTTTTCGAAAAAGGGGAATAAAAGTGGCAGACTAGCGAATAACTCGATGCGGTAGGATGTGCAGTGATTCATATTATTAAGAACCTGTTGGACCTGATAACCTGAAACAACCGTTGAGATTACTTAAGAGTTTGTCTTCGTGAATGTAAAATGTAAGTACCTACCTTCCTATAGATACTTGTATGCAGTTAGCTCTTACCTACTTACCTTGAAAGATCAGAATACAATTAAAATGAAACAAAGTTTCAAAATGGAATATTAGTTGTTACAGTGAAAGTGAAAGATGGCTTATTATTTTTTGCTCAGAGGATAAGCTAACCCTTTAAAGGGGGTTGAAACTTAGGTAATCCTAAATAAAATTACCCCTGTCAAAGAGGGGCATTTATTTCAAAGTTAGTTGTAGAGGAGGTACATTTAGTAGGTACATTTAGTCCACTTTTTCTGAGAGGGTTTGATAGGTACAGTCTGGTTTATTTACTGCTCTGTACATAATTTGTGCTGCGTGAACTTGGATGTCATTCCATGATGTTCATGTTCAAAAAACTGTTCATTTAAAAGTCATTTTTTATTATATCAGCATTCTTGTGAACACGATTGTACATACATCTCTAAGGGCCGGTTTATCGATGCTCAGTTATCCCTAACTGAAAGCCAATTGCCTAGCAACTACAGTTCTGATTGGCTACAATCTGTCAGTTTGAAGTTAGCTGAGCATCGATAAACCGGCCCTAAGGGCCGGTTTTTCCACTTCATGTTAAGTTTAACAGGGGGTTATTTCTATTTCCATAGAAACAATTGTTGTCACAATGCAAACTACGGTGACAAAAGATAACATAAGATGGAAAAACCGATCCTAGGTATATTAGGAATAATACCCTGTGATAGGTACCTACATTATTCATCGATATGGTTTAGGTATACATAGAGGTACCTGTAATAATTTATAGACAGGATAAAGTACACTTTGTACAGCACATATTTAACATTATTGCAAACAATTTAATGCATAATCATAACATGAATTACCCAAGTTTTTTCACAGAAAAACAGTCGATGCGGGAAACACAACGTAATTATGTAGATCACTGTCTAGACATGTTCCAAGAAATTTTATAGTAAATAGTCACTACCTGCTTTCAAAGTATCTACAACAATTTGTTTCGGAAGAAAAACCTTACAGTTTCCACTTAATTTCGCCTAAGATAGATTTTGAGTCGTCAACCTTTTAACCTTTTAAATATTTATAGTTTTGGCTTACAACATCAAATGCAGCGGGAAGATAAAAAATAACAATTGGGTGCACATTTATCCCATTAAGGGCCGGTTTTTCCATCTCACAACCCCACAACCAATTTAAAAAGTGGAGTGGGGAGGTTAAAAATGGGAGGTTACGGCAATCACCCCAAAATTCGAAATTGAAATAACACCAGATCTTTACGTTTCAAGCTCCCAGAATCACGAAGAAGTGGTTTTAAAAAAATTTCTGTGTGTATGTACGCATGTGAGTAAGATTCCTCGAAAACTACCGAACAGATTTTAATGAAATTTGGAACTTGGGTTAGTGTTGGCCTTCTGGTGAACACAGTTCATTTTGTTGCCAATCTACAAACGCCAAGTGCCTTTTTGGCGTATCAACTATGAAATTTGACTGATGAACGCCAATTTGTCTTATCAGCATATGAAACATCTTCAAATTCTGATTCTAAAATGTATTCACATTTAGCGCCTTTTTGCCATAAAATCAAAAAATTCGAAATTTCGCTACAGCCCAAACTTCTTAATCGATTTGTCTGAAATTTGGTACGCAAGGATAACAGTTCCCGCCTAACAGCTGATTGAATTTTGGCAAGTGCCCTTTTGGCATATCGACTTTGAAATTTGACTAATAAACTCCCATTTATTTCTTTATCAGATTATAATGAAATGTCTTCAAATGTCGTTTCCAAAATTGTCCTCAAACTTAGTGCCCTTTTGTCAAAATATCGTAAAATTTTGAAAAATCTCAGGAGTAAAATTTACTTAATTTTGTTGACAAACAACCAATAACAAGTGCCTTTTTGGCATGTCGTCTATGAAATTTCAAAGATGACCAAGATTTGTTTTAGCAGCACACGTTTTCAAAAATTCAATTAAAAGTGCCCTTTTGGAAATAAGTAATACAAAATTTGAAAAACTTCTAAAACACTTAGGTAGAGACTGGATTGAAATTTATAGGTGATAGGATTGGATCATTCACCAAGTGGGGAGGTTCTAGCAGGGTTGGCAAAAACTCGGATTTTTGTCTCAGCCTCATGGGTTTTTGGGTTTTTGTGTGTGTTTTTGGGTTTTTGTTATCATTTTGACAGTTTTGACACTTTTTTAATCTGTAATGTTTGTCACACACACACAGCACACTTAACCTAACACCTAACCTAACCACACGCGTGTGTTAGTGCACAGTTCCGCCCACGTCGCGTGGCAACGCGCATCAATCACGTTTTTAACAAATTTTGACACTTGCTGTTTTGTTGACAACGATGATAAAAAAAGAGAAATTTATGAAGAAATGAATTTTTGTTGTGGTTCGTAGGAAAAATACTGTACACAACTCGCACGAAAGTGTCTATACAATGCACGTGGGATTTTCACACTCGGCTCGCGCCTCGTGAAAAATTCCCCACTCGTGTGATATACGCCACTTTCGTAGCTCGTTATGTAATATACTATTTTATAGTGTTATTACAAAATTTCAATTTTTTTACCCAAAGGGCACTAAATGCGAATGAATTTTGTTTTCTTTAGAACAAGTATTTGAAGACCTGCCTGATGCTGACAATAAATTTTAAAAAAAGTTGATTAGGATGGTAAAATGGAAGTATATTTAAAATTGAGAATTGATGTGCCAAAACGGCACTTTCCGTGGGTCTCTCCAAACATTTTTCAGCTCTTCGACTTATAATACAGTCTCCATGTGCAAAACAGGCAAATCGGTCCAGGGGTTTCGGCTGTATCGTGTTTTTAAAGTACGTTGACAATCCCGAATATTTCAATTTTTGTCAAAAAGACATTAAGAGTGAATACATTTTTAGAAGGAGAATTTGAAGGCCTTTCTTATGGTGACGTGAAAAATGGGGGTTTGCATTTAAAATTTAAAAGTTGATGTGCCAAAATGGCATTTCCGGTTGCACGATTTGCTCCAAAAGCTTTTCAGATCTAAGTTAGGTTATCAGCTGCCCACGTACCAAATTTCAGTCAAATCGGTCTAGCAGTTTTGGCTGTGGCGTGTTTACATACGTACGTACGTACATACGAACATACACACAAACACATTTTTAAAACCACTTTTTTGGGTTCCTGAGACCTCAAAACGCATAGATCCGGTCGTATCTCGAATTCGAAAATTTTATTAATTGCAGTAACCTCCCATTTTTTTTAAATTGTGATGGGGTTAGGGAGGTTAAAAAACAGGGCACAATTTGTTGCAATTTGTCTTACAGCCGGGTACGCAACAACTTTTGGGCATAATCACTATTTAATTTGAATAAAACAAACAAAGAAACACTGCTGTTTCAAAAAACTCTTCATTGCTTTGTTGACCGCATACATCAGTAGAAAAAAAATCTAGAAAAACGGTGATTTTCACTCTCATTTCAAACTCAATAATTTGACGCGGGCATGTGGCTTGGTCTCCAAAACGCGTTATAGCTGCTTAAATAATTTTTCGGTGTAGTGGGGTGTTTCTAGAGATAGAGCATTTTCCCACCGAAGTTGTCCATTGTCCCATGTCACCATGTTGTAAGTGATTCAATAAGGTTTGAATATATCATCCATTTCAAGCTTAGAGGATTGTAATTTTGACAGTCGATTATTTTCTTTAGTTTAGACATATTTGACTTGGATTAAAATGGTTGCGCAGGGCGTGGGAATGTGTGTGAAATTTTTTACGGGCAACTACCGTTCTTAGTATTTAGAGACTTACACAGGGATGGACTGAAAACCAAACTGTCTGCCTTTGATAATGACGACTTGATGTTCTAAACGCGTTTTAGCCGTGTAAATCAGGTTTTTCGCTGTGGCGGGTTGTTTCTGGAAAGTGCATTTTTCCACCAAAGTTGTCCATTGCTCTTCTATTGTCGTTCCATGTTGTAAGTGATTCACTAAGGGTTGAATATATCATCAATTCCGAGTTTTAGTGTTTAGGGTCTTGCACGGGGTAGGGGTGAAATTTTGACTGACAATTAGTTTCTTCGGATTGTGAGGGTTGCGCAGGAACATACATCGCTTTATGATAGATATTACAAAAAGTAGTTGAGAACTACGTATGTAGGTGCATTTAGGGTCAAATTGTTTTTAAGAAGATAACCTTCTCGTGATGAACAGATTTTAAATCAATTATGTATCACTTCTGTTTCTCACGTGTAATTTCGATTAGCAGACAATTAACATTAAATTGTTTACACCTACTAAAATTTGTCAAAACCGCAATAACCTGAAACTCAACATTTCACCAGAGGCAAATTTCACTAACAGTTTACGACTGTCGTTATCAGGGAAATTAAAATAACAATAATTATTATTGTATTAGCAAAGGTCATAAACTTCATTACATATTTAATTTTACGGCCACAGTTTATCAGCCAATGCCACTACTATAAGCGGGCTTTAATGTTTGCCATAAATCTTCGAACCAGTACGCAGTGAATCTTCCTTTCAGGGAAATGGGTTCATCCGACGCCATTCTGGTAAGGGATGCCTGTAAATCCCTAGGGTCCCACCCAATTCTCAAGAACCTTCATATGAGGGTTCCCACTGGATCAATGTGAGTTTTTCAAAATCAAGCTTCCTAACCGTTTGTAGATATGGATTGTTAGGTGCCAGCGGTTGTGGCAAAACCACCCTCCTCAAATGCATAGCAGGGGTGCTAAGCCTGGACTCTGGAGAGATCCGGGTTTTAGGGAGACGTCCAGGGAGCAAGGGCAGTGGAGTTCCTGGATTAAGAATAGGCTTTATGCCTCAGCAAACCGCTCTAGTCGAAGCTTTTACTGTCAAAGACACGATTTATTATTTTGGGAGAATTTTTAACATGAACGAGGGATTAATCGAGGAGAGATTCAGGGAGTTATCCAGAGTCCTGGATCTTCCAGACGACCATAAATTCATAAATGCGTGTAGTGGAGGACAACAGAGGAGGATTTCTTTAGCTTCCTGTATGGTTCACATGCCGGAGTTGCTGGTTCTGGATGAACCCACAGTAGGAATCGACCCTATTTTACGTGAAACGTAATACCAAATTTTCTCGAAAATAAAGCGAAAACTTTATTCCGTAGAATTTGGACGTATCTCCTAGAAATAACTGCAAAACATAGCATGGCTGTGATCTTAACAACGCATTATATAGATGAAGCACGTCATACTAACGTGGTAGGTTGTATTCGAGATTACAAGATTAATTTTAAAAATTTGTTTTAAGATTGGTTTAATGCGAGGGGGGAGGCTGTTGGCGGAGGAGACTCCGTCGCGTCTTTTGGAAAATTTTCAAACTGATTCTTTGGAAGAGGTTTTTTTGGCTTTGAGTCAACGGCAGGAGGATGGGAACTTGTCTGAAACAGGACAATCCTCAACCACAACCGATTATGTAAGTACGTACGGTTTGGTTTTTATTGAGAGAGGAACATTCTAGTGGTACAATTTTAAAGCAGCGGAAAGAACACCTACAACATTGAAAATCTATTTCATTTAAAACATTTCTCCATGCCTTGTTCGAAAGTATCTATGTAAATGTTGAGGAATTTTATTTGGGCGCTGCGATAGGGGGTGGTATACGGAACTAAGCAGATGGATACTAACCCGACTCGCACACCACAGATAAGTTTGATTAAAAGTACAAGTTGCCACTGTTTGCATCGCCTAGTGTAAATGTTTGTTGATTTCAAATCGAACATTTTAATTTAACATCGAATTTAGCGAACATTATGTTTATTCATAATTTGTACACAAACTTTTACTTAACATTTTACAAAGAAATTAGCCTAATATTCAAGTAAGATAGTGCCTATACGGTTTCAATTATAATTTTCTTTACTTAGTTCTACACTTTGTTATGGACAGTGTTTCGTATGTCATAAAGATGTCGAATTTTAATGAAAGGTACCTATCCTTCTGAGCGTTTTGTGTATTATTTTAATTGCCCATAAAATGTCATGCTCATGAGCTTAATCAAAATATTATAAATATGTCAGGCGAAACTTGTTATCATTTAAGTACCTGCATTTAAAGTAATTTTCTTGTGTTTTCAATATTTACAATTTTACTACTGGCAAAATGGTCAATTGAGGGTTATTTGAGGGTCGCCGGATTGATCGCGAGTTTGTCGCTGTGGTGCGTTTTCGTCTATCATGTGCTCAATTGACCATTTTTCCAGAAGAGAAATCAAAATTTCTCTATCATGCTCTTAACACCTATGCAGTGCAGCTTCCCTCATTTTCTTTAATCTGTTCAAAAGTAGTAGTATTTCATAATTCATAAATAAATCAAATTTGAAATTTCGAAACAGATTTCTAACATTTCAATGCACTAACACTAGAAACCTCGCTAGAAACACCCCATTACACCGAAACACTTGATTTTCGCAGATAACGCGTTTCGAACAAAACAAAGCTAAACAGCTTTGATAATGAGCACGTTGTGTTCGAAACGCGTTAGCTGTAAAAATCAAGTGTTTCGGTGTAGTGGGAGTGGGGTGTTGATGCATTTTTTGAGTGCATTTTTCCTCCGAAGTTGTCCAGTGTTTCCATTGACGTTTTAATGAAATTTGGTGCCGATATAATACATTTATATATAATATATATAATAATATATATATATATTATATATATATATAATAATATATAATACATTATCTACAAAAATAATTAAAACGGTAAAAGATTTTTATGAAAAGGCACACTTTAAATTACAAGTCGAAGATAAACTTTCTAATAACATAAAAATCACCAAAGGAGTGCTCCAGGGAGATTCTCTGAGCCCCTTACTTTTTTCTCTATATATCGCCGATTTGGAACAATACTGCTGCAACAGACAGATCGAAGGCGTTAGTATTGATGGATTAACTAATATTAATTGTATGTTTTATGCCGATGATCTTATACTTCTAGCAGACAGCCCTTCTAAGATGCAAAAAAGCTTAAGCGTCCTCGAATCTTACTGCATAGACAATCGTTTGGAGGTAAACATTAAAAAATCCCATATAATCATTTTTAAGCGAACAGGTGCATTAAAAACCGACTTAACGTTTAAATATAAGTCAGAAAATATTGATATAATAAGAAATTTTAACTATTTAGGCGTTCAGTTCAACTCTTCGGGACAATTTTTAAATACATCCAAACAGATGATATCGAAAGCCACCATAGCGCTGGCAAAGGTGAAACAAATTATGTTCAAATCAAAAATGCAAGCACATTATCCTCGCTTCAAACTGTACCAAGCATGTGTACTCACCGTTCTACTTTACAACGCAGAAATTTGGGCATTGCGATACCCGGACATATTAGAAACGTTTCAAGTCCGTTTTTTTAAATCAGTGTATTTTTTAGATAACTCCACACCGGGCTATGTCATTCGAAGTGAATTTCATCTCAACAACTTAATCACGTTTACTTTCGAAAGGGCGTTGAATTGGCTCATTAAATTACTTGAAATGCCCCCTAACCGATTACCTCGCATTTGTTACAATAGACTCTTGGCACTTGACACCTCCTCTAATAACGATTTAAAATATAACTGGGTATCTCAATTAAGGACTTTCTTCACAAAAATTGGCAGCGAAAATATTTGGGTAGCACAAGACGCAGAATTATTAAAGAAAAAAAAACATGTGTTAATAGATAAACTACAAGCAATGTATAGAAGATCAGACAGGGAACGCTTAAGGGAGTCTTCCTACACACCTTTTTATTGCACTTTAAATCTTGACCAAACTTATTTACTGAATGTTCATATAGGCATAGAAAGAGTAAGACTTATACACCAAGCAAGAACGGTTAATAAAAGAATTCTATCATTTTATGCTAATGGAAACAGCTATAAAATCAACCCAAACGAGACTTGCACAATATGTAACCTCCAAAGAGAAGAATCACTCTGGCATCTCATGTTGGAGTGCCCCATATACCGTGGCCCCCGGGAGTGCTATCTAAGAAGGTACTTGCTTGCATCGACGTCTATAAATATTCAGAACTTCTTCCAATTTCTTTTTAATATCAGCAATTTACAACAACTGCATGATGTTTCCTCATATATCTCAATGATGTTGCAACTGAGATCTTTCAGCATGAACGAATAAACTCAAAGCAGTGTCCCGGTTGTACTTGTTTTCTCAATTTCTTTTTTTTAATCTTACTTATTCTCTTTCCTTTTGCGGAATGATGACTATATAGTTTCTATTTGTACTTTGAATTCTGTTTTGTTTCTCCTTGTAATGGGCTAGACCCGAATACAATAAAGTTACTTACTTACTTACTTACTTACTTACTAATACATTTTTCCTTGAATCAGTTCGAGAGTTATGGACAATAAGGTGTGGCTCTTCATAAAAATTTTTAACTCGAAATTTCAAAACAGACTTCTAATATTTCTACGACACAAATGATGAAATGGTGTTTCCATTTCTCTGCTGTACACTGTCATTATTCTCCACTCCTTATTGACTTTTACCACTTTTCTGTCCATTATACCTTCTTCCTCTCTTCTTTTCTCCTCTTTTGTTTCTTCGGTTCCTCCTTTTATTCCCATCAGAATTCCCTCTTTCGCTCTTCCCCTCCTTTTTTGTCTTGTCGCTCCCTGCCATTCCCAACTATAGTCTTTGGGTAATCTCCTTTGTGTATTCTCCCAACCCTCTTCCTCCACCCATATCTCCGTCAGTCCTACTATTTCAAATTCTTTTATATAATTCCACACCTCTTCGTCCTTGTTTCTAATCCACGCTAGATTCCAAAACAGGAATTTATATTCTTTCTAATCATTTTGTGAGTTATACGGACAATAAATTACCTTATAAAAATGTTGAACTCAAAATTTCTAAGAAGATTTCCATCATTTTGTACCGTTCTATACTGCACTGCGCAGTAATTACCCATAAAATTTCATGCTGATCAAAAATCAATACGTCTGCGGTTATTTAGTTAAGTAGCCTTCTTTGTCTTTATGTGGTATCCATCAAACAATTTTGATCTTCGGTACATTTCATCAGTTCGAAAGTTGTAGACAATAACGTATGTGGCACTTCATAAAAATGGTGAACTGGAAATTTCTAAATAGATTTCTAGCCTTCATAAAACTATTTTAATGAAATTTGATACATTTACTGCACATTTAAAAACAGAAACTAGAAAAAATTTTAACTTACCTAATATCACTAAAATGTTTCTCTGTTCTTATGATAGCTAAGTAGGACTGTGGTGTGATAGTTTTTTATGTAACAAATGAGTAAAGTGTAACTTTTTTCACGAGAATTAATGTTTGCCGCACTACGCCTAAAAAATATGCTTCAAGCAATAAAAACCAAAACAGCGTTTCACATCTCAATTCTATCGTTATTAAATCTTTTGATTAGGAACCTGCAGAATCCACAAGCTTAGATTTTAGTATAAACAGCAAAAGACTTTACTCGCTAATCGACAAAAACCTGAAGCAGCTTTACCGAAATAAGGGGTAAAGCCACTCTCCAAACTTTAATTTCATTAATTATTTCTTCTACAGTTCCCTAGCCTTTGTTTTTGTTTTCCCCATAATAGTAATTGGATTCTTCCTGATTTGCGTGGGCTCAGACATGAAAAGAATAAACGTGGCAATCGTTAACCACGACGTTGAAACCAGCAGCTCAAACTGTTTCCAGGAAATAAGTCATCAATTTCTGGATTATCTCAACGATCCGATGATAAATAAGATCCAATATCCCTCTTTAACAAAGGCTTTGAGGGACTTCGACGATGGATACTGCACCGCTGTTCTTTATATCCCCAAAAATTTTTCAAGCAACTTTATGGAGAGGGTTCAGGATGGCAGCTATGCCAGCGCGGAAGCTCTGCATGGCATCGATGTCACCATCGACTTTTCTAGTTAAAGATATTTTTAACCCGACACGACTTTAGTTGCATTTTCAGATCAGGTTATTGGAAATCAGTTGAAGATTCGACTTAGTGACCGATTTCTCGCTTTGCAAGAGAATCTTTTGAACAGCTGTGACATGAACGCAAAGCTGTACGAATTCCTCAAATTTGAGGAATTTTACGGGAAGGGCAAGGAACCTTTTACTGCTTTTTTCGTGCCTCCACTTGTGATAACGTAATACTTACAGTTTATAGAAAAAATATTGGATTTTTTTTCAGGTTGATGTTTTACTTGATGATGATTATTATGTCTGAAGTTATAATAATGGAACGTAAGGATGGGCTTTGGGATAGATCTATAGTAGCTGGGGTTACCACTTTGGAATTGAGCTTGAGCCACGTTATAATTCAAGGCGTAACGGTGGCTCTTTATAGCGTGTATTCATTAGTCGTTGCGTTTGTTTTGTTTAGAATTGAATTTGTTGGAAGTCTGTGGGTGATGGCTTTACTCACGTTTTTTGAAGGATTGACTGGAATGAGTTATGGTACGTATTTCTTCCTGCTTTCAATTTTGGTTTGTAGATTAATTCCAGCGTGTTTTGTGTCCATTATTTTTTCAATAATTGGAGACTATTTCTCGTTTTAGGTTTTTTCGTATCGGCGATAAGTCACGACGTAGTCCTTGTAGGCCTCCTCAATACCAGTACCTCCATCATCATTATTATTTTGAGTGGTAAGATGGAATTAATTTTAATTTAATTGTGATCTCTCCTTTTTTAGGCTTGCTGTGGCCTGTGGAGGCTATGCCATATGGAGTTCAATATCTTTCGATGAGTTTGCCTTTCGCTCAACCCATTTTCTCCTTCCGTGATGTAATGAGTAAAGGATGGCATTTGTTGCACTTGGAGGTTCTGTTTGGATTAGGTGTCCAGATTGCGTGGATTGTTATCTTCGCGGTTCTTTACAACGTTATACTCAAACTAAAGAGGTGAACCTCACCAACGATGTAATTTTGAAATAAATTTTTACTTTTGTTAGGTAATTCTTTACTCTCACCACTTACTAGTCAGTCGCAGCTTAGTTATTGGTGTTTCATCACGTCAAATACTAATGACGCCTCTCTATGAATAATAAAAGGTGATCAAGATGAACTTATTGAAATATAACGAGGGAGGGAAAAACTATCCCAGGGTCCATCTTATAGTCTGGCAATGTATTATTTAAATTGAAAGGAACTTATTGAAGATTTAAGACAATCCGTTTCTCCAATGAGTGAAGATTCAAGACAATCGGCTTCTTCAATGAGTGCTACACATACAAGGTCCTCCAATTCACCATCTGCATCTTGCTCATTTGGCTCAAGTTCTTCTTTGGCTGATGAGCACACTGACCAACCAGTATATATTTTTGAAAATTCAAAGTTAACTGCCAACGATGTGCTTGCCATGCTGTATGGAGTCAGCCTTCGCCATCATCTCTCCAACGAAGCCACTTTTCAAATTTTGACCCAGATTCAGACTCGATCAAAATTTCATATTATTGTGAAAGCTGTTATAATATTTTGGAAGGCCCTGAAACACGTTCAAATAATGTCATATGTACGCTTTGCAACAAAGATCAGCCTCAGACAATGAACAATAATTATTTCGTTACAGTGGACACATGTGAACAAATATCATCGTTATTAACAAATGTTAAGCTGGTGGATACCGTAAAAAGAAATGAAAGTGACGAGTTAACGATAAGTGATGTTCATGATGGTTTGCTTTACAAAGGCCGTAAAGCGAAAATTGCTACATTTCAATTGTCTTACAATTTTAATACCGATGGAGCTCCTGTCTTTAAGTCGTCGAGAACTAGTATGTGGCCCATTCAGATGATTATTTTATACATTAAGTATTAATCCAATCCAAAGCTAGATTTTTGTTTACGGTTGCCAATCAACTCTAGATTACAGTGACAAGACACCGATAGTTCAAATCAACTCTGATAAGACTACTAATAAGAAAATTGACAATTAATGAAACTGTCATAAATCTGCAAAAATGAAATATGCAAAGTAAATATTTAATTAGACTTAATAAAGGATACAGTTACCAGATTTGTACATAAAAATGTTGGATAATTTCAAAATGAGGGTATCCGTTCTAATTACAACCAACTCATATGATGATCAACTTCGCAATGTAATCGTAACACTTTAATATCCTCTCACAAGAGCAAACCAAGGGGATTATAATTAGGTCTATTTTTCAACTATTGGCACTTAACACATTTTTTCAGTTTGTGAACTAATGAAATGCAACATCTAAAATAGAAGAAAGTAGATTAGTTATTATATTACCAGCATTGTCGTATCATAATTTCAGTACCTTCTTCAAACCATGATCTTCAGACTTCAGGACTTATCTCTGCTTCAGTGCCTGAGACAACTTCAATGCATAATAAATGCTTCACACAAAGGGCATAATGGGATTAATGGGGTTGAGTTGAGAGGACATGTTTTTTTTTTCGCGTTGACCAGAAATTCATCATGTCTATGTTTGTCTCTATATGTGTAATAACTACTCGTAACATTAAAAAAGAGCGACAACAAGGTTTACGCTAACCAGTAGTCAACGCGTAAAAACATTTAATTTGACATTTACGGCTGCTGCGCATCCATGACGTCTCCTTACAATCAATGTAGGAAATTCAAATTATGGGGTGTAGGCCATTCACGAGCCATAAAAAATGGCACTTTGCACATTTAACATTAATTGCAAAAGCCCTGAATTTTTGGGGCCCTATGAGCATGGATGGATGGGTAAACAAATATTATTTTATAAAACACCTGTTAGCGTTGAAACTGTTCATCGCATCACATTTTTGTTTTTGAACAATTGACTGTCGTTATTATTCGTTGTTTACATTTTTGTTACGGCGGTGCAAACAATAATATTTTTCTATTTGTGAGTAATTAACAGTGGTGAAAAATATAATTATGGACTAATAATCCAGTAAATAGGTAATTATGGCAAATCCTGAGAGACGCTTTGGGGACACAGATTTAAATGAAGTGGTTGAGATGATTAAAAATTATGTTCCCGCCAATACAGTTAGGACAAATAAAATAGTTTGGGTTCAATTCGAAAAATTTTGTGAAGAACGTGGTTACAATATAGAAATGAAGTTAACTAAACCAGAATTAGAAATGATCCTCATGGACTGGGCAACTAATATGAGAAAGCAGGATGGCCAAGAATACAAAGAAGGAGTCGTAAAAACTTTATGGAATACAACGGCCAAAATCCTTCAGGACTAATAGTTATTACAATAAATTCAAGATGGTTATTGATCTATTTAAAGACATAGAGTTTAAACAGGCACGAGATAGTAGAGATTCTAAACGAAAATTACTTCAGAGACTGCCATTTTCTTGTTGCTGCAAGAAGAAATACATGAAACAGATTTAATCACTGCAGAACATCATTTAACAAGGTTTGTGAAAAAATCGCAGAAGTTATATGGGCCATTAGTAATGACATTCAACTTACATTCTCTGCTCCATTATGTTGAGTCAGGCCGGCAGTGCGGTCCTCTTTTAGTCGCAGCGGTAGGCAAAAAAAAACGGCAAATTATGATACAAGCAAGCGGTTTGGTACATAGCTTCCTAGAACCCATTAGAAACTTTTGACCCATTGTTTTTGGAAATTCGTCCCTTAGGGTTCGAAAAAAGGGTCTCTAAAAAAAAAATCTTAAAAAAAATCAGACTTTTAATATATCCGCAAACAACTCGAGTTTGGTGTCTCTTCTACTTCTTCTACTAATTTCGGCTCTGCGAATTGAATGGTAATCTCATTTTTCCGATTAAACTAGCCATTTAGGTACGAAGACCCAAAAATTGTACTTTTTTACAATTTTGGAACGTGATGTTATATACAACAGTTTGAAGCACGTTAAAGTTTTCAAATGTGATGAAAATGCATAAAAGGTACATCAGCTCGCCGGCGCACCCTCGGGGGGGGGGGGATTGTTACAAAGGTAAAAATGAGACCAGCTACTACTTTATTCCAGGTATGAAAAACCCCCTTTATTGTATATAAAGCGAGGAAATGTATCTAATTTAAATTAAAAAAATAATTTAAATGTTAAATGTAGGTATTACTTATTATTGTTGGTGCATTCGCCCTTGCACTTTTTACAAGCAGGGGTGCAAGGTAAATTTAATCTTCGACAGCAGCATCTTGCCGATTGACAGCTTGAAGCACAGCCGCATCTGTCAAGGTCCCGACAGGCAGACCAAATTGGTGGAAGCTCTATCAACGCTGGCGTCCATTCTTCGGCTGTTTTGGTCCATCCCCAAAAACACAAAATTTTTTGACGAAATCTAGTTTTGTGTTCTTCAGCAATATCACTCTCGTTCACGCCAAGAAGCTGCGCTAGTCTTGAATGGTACATTTTGAATAAATCGACCATTTTAAAGACATAATTCTTTGATGAGCCTAGTTTTCCTTGAATATACATAACCAAATCCGCAAATGCTATGCCCTCACACATTATTTGATCCTTTTCCGAATTAGTATGGCATGTTACTCTACGGCATCTATTGTAAATACGAGTAAGACAAACAACATGGTATTTAGCCTCCTGTGCAACTAAATCGTCGTTAGAAAGTAAAGCTAGAAGATGTGAATCTTCAAGAATTTCTGCGCAAGTTTTTACGTGCTCGTATATATCTTCTGTTTCACATCGTCTAAGAGCAGCTTTCCAAGTGCCAGTTTGTTTACAAATAAAACATATGTCGTTTTTTAAGTTAGGAAATACGGCAGTCAAAGATCGCGTTTCTCTTCTTACAGCAGATGGACCTGGCTCAGATTGAGAAGACTCACCACCAGTGTCATTTATACCACCTACTGGTTCTTTTTGTGTCAGACCTTTAATTAGTTGTTGAAACCTAGGGTTCACGAACTTGAGTGAACAATTTCGATGCCACCTTGCATTCCTGGTCATTACTGTCGATTCTATGCCATTCCCTTCATCCAGAGCGTCGACGGTATGACCAGATTGCATCTTGTATTTGAATGGTCTCAAGAGCTCCAAATTTGCGGCGACGCATTTATAACCTGCATTGCGTCGTGCAGCCACAGGATTTCGGGCAGGACAAGACAGTGTTCCTTTATCTAATTGACAGATGCAACATGCTTCCCAGTTGAAAGGATGAGTATCAAGAGAAACAGTTGCTGCCACAAGCAATTTAGGTTTACCCATACTTTTAACAATTATTTTAGAGCTGTGACGTTTTCACAACCTCAGCATCCCTGGAGTTACATTTTAGTCTTAATAGGAAACGGTATACTAAATATTGAATATTGAGACAATGATTATAATACAGCACCGACTTAAAAGGCTATTGTCTCCAATTAAAAATACCTCTGCCAATAAATAATATAATAATTATTACCTATATAATAATCGTTAAAATTGTAACGCCAGGAAATGTGTGATTGTGAGTTATTAAAAAGAAAAATTGAATAAACAACCTCACTTACATGTCTAGCAGCCGCCGTGCAGTGGACACTTCCCGATTTGGTACAATTAAACGCACAAAAAAGTCTTCCAGGAACCAAGGGCGCGCATTGCCGAATCGTCAAATATTGTTTATAGGCGGCTTTTTTAAACTTTTGCATTCTTCGATGCTACTAATTAAGATCACATGTTTATATCCATAAGTGATTTCTGTATTTGTCACTTTACCCTAATTTCTACTTATTCAATCTTGGAGGTGCTTCCTTCCAAAATGTTTGAAAGTGTTTTATTATTGAAATAATATTAGCAGATGCATACTTATTAATTTTTACACATCTGTATATGCCAAATCACTGAAAATTGGTGAATTTATATGACGGTCATGAAAACCCACAAATGCTGCGATTTTTGGCCGTAGCGCCCAAACGGCTACATCAATCGATAAACTAAGATTACCGTTCAATTCGCAGAGCCTAAATTAGTAGAAGATGACACCAAATTCGAGTTGTTTGCGGATATATTAAAAGTTAGATTTTTTTAAGATTTTTTTCTTAGGGACTTTTTGTTCGAACCCTAAGGGACGAATTTCCAAAAACACCGGGTCAAAAGTTTCTAATAGGTTCTAGGAAGCTATGTACCAAACCGCTTGCTTGTATCACAATTTGCCGTTTTTTTCTAAAAAAGTGTGTGTACCGCTGCGACTATTTGGGCCACTAGTACGTTTTCATTCGAATCGGAAATATATATGATAAAAACGCAGGTAAAGGGACCTGTTGGAGTAACCAAACAAATACATATAAAAAAAAAAGGTAAACATGAACATATTTTTAAACAAATTGAATTTATTTGCAAAAAATAACCGTAACATTATTTTGCAAGACATTGTTTTCTAAAAACAAATATGAAAATATGTACGCAATTGACTATATTATAAAGGTGCTGTACCTAATGGAAATAAAACTTTTGTCCTACGTCACAACTAAAATAATTGCTACCGCTAATACAATTAATACCAGCTGTTACCAGTAAAGGCTATCTGAAAGGTAATTTTTCAAACTATTTTTGTAGGTATTCACATTGAACTCAAAATTCAAAATACGACAACGGGGGCATTTTTTCATCTGTGCGTAAGACAAAAGTTTCATTTCCATTAGGTATACTTGCAAAATCTCTGTTTTCCACGACAGAAGCAGATGAACTCGTGTCTTCATTATCAGACAATGGATTCCCTGACAATTTTTTGACAGACATTTGCTTCTCGTATTACAAATGTATTTTTAATGAAACTTTGTTACAGTCATACGATCTTGAAAAAAACAACAAGAACAACAATTCAATAATTAAAACTACTTCCGGGTTTGGCAAAATTAACGCCTAGGGGGTTGAACAATTGTAAAGGGGGATGAGACGTCAAAGTGGATGAGAATTAATCGTAATTAGGGTAAATATCGGGAAATCGGACCTTTGAGGGTTGAGTAGAAAAAACTATTTTACTCTATCCTATCCGATTTCCCGATATTTACCCTAATTAATTACTCACGGACGTGATAATGGAAACAATTAATCGTAATTAAGCAGAATGACAGAAAATAGCACGAAAGTAAGACAATTATGCAAATCTAGCTTTTGGGGGGTTGAAATATTGCGAAGGAGGTCGAAAAAGTAAAAAAGGCAAGAACAATTCAGATGAGTAAAATTTATTATTGGGCTTTCTTGTGATTTTTCGATAATTCAGTCATTTTCATTAATTTTTAAACCATCCACAATTTTTCAACCCCTTTCATGATATTTGAACACTCAAAAAGCTAAATTTACCCAGACCGTTTGTTTTTCGTGTGATTTTCGCTAGTTTTACTTAACTACAGTTCATTTTCACTCCTCTTGACTTTTCATCCCCCTCAAGCGTTAGTTTTGTATATATTTGGATACGATTGTTTTTTTAACTGAGCACAAAAAGCTGCCTAGCCGTCAAGGCTATTTTTGAGGAGCGCTTCAAGATCCTTGCTCACAAATTCAAGCTTTATGAAGAAATAAAAGCTTTTTAACTTTCATGGACATTACCAAACATAACCTAACTTTGCCGCAATATTGTTGTTTGCTGTCAATCGGAGAGTGCTCACTGAAGGGCGCCAGATTTGATACTGGAAGCGGAGAGGTTCACATTTTTTCGAAATAATTCGCAATAATAAATGCAAAACAAGTAAATATAAAAAATTCACATCTGTCATTTTAGTTCAGTGATTTTCTTTGGGGACTGTGCGATGAATTTTGGACAAACGTTTTTCGAATCTTTTGTTTCCATGGCCAACCCTAATTACAAAAGTTTTGAGTTTTATAGCTATTATTGAGTTGCAAATGTATAATTTGCGACAGCCCCAACCCTGACTCCTGTCGAATAATAGAAGGGACTAAGAGAGTCAAATACAAGATAGGAATGGAGAGGATGACAACGATAGAAGAAGCTGTAAGTACCTATTTTTCCCTAGAAGCAGGTAGTGCCTCCGCAGACGCATGCAACATTCGCGTGGAAAAGGTTCAAAAAGTTCAATTTATTACCGAAGAAAACCGAAATTAAAAAATCGTAAAGGGGGATGAGAAGCCAAAGGGGGTGAGGATTAATCGTAGTTAAATAGAATTGCAAAAAATAGCACGAAAATAAGCCAGTTATGCAAATTTAGCTTTTGCGGGGTTGAATTGAAACATTGCCAAGGGGGTCGAAAAATGAAAAATGGCAAACAAAATCCAAATGAGTAAAATCCAGGGGCAAATCTATGGGTGAAATCAGTGTACAAGCTAGGTGAAATCATGGTGGTGAAATCAGGTGAAGTCGGGCGAAATCAAGTAAAACCAGGTGAAATCAAGGGAAATAAAGTGAAATCACAAGGTGTAATCATGGTGAAATCACGCAGGAAGGTGAAATCAGTGTACAAAATTTTGCTCATAGATTTGACCCTCGAGTAAAATTTATTAAGAAAAAAGACTAAATTAAGCGAATTTTACAAAACTAACGCTCGGAGGGGTTGAAAAATTATGAAGGGGAATGAGGAGTCAAGGGGGGGGTCAAGGTTAACTGTAGTTAAGTAGAACTAGAGAATATTATACGAAAAGGAAGCGGTCTGCGAAAATTTAGCTTTGTCGGTATAGACCTTTTTTGAACCGTTAGTAGAAAGCTATCGAATGGTATCAAGCTTAACCCTATCTTGTTCAGTAAAAAATCGAGTGCATACCCCTAAATTTCACCCCATTCGTAAAATTTCTCCTAAAATTCACTCCACCTTTCTCGAAGATATAATGTGTAGGACTTGCCTTGCTTTGAGTTCGAAAGCTTATTCCAAGTTTCAGTCAGATACCCCCACTGGTTCTCCAGATATTGTAATTGCTAATTTGTCGGTTTTTCACACCTACCTCCGACACCCGTGCTCCAATATAGCCCAAAAACAAACCACGCAAAGATTTTCAGGGGTCAGGGTATACATACATCCGTGTACAAAAGGACCCTATAGGATAGTCAGATAGTGGCCCAGGAAAAATCAGATCTAGACCATTCCAAAATTTTATTTTTGCTGTGGAGGTATAATAACATTGAGTACATAAATATAGAAATTTTCCCAGGCGGTCCTATTTTTATGTGGCTCGAAACCAATTTGGGCCCCGAAAATGGCATTTTCACGATTTTTTTTCTCGGAAACTAGAATATACCACACTTTCATTTTTCTACAAAACATTCACCTATCCCTCGCTTAACAAAATTTAAAATTTGGTAAAGATGGGGCCAGGCAGTCGCTTATTGTATAGGGTCCTTTCAACTTGATTTTATTGTGTAGGTGGGCCCCTAGAGGAGTCGAATTCAACATGACCCGGCCACACACCGACTCAGGTGGAGGTCTTCAGAAGATTTTCAAAAAATACCGGCCTAATTTATTGGAGATACGATTATTAGGTAGATAAAAATTCATGATTTAGGTAGGTACGATTTTTAACGCATCAATAAAAAGACCGAATTGAAGGAGTGATTTTTCTGAGGTGGTGTGTTGCAACTTATAAGTGTCGCCAGAAAATTTCCAAACTGAGTTTTCACAACAACTTTTTCTACTTATATGTAATCGTTGTAATAATGTAAAAACTTTTTATTGCTTGCTATTATATTAGACACTGACAGAACTCTCACTATTTGCAAACTATTGCCGACTTCTCTTATTTATTTTGAACGGGCTTGAAGATAAGAACATGAAAAAACGATTCGTTTTACCACTTAAAAATTTCCTAAAGGAGTACTTTAGACTGTCCGGCATACATGGCCTTCACTATATTGCAGAGAATCGATCCAATTTTGAGAAAGTAGTATGGATAACCTTCCTTTTGATTTCACTGATCGGCTGCTCCCATACGATCAAAGAAATTTACGACAAGTATGATAAGACTCCGGTAGGTATTAGTTTTGCTAACGAGGCAAGGAGTATTCTTGATTTACCATTTCCCGCCATCACAATCTGTCCATTATCTCAGATTAATCACACCAAATTTAATCTCACGGAAACGTATATAAAATATTCAAGTTCTGGAATTGAGTCGGTCGATGACGATGAGTTAAGTCATAATCAGTTATGATTTTTATAAATTTAATTTTTTCAGGCGTAAAAAGCTAATGAGCGCACTTGCTGTTTGCAAAGATTTGAAATTACCAAACTTTGGAGGCAACATCTTGAAAGATGAGTTTTTTGATGTTCTTCGAGAAGTAAGCTGCACCTTCTATGTTTTATAATTGTTTCTAGTTTTCAGCAGAGTGGAGAAGGGCCGCTTATAGTTTTTGCTTTTATGAGAGGGATGATGATGATAGGTGTCTAAACGTGTTTTCTCCAGTCCTCACACGTTATGGTATTTGTTATTCATTTAACAGCCTAAATCAATATGAACAATTCACTGAGGATTAGTAAGAGATCTGCCACACAACCTGACAACTACGACTGCTTTTCAGCTTCGTCCCACCTTATTTCTTCAAAGAACCTAATAGAATCAGAGGGTTTCATCCCGAAGTTGGATATCTCCACAAAATCACAAAAGATTCAAAGTTCTATCCTAGGAGAACTTACGGTTCGAATGAAGACGAAAGTCTGGATATGCTTTACGGCGAACGTGTAGTCGATATGAATTACCTATGCACCTATGCCCAAGGATTCAGAGTTGGTTTCTATGTCAATTTAGAGATCTTGTCAATAATTTTTAGATGATGCTCCACAATTCCTGGGAAGAACCCGTTATGGCTAGGAATATATACGACATACCTTTGGATGCGGATGTTTTAGTTTTACTGACTCCCAAAGTTATTGTAACAGATAAAGTGGCAGAAAAATATTCGCCCGAAAAGCGTGGTTGCTATCTAACTTCAGAAAGGCCCTTAAGATTTTACAAATTTTATACTCAATCGAATTGTCACAGTGAATGTCTTTCGAACTTTACAAGGGAAAAATGCGGATGTGTCCAATACTTCATGCCAAGTCAGTATAACTAACCGTCTAAATTAAGTGGTCGACCTTTTTTTTAAGGAGACCGCTCAACTGCTTTGTGTGGGAATCAGAAGGAATCTTGTTTTGTGCAGGCTGAAAGTGAATTACATGCTTATTTTCTTTTAATCAATTTGAATTTTTTTTTAGAAGAGTTTAACAGCGGAAGTATAGATGTTACTTGTGACTGCAAACCGTCCTGCTCGTTTATCAAATATGAAGTCGATATATCTACCACGGAAGCCAATTCTAAATTGACGTATGATGCTTTGAAAGCAGTCACGGGTAACGAAGTTGGAATGGATTACGAGGGCAACAAAGGGTAGGTGTCTAGGTATTAAAATCAAGAAGCCTAACAGGTGTTGTCTGCTTCCAGATTTAATCTCACTACTATTTTAATGTATTTTCCGGAGGACAATTTCACGCCTCTGCAAAGAACGGAACTTTACGGCGTCACTGATTTGATTTCAAATTTCGGAGGACTGCTCGGCTTATTTGTGGGCTTCACATTGATTTCCGTGGCTGAAGTTGTTTATTTTTTGTCGGTGCGAATTGTTTGCAGTCATTTATTGCTGCATAAAAGCTCGCGGGAGTAGTAAAAGGGGTCGGTAAAATTTGTCATGATCTATACGTTAAAATGAAAGCTCTGCGCACGCGCTCCAACGCGCCCCACCTCATTCTGCACGCGTCCCCCCTCATTCCTCACGCGCCGTCCCCCCTTCCGGCCCCATAATATTTTTTTTCGGGATTCTTCAGCCCCTCCTCTTTAAATTTGTCGTGCTTTATAAGTTAAGATGAAAGCTCTGCGCACGCGTTTCAACGCGCCCCCTCCTACCGCCCCCTTGTATATATTTTTTCAGGATTCATCCACTCCTCCCCCCTCTTCAAATGTGTCTTGATTTACCTATAAGTCAAAAATTAGGATGTCAACAGGATGTACCTAACACTAGCTTTTTTGCCGCGAGCGACCGGGTAGGAAACGGTCCGAACCGTGTGGTACGAAGCTGTAGAAGGGCCAAAAATTTTCTTAATAAATTTACAACATAGTGTCATGTTACTAACACGACGTTTCCGTTTTGATGTGTTACTAACACTACTTTTTGGTTTTGCCGCGTTATTATTTTGTCACGTTATTAACACGGCATTTCCATTTCATTAATGCTGTGTTAGAACTCGGCAAAATGAAAATGCCGTGTCAATAACGCGGCAAAACTAAAATTTCGAGTTAATAACGCGGCAAAACGAAAATGTCGTATTAGTAACACGACAAAAAGATAATTTCGTATTAGTAACATGCCATTAACCTGAAAATTTTCATTGTGCCGCGTTATACTAACACGACAATTTCGTTTTGCCGTGTTAATAACGTGGCAAACTAAAAATGTCATGTTAATAACGCAGCAAAACGAAAACGTCGTCTTTATAACGCGGGAAAAGAAAAACATCGTGTTAATAACGCGGTAAAATGAAAATTTCGTGTTAATATAACGCAGCAAAAAAAAGATGTGTAAGTAACGCGGCAAGACGAAAATGTCGTGTTAGTAACATGACACTGTGCTGGAAATTTATGAAGAAAATTTTTAGCCCTTCTACAGCTTCGTAAAAGGTCGTGTTAATAACGCGAAAAAAAAGACAACGCCGTGTTCTATTCATCAGGCTCTTTTTATTTATACGTGTGTTCGCGGCAACGCACCAGTACCGGTCCATGCAAGAAATTTCCCTGTAAGCCGAAAAATTATTGAAATAGTACCTAATAATGCAATTTATTATGTAGCCCCTTTAATGATATACACCAGTTTATTTGAATTCCTTGACTCCCTATGGAAACACTGGACAACTTCGGTGGAAAAATGCACTATCACTAGAAACACCCCACTACACCGAAACACTTGATTTACACTGCTGACGCGTTTCGAACACAATGTGCTCATTATCACTGCAGTGAAAATCAAGTGTTTCGTGTAGTGGGGTGTTTCTAGTGACAGTGCATCAATAACACTGCATAGTTTGTCGGCATATGTGACGTCACATACTATGCTGACTCGAAACTTTCGTAATTTTTCATTAAAAAGCTACCAGATTTGAAACATTTTATTTGCTGAGGAGGTATTTGCTGCATTGGGATTTTGTCAGCAAATCGTCAAATACGATACGTCCGAGGATACATCCGAGAATACACCACTACATATTAGGGGTTCTGTTGGTGGGTCAAAACACTTCGTACTGTGTGCTAATAAAGAATTATCCCTTCAACAAATCAACACAAAGTGCATTATTTACTTTTTCGACTGTATACCTAGCTGCCAATAAAGAAATGATTATTAGGTAATTTATAAAAATAGTCAGCAAAGAAGCGGCTGGAACACCCCACTCGGCAAGGTTTTGTTCTATAAGTGGATTTCAAGGGGGCGTCAGCGGGGTGGAAAGGTGTTTTTTAGATAACATGTGGATGGAGAAACGATTTGTGTTAATTTCAGCGAGGTCAGACCAGAAAAGCACCCCAGTCTGCAAGGTTTTGTTCTGGGGGAAACTTCAAGGCTGGGAGGTGGAAATGTGTTTTTTTCGGCAAAACGGGTCTGGAGAAAAGATTTCTGTTAATTTCAGCCGGTCGGACTAGAACAAGCTGAAAATTAGATTTTCCGCTTTCTTATGGTATTGTCAAAGATTTTAAAGTTGGTGTGCCAAAAAGGGTAGGGACGCTCTTGGGCTGTACCCTGCACTTTATAATTAAGGGCTGGTACTTTGCGCACTTCTTACCTAGATGCCAAAGATCACTTTTTGAGGTGTTGCCAAGTTTGAAGCCTATGCGGCCACTTGCTGTAGCGGGTTGCCTATCTCCGGGGCGTACTTCCCGAAACTTTAATTTAAAATGCAAACCCCCATTTTTCACGTCACCATAATAAAGGCCTTCAAATTCTGCTCCTAAAGATGTATTCACTATTAGTGCCTTTTTGCCAAAACTTCAAATATTCGAGATTTTTTAACATACTTTAAAAACGCGATACAGCCGAAACCTCAAGACCGATTTAGCTGAAATTTTGCACATGGAGATTGTATTACCCGTATTATAGCTGAAAAAAATTTGGAGGCAATCGACACACGGAAAGTGCCGTTTTGGCACATCAATTTTCAAATCTAAACATATTCTCATTTTACGATCTTAACAAGTTTTTGAAAATTTTATTGTCACCATCAGAAAGGTCTTCAAATTCTGGTTTTGAATAATACAAAATTCATTCGCATTTAGTGCCCTTTGGATAAAAAAATCGAAATTTTTTAACAACATTAAAAATACATTGTAGCCCAAACTATTGAACCGATTTGGCTGAAATTTGGTACATGGAGATTGGGTGACCCGTGGAAGAGTCTTGATAGCGAAAAAGCTGGCTAAATAGGCGATTCGGGAAAGTACGCCCAATAGAGATAGGCAACCCGCCAAAGCGAGTGGCCGCATAGACTTTAAACTTGGCAACACCTCAAAAAGTGATCTTTGGCATCTAGGTAAGAAGTGTGCAAAGTACCAACCCTTAATCACAAAGTGCAGGGTAACCCCCCGATTTTCCCAAGAGCGTCCGTACTACTGCGATAATGAGTGGTAAAAGGATTTAATTCCGTCCAAGTAATTTTTTTGTGTTTCGGGGTTGAAGGGGGTGAGTTTTAGGGGCGTAGTTTTTTTGTTCAATTCAGCTCTTTCGGTTGTAGGCGGTGCAAGGGTTAAATTTCCTCCAAGTTAAGTTTTTGTAGTTGGGGGTTGAAGGGGCCGAGTTTCAGGGGTGCAATTTTTTGTGTTTAATTAGTTTCCTCCGGTAATAGGTGGTCCAAGGGTTACATTTTCTCTAAGTGAATTTTTTGTTTCGAGGTTGGAGGGGTTGAGTTTTAGAGGTGCAATTTTTTTCTCTTCTTGTCGTAGGTGATCTAAGGGTCTAAAGACTAAATATATAATCAAAACTTTTTCTGGGCCATTGATTAAAAGTTATCGAATTGCTTGAATTTCAAGCAACACTTACGTGAAATTTCGAGTTTCAACCCCTAATTTGCACCCCTTTCTGTTTCATCTTACAGAAAAAAAACATTCCTTATCAAGTAATATCAAAATATATGTGGTTTCAGACCTCCATGTGCAAAATATTTGAGAAGTTTTCGTATTTTTGTAATTTTCAACCCCTAAATTTCATCCCCCAAAATTGACACCCCTCACCTTCAACAGACTTGAAATGAAAAGCATTAGAAGTGACTCGATAGTTGAAGAATTGTTGACTGTCACTACGGCTTCTTCCCCGTCGCAGAAACGACAAAATCAACAAATTTATCATAACTGTGATTCACTGCAAATCAATGAACGTGTAATTCAATTTTCATTTTCTTTGTTGATGTGGAGTTGTTTTAACACTAATAAATAATTAAAACACTACGGTGGTTTCTGGAAATCAGCACAAGAGTGATTTCCGGAAATCAGCACATGTGCACGATTTCCAGTTTAATCAAAATTTGATTGGCTGATACGTTCAAAATTCTAAAAAGCCATTGGTTTATATTTATAAAATGCGATTTTCAATTTAATTTAATTACTTTATTTGCAAATAAACTGTAAAGGGTTGAAAGAAATTGCGTATTTGCTACAGGACTGAAGTATCATTTGATGGTCCACTTCAATCCATTGATACCTATATATTCTATTAGATCAAGAGTTTTGTTTCTTTTTGACTTTCTATTTTGTCTTCGTACCTGCGCTATTCACGTGCAAAAATGATATTCGACTTTATCAAACGCCAGCAATGTTGCAGCATTGACATCTACGAAAAACTTCGCCCAAAAATGCTGCAGTTGCAATTAGTAAACAATGCTGAAGTTTCAAAGCGATTAATTCTTCCCTCCTCTTGCTCCTAATCAATGTAGCATTTCCAAATCCAAAAACAAACCACTCAGAAATCGACTCTCGATGCAATTTATCTTCCAATCCAGTTTCTTTAACTCGCATAATCCACTTGTTGATGATTTCATACACTGGCAAGTTTTTCTTCATATGCAAATTGGTAGCATCCCTGAAAATCTAAGAAAATCCCTTTTAACACTCGAAAAAGCAAAAATCTTACCTTTTCGTCTATTATTTGGAAATCCTCTCTCTCTTTGAGGTAATACGCTGGATCACCATCTATACTAGAGCGTCTAAGAGCGTAGTTTTCATTCTCCACTAACACGCTAGAAAAATTCTTGAGGAATTGTCCGAGGATGTGATACCAGGGCCCATTTGCAAAGATATTTGCAAAATTTTAATTATGGGGAAGATTTCCAAAACATTTGCAGTTTTCTGTCTTGGTGGAAGGATAAAATATATATCGCTTTGGAGAATATCCGCACTTCTGTCTACATTTCCTATTTTGCCTCCCATTCTGCAATGGGTTAAAGCCATGTCAATGTTGCGATTCTTCATGTCAAACACCAGCAAATCATAGCTGCCAGTAGTTATGAAATGAGGAAAAAATTGCACATTATTTTGTAAATAATTAAAAGTTATGTTTATTTTTTCAGTAATGATGTTCACGAATTTCACGGCAGTTCCAGGGTTCGTCCTTTGAAACGGATTTATTATTTTAGTAGACACCCAATTCCACGTGACGTTGAACGAGCAACCATAAAAAGTTTTTGGCAATTTTTCTCGAAAGAGATTTTTGCTAGTTCTTATTTTGGAGCCGCACTTACTGTTTTTGCTGTAAGGATACCACGTCCATAATTTATCGTTTTTATCCAAAATAGAAATGTCGTAGACGTAGTATCTCCACAGTTTTCGAAAAATTCGTCTCAGAAAATCTTCCGAATCGTAAATAGCTGAAAATTTTCCTTTGGAATTGAGATTATTTACTGAAACCTCCAGCGAGTATTCGAATTCGTTAAAATTGTCGGTTATAAATATTACGTTGTTGTAAATCGCGGTTGAGAAAAAATCGTAGCTTCCGAATACGTTGGGAAAAAAGTATTATTTCATTTGAAGAAACAAAGTTGAGGTCATTTCCGGTTAAACCAAGAGCGAAAAAAATTCCCTCAATATACGCGCAGGTGTCCTCCTCCGTGATGGGACGACCAGGGTTTATTTCAATTCAATATATTTTTACGTCCAAATATATTCAAGGTGGGAAGTTAAAAAAAAAAAACCTTGTATAAAATTTTCTGCTACTTTTGAGCTTTTATGAGTTAATTCAGAGCTTTCTTTTGTGCGGTTTTTATGCTATTTTAATCACCTCAAACATCTTTTAGTGCAAATGCGCAGGCACTGTAGTTTTAGTGAATTCGGTGTCTATCGCATAACTTGAGAACGAAACCGGATTTCGAGATAAAATTTTGTACACCGGTGTATACCCTGAAAATCTCGGTGGGGATTGTTTTTGGGCCATATCGGACCAGGGGGGGTGGGAGTTAGGGGTGAAAAACCGAAAACCTATTAATTGCAATAACTCGAGAACTAGTGGACGTATCTTTCTGAAACTTGGTATGTACGTTCGACCCTCAAGTCTGTTGAATGTGAAGGGGTGCTAATTTCATTTCGGGGGATGAAATTTAGGAGATGAAAACCACAAAAAATATGATAACTTCGCAAGGGTTGCACGTAGCTATTGGAAACTCAACGTACACACATATATCTGTGAAATCTTGCGGGGGATGCGTTTCTCGCAAAATCGAACAGATGGGGTGGAAATTAGGGGTTGCAACTCGAAATTCCGCTTAATAAGTATTGGTCGAAATTGGCGTCATTCGATAGCTTTCCATTAATGATTCAAAAAAGGTGTCATTCATATTTTGAGAAAAACCACCCTTATAGGCGCTACAACCCCTAACATCCAGAAACACAAAAATACGAGAACTCAAACACTACTGAACGTATCAAGGCAGAATTTGGTGTGTTAATTTTCAGTGACATTGTAAGTGGGTGGACAAATTTTCTCTAAGATCTAACAAGGGGGATGAAATGTAAGAGTTGAAACTTGAAATTCATTCAAGTAAATGGTAGCATAAAATTAGGGGGTTCGATAGATTTCGGTCAATTATTGAAAAAATGTCATGAGTTTTCAACCTAAAACCAACACCTAGGCTATTAACCACCCCTAACTCTTTGCAAGGGGCTAAACATATTTTATTTATTTTTTCTGAAACCCTATGGATTTATTTATGAACAACTAAAGTCAGTAAATACGCAAGGAGTTATGTAACTCACCCCTGTAAATCATAAAGGGGTGAAATCATGAGGGGTTGAAAACATGAATCTACAAATCACCGAAAATTTTCAACGAATTGAGTTAGGGTGGTGAAATTGAAAACAACTTCCTTTAGGGCATGTGGAGGTGGTGAAATAAAGGGTTGGAGTTTAGGTACGGAAGCGTAGAAGTGCCGCGTTTTTCTATTTTCTTATTTCCAAATTACCACAAAAAATGTGTCAATTTCGGAAGAAAAAACTGTAAATTTACACAAAAACTGTAAATTTACACAAAAACTGTAAATTTACACAAAAACTGTAAATTTACACAAAAACTGTAAATTTACACAAAAACTGTAAATTTACACAAAAACTGTAAAACAGAAAAACTGTAAATTTACACAAAAACTGTAAATTTACACAAAAACTGTAAATTTACACAAAAACTGTAAATTTACAGAAAAATTGTAAATTTACACAAAAACTGTAAAGGACCCTATCGGCTTTGGGCTGTTTTTGGGCCGCGGTGCGGTATAATTTTTCCGATTTTAAGTGTGAGCCAAGAGGTGTGGCGCAAAAATTCTTCCAGTACGAACATCAGATCCATGTGCCTTCCTAATGACCATATTATTCCAATCCCGAATCCTCAAGTTCGTCGATTCGTAATTCTTGGACATAGATTGTTTTTACGACCATCAAGTTCTTTAGACCGCCGATACTCTTTTGGAAGTACTCAGACAACACTTTCACTGATCTGTATAAGAAGTCTGATGTTAGACGTCGGAAGGCCATTCTTGGACCATCATTGTCATTTTTCGCAGTATTTGTGATTCTGTCGAATTGTATATTAAGTATAATTAAGTAATCTGCAGTTGAACCCCAGTGCAGTGGTGCAAGAGGTGTTGTCGAAAACCTCAGAAGGTCTCACTCAGCCTTCTACTTCTTGCACCAACTCCTTTTTTCAGCGGTTGTTGGCATTTCATCGAGTTTTATGTTGAGAGGTGTTCTACAGTTGAACCTCGGTGGTGTTGTCGACAACTCCAGAAGGTTTCGGTGTTATACTTCCTGCACCAACTGTTTT
Source organism: Pycnomerus fuliginosus (assembly GCA_963924575.1). NCBI lineage: Eukaryota > Metazoa > Arthropoda > Insecta > Coleoptera > Zopheridae > Pycnomerus > Pycnomerus fuliginosus. The sequence continues at coordinate 29,574,958 of OZ004621.1, forward strand.
CTGCAGCGATTGTTGGTGTTTCATCGACTTTTATGTCGAGACGCGTTTTACGGTTGAACCTCGGTGGTGTTGTCGACAACTCCAGAAGGTTTCAGTGTCATACTTCTTGCACCAACTGCTTTTCTTCAGCGATTGTTGGTGTTTCATCGACTTTTACGTCGAGACACGTCTTACAGTTGAACCTCGGTGGTGTTGTCGACAACTCCAGAAGGTTTCGATGTTATACTTCTTGCACCAACTGCTTTTCTTCAGCGAATGTTGGTATTTAATCGAGTTTTACGTCGAGATACGTCTCACGGTTGAACCTCGGTGGTGTTGTCGACAACTCCAGAAGGTTTCGGTGTTATACTTCCTGCACCAACTGCTTTTGTTCAGCGAATGTTGGCATTTAATCGAGTTTTACGTCGAGATGCGTTTTACGGTTGAACCTCGGTAGTGTTGTCGACAACTCCAGAAGATTTCGGTGTTATACTTCTTGCACCAACTGTTTTCTGCAGCGATTGTTGGTGTTTCATCGACTTTTATGTTGAGACGCGTTTTACGGTTGAACCTCGGTGGTGTTGTCGACAACTCCAGAAGGTTTCGGTGTTATACTTCCTGCACCAACTGCTTTTGTTCAGCGAATGTTGGCATTTAATCGAGTTTTACGTAGAGATACGTCTTACGGTTGAACCTCGGTGGTGTTGTCGACAACTCCAGAAGGTTTCGGTGTTATACATTCCGCCTGACATTAAGTTGGACACCTTCCAACAATTTTTCGAAATGCTTGAAGTACATGTTATTGGAAAAACAAATATAATAATCTTAGGTGACTTCAATGTTTCACAACTTTTCAATACTGGATCAACGGACGCTAAATCTCGAGTTTTTGAGCACTTTATATCTTTCACCAATATGTCACAATTCAATAAAGTTCAAAACTCGCAAGGGCGAATACTTGATCTTGTTGTGAGTGATCAACAGATGACTGTATCACGTGATGAAGTTCCATTTGTAAGGGAAGACAAGTATCATCCTGCCTTGTCTGTTGACCTTCATATCTCTGCTCAACTTGAAAATAATTTTGCCATTAATAATGTAGGCAAATCCTACAATTTCAGAAAAGCAAATTTTCCTGCACTCTATGACAACCTTCTTGAGACTGATTGGGCATCTCTTGGTAATGCTCGGGACGTGAATACGGCTTGCAACGAATTTTATGAAAAACTCACCTCACTTTTGGACACTTATGTTCCCTTACACAAATGTAGGAACAAGACCGCAAAGTTCCCCAATTGGTATACTGATGAAGTGCGCATTAACATAAAACTCAAAGAAAAATACCACAAAATGTATAAAAAATTTAATAGACCAGGTGATCTAATTGAGTTCAAAAAAGGCAGAATCTTAACCAAATCACTAATTAAGAACGCTTATAACGAATACCTTAAGGTTCAAGTATACAGTAGAAAAAAAAAATTCTGAATTCAAACTTCATAAAAAAAATACCAGGCGTTCGTTTCAGTATCAAATTCATTATGTCGAAATATGAAACAATTCTGGTATACAGTTTTTGAAAAAAAAAATAAAAAGTTGAAAAAAGGGTGCATTTAACGGGATTTATTTTTTTTTCTCGAAAACTATATACCAGATTTCGTTAAAATTTTTTTCTGAAATTGCTGGAACTGCGAGGCTATCTCCACATTTTTTTAAATTTATTTGAATTTCCAGTTTTTTTAATAAAAAATAATGAAAAATTAAAATGCCAAATTATGTACGATAAATTTATAAAATAGTTAGATCTAACTATTATAATTATTCTAATAGGGCCTGTGTTGCTTTCTGTGAAGAAAAACCGGCGTTTGCTTATAATGTCGCTGAAATATTAACAATTTACCGAACTAGAATTTCAATTTCAATGCGTGCAATTCATTGTCTGCACAGTGCTGCTTCTGCCTACTTTTAGCGAACTAGGGATGCACCGAGGGATGCACTCTCTATCGCCCAATAGCTAAAATTTGGCCACCTCAAGCTCACTACACTACACTGGAAGAAGCCGGTTGCAGCGTTGCCATGTTTGCTTGTCAACGATCAAGTGCACATTCCATTAGTTCCTAATGCAATGCTTATTTATCATTATTTAATAAAGTTGGAATTATTGTTTTACGCGTAATTTTACCGTGATTTCAATGCTCAGTTTTTTGTTGATCAGCTCCTCTTAGGTACTTACCTAACAAATATTCTTGGAAAATTGATTTTTAAATGGAGACTGGAGATTTTTCGGGTACAATCTACACGAGTACTAAACTCAAATTAATTAAAACATTAATATACCCACATATAGAGTACTGCTGTACTGTTTATTACAATTTTCTCTCTCATGACGCGCTCTAAAATTTATTCAATAATATCAAGATATTCGTGGCAGTTGTAACTATAGAAATTGCAAAATAAACAAAATACAACAAAAGGTACAGGCTTGTCCATATTACCCTCCACACTCCCTAAAACTTTTGAAGTAAATAAATTCTCAGGAACAGGAAAAAAAATTAAATCTTCTATGTTAGTTGCCTGTGGTGATGGTCCGATGAAACAACTGGTATAATTTGTCAAAGACGCAAAAATAAGTACCTAAATAAAGAAGTTAAAAAAAGTGATGTAGGTCTTTATTGTTTTTTTGCGTTTTTCGAAAGCCGCCGAAAGGGCATAAAATTTAAGACAATTACAGTGCTGTAGTCCAGCGTATCCGCGGGTACACGCCGTAGGTATGCACAAGGGAATAAAAATCGATATTCATGCCAACATTTTTAGAAAACTTTAAAGATACCTATTTCCTGGTTAACAGACGGTTGGAAAAACCCCAGCTAATGACCTCGACCCAGGTAAATGGCTAAGTTACCTGCCCTATAAACCCACCCTTCGCTACCTGTTACATGCCTGATGGACCGCTAAAGCGGTCCGAGGATTTTAGCAGCAAATGACCCAAGAATTTTTTATTTGGAATAATCCACAGCCAAAGTTAGCACTTTTACGATTAATCCTTCGGTTATAAAACGGAATAAATCTGATGACAATGGCAGAGTATAACTTTATTTAACCAAGATCGGGCGTGCGGAGCGGTTGGATGGCTGATGCACATTTACTAAAATCTAAAATACAAATGTTTTTCACTCCTACAATGGACATCTTTCGAAAAAATGGCATTGCAACAGCTTTCGAATTCGATAATGATAATATAACAGCTGTCGAATCCGATAGTAACAATATTTTTTTTTGTAAAATAAATTGAAACAGTGGCCCATTTGCCACTAAAATGACATTTTTCTAAAAAATGGCACTAAGGTTTTTGGCCTAAAAAAAAATCAGCTATCAAATCCGGTCATAAAAATATACAGTTATACATAGGTTTTTTTTCACGACACCATTTTTTGGTCAAAGGGCACAAGTGTGAATACATTTTTATAAGCACAATTCGAAGGGCATTCATATGGTAACGCGAAAAATGGGGGTTTGCATTTAAATTTTTAAAGTTGATGTGCCAAGAAGGCACTTTCCGTGGACCGATGTGGCCCAAATTCTAATCAGCACCTACAAATCTCCCACTGAATATGTACGCCAAATTTCATCTCGATACGTTCAATAGTTTGAGCTGTAGCGTGATCACAGACACACAGACAGACAGACACACAGACATTTTTTCAAAAACCGCTTTTTTGGGTTCCCATGACCCTAAAACGTAAATGTTTGATATTTTTGGAAAATCGATTTTTCCGATCGATTCCAGTAACTGCTTCGCGAAGCGTAGAAGTTAATAACTGTGAAAAACGTCTGTGTGTCTGTCTGTGATCACCTGCAATTTTTTAGAAAATTTCCGGTTAGGGACAAAAACACCCCTTTTTGAATTTTTCTTAGCAAAAGGGCATAATATCTTTATCGAATTCGATAGCTGTTGCATTGTCGGATCGAAAACCTTGGGGCCATTTTTTCGAAGAATGTCATTTTAGGGGTGAAAAACATTTGTATTTTAGATTTTAATAAATGAGCGCCGGGCGCAACAGCCACCGACAACCGCCCGCACGCGGACCTTGGTTAAATGCTTCATTTACAAATTCTGTGAAAAAGTAGAAGTTTCTACCGTCTTCGAGACTGCCACTTTTTTATTATAATTTATAGTGTGAACGTATCCCAATTTTTTTGGCGCAGATATATACATGATCGGTAGGCAAAAATATAATTAATTTGTTATTTACGCAAATATTCGGTAACTATTTTTACAATAAAATAATATAATGTAAAACAAAAAACTAACTTCTGCATAAATACACTACAGCATAAAATTACAAATCTTAATTTGCAATTTTTAATTAAAGAGAATCTTAATTATTTTGGTGGAGTCTCAAAAATAGCCTTGTCTAATTGTCTATTATAGATTAATTCCTGACTGGTTATGTAAAATCTTTACCAAACCCCTATCAGTTATCACTTATCAGTCATATCACAGTCTTAAATGTAATGCAGTAAATACTATTAACGTCATGGATACACAAATCTGATTCCATGGTCTGATTCTTGAATGTACCTATGTTGTATATTATCAAAGTAACATAGTGGCAACAGGGCAAGTTCAACCTTACGCAGGTGCTCTGCCGGTAACCTTACCCTGCGCAAAGCACCTAGCGGCGAATAGCGACACTTCGGGGATTTGGTATCCTCGATACGTAGGACGGGTTTTTAATGCAACTACGCAATCGGCCCCGCAACCCACAATACAACTAATTCTGTGAGTGTGGAGCCATCTCCTGAGTCAGAATCACATTAAATATGCTCTATACTTAAACCTTAATAGAATCCAGCATGAATGCATTAGCAACCCATCCAAGTTTTGGTCCTTTATCAATAGTAAGAAAGGGGGGTCAAGAATTCCGGGGACAATGCGCGATGAAAATGTTACGTATGACACGCCTCAGCAGATTGTGGATGCCTTTGCCTCATATTTCAGTAGTGTATTTATTCAACCTCAATCTCAAGATTCTTCGCTTAAATCGTCGAGTATTCACTTACCATGCCTCAACATTACCCAAATCGATGAAGTTGTCATTCGCAAAGCAGTCCTTAAGCTAAAGGATAAGATGACGTCTGGACCGGATGGGATCCCTTCATTCTTGGTGCTTGACTGTATTGACGCTTTTATCACTCCTTTACTTATCATATTCAATTTGTCCTTGAAAACTTCAACTTTTCCCTCACTCTGGAAAGCTGCTCGGGTCACGTGTGTCTCCAAGGGTGGTGATTCCTCAAGCATAAATAATTATCGTCCTATATCTATACTTAACAACTTTGCCAAGGTCTTTGAAGCTTCACTCTATCATTACATTTACTCTCATATTAAAACACATATTTCTCCATCTCAGCATGGCTTTGTTGAGAAGCGCTCTACAGTCTCAAATTTGACCTATTTCACCCAGTATTTATGCAACATTCTAGATAGCGGCGGCCAGGTTGACGTTATTTATACGGATTTCACGAAGGCCTTGGATAGGCTGGACCACAACGTCATCCTCCTTACGCTGGAACAATGTGGTTTTAGTGACTCTTTACTGGCTTTACTTAGTACATATTTGAAACAGAGGACATATCAAGTTGCATATAATGGATTTCAGTCTGTTCCGTTTACATCGAGTTCTGGGGTACCCCAGGGCTCAAATTTGGGGCCTCTTCTCTTTCTTTTAGCGATCAATCCTCTAGCTCATGCGTTGAAATGTGAAAAATTGTTTTTTGCCGATGATGTAAAAATTTTTACTAGTATTGCCACCGTCGATGATTGTACGTACCTTCAACAACAACTTAACGAACTGCTGAAGTGGTGCAATGAAAATCACCTTCAGCTGAATGAGAGCAAATGTCGAGTTGTATCTTTTACGCGTAAAAAGGCTCCGCTTACTTTTGATTACCTTCTTCCCACCAATATCTTAACCAGATCCACTGTGATTCGCGATTTGGGAGTCCATTTTGATGACAAATTATCTTTCACTCAGCATGTGGAGTTCACCACGTCCTCGGCGCTTAAGACACTGGGTTTTGTTGTACGTAATTGCAATAACTTTAGTAACATAAAAGCTATAAAAATCTTGTACTTCACCTTGGTTCGTAGTCGGCTAGAATATGCTACCATAATCTGGAGTCCTTTTTATGAAATCTATAAGGTTGCTTTGGAGGGGGTACAGAGACGATGCTTGAAATTCCTGTCTTACAGAGCGCATGGAATCTACCCAGCCAGAGGCTGCGATCATAGTCTCCTCTTGCAGGAATTTGGTTTTTTGTCGCTTGAAACAAGGAGAGGCATTTCTACCCTTACCTTTTTGTATAAAATTGTAAACAACCTTATTGACTGTTCACAGATATTGGCACTGTTGTGCTACTTGATACCGAGATCGTGCTCAAGACAAAGTTGCACCTTTTACTGTCCGCCTGCTAGAACGAACTTGATGCTTAGATCTCCACTTTATGTCATGGCAGACTCCTTCAACGCCATCTCCTCTGAATGCGACTTGCACCACTCCTCTCTACAGCAAATTATCACGTGTTACACAATATTCAAATCTGTTTAGTTCTGCACATTTCTTGCAATTTCTTTTTATTAGTTCAATTTCTTATTGTATTATTGGTACCTGCACTATACAATACTTCCTCATAACATTGTCCTTTAATTGGATTTTTTTCTGTTGGGCAATAAATATTATTATTATTATTATTATTATTATTATTATACTTCTTGCACCAACTATGTTTTCTGCAGCGATTGTTGGTGTTTCATCGACTTTTGTGTCGAGACGCGTTTTACGGTTGAACCTTGGCAGTGTTGTCGACAACTCCAGAAGGTTTCGGTGTTATACTTAAAGTTATTTTATGACAATCGAACTTGGTTGTCAATTGTCATGTCAGGACAAAAGTCGCTCGTTTATTTGTTGTCCAAGTGCATTATGTAATGCGTTGTCTTACGTGGGCGGTGACGAAATCAAACCATGCCCGACAAATGCAGGTGTCTTGCGTGAGCGTTGCAAGCGGTGGAAGCGGCAGAGGCGGCGTGGCGAGCGGGTTTGATTTTTTGACGGACGCGAGCGGCAGTCATTTTGAAATGTCAAAGTTTTTAAAAAATGGACACAATGGGAGGCACTTTTAACAAAATGTTATTAGTCTGTTGCAAAACTGCCGTTCTAGAAAGAAACGATCTGATGGGCGCCTTTTTCTGATTCTCCTGCGCCTTCTCAGAAATCCATTTTCCCCAGCAAAAAGTTGACTTTTTCGTCGAATTCGAGTCATCGAATCTATTCGCGAAAATCAGCAAAGTGTCTGACATCTGGTGGCAATACTTTAACTACACTGAGAGACAGGATACGGAAATACTTTTAAACGTCCGTCATCATAATTTCGACTTACGTCAGTCAGTTGTCAGTTGCGAGGTTAGGTAGTAGTTTTGTTAGGAGACATCCTCTCGCTGACTCGAAATTTTGGGAATAATTCTGTGGAATTTTACGTTTTGTGTACTTAAGTGAAACATTGTAAATCCAGCAAAACTTGGCTTTTAAAAAATCCACGTATCGATGTCACTGATGTCACCAACTGACACTGTCAGGCACGTCACGCTAGAATTCTCACCTCCGGCTCCCCAATGGGGTGAGACCGGCATTTTGTTGAATTACTTGACGGCCGCCGCGTCTGTCGCTTTGACACACCGCTCACGTAAGACGCCGCAAGCGCGCAAGCACTCACGCCAGAGGCACTTAAATGAACTTTTTCAACACTGATCCCATGGTGGTACTGCGTTGAAATTGGGGTGGTGAGCATTTTAGGACCTACTAAACGTGTGGGCAAAATACTGTGAATGGTTCATGCTCCTAAAAGTAACTCATGAACTGTCCAGAGGCACTTAAATGAACTTTTTCAACACTGATCCCATGGTGGTACTGCCTTGAAATTGGGGTGGTGAGCATTTTAGGACCTACTAAACGTGTGGGCAAAATACTGTGAATGGTTCATGCTCCTAAAAGTAACTCATGAACTGTCCAGAGGCACTTAAATGAACTTTTTCAACACTGATCCCATGGTGGTACTGCCTTGAAATTGGGGTTGTGAGCATTTTAGGACCTATTAAACGTGTGGGCAAAATATTGTGAATGGTTCATGCTCTTAAAGGTAGTGCATTAATTCGTTGTGAGCTAAGCCTATAAAGAATTTTTTCAGCAATGATCCCATGGTGGTACTGACTTGAAATTGGGGTTGTGTATATCTTAGGCCCTACTAAGCATGTGTGCAAAAAATTGAGGTTGGTTCATTGCTCTACGAAAATCTCTGAAAACCGATAGGGTCCTTTACACAAAAACTGTAAAACACAAAAACTGTCAATTTACACAAAAAAATTTAAAATTCCCGCCAAACCACGTTCACCGCGCGGAACGGACTAGAGCAAGGTCGGCACGTTACGTGACTGGACGGTGCTAGTCGCCTAATCGGAAGGGAGGTGAACGTGAGTGGCAGTGGATGCTGCACCTGCAAGTAACGTCGGAACATGAGTGAGGGGTAAGTAGTTACATATTCATTTTAAGTCATCAATTAACATAAAGTCACGTAAAAACTTTATGCGGGGAAGTACTTAACCTTGAGTTGTTGCTTACTTCAAACGAAGCCGTCCCATTGTCTAAAGTAAAACAGCGCAGTGTGATCAATTCACCAATCAAAACAAACTATGGTTGTGTCTGAATCTAGGCAATTAATTAAAGTAGATACTTAAGCCGGGTAGACATGCAGGTGTGATGTGGATGCTGAAGGAGCTCCGCGACCGCGATGCGTGAGCACCCTTTTTGTCAATTTTTCCTCAACTAATCAGGCTCGGACTGGTCAGGGGCAATAGGGGGAATTCCCCGCAGGGCCCAGACGGCCTAAGAATATAGACCGGATCTTAGGATTTTGAGCTATTTGTTGGCATTCCAGAAAATATAAGCAATAAGCATGTTTTGAGAAAAATGAAGTCATTTGGCAAGTATTTGATTGGCTAAAATAACCATTTTAAGACGGCTGCAATGTTTCCTAGGATCCGTCGCTTTTCCGGAATCTCTGGCGTTAAGTCTCTGCTTAAGGACTACAATTTTTTAATGGCATAAACCTTTAAGCAGCTTTAAAGCCAGATTTCTGGGAAACGACGGGTCCTAGGAAAAATCGACAAGATAACTTATTTGCAGAGAATTTCCTTAGCTTTATTTTGGAACATAAATGTTTTGGGTCGTAAAGATAGATATGTATAACTGAAAACTGATTTTTTAACACTTTCAAGAGCCGTCTTAGACGCTTCCTAAGTTCATATTTATTTTGGTAAACTATCTGTGTTATTAAGAGCATTATCGACCGACAAATCGTTGAGAAACCTTTTGTAGCCATTTCTTGAGGTAAGGTGGTTTTTTTTTCATAAATGCAGCTGTCTATTTTAACATTACACCACAAAAATGACTATTACATATATCGGTAAGTAATCATGTAGCTAATTGAGAATCCATGAAATATTTTAAAGCAGGAAAAACTTGTGGATTTTGTACCTAGATATGTTTTATGTAGTCTTGCATTCTCTGGCAATTAAAAAATTTTTTGCATTTTTTATCCTGTCAATACAGGGTGTAACAGAATCGGTATTGTTGAAACCTTGATCCATTTTCAAAAAGGAACTCATGTTTGATTACACAGGGTAGGTTCAAAGTCTTGTTCCACAAAAGGTATTTACTGTTTAGGATGCGTTTCTGAGTGTTACTCCATCTTCAACTTGAAAATAAATTGGCACAAAATACAAAACAGTTGCCTGGAAAAAGGAAAAACGCTGAAAATAGAGTAACACTCCGAAACGCGTCCTAAACAGTAAGTCCCATTTTGTGGGACAAGACTTTGAACCTACCCTGTGTGTGTGTAATCATTATTAAAATTAGGTTGAGACATTAAGATATTTCGTATTGGTGAGCCCTAACGCCTTCGAACAATAAGACCACCTTTTTTGTGTTTTATGAATAATATGCATTATTATCCATTTGAACAACGAAATTTATAATCAAGTAGGCCGTAAAATCTTAATGTCACGTTGAAACTTTACGGATACTGTCATAGTCACAGTCATCTTGATCTCAAATTTTGTTGTTTAAGTGGTACCTATAATACAGGGTGTCCGGAAATAACAATGAAATATTTCGGGGGGCGATTCTGCAGCTCAAAATATGAATAAAAGTTCCTATAAACATATGTCCGGAAATCGTTCCTAAGGGGGCTACGGGCTTCTGAAGGAGGCGCCTAAAATTCGGTTTTTATTAAATAAATCAGGAACCGCTTAAGCTACAGCGTCTAGTCTGTGCACATCATCTAACATCAGTAACGGCCATCAGATTATGGTATCTTCCAAAAGCAGATTCAACCTGGGGCGTGGAAAATAGGGGCCGCTTAAGCTTTCCCCACCAAAATTTTTTTATGTGCCATTTTTTTGTCAATTTCTCACCGGAATATGGTTTTCTGACTAAAATTACATAAAAAAGCCCCTCTCGTTATAACACCCTAGTATCAACCGTTTTCGATAAAATTAGATATAAAGATCCATTTGCATTTGATAGGTTTATCAATTAATTTTTATTAAATTACAAAACTAAGCGGATTTAAAAAATTATTGTCTAAAGTAATCTAATGCTGCTTATTGATATCAGATAGTATGCAAAAACTTAAAAATTGACTAAACTTTGAGCGCCCCCTTCAGGGAACCCTAGCCCCCTTAGGAGCGATTTCCGGATACGTGTTTATAGGAACTTTTTTTCATATTTTGAGCTGCAGAATCACCCCCCAAAATTTTTCATCGCTATTTCCGGACACCCTGTATAATAATATTTGGTTAAAAAAAGCGAGCATTTTTCCCCCAAAAAATGTCAAAGCCTTTCCCAAGAAAACCCGCCTATATGATTAAATAAAAACTGGAAAAGCTCAGATTAAAATCCTTTGGCATACTGAATTTCAGCTCCATATGACTTACACTTTGCAAGTAATCGCCAAAAAAACGTAATTTGGGGTGACCATTATTTGAGGGGGCGTAGCTCCCTCTTATGAAGCATTTAAACGCAAAATGTTACTCTTACTTTTCGAGTTACTTTTTGTCTTATTTTGACCTCCCAAATCACTTACCGAATTGTTCATTCACAAAAGTAGTTTTGCCTACCTATCTACAAATGTCTGTGCCTAAACTATTCATTTCATAATTTTTTTCACTAGTAGCCTTAAAACGTACCATTATTGACTTATCTTTGAACTGAGAATTCCGTTTTCTTTGCTAGTAGGTAAGTGAAAAAATTACTATATTCACCACGGTAGAGAAGGCACCTCGGGTTACAATCTTGCCGCTTGGACTGAAATGGTTCTTATCTTATCTATCTTGGTCAATAATATACTATTATTAACCTCCCCAAAACCAATACGTCGCGGTACCTAGCATTTCGTCACTTTGGTACTCGATATTGCAACACAGTAAATATGACAATTATGGCAATTAGTATGAAAGCGTAGAGGAGTACAACAAAGTTTTTGAAATACATTTTCAGAAAAAAAAAGGTCAAACAGTCCGGCTGTTATCGGCTGCGGCAGTTTTGAAATTGCTGTGTTGTAACAGAAGAATAACAAATAACGACTAAGAAATAGCTAATCTGTCACAAAATGTCATGAGATGAAAGTGCCAAAAGCACCATATCTATTGCATTAAGCACCCAAATTGGCAACCCTTAGACTGACGTCCGTTATTTTCGTTTAATCATCAATAGCAATAGCAAATTGTCAAATGCAGGCGAGCTTGCAGGTGATAATAGTTGTCACTTGTAACCCACGATTGTCACAAGTGTCGCTTGCAACTGGCAGGCGCTTGAAACTGCTTCAGTGACGTGCGCAGAAATTAAAGGCGGGGAATGTCAAAAGAATAATGTGTGCCAAACAGTACTAAAAGAGCATAAATCCGTACATTTCCGTGATTTTCTAAAAATTCCAAAAATAAAAAATTCTGTAATAACTCAATACTTGTAACTCCCCTAACCCCCTCCGGCGTACGCCATTGGTTTCTTTCAATTAAAGAATTATTAGTTAAGTTTAGTTTGTTTATTTTTTGCTTTTTATTTCATTATGTGATTATTTAAAGGTGCACTTAAGCAAAAGACAACTTTACCTAAATCAAGAAAGTGCTTTAATGGAGCTTTTTTTCATCGGTATATGGTGTCGTGTTGTACGGATGCCATAATACTCACCTAAACGGGAGGGAACTTCCTTCAAATTTCACGTTTTTTCGAATCGAGAACACCTATTCAATGTGACTCTTAACAGCTTCCAAACAATCATTTTCGCCCCTTTAGGGCGCGTTGTTAAAAAGACCGTAACGCTAAGCCCATTAAAAATACCATAGAAACAATGGTCAACAATTTGTTGCTATTAGAAATTGTGAAGGGTTAACTTAAAACAGGATTACATTTTTTTTTCACTACTAGTTTTAAAACGTACCTACCCTTATTGACTTATCTTTGAACTGAGAATTCGATTTTTTTTGCTAGTAAGTGAAAAAAAGTACTATGTTCACCACGGTAGAGAAGACTATTTTAGCCATCGCGTCTTGTAACACTCGGTGCATGGTGCATCGCACCTCTGCGTTACAATCTTTCCGCTCGGGCTAAAATAGTTCTTATCTACCTTGGTCAATAATTTTCTCGAGTTCCTACTTTTCTATTTCCTTAACGGAAAATTTAGGGTCAAACCCGTAAACCATGTTGTTCGAATTTAAACCACCTTTAAACTGCACGTGAACACCAAGCACGTGGCAGGGTGTCTGCTTCCCCTGCATGTTTGCTGATGGTTTGAAATACTCATACTCATATTTCTGAAAATTTAGATACATGGGGATTTCACCGACGCTGCGCTCAGATAATTATTTTGAAGCTATTTTATAAGACGAAAAAGTTTTTTTGGTTCACACCCCCTTTAAGAAATATTCTGTAACTATGCTCTCTACTGTAAAATAATGCTGTGCATTTTTATACATGCAGGCATGAACTACAATATTCCATTATGGATCCTGAATTCAAGAAAACGATGGACGCCTTGGAAAATTTCCTCAAATCACGGGGTATTCCTGCAAATACAATTAGATACTTTATTACTGAAAATGTAAGTATAAAGTTACAATGACTTTTTCAAATAATTATGTTGTAAAATTTTTACACAGGTTGATCCTGTAGCTATATTAAATATGCCGGAAGGAAAGCTGGAAGAAATTATACCAAAAATGGGCGACCGGATCTCTCTTTTAGAGTACTGCAGAAATAAACAAACTCCAAAAAAACAGAGTTTAATTGAGAGGTTGAAATCTAAAATTATGGAAAAAAATGAGAAACATTCTAAAGCCGACACAACGAAATCAAAAGTGCTTAATAAAAAGACAACAAGGATAGTTGAATTTGGTTGGGTTTGCGCTGCTGATGGTAAAACGTTTACGCATATGAGAGCTTTGCAAGGAGGAGGACCCCGCCGAGTATCTGTAAACCGTACAGCTGCAGTGAAGGAGCTTGAGGAAAAAGCACTTTCACTTTTTTTCCCAAATGGTGTTTCTTCAAAAGGCCCTTTGTCTAACTTTGAAATAAAAATGGTCGATTTCCAACTGAATGATTTAGATCCCAACTTAACTGTGGAAGAATACTTCGACCTTACAGCGGCAACAAAATTAAGAGTATATTTGTCTTCTAAAGCGATCAATCCTAACAACTTTAAACTAAAGGAAAAAAAAAGAAAGAAGATTATCATGAGTCATGAGGCAAACGTTAGTTATAACGAAGATTTAAAATGTTTGAAAGTCTCCAGGACGGATAGTGGTCTACCTGAAAGGAACCATAATCTAAAATATCGATTAAATTCAGAGCTGGGCAGTAGCTAGCTACAAAGTAACTTAGCTACGTAGCTAGTTACTTTTTCTGTGAAAGTAGCTGTAGCTAAGCTACTTAGTGTATCTGAGTAACTTGTAGCTGTAGCTGTAGAGAAATTCATTCAGTATTCGAAAGTTACCGATTTTTCGGTAACTAGTTACCAAAAAAAGCTACTGAGGTAGCTTAAGCTACTTCAAAGTAGCTAAGCTACTTCGAAGTAGCTAAACTACTACTAGAGATACCTTTGAAAGATTATTACCTACCTCCTACCTCATAATTTATGCAAATTTATTTTTTAATTTATTCACCAGTTTGACCGAAACCATTGATAATTGAGTCTGCTTTTGTGACGTGATGTGAGACATTATTCCGTTAAATGTATCATTTTCAAGAGCGTTGGGGAACTATTATACTGTCGTGGGCCAAACACAAAAACGATCCATTACGTTTTTAATTTTTGGCGCGGTAAATTTAAAAAAGTAGTTGTTAAAAGTAGCTGCAAAAACGAATACAGTAACTAGTTACTAGTAGCTTAGCTACTTTTTATTCATGAAGTAGCTTGAATACGTAGTAACTAGCTACTTAAAATTACAAGTATCTGTAGCTTGTAACTAGCTACCAAATCAAAAGTAGCTTGCCCAGCTCTGATTAAATTCACCATCAGCATCAGAAGATGACAGTCTTAGTTTCGTTGATAATTATGAAGATAATACACTTTCAAATGCATCCGAAAATGACATAAGCGAGGACATAAGCAGACAATATCTCTTCCAAATAATTTCTAACACTCCAGGAGTAAGTATATACAGGGTGGGTAATTTTTCGATGCTCACCATTGACATAATGTCTAAACAGGGTCGGTTAAATTACTATTTCTTGGCTATTAAGAATCTAAGGAGACTTCCCCGATATTGTGATTCGTTCCTGAGTTATCATAAAAAATCTGAAAATTGCCAATTTAAAGAAAAATTAATATTTTCCTAACGATTGATGTTATTTAAATTAAATTTGGAACTTTTATCTTTTTGACAGCTGTAAATTGAATGGCATTGACAGAATTTTTTAGGCCTTCTAGATTTTGAATAAAGACAGTCAATTTTTCTATTTCTTATGGGCGCCATATTGAATTTTAACACCGTCGGATACTTAGAAAAATTGGCTTCTCAAAAATGTGACCAGCATTGACGTTTTTCAAAAAAAAAGGTGAAAGCCCCGAGTCACACAACCGTAAGACGTATTTTATTTCTGTTTAATTCAATTGTTTCCACATGTTATAAGAGATTGAAGAAGTCGGCGTACTTTATTGCAATTGTTTTTCATCTAAATTTAGGTTGATTTAGCAAATTATTCCTACCAATTTTCAAATTCAGACATATCTGTCAAAAAAGGTTCTGTTGAGTACATTTTTGATAAGCCATTTTTTTGTGTATTGATGGTGTCAAAATTCAATATGGCGGTCATAAAAGAATCAAAAGTTGACTGTCGTTATTCTAAATCTAGAAATTTCTGTCGATGCGACTCAATTGACAGCTGTCAAAAATATAAAAGTTCCAAGTTTCAGTTAAACAGCATCAACATTAATTTTTTTTCAATTGTCAATTTTCAGATTTTTTGTGATAACTCAGGAACGAATCAAAATATGTATAGGCGAATTCTCTTCAGATACTTAATCATCAACAAATAGTGCAACTTTTCTGTAATTTAACCGACCCCGTATCTTATACCGTTTAGGAGATCCCAATGGTGAGCATCGAAAAATTACCCACCCTAGGTACCTATCCACATATACAGATGACAACGAAACCGGGATCCACACCACCACAGTTTTTTCTGTACCTATATAAATTTCTTCCGCTTGCGGCAATGAACCCGATAGGGGTATTGAAAGATTGTGTAAACCTGATTTCGTTGGCACCGGTTGTATTGTATTACGCAGTGAGATAATACCCGATCTTTACTTTTTGAGGTCCCAGGATCACGAAAAAATGCTTTTTAAAAAATGTCTGTGTGTTTACGTAGGTACGTATGTACCTATGTACAATGTAGGTACGTAATTACGTATGTGAGCACGATTCCTCGGAAATTTCCTAACGGATGTTAATGAAATCTGGTATGAGGGTTAGATTTGGCCTTCTGGTGAGCCCAGTTAATTTTGTTTCTAATCCGCAAATACCAGATGCCTTTTTGGTGTATCAACTAAGAGATTTGATTAATGAACACCAATTTTTCATATCAGCACATAAAAGGTGTTTAAATTTTGTATCTGAAAATGTATTCACGCTTGGCGCTTTTTTGGCAGAAAATCAAAAAATTCGGAATTTTGAAGAAACATTAAATGACACGTTACCGTCCAAACTACTTGATCGATTTGGCAGACAGAAAAGTAAAGATATTCGCCGAAGAGCAGGTTTATTTTTGGTAACATATTCGGCAAACGGCAAATGCCATTTAGGCATATCAACTTTGAAATTTCAGTAGTAAACTCCCATTTTCTTTATCAGCACATGAAAAGCCTTCAAATTCTGTTTTCAAAAATGTATTCAAACTTGGTGGCCTTTTGTAGATGTAGTTAAGACTGAATAATCCCAGAAAACGCATTAAGTTTGGTGGAGAAAAACTTAGTACCTATAGGAAATAGTAACATTTATTTGATTTTGATAGCCGCTTCCGTAGCTGCACGTTATTTAATTAAGTTTTTTCTATGAATAAAATTTCCTCACTTTATGTAATACATATAGTTTTTTTGTAATGTTTTCCAAATTAATTTAATGGAAACCAATACAAAAAATGCAGCAAACAAAGCATTGGAACCTCGTGGGTTTATATTTAAAATTTTACAGTTGATATGGCTAAATGGCACTTCCCGTTTACCAACTGCTTCCAAAAGCCTTCCAGCTCTTAAACTGGTCACCCAATCTCCATGTACCAGATTGCAGCCAAATCGATCCAGTAGTTTGGACTTTAGCGTGTTTACAAACCAATGATCGAACGTGCAGACATATTTTAAAAACCACTTATTATTGCTGCTAGTTCAAGGATATGCCTCAAGGATATATATTTTTTTAGGAAAATGTTCCATGTTACTTTGACGACGGCGACGTGGACAACCAAACCCGTACCTCTGCCCGTACGTATTTAGCAGCAGTAATATTACCCTAATTATTCTTTTTAGATGAAGAGGCGATACAAAAAATTGATTGCAATCTTACTGTACCTGATGAAGACGAATTCCCTCAATCGAGGCCTCAATCATATTCATCAATAGAAGAAATTTTGAGAGATCTACAAAAATTGATCCAAAACGAAAAAATTAATCGATTTAATGTTTTTCGCAAAGATATTTTCGGTTGTTGTGTAAGGGCAATGAGACGTAAAACATTTTCTCCGTTTAATAAAATATGGGTGAAGTTTAGTGACATGGAAGGAAATTTGGAAGGAGCTGTGGATGATGGGGGACCAATGAGGGAAATGTTTCGATTAGCATTAAGTTCTATTAAAGACAGTAACTTGTTTGTTGGAAGTAAGAAGAAACATATTTCTCTGTGTGGGCCTGCCTTAACCGACAGTCAGTATTTTGAAGCAGGCAGGCTTATTGCACTATCTCTGATCCATGGTGGGGCGGCACCGCATTTTTTTTCAGATACGCTCTTTTCATTAATAGCGTATGGTGAAGCAGCGCCCATTTTGGAAGATGTTGGAGAAGAAATAAAGAAGGAATTTATCGAATTAGAGAATTCAGAAGATTTGTTACAAATGCAAAACATCATTGCTGAGAGTCAAATATTTAGTATTGCAGGTTATAACTATATAAAAAACAAGGAAGAAAAAGTAAATGTTATTGAAGGTAGTACAATAAATAATAGTATGTTACTTAATAGTTTTAATTTCGTTGTATTTCAGGTACTTTAAAATTTTATGCAGTTGACAGGATTAGAGACGCCGTCAATCAGCTCATTGAAGGGTTGAAAACCTGTGGAATATATGAAAATATAAAAAAATACCCTCATTTCTTTACAAGTTTAATGTGCGATGATAAAATCCTGTTGACAGCAGAGAATTTTGAGAAAACCTTCAGGATCAAGTACAGTGACGTTGGCTCGAATCGAAAAAATGTAGAAAATCAGGTGATCTCATTTTTCAGGGATTATATGCTAGAGTGCGAAGGTTACAAAAACATTTTTCTTTTAATATATAATAATATAATAATAATAATAATATTTATTTGTATGTACCCTAAGGTTTACAAATGAGGTGAGAGTTACACATTATACATTCGTACATAGTTATACATTATGATGAGAGCTTCGCAGTCCTCGTTACCAATCCCATAGCAATGTGTGCAGGGTTTAACTAATCATCTACTAAAGAGAGGTAACCGGTGATTGCACAACAAAACCTATATATATCATTGACTTTCTCTACATCAAAATTGCTGAATAGGCAATAAAAATTATCCGCCGTAGGGGTGTCGAGTAGGTGTCGTCCCAGCCACCTTCTCCTTGGTGCATTAAATATTGGACATACGCAGAATACGTGATAGAGGTCATAAGATTCATTAGTGTTACACAGCGAGCACGGGTTAGAACGGTCCAAGATTAATTTTACTCCTTTGACATATAAAATCCTGTTGACAGCAGAGAATTTTGAGAAAACCTTCAGGATCAAGTACAGTGACGTTGGCTCGAATCGAAAAAATGTAGAAAATCAGGTGATCTCATTTTTCAGGGATTATATGCTAGAGTGCGAAGGTTACAAAAACATTTTTCTTTTAATATACAACAATAACGTACTCTTTTTAGATATTCCTTTCCCTGAGGAAAAGTCCAAACATGAGAATTCTGATGACCAGGAATTTTCTACAGATGAAAAAGAAGAACTCCCAACTTCCCTCACTGATTTATTAGTTTTTGCAACTGGATGCGATTGCATTCCACCTTTGGGATTTACTGTTAAGCCGACAATAACTTTTTTACATGGTGATGACAGCAAGTATCCTATTGCTAACACTTGCAGCCTTCAATTACAATTACCAACAGTTCACCAAAAGTATGAAAATTTTAAAGCAGCCCTAGATTTTAGTATTGGTAATTCTAAACAGTTTGGACTGGTTTAATTCAGATTTTTTTTACGTTTCTCAACCGCGTTTTTTGGATTTTCTTATTGTTTAAATAATCCGCCGTTAGTAATTTTACTAGGTATATCACAAGTTTTTGGCAGGTAGTTATAAGAATAGTAGCTATTATTAATGTATTTGCTTATAATTAAATAATCCTTTATAATACCTTCCGCAATAATTTTTATGCCTTTTACAACATGCCCATATTCACGCAACTGCTGTAAGGGGGCCCCGACAATGTTTTCCTTTAGGCTTGCGTTTTTCGCTTCTAATTTAAAGAAGACTATCTGCTAATAATAATGCTTTTATACCTACACGTAAAGAACGCGATCTAAGAAATGGAATCAGCGAAAAAGTGAAAATTCGCTACCGTTAAGTAGAATTTTAAGCACCCTGCCTTGATTTTTTTTTATATTTACGAGGGCACTTATTAATTATTTTTGAAACGGTTGGAGCTGGAATAACAAGTTGCAGTCGTTAATAACAGACTAACGACATTTGTGAAGCGAACCAACTTGCTTTTATAAAGTTACCATAGGCAAGACATAAGTCCCTACTTTATGGCGTTTTTCTTGAAAACGGTTGATCCTACGATTTAGTGTCGAGAGTACCTACTTTTTAACCTCCCACAATAAAAAAAAAATAGGGGGATACTGCAATCACTAAGATTTTCGAATTCGAGAAAAGACCGGATCTAACTATAAGTTTTGAGGTCTCAGGAACCCAAAAAAGTGTTTTAACCTCCCCAAACCCATCATAATTAAAAAAAAATGGGAGGTTATGTACTGCAATCACTAAAATTTTCGAATTCGAGATAAGACCGGATCTATGCATTTTGAGGTCTCAGGAACCCAAAAAAGTGGTTTTTAAAATGTGTTTGTGTGTATGTTCGTACAGTCGAAAAACTAAATAATGCACTTTATGCTAGATTCTTGAGCGAATAATTCTTAACTGGCTTACAGTCCTAGGTTTTTTGACCCAGCAATACAACCCCTAATTGGTGCTGGTTCTAATGACATGGAAATGCACCACTATCGAAGGCTGGTTTTCTGAATTCTGAGCGTAACGCTCAAGAGTTGGGTGCGTGACTTACTTTTTCGACTGTACGTACGTATACGTACATACGTTTGTAAACACGCCACAGCCAAAACTACTAGACCGATTTGGCTGAAATTTGATACGTGGGCATCTCATGGCCTAACTTACATCTGAAAAGCTTTTGGAGCCAATCGTGCAACCAAAAATGCCATTTTGGCACATCAACTTTTAAATTTTAAATGCAAACCTCCATTTTTCACGTCACCATAAGAAAGGCCTTCAAATTCTGCTTCTAAAAATGCATTCACTCTTAATGCTCTTTTGACCGAAAACTAAAAAATTCGAGATTTGAACCGATTTGGCTGAAATTTTTGGGGATTGTATTGCATGTAGAAGAGCTGAAAATTTTTTGGATTCAATCAACCCAGGGAAAGTGACGTTTTGTCACACCAAATTTCAAATTTCAAATTATTCTCTCATGTAACCACCCAGAACAAGTTTTTGAAAGATTTATTGTCACCATCAGAAAGGTTTTCAAATTTTGGTTTTAAATAATTTAATACCGTCGAAAGGTAAGTCATGCACCCAACACTTAAGTGTTACCAAGGCTCAGAATTTAAAACACCAGCCTTCGATAGTGGTGTATTTCTATGTCATTAGGACTGCATATGCCACTTAAGAATTATTCGCTCAAGAAATTGGCATAAAGTGCATTATTTAGTTTTTCGACTGTACCATTTGGGTGGAAAAATCGAAATTTTGTAATAACATTAAAACCACGTTAGCCCAAACCGATTTAGCTGAAATTTGGCACATGGAAGTTAGGTGACCCGTTGAACATCTGAAAGACTTTTAGGACCAATTGATCCACGGGAAGTGCCATTTAGGCATATCAATTTTACAATTTTAAACACATGATATGGAAATCATAGACCCACGCAATGGGGAGGTTCCAGCCGCTTCTCTGCTGCCCATTTTTTTAATGTAAGTGTGTATGTACGTACATACGTTTGTAAACACGCCACAGCCAAACTGCTAGACCTATTTCGCTAAAATTTGGCACGTAGGCATCCAATAACCTAACTTAGATCTGAAAAACTTTTGGAGCCAGTTGTGCAGCCGAAAGTGCCATTTTGGTACATCAAATTTTAAATGTAAACCCCCATTTTTCACGTCACCATAAAAAAGGCCTTAAATTCTGCTTCCAAAGGTGTATTCACTCTTAGTGTCTTTTTGACAAAAATTCTAATCGACATTTTTTTAAGTATTTTAAAAACACGATACAGTCGAAACCTCTGGGCCGATTTGGCTGAAATTTTGCGCATTAAGATTGTATTACACGTCACAGAGCTGAACATTTTTGGAGATGATCAACCCACGATAAGTGCCGTTTTATTTTACATCCTAAACAAGTTTTTGAAAAATGTATTGTCACCATCAGAAAGGTCTACAAACTCTGGTTTTAAATAAGATAAAATTCATTCGCAATTAGTGCCCTTTGGGTAAAAAAAATAGGAATTTTGCAATTACACTGAAAGCACAGTATAGCTCAAACTACTTGCTCGATTTGGCTGCAATTGGGTACATGGGGAATGGGTAACCCGTTGAAGATCTGAAAAGCTTTTGGAAACGATGATTGGTACGCGAGAAGGGCCATTTAGTTAGGCATATCAACTTTAAAATTTTAAATACGAGGCACGGAAATCAAAGACCCACTCGATGTCCCCATCGCGCTTCTCTGCTGTCAATTTTTCACCCCAAAATTACCTCAGAACGCAAATTTCGTCATTCTAGCTAATCGTTTAAAAAATAGTAAATAACTAAATAAAGTCGTGCATGTTGCATATTAACGTGTGTGTTTCTCTGTAAGTTTGTAAACGGATATCAGTTCTGTCAAAATTCCTGTGGTGGGCAATAATTAACAAGAAAGATCCCTTTCCACCTCTATTGTTACTAGAGATGTTAGTTTTCATGAAAAGTACATTTGTTGAAACTTTTCATTAAATTTTGGAAAGTTTCAAAAAAAATTGAAAAGTTGTCCTACGGTAGTATAAAGTATTCTGGAGAATTAAATAAACCTACAACAGCTGAATAGGGTACATAATATAATATTAAATGACAAAAATAGTAAGTGTATAGGTAAGTTAATAAGTCAAAATAAAGGCATTAAACATTAAAATTCATCGTTGTTTTCATCTTTTAAGTAGTATTTCACCTCATTTCACTGGTTCCAGTGCTCAATGGGTAATGATACTACTTAGAACGACTAGAATTGGCGGCACGACTGTCGGTGGAAGTTTATTATTACCACATTGATACAACTTTTCAAGAAAAAGTGAAAAGTTTCAACATGGGCTGAAACTTTTCAATGAAATGAAAAGTTTTTGAAACTTTTCAAGCTCACATCTCTAATTGTTACTGTTTATTGACACTGACAGTGAGTGACGGCAGAGATGACGGGAGTTTTGACGGGTGTGAAATTCCGTTTTCAAATCAACAGAAAAAAAATGCAGCAGAAAAGCAGCTGGAACCTCCCCATCGCGTGGATCTTTGTATTATGTGTAGATAGTAGTCAATTCAACAGAATTTTTTTAATCCTTGACTAATTTCGCAATTTTCTGACAAATACCGACGTCACATCGGACATCACCCATCATGTTTGACAATATGTTCCTTTTAAGGTTAATCTTTTGCCACCTTTTTGACAATAACTACCACTTTTAGTGGAGCGGGAAAGCCTCAAAAAGTCGCTTAGTTTTCAAGTAACCCAATATAAAAGTATAACTATATGTGTCATACATCAAAAGACGCGTCTTGACGAGCTCTATACGAATTGAAAAGTTACGACATTCTCCATTGGTCGAGAGAAAAGTTATTTGCAAAAAAGTGACTTTTTTTGATTTTCTCAGAAAACGTGTTTTTTATCGTTTACAACCTCGTAACATAAAAACTATTTGAGATATCGCTATAATTTTTTTTTTCGTCGAGAGGAGATTCATCAGCGATTCCTATTCCACCTCAGCTGCCGCCAAAAATTTTCAGGGGGCTTTATTAGACGAGCCTAAACCGGAACTTTCATATTTCACGACATGAAATTTTCACGAATCGAGGAAATTTTTTATTTTTGAGGTAATCAAATATGCCCCGCGTACAAAATGAAGAGCATACTTCAAAGAAGTTTTTAGAAAAAAAACTGTTGTTCTAGGGCCTAGAGTCCTTGAATAATATATTTTTTTATCTGCGCTGTTTTAATTTAGGCGGTGCGGCGCGCTGTCCGGCCGAGCTTTGATGCATACCGCTCATCCCTCTCCATGTTTTTTTAGCAAGACCCCGCTTCATCTTGATAATTCATAATATGAAAAGTCGACAAATGTCATTATTATTGTCGGTTTTACAATTATTAACTGTGTGGTGTTGATGTTATAATATCCGGATCTGATATGGCTGCAGTCAGGTAAGTAATTGAACTTATTAAGTAGGTACCTACCTACTACCGGGTGTTTCACCGACCCCGTCGTATAGGGAATTAACATGGGATGAGGATTTTCTCGAAAAGTTTTATCGTGTGTGGAGGATAGTCCATACTAGTCTGGTACCTCTTGAGATTTTTTTCGTTCGTCAGCTCCTCTTTTATGTACTTAACAATGATTTTTTGAAAATTTAATTTTCGACGAAAACGAAAAAATTTTTCGTGCCCAATCGACCCGCTTCGAATGTTTACTTAGTTTGCTGCCTTTGTGGATTGCAACACAACACAAAATAAATGGATGCTTCGAAACGGGTCGATTGTGCACGAAAAAATGTTGCGTCTCTACTTCTACGGAACATTTTTTCATGCTGTAGGGATAAAATGTATTTGCAGTTGCAAAGACTGCACAAATATTCTCCAGCCATCAGCCGACGTTAGGGAAGAGGATTTTGAGGAATCATTTTGACTTAATTTCCGTAAGATAAGAATAAATGAAGAATTTTGTTGGTTGGTCTTTTCGTTACATTGCATAACAATTACCTACTGATTGGTTAGGTATTTTATGATAGAACAAAATATTAATATATTAGAGACAGCAGGGGCGCTTTCATGGGGGGGGATGGGGGGAGACTCTCCCCCCCCCCACTATCAGATCAGTTGGCAAATTTTGAGTTGGTATATTGTAGTTAGTTGGCAATTTTCGGAAATCTCATATGACTGTTTTATTTATTTTTTATGCCAATGTTAAAATTTTGCACCAGTCGAAACGTTGCTTTCGGCTTCCGCGTCGCTTTTAAGCTTAACCGGCGCTTTAAATGACGAGTATGACGTTTAAACGATGGAAAAAATATCCTTACGATTTTAAACTTTAAGCGCCCCAACAACTTTTCTAATTCAGGGGCGCATTGTGATGGCGATGTTCAGAGTGTTCCAAAAACAGAATGCTCGGGCAATTTCAGGGGCCCAGCAGTGAATATAATAAAGTGCTTAGAAAATGCATGACATTGAAAATTCTAAAAAATTTCGCCTGCGGCGCCATTCTTCTTTGTTTCGTTAATTTTTTTCCTTTGTTCTACAAAATCACACAAAAATTGTTGAGTTGGAAAATTTTCATTGGGTAGTTAACAAATCTTCAATGAGTAGTTGGCAAATTTATGAAGCTCCCCCCCCCCACATAGGTCCTCTTAAATACGCCCCTGAGAGACAGTCTGTCAAGAGCTTGGCGCAAGGTAAGTATGATCCGCTACAAATAACCCAGCCGCGAGCGAAGTTCTGAGTTAGGGCGCTGACAAAAAAATATATTATTCAAGAACTATAGGCCCTAGGACAACAACTTTTTTTTTTAAAACTTCTTTGAAGTATGCTCTTCATTTTGTACGCGGGGCATATTTGATTACCTCAAAAATAAAAAATTTCCTCGATTCGTGAAAATTTCATGTCGTGAAATATGAAAGTTCCGGTTTAGGCTCATCTAATAAAGCCCCCTGAAAATTTTTGTCAGCAGCTGAGGTGGAATAGGAATCGCTGATGAATCTCCTCTCGACGAAAAAAAAAATTATAACGATATCTCAAATAGTTTTTATGTTACGAGGTTGTAAACGATAAAAAACACGTTTTCTGAGAAAATCAAAAAAAGTCACTTTTTAACCTCCCCAACTCCAACAAAATTTTAAAAAAATGGGAGGTTACTGCAATCACTAAAATTTTCGAATTCGAGATAGCACCAGATCTTCACGTTTTGAGGTCTCAGGAACCCAAAAAAGCGGTTTTCAAAATGTGTCTGTGTGTGTGTACGTACGTATGTACGTACGTACGTACGTACGTACGTTTGTAAACACGCCACAGCCAAAACTACTAAACCGATTTGTCTGAAATTTGGTGCGTAGGCATCTCATAACCCAACTTAGATCTGAAAAGCTTTTGGAGCCAATCGTGCAACTAGAAATGCCATTTTGGCACATCAACTTTTAAATTTTAAATGCAAACCCCCATTTTTCACGTCACGATAGGACAGGCTTTCAAATTCTGCTTCTAAAAATGCATTCATTCTTAGTGCCCTTTTGACCAAAAATTAAAAAAAAAAAGATTTTTATCGGACTTTTAAATCGCGGTACAGCCCAAGCCCCTGAACCGATTTTTCTGAAATTTTGCACATGGGCATTGTATTGCACGTCGAAGAGCCGAACAAATTTTGGATTCAATCGGCCCACGGAAAGTGCCGTTTTGGCACACCAATTTCCAACTTTAAAATTATTCACTCATTTAACCATCCAAAACAAGTTTTTGAAAGATTTATTGTCACAATCAGAAAGGTCTTCAAATTCTGGTTTTAAATAAGACAAAATTCGTTCGCATTTAGTGCTCTTTGGGTCAAAAAATCGAAATTTTGTAGTACCACTAAAAATACACTATAGCCCAGATTAGTGAATCGATTTGGCTGAAATTTGCTACATGGAGATTGGGTGACCCGTTGAAGACCTGAAAGGCTTTTGGAAGCAATTGGTCCACGGGAAGTGCCATTTAAGCATATCAACTTTAAATTTTAAAGCAAGGCCTCCTTTTTTATGTCGCCATTAGAAAGACGATCAAATTCTGGTTCTAAAAATATATTCACAGTTTCTACCATTTCAGTGGAAAATAGAGAAAAAATTCTTTCTCATTGAAAGGGAGCGGGCTGACAGTGGATGACAAATTCTGTTGAATTGACTACTATCTACACAGAATACAAAGATCCACGCGATGGGGAGGTTCCAGCCGCTTCTCTGCTGCATTTTTTGCAAATAACTTTTCTCTCGACCAATGGAGAATGTCGTAACTTTTCAATTCGTATAGAGCTCGTAAAGACGCGTCTTTTGATGTATGACACATCTAGTTATACTTTTATATTGGGTTTGTGAACATTTCTGGCCCCAATCCGCCCGCCTATTTATGTCATCCACTGTCAGCCCGCTCCCTTTTAATGAGAAAGAATTTTTTCTCTATTTTCCACTGAAATGGCAGAAACTGTGAACACATTTTTAGAACCAGAATTTGATCGCCTTTCTAATGGCGACATAAAAAACGAGGTCTCGTATTTAAAATTTTAAGTTGATATGCTTAAATGGGACTTCCCGTAGGCCAATTGCTTTCAAAAGCCTTTCAGGTCTTCAACGGGTCACCCAATCTTCATGTACCAAATTTCAGCCAAATCGATTGAGTAATTTGGGCTATAATGTATTTTTACTGTTATTACAAAATTTCGATTTTTTCAACCAAACAGCGCTAAATACGAATTAATTTTGTCCGATTTAAAACCTGAATTTGAAGACCTTTCTGATGGTGACAATAAATCTTTCAAAAACTTGTTTTTAATGGTCAAATGAGGGAATAATTTTAAATTTGGAAATTGGTGTGCCAAAACGGCACTTTGCGTGAGTCGGTTGAATTCAAAATTTGTTCAGCTCTTCGACGTGTAATACAATCCCCATGTGCAAAATTTCAGCCAAATCGGTTCAGGGGCTTGGGCTGTACCGCGATTTTAAAGTCCGATAAAAATCGATTTTTGTTAAATTTTTGGTCAAAAGGGCACTAAGAATGAATACACTTTTAGAAGCAGAATTTGAAGGTCTTCCTTATGGTGACGTGAGAAATGGGGGTTTGCATTTAAAATTTAAAAGTTGATGTGCCAAAATGGCATTTCCGGTTGCACGATTGGCCTATGCCTATGTTCCAAATTTCAGCCAAATCGGTCTAGTAGTTTTGGCTGTGGCGTGATTACAAACGAACGTACGTACATACACACAGACACATTTTAAAAACCCCTTTTTTGGGTTCCTGAGACCTCAAAACGTGAAGATCTGGTGCTATCTCAAATTCAAAAATTTTAGTAATTGCAGTAACCTCCCATTTTTTTTAAATTGTGATGGGGTTGGGGAGGTTAAAAAGCCTGCTTTACCTGCTTGTCAGAGATACCTTCTAAGGCCTTTAGCACCCCCAAGAGGTTCTTTCGGTCATTGGTACATACGAACTTTTCTTCCTATTTATTTTTAGGTGTAGATTCACCCCCCGAAATATTGTGCCGTTATTTTCGGACACGCTGTATAAGTAGGACCCCATGTACAAAATTTCAGTTCGATATAAGGTTTTTGTTGGTTCTCAACTCCGTTCTCAAGTTTTGCGATGGTCAGAGTAGGCGGCAGAGAGAGTGAGCAAAATCAACAAAACTACTTTGCCTGTAGGTACAGTCGAAAAACTAAATAATGCACTTGATGCCAAATTCTTGAGCGAATAATTCTTAATTGGCTTACAGTCCTAGGTTTTTTGACCCAGCATTACAACCCCTAATTTTGGTGCCGGTTCTAATGACATGGAAATGCACCACTATCGAAGGCTGGTTTTCTAAATTCTGAGCGTAACGCTCAAGAGTTGGGTGCATGACTTACTTTCTCGACTGTACATATCCCTCGGCACTAAAATACTGTCATATAAGCCTAAAATGAAAAACTCCCTCATTAGGTTACGTGCACGAATCACACGAATTTTATTAATATTTGCACGTTTTGTAAATTAGTAGGTAAGTACCTATATATTGTTTTACAAAACTAATAACTGCCTATAGATTATAGCAGCTCTGAAAGTTTAGTTCTTAAATTAAGATATAAATCTACAGCAGCTGAAGGGTCCTTAGGGACAGGCCATTCTTCCTCTTGCATGATAATTGTAGCCAATTCATGCACATCAAGATCCGAATTGCAGTTAGGCTCTTTAATTGAGGGAATCCATTCGTTAATATTTGCAGCGGATACTGCATGCAAGTAGTTGCTAGAGTTGTAGATTTCAGGAGTGTGAAACATCATAAATGGGCGTCCACATGGTGAAATACTATTTCTAGTTTTTCTTATTCTGTGGACATTCCATTCTGTAACTACCGTGTCAAGTTCCTCCTATGAACAAAATAAATACCTACTTACTAAGTTCTTTCTGTATCTACATACCTGAATAATCTTTAAAAAACAGAATTGTATCAGAGATCTATCTGTAAATGAACCGGAAAATAAGCCATGGTCCTTTAAACCATGAAATAAATTTAGCCAAAAGTGAGAGTGGTGTTTTCTTAAAATGGACCACCAAGCTTCGATTCTTTGGTTGGCTGGACTTGTACCATACAAAAATGCTGGTAAATCGGAATATACTTCGTTACCGTTATTTTTAAAATCAGTTTGCATTCTTTGAATTATGCCGTTCTCTGTTCCCATGTCTGCTCGCAAAGACTGTGGACAGCCTTTCATTTCACTAACTGTTTCCAGAAAATGGTACGCAATAATAGCAGGATCACTGGTATTAGGGCCTGCTTTTAATCATATGATATATCGTGAATATCCGTCAATGCAACCAGTAACACAGATTCCGAATGGTTTGAGTTTCTCGTAGCAATCAGTGTGCCAAAGGTAATTAGGACCTTTGTTATAATATCTCCTTCTTCGCAATCGACGCCTTTGACGAACTTCGACTCCTCTAGGATCTAATATTTGTAACAATTGTCGAACTGTGTTTTGAGTAACAGTCAGACCACTCTGAAGACATTTGAGGTGCATCCATTTATAACCATGCAGCTGCCCGTGAATCTCAATTTGTTTCTCAATGAATCCAGCGACATTCATTATGTCAGAATACCTCTTTCTTCGAAATAGGTTCAGTCTATTCAAAATTCTACAAAGATTACGCAAACTTATGGAAATGCCGTGGTTTAGGAGGAGGCAAGCAATTATCTCCTGATGCTGGAGTCCTAACTGATAATAAAATCGAATCCAGCCCTCCATCTTTTCTGAAAGCAAACTTCTTAAAACACTTATTTTCAGATCAATAGGTATGATACCTACCTCCTCATGAAATACACAATTAACTATTATTTTTGAGTAAGACGTCTCCACAGTGATACACTTGTTGCCACTCGTGTTCGTCTGTTCATCGTACGCTTACGTTGAGTAAAATTGACAGTTTTTGTGTAAATTTACAGTTTTTGTGTAAATTTACAGTTTTTGTGTAAATTTACAGTTTTTTCTTCCGAAATTGACAAATTTTTTGTGGTAATTTGGAAATAAAAAAGAGAAAAATGTGGCACTTCTACGCTTCCGTATTTAGGGGTTGAAACGTCCATAAAGCCCTGTAATTTGACACAGGGAAGCAATATCTTCTGCGAAACTGTGATATGTTACACACTGCATCCTCGTGAAGGGAAGAAGAAGAAGGAGAAATTTATCGAAGGGGACGAAAGTTAGGGATGGAAACTCGATTTTTTACAGAATAATGCAGGGTTGAAATTAATAGCATTCGATAGCTTCTTGTTGATAGTAAAAAAAAGGTCTTATTCATAATCCGCCAAAATGAAAATAGGTATGGACAATCGAGTACATTATTAGGAGGAACAAGGGACATAAGGAAGGCAGGAATGTGTGAAAGAGAATTACGTTTTCGTCATAGTGGAGCCCAATAGATCAAGAAGGAAAATGTCTTACGTAGACGTGTGTCAAGAATTTGAGTTCTAGACGTTGAAGAAACCGAGTTCAGTTTTGCATTTTCATCTGGGAAAATTACTGAAAACTCGGATTTGCTGATCATTTTATAAGTATCGATAGTGACCATACCTGCGGACACACAGACACATTTTTCAAAAGCTTCAAAAGCAACTTATTTGAATTCCCAGAAATTTGTTTTTGATTGATCTTAAGAAGTTGAAAACGATGAAACTTTGAGAGAAATAATAGGTTAAACTAAAAAATAAACGGAACTAATTTCTTATTTCTTTTTTTCCTCAATTGCAAATCTTAAGCACCAGTAGCTGCTGTATAATCAGTATAGACGCAGAAAGACCCAGTCGCTGTCCTCTCCACCCCATCCCCCATAAAAACTTCCTCACTATCATTACCTGCCTTCGTACATCGTTCACCAGGAAATCTCTTAGGATCAGTTATTGATTCGGAATAGTATTCGTTTGACATCTGGTGGCTGCACAAAACTGAAAAAAAATCATTCTAATCATCTTCACACAGCAATAATTTTCCACTTGCAGCTTGAAGATTCAGACTTCCACACCCCGGCTGAATGCGCTTCTCACCATTAACGAAAAAATCAACATCCCCATAATCTTGGTCCCCCCCATACACCCCACGATTGCTATGAATCACATCGACAAACTCGGCGTCGCCCTTACACAACTTTTGCGTGCAAGGCAAATGTAAAGGGATTTCAAACAGCGGTCCAGCTGGATCCAAACCCGTAATCCTGTCGATCTTCCCTCGACCACGTGCGTTGATAAATTTTCCAGCAAACCCCCCCACGTGCGCCCCCAAAGAATGCCCCAAAACGTGAACAAATCCCAGATCTTTGGTTTGTTTAAGAATAAAACCTCCAAGAAGCTCTCCAACTGCCTTGACGTGGGTGGCCGAATGGACGTAGTTGAAGCGAAAAGCGTCTTTTGACCAATCCACAGAAACGACATCCACCCCCTTTTCCAGGAAATTCAGGGCCATTCGTTCGACCCACGGAAGGGTGGCGTTTTCCTTCCAGCCATGGACGATGAATTTCGTGGGTGCGGAAATGTTTATGAATTCAATCTGAAACGGTTTACTGTCTTTGTACTGGAAGTATTTTACGTTACTCGCGGGAACTTTGTCGAGGTGCTCTAAATCGGATGGTAGTGACAGAAAGTCGATTAAGGCAGCTTGGAGGTCTATTTTGACGAAATCCTGGAAGGTCAGGGTGTTGCCGGATTGGGCTTGAAACAATTTTTTTAGTTTCTAGCGTGGACCGAGGGTAATTACCTGAATTGAACAATAAATCTGTAACAAAGGAAGCAAACCAGTTACTTATTTGAAGTTAACAGCGGTGATGGAGATCTTAACTGTTTCTACTGGAAACCTCTCCAAGGTTTCTGGATGGCAGGTCGAAAAATTAAAGCTTTTAAATTTTATTGTTTAAAGTTGTTTTTCTGTTTATAGGAAAAGCAGGTACTTACTTTGGCAGAAAGAGGTGGACAATAAAATAAATGCTATTAAGAAAGTTCCACTTGTCGGCTTATCAACCGACATTTTTGTGGTTTTTTTTGTCAGTGTTTCAATAATTTCACTAAATTGTTGTGCTGGTAATTACTGGCCCGTAATTAAGTAGGTACTGATAGAAAAAAAAATTTCAGATAACATACATAATAAGTGTTTTATCAATACCTAATTTATTCTTTGGTGAATATCGTCATTGTTCTATTCCTTATGTAAATGTACCGTAGATATTGCTGCAGGTGAATACTGGAGTACTGAAGAAATTACCTATTAGTCTACGCTGTACGAGTTCGTCTCGCAAAGGGAGAAATGACGATTTCCATCTACTTAACTTACAAGCTGGACTTATACTGACCAAGTGAAAAGCCCCCGGAAGATGTATATAAATGCGATGTGTATCCCTGTAGATGTTTAATTGTTTACTCTACGTGAATGATTCTTATATTGAGGTGGGCTTGATGGTTTTGAGTGCAGATTTAATCTGCACCTAGTAGTAGAGCTTCATGACAAAGAAACCATGAGGGTGTATCAACAGGTGATAAATATTTTTGCGTGCAATTAGTATCTTGCGGTTGTAGATACAGGGTGACCCAACGGTGAGACAAAGTCCATTTATTTCCACATCATTAATAATATCGAAAATCTGTGTACGCCAACCGTTAGTGACTGAAAATGTGCATAGTCCAAAATTATTATGAACTCACATTTGCGGTTCGTAGGGGCAGCACAAAATTACATTTTGTTAAATGAAACAACCTATATATCAATGCGTTTTTGGTTTCTACGTGTCAATCTGTGTAACTTTTGTCAGGTGTACCCCATACTTTAAATTCAATCGTTTTTGAGATACTTAAAAAAGACAAAATTAAGCGAATTTTACAAAGCTAACGCTCGGAGTGTTGAAAAATTATGAAGGGGAATGAAGAGTTAAGGGGGAGTTAAGGGGGAGGGGGAATTAACTGTAGTTAAGAAGACCTACAGAATATTATACGAAAAGGAAGCGGTCTGCGTAAATTTTGCTTTCACATATCGTGAAGGGTGTTGAAAAATTGTGAATGGGTTAAAAATTAATGAAAATGACTTTGAATTACCGAAAAATCACAAAGAAACGCGAAAGAATAGATAAAACGTATGTACTCCGCTTGTTAGG
The DNA here is from genome assembly GCA_963924575.1 of Pycnomerus fuliginosus. Classification (NCBI taxonomy): domain Eukaryota; kingdom Metazoa; phylum Arthropoda; class Insecta; order Coleoptera; family Zopheridae; genus Pycnomerus; species Pycnomerus fuliginosus. The sequence continues at coordinate 29,607,704 of OZ004621.1, forward strand.
GGTTAGGGGTTGTTGGTAAATTTCCAGTTTCAACCCTTAAATTTCACCTCCTTTGTTGGATGATAATGAAAATTTGCTGTCACTGTAAATTAGCACACCAAATTATGCACTGATACGTTGGGCAGTTTTTGAGTTCTCGTATTTTTCTGTTTCTGCATGTTGGCGGTTGTAGTGCCTTTAAGGGTAGTTTTTCGCGAATGTTGATACCATTAATAGAAAGCTATAGAATTGTATCAAGTTTAACCCTACCTCACTCAGTAAAAAAGCGAGTTCGTACCCCTAAATTTAATTTCTTTCATAAAATTTCTCCTAAAATTCACTTCACTTTTCTCGAAGATATAATGTGTAAGACTTGACTTCAACAGACTTAGAGGTCGAAAGCTTATTCCAAGTTTCAGTCAGATACCTCCACTGGTTATATAGCTATTGTAATTGTAAATCAGGGTATACATACACCCGTGTACAAAATTTCAACTCGATTTTATTGCGTAGGCGGGCCCCTAGAGGAGCAGAATTCAACATGGCCCGGCCATACACCAACTCAGGTGGAGGTCTTCAGAAGATTTTCAAAAAATACCGAACTAATCTGTTGGAGATTCAATTGTTAGACAGATTATTTTATACATTAAGTATTGAACCAACCCAAAGCTAGATTTTGTTTACAGTAACCAAGATTACAGTGACAAGACGACAGTCATAGTTCAAATCAACTGGTAATCCTACGACATTTAACACAACTGTCAATAAAAAATGGCAAAAATAAAAATATACTCAAAGTAACCATTTAATCATATTTAGAAAAAGATACGGTTACCAGATTTGTACAGAAAATTGTTGAGAAATTTTAAACTGTGTGGTATCTTGTTATAATTACAACAAAATCACTCGCCGGAATGTAAATTTGTAGCACGTTATAATATTCTCCTAAAACTCACGAGCCAACAACATGAACTTAACATTATTTTAAACACTGGATATAAGCAGGTCCTCCTATTTTTGAGCTACCTATTAGTTATTTTTTCAATTTATCAACTTTTGAAATGCAAATCTCCTCTAATAAACTCTCCCCGGTGTCCTTCGGTCTACCTGTGTCGCGTCTAATTGGTCTTCACTTCCCATATTCTTCATACGAGTTTTGTTTCGTCCATTCTTTTTTTAGTAGGTAGATGCCCCCGAATGAGAGTTCACCTAATAAGTTGTAAAGTTTTAGGTATTCTACCAAATCTCATACCAAGAATGTTATAATGCGATTAAAATAAAATTCAATAGCCGTAATCAGTCGTAGGTATATATAAATGTTTAAATCTTTTTGAAAATAAATAATTTCGCTTCTATTTTGTGACGTGACAAGTTGACAAGTGACTGACAACTGACAGCGATGATCCAACATTTTTAAACTACCCAGGTACGAATGTACTTTGGAACTACTTCAATACTTTTAATTTATAAAATAATCTGTAAAATATGATTCGCCGTCTCTTGATTGCCTTGTTGAGTCCTCATGGATTCACTACTCGTCAAAGGTAGATTTTTTCCGGTCAAAGACGACTCGAGCAAGCTCTCGTCGTCTTTTTAACCTAAAAAAAATCTACCATTTTGACTCGTAGTTCAACCATGCGGACGTCAAACCTGCGGCAATGAAGAGACGACATCATATTACTAATGATAAAAATTTATGATTTAGGTAGGTACGATTTTTAACGCAATGCTAAGAATCAATAAAAAGACCGAATTGAAGGATTGATTTTTTGGAGGTGGCGTGTTGCTATGTGTCGCTATAAAACTTCCAAAACTTGGTTTTCACAACAACTTTTTCGACTTATATGTAATCGTTGTAATAATGTAAAATAGTTATTTGTATTACAAGTAAAGAAAAGTAGGGCGTTTCTTTACGATTCGCGAAATTTCTAATCGAGGCGAAGCCGAGATTAGAAACGCGAGGAGTAAAGAAACGCCGCTTTTCTTTACGTGTGATACCATGGCCGTCTTTAGTTATCAGGCCGGAGTGCGTAAACTTGGCAACGTGCACCTCAGTCCTACGCAGCCAGTACGCAGCACGTGAGCTCATACGGATTGTGGTTATGGACGTTGCTATTTTTGTGATTTGTGCTGTTTTCCATTGATTACTATTTAATTTACTATTATTGGAACTAATTTTACCCGTTGGAGTATGGTCTAGGTAAGTGTCAAGTTTATATTATGCATGTTTTCCATATTGTAACATGTTTTAAAAACAATCATTTTTATAACCTAACTACTTTCATGTTTCATGCATGTCTTTAAGACTCTTCTTCGGCAAGCACTCTGAATATTTAGGTAATCGTTTAATTATTGTTTATTTACAGATTACGACAATGCCCGACAAATGCTGTGTGCCAGGGTGCCACAGCAATTATAAATCGGCGGCAGGGGACGGGTACACCTGCGTATTTCGATTTCCAACTGACAACAAATTAAAAGAGGAATGGTTGAAGAACATACCCCGAAAGGAGTGGACGCCTTCCAAATATTCTGTTGTGTGTATAAAACACTTCAGAGAAGACGAAATTTCAAGGACGGAGAAATATAAAGATGATGCCTCAGGACTTTGGAAAGAAATTGTAAGAAAAAACGTGATTTTGCTACCAGGAGCTGTGCCTACGATCTTTCCAAACCTTCCAAGTTATTTGACAAAGTTGGGATCCAAGAGGCGCAATCCAGAAGATAGAAGATCAGAGCAGTTCAGGGAACACCAACGTAAAGTGGAACAGTGGTTGAAAAGTGATATTTTAACAGACTTTAAACACCTTTCGTCTAGTTTATCAGATGGCCTTAAAGTCTTTAAGGATTGGCTGTTAAGTTATAACTCTACTAGTGTAATCTTTTATCGTTGTGACTTTTCAGACATACCCAGAATTGTGGTAAGTGTAAAGATATCGTCTGACATGTCATGCCAAGTTTGCATTAAAAACAATTTGTTGTCCAAATATGAACTTGCTTGGATATTACCGAGTAGTTTAAAAATTAGTCGCTGGTCGGAACTGTAATACCTATCATAATAATCGTGTTTTGAATTAATTTTTGTATTTCGTATGTATTAGTTAATAAATTATGTAATATGTTTTTCAATGCCTTTGTGTGTTATTTCAAAAAACGTAAAGATTTGATGTTTTTGGCGAATCGATTTTTCGATCTATTTTATTAACTTGCTACGTTGAGCGTAGAAGTTAAAAAATATTAAAAATTCACTTATAGTAATCGATGCGAGACGGCGATGTGTAAAATCGATGCGTAAGACGAAAGTTCCCTTTGCCAATACGTGCCAATACACGGACTGAGACGGGACGTCGGCGCGGTGTTGCCATATCGAACCTTCCGGCCTGATAACTAAAGACGGCCATGGTGATACACCTAATTTTTTCGGATACTTCAGGTAAGTCCGGTAAGTCCTTCATGAATAAAAGAAAATAAGAATCACTGAAAATCACATGACAAGCGAGTTACAACAAAATTAATATCAGATGGCTGATATTGTTTTTCGTTACTAAGCACTTTCAGTAAACAAATATTCTAAAAAGTGGAACGCACGAAAATTTTGAGAAAATGGAAAAAAGTCATGAACGTGATTCTGGAATATCAAAAGCAGCGCTAGAAGCTATTTCTACTTTATTACCATCGAAATCTCGAGATAAATATGAGCAGACTTACAACGTTTTCAATGCCTGGAGAACTGCCAAGAAAGTGACAGGTATCGACGAAGAAGTTATGCTAGCATATTTTCATGAAAGGGTGAGTTTTTCCGAATACACCTAGGTATAGGTAAAATTTTTAAATGTATGATTACCCAGGCTGAAAAACTGAAATCATCCACGCTGTGGTCAACGTATTCTATGTTGAAAAGTACACTAAAAATGAAGGAAAATGTGGACATAGCACGTTATGGGAAATTGTTGATGTACCTGAAGCGACAAGGGGAAGGATATGAATCAAAAAAGGCGAAGATTCTGTCAATGGACAATGTGCTAAAATTTTTAACGAAAGCCCCTGAGGATTCTTATTTGTTAATTAAAGTGGCATTGATTTTTGGAATATACGGTGCGTGTCGTAGTCAGGAACTAAAGAAGTTGAATGTCGAAGACATCGATGACACTGGCTCTGTTTTGGTCGTCACTCTCCATGATACTAAGACAAAGAAGAAACGCATATTTACAGTAACGTCGGAAATGGGTGATGGAATCAATGAGATTGAATTGTACAGAAGGTATCTAAGCCACCGACCAAAACATACCAATCACTCAAGATTCTTTGTGTTTGTGTTTGTGTTTCTACAGCATGCCGAGAAAAATTGCAAGTTATTTGGAATTGCCCGAACCAGAGCAATATACTGGACATTGCTTGCGCAGAACGTCAACTACTTTTCTTGCCGAAGGTGGAGCAGACATCCGGAGGCTCAAGGATCATGGAGGATGGCGATCATCAACGACAGCGGAGGGATATATAGAAGACAGTATCAACAATAAATTGAAGACTTCTAAGATGTTATTTACTCAGCAACCAATGTCGGCGTCGGCGTTCCCATCGAATTCTCTTGATGCACCATCAGCTACTGAATTACATTCAAGTCCTAGTCGTACTGACCCATTGACATCTTTAAATTTATACGAAGTTCATCAGGCAGTTTCCAAGTCGTCATTATCACTTCAAGATTCGGGATCGCAAAAATGCGTGTTCAAAAACCTTAACAATTGTACGTTTAATATTTTTAATAATAAATAATTTTGATTGTTTACCTTGTTATTATAAAGAAATAGTTGCTATATAAAGAAATAGTTGCTATATAAAGGAAAGTAATACTTTTCTTTATGATTTGTAATAAAGAAATCAGGCCCTTTTCCGTTAAGTATCCGAAAAACTTTTTTATTGCTTGCTATTAGATACTCTGACAGAACTCACACTAGTTGCAAACCATCATTGCCAACTTCTCTTATTTATTTTGAAAGGGCTTGAAGATAAGAACATGAAAAAACGATTCGTTTTACCACTTAAAAATTTCCTAACGGAGTACTTTAGACTGTCCGGCATACACGGCCTTCACTATCTTGCAGAGAATCGATCCAATTTTGAGAAAGTAGTATGGATAACCCTCCTTTTGATTTCACTGATCGGCTGCTCCCATTCGATCAAAGAAATTTACGACAAGTATGATAAGAGTCCGGTAGTTATTAGTTTTGCTAACGAGGCAAGGAGTATTCTTGATTTACCATTTCCCGCCATCACAATCTGTCCATTATCTCAGATTAATCACACCAAATTTAATCTCACGGAAACGTATATAAAATATTCAAGTTCTGGAATTGAGTCGGTCGATGACGATGAGTTAAGTCATAATCAGTTATGATTTTTATAAATTTAATTTTTTCAGGCGTAAAAAGCTAATGAGCGCACTTGCTGTTTGCAAAGATTTAAAATTACCAAACATTGGAGGCAACATTTTGAAAGATGAGTTTTTTGATGTTCTTCAAGAAGTAAGCTGCACCTTCTATGTTTTATAATTGTTTCTAGTTTTCAGCAGAGTGGAGAAGGGCCGATTCTACCCTTTGCTTTTATGAGACGGATGATGAGGATATGTGTCGAAACATGTTTTCTCCAGTCCTCACACGATATGGTATTTGTTATTCATTTAACAGCCTAAATGAATATGAACAATTCACTCAGGATTAGTAAGAGATCTGCCCCACAACCTGACAACTACGACTGCTTTTCAGCTTCGTCCCACCCTATTTCTTCAAAGAACCTAATAGAATCAGAGGGTTTCATCCCGAAGTTGGATATCTCCACAAAATCACAGAAGATTCAAAGTTCTATCCTAGGAGAACTTACGGTTCGAATGAAGACGAAAGTCTGGATATGCTTTACGGCGAACGTATAGTCGATATGAATTACTTATGCACCTATGCCCAAGGATTCAGAGTTAGTTTCTATGTCAATTTAGAGATCTTTGCCAATAATTTTTAGATGATGCTCCACAATTCCTGGGAAGATCCCGTTATGGCTAGAAATATAAGTATACGACATACCTTTGGATGCGGATGTTTTAGTTTTACTGACTCCCAAAGTTATTGTAACAGATAAAGTGGCAGAAAAATATTCGCCCGAAAAACGTGGTTGCTATCTAACTTCAGAAAGGCCCTTAAGATTTTACAAATTTTATACTCAATCGAATTGTCACAGTGAATGTCTTTCGAACTTTACAAGGGAAAAATGCGGCTGTGTCCAATACTTCATGCCAAGTCAGTAAGTATAACTAACCGTCTAATTTAAGAAGTCGCATTTTTTATAGGAGACCGCTCAACTGATTTGTGTGGTAATCAGAAGGAATCTTGTTTTGCGCAGGCTGAAAGTGAATTACATGCTTATGTTCTTTTAATCAATTTGAATTTTTTTTAGAAGAGTTGAACAGTGGAAGTATAGATGCTACTTGTGACTGCAAACCGTCCTGCTCGTTTATCAAATATAAAGTCGATATATCTACCACGGAGGCCAATTCTAAATTGACGTATGATGCTTTGAAAGCAGTCATGGGTAACAACGTTGGAACGGATTACGAGGGCAACAAAGGGTAGGTATCTAGGTATTAAAATCAATAAGCCTAACAGATGTTGTCTACTTCCAGATTTAATCTCACTTCACTTTTAATATATTTTCCGGAGGACAATTTCACGCCTCTGCAAAGAACGGAACTTTACGGCGTCACTGATTTGATTTCAAATTTCGGAGGACTGCTCGGCTTATTTGTGGGCTTCACATTGATTTCCGTGGCTGAAGTTGTCTATTTTTTGTCGGTGCGAATTGTTTGCAGTCATTTATTGCTGCATAAAGGCTCACGGGAGTTGTAAAAGTCTATGTGAAAGAAGATTCTTGATGCGTGGTGTAGTTTTTTTAATTTATACACTCAAATTTCTCAACATCAAATCTTTACGTTTCAGGGTCCTAGGAACCCAAAAAAATGGTTGTCAAAAATGTCTGAGTGCCTGTATACATAATACCTATATGTTTATTGTAAAGACAGCTCCGTTACGATTGAATGTGTATGAACCCTTGGCGGAGCTGTGCCGATCCTGTATTAGCGGGTTAGGTATATTCGTATATTGGTTTTTATGATCATGTTATAGCAATAGCACCAATGCCAAGCAATATACCTATCTCGATTCGGACCCCAGCACCTCGGTTTTCGTAGGTTCGCAATTTAGGTTACAATGTCGTTTTCTCAAGTCTCAATGACTGCATTTTCCGTTGAACAAGTTAAACGTGTTAAATGAAAGTATTTATTTTTTCACTTTCTAGACTTCATTATAATCATTCTTATCTTATTTGCAGTTTAATCTTGAACCTCAAGAGACTAAAAGTATTGATGATTATAGGTAAATTATAAAGAGAGCTTTGTTGTGAATTTTTATTCTCATTATATAATCTGGGAATCATGTTGCATTCACCTACTCGCAGCACTCGCGGCAGCCAGCCAGATACCTATCACTTCCAAGCAAAAGGTGTTTTTAATGGTTTAGAATTATCATGAATTTATAATAATTAATAAGATTAGGTATCGGACTATTTAATTAATGGAACATTCAATTTTTGGCTAACGTATCAATCATTAATTCGATAATCATCAGAGTCTCATTTACTTGTTCAGACGCGCCGGGATGTTTCCATAATTTTTTTGTCATTATTTCTAATTTAAACACGAGCGCTGGCAGCATCAAAGGTACAGTCAGTGCTTGAAAAATGCGTGAACTTAAGTTTTGAAAAATTTCGCCTGCGGTGCTATTTCCCCAGCTCATCTATTATTATTTATTTTAATTTTCAATAACTGGGAACCCTAGTCTAGAAAATAGGGTCGTTTTCATAACAATTCAATTTGCCGAACCTTTCTTCTTCAATGAGGCCCGTAAATTATTTGAAACACAGGCCTTCGCATTCCTCACTACGCCACTGAATTATCAATGGTCTTGGAGAAACTGTATATATAGCTATATCCTGTACCACAGGCGTCAGATTATAAGAGGTACCTAGGGGTTGTTTCTTTTTTTCCCAATGGGTTGTTGTGCTACGAAAAGAAGGTGATGTAAGAATTGCATATTTTCACCAAATGAACAAGCGTGGTGATCTCCAAATATTGAGAATGTATTGAAAATATCAGTAAATAAATAAAAATAAATGCAGATAATATGCTTATTTCATTTCCCCCGATAATAATAACTAATAGTAAATGTGTCTTCGTTAAAAATCGTTTACGGGTCTTTGTTTATCTTGTTCGGCCAAGTCAGCTAAACATCGGCCAGCTTGAGTCAGATTACAAGTTTTCTTTCTCTCAGGTCATGAGCTTTGCGACATATTTCACGGACTCTTACGTTCTTGCTGAAAAATTTTCTAAAAAAAATGATAAATTGCTCCTGTGTCCTACGACTGCGACACTTCAAAGTCATTCCATTGATATTAAGAGCGGCGATGAGAGGATGCAACAACAAACTAAAATTAATTATAATCAACGAAACATCGAAACATGTTTGGTTTAATCAATAACAGCATAATAAAAATAATTTCCAATTTAAGTGAGCCTTCCTTGATGTTGGTTTTGCCTTTATGTTACTTTCAGCATTAAATGCAACAAAGAAACTGTTTCAGGTGATGATTACTTACGTTCATGCTAACGGGGAAAACAAATGGTAATGTCACATTTATTTACTTCAAAGCTCTAAAGACTATTTATTATTCTACTGCGACTAAAATGTAACTAATACAAAATTTTCATGAGTTCATATTGGCAGTATATGTGTCTATCCAAAAACTCCAACTCAACCTTGAACCTAATATATTGTCGCATCTGTCGCTTTGGGTCCAGAGCTGATACCGGGTTGTAAGGTTGTAAGTTCAAAAGGGACAAATAATTATTGGCAAATCATTATGAGCAAAAGGGCAGAGTACTTACCTTAACTCTAACTAACTCTCTCGAATCCGTAAAGGGTACGAAGGAAGGTGAATTTGGTGAGCCAGTTATAGCATTGTTCAAAGTCGCTTGGGTTGCGGCATTATCTACGAGGTCCTCCTGCGCATTTTCATGGGTTCCGTCAAACATCTCATTTAGGTTGCTTGGGCTTAACACGCCCGCAAAATCCAAAGTTGGAAGTGCTCCTTGGATGGTATTATCCTCTAAAATAACTGCTGCTTGCTTGGTGGTGGATAATTTTTCATGTTTCGTTGAGCCGACCATTTTCATAATAAACACGAGCTTGTTTGTTCACAATAACCAGGGTAAAACTGACAAATAATTTTCTTGGCTTAATTTATTAAGAGCACAGTTTCGCAGAAGAAATTGCTTCTGTGTCAAATTGCAGGGTTTTGTGGACGTTTCACCCTTAAACTCCAACCCCCTATTTCACCACCCCCACATACCCTAAAGAAAGTTGTGTTTTCTATTTCACCACCCTAACCCAATTCGTTGAAAAATTCCGGTGATTTGTAGATTCATGTTTTCAATCCCTCATGATTTCACCCCTTTCACCCCTTTTAGGGGCGAGTTTATTTTTTCGGGGTTACATAATTCCTTGCGTATTTACTGACTTCAGTTGTTCATAAATAAATCAATAAGGTTTCAGAAAAAATAAATAAAATATGTTTATCCGTTTGCAAAGAGTTAGGGGTGGTTAATAGCCTAAGGGTTGGCTTTAGGTTGAAAACTCATAAGACCTTTTTTCAATAGTTTTTTTCAATAGTTGACCGAAAGCTATCGAACCCCGTAATTTTATGCTACCATTTACTTGAAGAAATTCCAAGTTTCAACCCTTAAATTTCATCCCCCTTGTTAGATTTTAGTGAAAATCGCACGATACTAATCATTAGCCAATAGAAAAATTGATTTCTGTGTGTTTACCATGGCAACTCAAGGATTTCCTGGAAATTTTTGATACCTACCTAGACCAACCTAAACGAAATTAATAAGTGGAAATTTTTATGTCAAATTAAATGTCAAAAATCATTTCTATTCAATTTCTGTGGCCGTATCGTTGCTATTTTCTTACCGAATCTGCATTCGAGCATTAATTCATTTCCTGGAAATTTTAGTCGTGCATCCCAACAACGTAATCGGGCCCTCGTGTTCCACTCGGGCCGATTAATACGTTGTTGGAATGCACTCCAAAAATTTCCGGAAAGAATTAATGCTCTTGTGAGATTATAAGTGAAAGTTTGTCCATCCACCTACAATGTGACTGAAAATTCACACACCAAATTATGCCTTAATACGTTGAGTAGTTTTTGAGTTTTCGCATTTTTGTGTTTCTGCGTGCTAGGGGTTGTAGCGCCTATAAGGGTGGTTTTTCTCAAAATATGAATGACACCTTTTTTGAATCATTAATGGAAAGCTATCGAATGACGCCAATTTTGACCAATACTTATTAAGCGGAATTTCGAGTTGTAACCCCTAATTTCAACCCCATCCGTTCGATTTTACGAAAAAACGCATCCCCCGCAAGATTTTACCGATATATGTGTGTACGTTGAATTTCCGACAGCTGCGTGCAACCCTTGCGGAGTTATCATATTTTTTGTGGTTTTCATCCCCTAAATTTCATCCCCCGAAATTAGCGCCCTTTCACTTTTAACAGACTTGAGGGTCGAACGTACATGCCAAGTTTCAGAAAGATACGTCCACTAGTTCTCGAGTTATTGCAGTTAATAGCTTTTCGGTTTTTCAGCCCTAACTTCCACCCCCGTGGTCCGATATAGCCCAAAAGCAATCCCCGCCGAGATTTTCAGGGTATACACCTGCGTACAGAATGTCAGCTCGATATCTGCTTCCGTTCCCAAGTTATGCGACGGACAGACTAGACGAGCGAGCGAGCGGACGAGCGAGCGAGCGAATAATCAAAGACAAAAGTACCTCCGCATTCTGCTACGGCACTAAATCTAGTGGTTTTATTTAGGTATTCTAATCATAAATTTTTAACAAAGCCTTGCTCCTTGCATTATTTTTTGCTGTACACTACTTAATCCAGTCAAATTAGACCTCCAGGGGACCGGAGGTTACAATAAATGTTGGAAAGCGGGAGATGATCTTAAACCCTTTAGTAGGCATCTAAGAGAAGTATCCTAGTTTTGCAACTTCCGAGGATGTGTGCGTATGATAGGGTGTCCAAAAAAACCCGAAATTTTCGGACTTTTTTCAGTTTTTCGCTAATAATTTCTAAATAGTGCTTCCTAGCGGAAAGTTCGCTATTCTCGAAATTAAAGCGCACTAAATTCTGCGTCGAATGAGTCCCCCAAACGTTAAGTTCGACCATGTGGTAGGGTCGCAAACCATGGTCAAAAACGACAATTTTGTGAAAAATTGACAAGTAGTGACTTTTCGTCGTCTGTAACGTCCAAACGGCTACTCTAATTTAAAAAACTTATAGCTTGAAAGTTGTAGACCATCAATCGCTGATTTCAAAAGGCATCACAAATTTAAATTTTGGTTAAAAGTATTCAAAAAATAATTTATCTATAAATGTAGTTAAGAAATGAGACAATGAATAAAAGATCAATTTCATCGAAATCTTTTGGACGTGGAAGGGCCAGGGTCGTTCGCAGGCTCGATGAATAGTGTGTCGCCTTCAAATAGTTGAGGCTTTAGATCTAGAAAATCAAAATAGAGCAATCCATAGACAGTCATAAGTCAGTACCTAAGCCTCAACTATTTGAAGGCGACACACTATTCATCGAGCCTGCGAACGACCCTGGCCCCTCCACGTCCAAAAGATTTCGAAGAAATTGATTTTTTATTCGTCTCATTTCTTAACTACCTTTATAAATAAATTGTTTTTTGAATACGTTTAACCAAAATTTAAATTTGTGATGCTTTTTGAAATCATGGTCGAAATTAACGTTTGGGGGACTCATTCGACGCAGAATTTAGTGCGCTTTAATTTCGAAAATAGCGAACTTTCCGCTAGGAAGCACTGTTTAGAAATTATAAGCGAAAAACTGAAAAAAGTCCGAAAAATTCGGGGTTTTTTGGACACCCTATCATACGCACACATCCTAGGAAGTTGCAAAACTAGGATACTTCTATTATATGTCTACTAAAGGGTTTAAGATCATCTCCCGCTTTCCAACATTTATTGTAACCTCCGGTCCCTATTTGACTGGTCAAAATTAATTACTCTGTAACTAATTATTATCAGTATCATATTCCAAAAATCTATCTATTTTTTCCAATTCGTCACTTAATCGGGAGTATTCAGCAAAGAGCCTGTGTACCAGTCTCTGAATCAGTGGCCTTTGCATCATGAGTTTTTGCTGCATCCCCCTCATAACCATTGACGTTAAACTTTCCGGGGGTGGCACCTCAATTATGTTGAAACCTCGCCGCTGCCGCCGTTCTTGTTGTTGCTGCTGTTGTTCCGGTTGTTCCTGCCCTTGTTGCTGCCCTTGCTGCTGCTGCTCTTGTTGCCCCTCTTGCTCTTGTTGCTGCTGCTGCTGCTCTTGTTGCCCCTGTTGCTCTTGTTGCTGCTGCTTTTGTTGTCCCTGTTGCCCCCGCTGTTGCTCTTGATGTACCTGTTCCTCTTGTTGTTGTTGCTGCTGCTGCTTTTGTTCATGCCCTGGTTCCTGTTCTTTTTGTGGTTCCTGTTGCTGCAGATGTTGTTCCTGCTCATGTTTCGGTTCAGGTTCTTGCTGTTTTTCTTGTTCCTGCACGAATTGAGGTGGCGGTATTGGAAATGGGGGTAGAGTTTTTAGTTGCGTCATCTCTGGAATTTGCTGATACACCATCCTAGACATGTTTTGGGGTTGCATCATCCCTTGACTTTGGGGATGCACCATTGCAGGCACATGCGGTCGCATGGCCCCAGGATTTTGGGGATGTGGTAGCATCAACATCATCCCTGGATTTTGGTGGTGCCACATCGCAACCATTTGTTGATTTTGCGGATGCACCATTGTAGGCATTTGCTGGCGCACCATTTCTAAATGAGGATGCATCGCGGGTGTTTGCGGTTGCCCGATCATCCCTGCATCATCCCTCAATTTTGCGATCGCACGATTTGTGGATACGTCATCCCTGGATTGTGGGGATGCACCATCGCTGGCACTTGTGGTTGCCCCAACGCAGGCATCTGTTGCAGAGTTTGTGACTGCGTCCCCATTTGCTTTCTCTGATATTCTCTGAAAAAGTTAAAGTTCTTACCATCTAAATTTTTTTATTGATTTTGAGCTTAATCGTTTTATGGCCGATTGCACCGTAACTTTTGAGTGTTCCTTAATGATAAGTGATCCTTGAAGTCCTTGGAAGCTATTGTTTCAACAAACGTATCTACGGAATTTAAACATCACTTATTTTTAAGGAACCCTTTAAAATGATGGTGCAATGGGCCATTAGACACATAAATTAATTTGGTTGAAAGCTTGGTTCATTTTCAAATTTCATAGCTGAAGATGGAGTAATACTCCGAAACGCGTCCTAAACAGTAAGTAAATTTTGTGGAACAAGACTTTGAAACTGCCTTGTGTAATCACATAAATTAATAAACGAGCTGCGGATCTGCTTGGAATTAGCTTACCTTCAAAAGTTTGTCTGCATTTTTGGCTTTGCGACGGTTTGATTGACCTTTAGTTGACCGTGATGGAGCTTTGCCATGGTATGATTGAGCTTTAGTTGACTGTGATGGAGACTGAACCGGGCCTAAAAACATAAATTTCTTTTATTTACGATTTGTAAATCGTTGAAAATTATGTAACATGAAATAATGTTTTATAGTAGGGGCATACCTTGAACGTGCTGTTCTGGTTGACTGTTGGCTGATGTCCACTTCCACCTATGGTCTGTCACACAACCGATTGCGATCCCCATCAATGAAGACAAATCAGTCACATCACCAAATATTTCCTTTAAAACAGGATTATCAACCTTCTCAAACAGTGACTTGCACCTTTTTGCAGGAGTACCCATTTGAAAAAATTTTTTGTTGACATCCAATCACTATTTTAGTCAAAATTTGCGAATGAATTGAGCCAATATGCATAGGGTCTTATGTGTTTTAAAATATAAAATAGTCAAAATCTCGTTTCCATCGAAACTGTAGATACGCTTTTTGGGCTTAGCACGGCAGCATAATAATTGAATAAATGTACCTACTTACTAAGAGAAAAATTCTCATAAACTGAGCGAGCATATAATAGAGAATTAAATTCGAGGTCGACTTTCTTAACAAATACTTATACCTAAATAGCATGTTTTTCAAATTATCACTAGTATTAGGTCTGTGTTGTGGTTTTATTCGTTTCCGAGTTACTGATAAGAGTAACAGAACAAGTGAATATCTTTAAAACTATAAGCTCTACGGTGTATAACAACGGATAATTCAAAATAATACGGTTAACGGATGTTTGCAAAATATTTGTAACAAAAACCGGGTGAAGCAAGGAAAAACAGTGATTAAATCGGCAATGTTTTCTAAAGTCAACAAAAATGATCTCAATTCCAAAGTCAATAACAAAATCATTTCTAACCGCGATAGTGACAATAAGATCGATATTTGAATTAAAGGTCGTTATTAACTCCAGACGGATTAAGCTATAAACCCAAAAATTTTAAGTAACTTGGAAAGGATGCAATTTAAGTATAGGGAGTTGTTAAGAAAGTTGATTTAGAATTTAATTCTCTTATACGGCGAAAAAATTTCAAGGTCATTCCATTTGAAATTTTTGAGATTTTGTGTTTTCAATTTCTGTTAATAGGAAATTTTACAGGGGACACTCTGTGCATGAAATTTGACACCCAAATGTGTCGCCAGGTAGTCCTGACCTTTCTTTAGGATGTGCCATAAATTCGGAAGAGAAAAACTTCAAGGCTTCGAAAATATTAATTCTTAACTGAAATCTTGTTTTTGCCAAATTCTACAAATTTTATTAAATAACTCAAAAACGATTGAATTTAAGTACGGGGGGGGGCACACCTGACAAAAGTTGCCCAGAATGACCCGTAGAAACCAAAAAATGTGCTGCCCCCCCTATACGAGCCGCCCATGTGAGTTCATAGTAATTTTAGAATATGCACATTTTCAGTCACTAACGGTTGGCGTACACAGATTTTCGATAATATTAATGACGTGGACATAAATGGAGTTTGTCTCACCGTTGGGACACCCTGTACATAGGTCAAGTATCAAAATTTCACCAAGTGAATTTTTTGTGTTCTGCGTTGAAGGGGGTGAGTTTCTGTAATTTTTTCCGTTCAATTATTTTCCTCCACTAACAGTAGTCCAATTGTTAAATTTATTTGCGCTCAATTAGTATAGCTGGTGGAAACAATATTTGGGAGAACCTAAAAGTTGCCTCATTACGAGGGTTATAACTGTGACAATGATGCCCCGATGCTTGGACAAACACAGGCGTCTGGTGTACCTACTAACTAGTGGGTATTTTAAATTTATTCCCACGGCCGTACTCCACAATTTTAGTTTTAAAGCAACGAATAATTCACTAAACAGTGTTAAGATAAGACTGAAGTGTAAATCCATCAACCCTCAATTAAATAGGGGCTATTTCGATAATTGCAGACGACCCACTCGTCGCCCTAGTACTTATTTGATCCACCGACCATCGACAACGCAGACCGTTCTAGACCTTAACGTTCCAAAGCATATTTGAGACACATCCACTACTTATACCGGAATAGTTCAGCGCTTATTGATCCATATCCACCGGTTACAACTTTCGTACTTATTTGATCCACAAACCTTCTCGCACGTCACATTTTCTACAATCTGGACGACTACCTAACAGAATTTGGCTTTCAGCATCGGCAATAAATTCTCCTGTTGTTTCTGCACCGTTTTAATTGTTTAAAAATCAAACGTGGGGTGGGGTTTCTTCGAATATAGGTACCCATTTTGACTAAGTACGCCTATATGTTGTGGTAGGTAAACATTTTCCACATTACAACACAAATACCTAATTAAAACCAGTCCAAAAAAAATATGTGAAGGATTTGGTTCAATGAAATAAACGCAATTTCAATAAAGGGGTAGGTAGTAGTAGTAGTAGTAGTAGCAGTTGAAAGATTAAATTGTTAAAATTAGAATAAATTATAAAAGACGCGGAATGTGCGGTAATGGATGAGCAAGATGGTTGGTTGCTGCTTGGAATAAAGCCATTTGACTTATCTTATTTATGATGTTGATTGTCAAAGACACCCTCCTGTTTTCTTTTATTTATTACCCTTAACAGATGTGCTGATGTCCAAACGTTGTCGCTCAAGAACCCGAACGTCTTTTCCATCAGGTAAAAAAATTACAAAGGAACACCGTATGAAAACAATATTAAACAAACCATTATGGTTAGTTTTAAAAAGAAATACTATACAAGAAAGTAATCAATGAAATCCATTGTTGGGAGGCATTAATAGGATGATGTATTCATGTATTGGTTGATTGTTTTAATTCTGTGCCTCAAATCGCTCAAATAAATCAACATTTGCTAATTTTATGATCTCTCATTTGTAAAGAGTACCTACCTAATAAATAAAATTAAAAAGGTAGGAGGTTACGTTAGCGCGGGTGTCTCTGACAGGTAATAGACATGAATAGGATAAGTGAAATGGTTTTATTACAGCTACATAGCTGCCGATCACGGTTTAAGATGCCTCAAACAATTTCGAGTCGACTCTCTAACCAAATCCAAAGCTTGCAGATACACAAGAGCATCCCTGAGAGAGGCGCCTGAGTATCAAATAAGAACTGAAGTCCTTCAAGATTCTCACAGTTGGATGTGTATCACTACCATGCTTAAAACGTTAAGATCTAAAATCGCCTGCTTCCTCGATGGTCTGTGGATGAAATAAGTACTAGGGCGACGCACTACTGGCAAAATCTAATTATCATTGTCATTAGCATAGAGACAGAACGATTTAGCCAACAATAATCGAATAAAAATGAAATAGCAAGTGTTCTGACACAAACTTATTTCCTAGAAGGCACGTAGGTAGGTAGGTACTCCTACATATCTACCAACAGCGTACTTTTTTAAATGTACGCTACGTTTTATGTCTCTCGTCAATTTTAAACTCATTCTAATTCCAAATTGCTTGACTAGTCAAAACTTTATTCTTATGAGTTGCTTGGGTGCCTGTGCAATGATTTTAGTAGTATTTCATTATCTATAATCAATCAATTTGTGCTTGTTAGATAATGAAAATTCGCATATCCGCCCCACCTTGGGAATTTTAAAATATCCACGAGCCTCAGGGAAGCCAAACGTCTGGGTTTGTCCACGCAGCGGGGCGTCATTGTCACAGTTACAACCCTCGTAATGAGGCGGGTTTTAGGGTCTCCCAAATATTGTTTCCACCAGCTATATCTTCCAGTAACAAGCGGTCTAGGGTCAAATCTCCTCCGAGTCAATTATTTATGTTTGAGGGTTGAAGGGTGTGAGTTTCGCGGGTGCAATTTCTTTCCGTTCAATTATAGTGTTATTACGGTAACAGGTGCTTGAAAAGTTAAATTTCGTCTTCGCCAATTTTTCGTATTTGGAGGTTGAAGGAGGTGGTTTTCTTGGGTGCAAATTCTTGGGTTCAGTTAGTCTGTTTCTGCTGTAGACAGTTCAAGGGCTAAATTTCTTTCAAGTCAATTATTTGCGATCGGGGATTGAGGCTGTGGAATTTGGGGGGTACAATTTTTTGCGTTCAAATAGTTTCCTGCGATAATGAATACGTGGTCCAAGGGTTAACTCCCGTCCAAGTAATTTTTTCTTGTTTAGCGGTTGAAGCGTTGTTCGATTCAAGTTTTTCGACTGTAGGCGGTGCAAGGGTTAAATTTCCTCCAAGTCAAGTTTTTGTGGTTGGGGGTTGGAGGGGGCGAGTTTCAGATATGCATTTTTTTGTGTTCAATTAGTATCCTCCGGTAAGAACTTTTTGTGTTCGGGGATTGAGGGGGTGCAATTTTTTGCGTTCAATTAGTTTCCTCCGGTAATAGGTGGTCCAAGTGGTACATTTCCTTTAAGTGAATCTTTTCTATTTGAATGAGGTTAAAGGGGTTGAGTTTTAGAGGTGCAATGTTTTCCCCTTCCAGTCGTAGGTGGTCTAAGCAAGTAAGGGCGCAAAATATGTTCAAAACCTTTTTTGGGCCATTGATGGAAAGTTATCGAATGGCTTGAATTTCAAGTTTCAACCCCTGATTTCCACCCCATCTGTCTCATCCTGCAGAAAAAAATATGCCTTATCAGATATTATCGATTCTGGTATGCAGTCATTATTTTTCAGGGGTGATTCTACGTCGAAAAATATGAAGAAATGTTCCTATAAACAAGTGTCCGAAAATCGCTCCAGGGTGCTACGGCCCCTTGAAAGGGGGTGGTCTAAAATTCGATTTTTATTTAGTCACTCATTAAGTTTTTGCATACTACCTGACATTATTAAGCATCACCAGCTTACTTTAGTTACTAATTTTTAGATTCCGTTCAGTTTTGTAATTTAATAAAAATAAATTGTCCCTTCTTGAGCAGCCCGGTCAATGCAGATAAATACTTGATTCCACTTTTCTCGAAAACGGTTAGTCCTATGGAGTAACAATAAGAGGAGCTTTTTATGTTGTTTTAGTCAGACAACCATATTCCGGTGAGGAAATGTCAAAAAATTGCTCGTCAAAAAAATTGGGTGAAAAAATCCACAGGCCCCCCGTTTCGAACGCCCCTGGTAAAATCCGCCTTTTGCTGATAACATAATTTGATGTAGCTTATTGATTTCAGACAGTGTGCAAAAACTCATCGCTTTAACCTAAACGGTTCCTGATTATCTTATTCAATAATAACAGAAGTTTGGATGCCCCCTTCCGAGGACCGTAGCCCGTAGGACCGATTTCCGGACACATGTTTATGAGAACTTTTCTTCATATTTTTCGATGTAGAATCACCCCTGAAAATTAATGACTGCATACCTGAATCACCCTGTATGTGTGTGTGTGTGTGTGTGTGTGTGTGTGTGTGTGTGTTGGGTTTCAGACCTCCGTGTGCAAAATATTTGAGAAGTTTTCATGTTTTTGTGATTTTCGTCCCTTAACTTTCATCTCCCAAAATCCAACTCACCTTCAACACACTTGTACGTCAAAAGCGTAAACCCAGTTTCACTTAACCGCTCAATCTCGCGCTTCTGCTGCGAACGCTGCCTAAACGCTTGAAGATAGATTAAAAGCCAACGGAAGATGTATATCAATGCGATTGAATCGTGAACGTTGGTGCACGTCCTTTCCCTGTTTTTGACAAAATTCTTCGTTTTTATATATGTAAGTTGAATTAACGATTTTATTTGGATGTTTCCTGTTTTCCATCTCAGTTTTATCAAATTATTATTCATTTATCAAATTCGAATGTTTGTTTAATTTTTAGGTTAGAAACATTCGTTTTTATGGCATCAAATCCCACCAAACGTTTAAAAATGAGTGACGAAAATGCAATCTGTTCAACTTCTAACGAGGTATGTTATATCGAGATTATTTATGTAAATTTTTTGAATTTTTGGACCCAGCATTTTAATTTTGCTTCGAGTAATTTAGCTGATCTTGTTAAGATGAAGAAAGCTTTTGTCGACAAAACCAAACTGATAAAACATATTTTTGAAGAAACGCCAATGATTCTGATAACTGCACCACGTCGTTTTGGTAAAAGCAGCAACATGGACATGGTAAAGGTATTTTTCGAGATACAGGTGGACAATGATGGAGTCATCATCGAGAAAAAAGATTCTTCCAACTATCGAATTTTCGAGGACAATAAGTTGTTGATTTTTTCAAGATACGGACTTTTTTGATAAACATTTTGCTACTTATCCAGTAATACAAATAAGTTTTAAAGATGTTCGTGGAATGACTTATGGCGAAGTTTTAAATCATTTCAAAAGTGCTTTAAGCCGTACCTATGCACAACATGAATATTTATTGAAAAGTAAAATTTGGTCTCAAAGAAAACTTAATATCAAAACTTTTCAAAAATACTATGATAGCGAAAAAAGTAAGAATTTAGATGCAAGTGAAATTCAAGATGGTTTACAGTTTTTATCAAGATGTCTCTATTATCATTTTGATAAGAAAAAATGCAGCAGAGAAGCGGCTGGAACCTCCCCATCGCGTGGATCTTTGTATTCTGTGTTGATAGTGGTCAATTCAACAGAAATTTTTTACCCTTATCGACTGTGACTAATTTTGCAATTTTCTGACAAATACCGACACCACCTCAGACATCACCCATCACATTTGACAATATGTTCCTTTTAAGGTTAATCTTTTGCTACCTTTTTGACAACAACTGCCACTTTATGTCATCCACTGTCAGCTCGCTCCCTTTTAATGAGAAAGAATTTTTTCTCTATTTTCCACTGAAATGGCAGAAACTGAATACATTTTTAGAACGAGAATTTGATCGTCTTTCTAATGGCGACATAAAAAAGGAGACCTTTGTGTTTAAAATTCAAAGTTGATATGCCTAAATGGCACTTCCCGTGGACCAATTGCTTCCAAAAGCCTTTCAGGTCTTAAACGGGTCACCCAATCTCCATGTACCAAATTTCAGCTAAATCGATTCGCTAATTTGGGCTATAATGTATTTTTAGTGTTATTATGAAATTTCGATTTTTTGACCCAAAGAGCACTAAATGCGAACGAATTTTGTCTTACTTAAAACCAGAATTTAAAGACCTTTTTGATGGTGACAATAAATCTTTCAAAAACTTGTTTTGGATGGTTAAATGAGTGAATAATTTTAAACTTACAAATTGGTGTGTCAAAACGGCAGTTTCCGTGGGCCGATTGAATCCAAAATTTGTTCAGCTCTTCGACGTGCAATACAATCCCCGTGTGCAAAATTTCAGCCAAATCGGTTCAGGGGCTTGGGCTGTACCGCGATTTTAAAGTCGGATAAAAATCATTTTTTTTTTAATTTTTGATCAAAAGGGCACTAAGAATGAATACATTCTTAGAAGCAGAATTTGAAGGCCTTTTCTATCGTGAGGTGAAAAATGGGGGTTTGCATTTAAAATTTAAAAGTTGATGTGCCAAAATGGCATTTCTAGTTGCACGATTGGCTCCAAAAGCTTTTCAGATCTAAGTTGGGTTATCACATGCACACGTACCAAATTTCAGCTAAATCTGTCGAGTAGTTTGGGCTGTGGCGTGTTTACGAACGTACGTACGTACAGACACATTTTAAAAACCACTTTTTTGGGCTCCTGAGACCTCAAAACGTATAGATCCGGTCTTATCTCGAATTCGAAAATTTTAGTGATTGCAGTAACCTCCCTTTTTTTTAAATGGTGAAGTGGAGTGGGGAGGTTAAAAAATGTTTGTGTTGATAGATGAGCATGATGCTCCAATTAATAACACAATGTTTGAAGGAGAAATTGACGTTAAAAAATTAACAGTTTTCTCACTGGTATTTTCTCAGTAAGTTTAAAAGGGAATAAGTTTGTAGAGCGGGCGCTACTAACAGATATTTCTTATTTTGCGACTGTGGGACTCACTGGAGCCAATAATGTAACTAAATTTATGTTTCTTGGGAAACACGAATTTGTCCCATATTACGGTGTAACAGATGATGAAGTTGATAAACTTCTTACCGATTTCAACATAGAAAGGGAGACAAAAGAAAAAAAAAATCGTATTACAATCGTTATCGTAGTTTAAATAATACAAAATTGTATTCCATTTGGTCGATTTTACATTTTTTGAAAAACAGAGAAATTGATAATTATTGGGTAGAGTTTGGTTTAATGACTAATCTCAAAGAGGCAATGCATGTTCCTGTTGTTAGATGCTGCATAGAGGCATTATGTTTAGGAAAGTCCGTAGATATGGAAATTTTTAATAAAATACAAGTTGACCAAGTTGTTGAGTTAAGAAATATATGTTTACAAAAAGTGGAGGAACTTGAAGAATCAGATATATATCTGAATTTTATGTTACAGCAAGGATATTTAACACTTGATAAACAAGTAAAAGATCATTTCTACGCGGTTAGAGCACCAAATGCTGAAATTTTGAGTGAATTTCGAAAAAAATTATTGAATCACTATGGTAAATCGATAAATTCATGTATAAAAAACTGTCAGTTTTGAGAAAATATCTTTTAGTTCAGAAGATGAAATCTTTATTGATTTTGTAACTAAGTTTAATGAAGCATTAAATAAATTAAAAAACATTATTAAACAAAATGAGGACACTTATCACTGCATTATGCTTTATATTTTGTTTAAAACTAAATTTTCAATTAGTACGAAGTTTACTATTCCTGGAGGAAGAAGAGTTGATTTAATCATATGTGAAGGCGATTTAGGAATTATTATCGAATTAAAGTGGAAAAAGTCTTCTGACGAGGCTTTATGGCAAATAATAACTACTTCTTTAGAAGCTTCTAAGAACAATTCTTCTTTTCAAAAAGTGAAAAGGTGCATATATATAGGACGAAGATAATGAAGATAACGAAGATAACGTTGCTGATATAAATGTACTTGTAACTACTACAGATTTAAGTAAAACAAAAAATTTTTCAATTTAAAATTTATCTAATATAATTTAGACATAAGTAATATTCTTTTCAATGTACTGTTAAGACATTGTTTTCAAATAAAAGTTTTGCAGTAATGTTGCTAGATGTTTTAATAACCACAACATAAACATCTTTGTCTTCGTAATATGATGTAAAATGTTGATACCTACCGATTTGATTGAAATTTGGTATACAGGGTGGTGGTTTTATCTTGAGACTGGCAAATATCTCGAAAAGGAGGCATTTTAGAAAATAAAACGACCACGCTGTATAGGCCGGCATAACCCGGAACAGTGCTGAAAAGGTTTTGGCCCAAATCGTGCAACAGGAAGTGCCATTTTGGCACATCAACTTTGAAATTTTTAAAAATGTATTCACTATTAGTGCCCTTTCGTCAAAAATTCGAATTTTCAACACTTTAAAAACCCCTTTACCGATGTGGCTGAAATTTTGTTAATGTGAATGCAGAGGCGCGCTGAATTTACTGGTGGAGTCGGCACCTAGTAGTAGTGCCTCCGCAGACGCGAGCTGCTGTCAAAAAGATGAAATGTTGAAAATTGTCCGTACAGAATTAAACAGTAGAGAATGGACAAAAATTCTGTAGAATTAGGGGAGTTGAAAAATTATGCAGGGGAAGGCAATAAAAATCTACTGCAGTTAAATAGAAATACCAAAAGTAACATGGAAAATAAGGCAATTTTGCAAAATTAACGCTCAGAGTGTTGAAAAATTGTAAAGGGGGATGAAAAGTCAAGAGGAGTGAAAATTAACCGTGGTCAACTAGAATTACAGGAAATAAAAAAAAATTGCTAATTATGCTTTTGGAGTTGAATTTATTATTACTGAAGAAAAATTAAATACCCGAATTTAGCATAATAGACCCTTAGGGGGTTAGAAAATTGTAAATTGGGATGAGAAATCTGTTTATTATTAAAACTCTTAGTTGAATTTGCCGCTCCTCCAAATACGCGCGTGCGCGACGGCGCCGGGCCTACGTGACAAAAAGACAGTCCGCTTGGAGACGCGGTTAGAAAACACATGTATATTCAATGGGAGAAGTTAGTTGTATAAATAAAAAATTTGGTCAAACGTCTACCAGTGTGTTTTTTAGAAAATCATATGTGCAATACTCAACATGGTCCATCGTACCGGATTTGGAAGTTAAAACATCGTTTCGTCGTCGTTTTGTTGTCGCATCGCATCGCAGGGAGGGAGCAACGCCCTCACCCATTGTTCTTCGCTTCGCATTGCATATTGCATCATTCCGTCGTCGCTGTCAACACTGCAAAAATATCGTCGTCTTCTCGTCGCAGAAACAGCTGATGCTCTTCGTGGAAAAGGAAATTCACCATCCAGGCGTGAGTTTCGATTTTTTTCGTTTGTTTATCGTTTAATTCAACATTAAGTTGCAATTTTTCGGGAATTTCGAATTCCTTTGTTTTTGCCAATTCCAGATTTTCGTTTTCGTTGATAATAAATCGTTTTCGTTAGAATGGCATTGACGGAGGACGAGATTCATGGTTTAGTTCGAAAAAGGGGTTCGGTAAAAATGCGTTTAACCCTTTTTGAAAGCTATGTAGAAGGACGTAAGCGCAGCTCCCAACAAGAAGGTTATAATTTCGATCCATCGCATGTCATTGAACTCGAGCAAAGAATTAGTACCATTCGACCTTTATTAGCAGACTTTGAAGAAATACAGTCCAAATTAGAAGTTGGCGTTCCTGAAGAGGAGTTGGAAGCCCATTTTGCTTATAGAAACGAATTTGAAACTAAATTTCATAACGTCACGTCGACAGCTCAAAGTTTTTTGAAATCGTTTAAACTGGAAGTCGATCCAGAATATTCGGATGCGCATTCGGTAGCATCGCATGTTTCAGAAAACAGTACCGCTAGCAACAGTGGTAACAATCAGGTACAAACAATTCACCGTGCAGGGGTGAAGTTGCCCACCATTGAAATTCCTCATTTTAACGGTAATTACGATTCTTGGTTGGAATTTCGTGACACATTTGATTCACTGATACATCAGCATTCTGCTGTATCAGACATTCACAAATTTCATTATTTGAAGTCGTCGCTTACTGGTGAAGCCAAGCAAGTGATAAAGTCGTTAGATTTTTCGCATAGCAATTATGAAAAAGCATGGAATGCAGTTTGTAATAGGTATAACAATACTCGGTTACTGATAAATAACCACATTAAAGCCTTGTTCGAAATGGATAAAATTGCCTCAGAATCGTCACAAAAATTACGTTCATTTTCGGATAGCATTGACAAACATCTTTGCGCATTACAATCGTTAGAACAGCCCACAGAGCATTGGGATACACTCATTATTCACATGGCTACTTTGAAATTGGATAATGAAACCCATAGGAAATGGGAGGAACATCAAGTCGGTTCAGATCCACCTACATTAGAACAATTCCAAGAATTCTTGTCCAACAGAGCTGATTTCCTGGAATCAATTGAATTGAAGCAGCAAAAAACCTCAGGTAAACCCGTTAAAAGTAATTCCTCTCGTTCATTGATGGCAAACACTTCGAATAGTAACACTTGCCCTATTTGCAAAGCAGATCATGCGGTTTTTAATTGTGCTGAGTTTCAGAAATTGCCTGTTAATGAAAGATTTGAAAAAGCAAAATCGTTGCGCCTTCGCTTGAATTGTTTGAAATCAGGGCATTATTTGGGTAAATGCAAAAACAGAAGCTTTTGTAAATTTTGTAATGGTAAACATAATTCGCTGCTGCATCTTAAACCTCGTGAATCTGATTCTGATCAGAGTTCTTCGAAAACTGATTCTGACCAGAGTTCTTCAAAAACTGATTCAACTTCGACAAACACTGGTTCGGTAACTAAGGTTTCGCTAACTAGTTATGTGTGTAACCAGACAGTCTTATTAGGAACTGTACATATCATAGCCTTTGATAAATTTGGAAATCCTCATAATATTCGCGCAATTCTCGATGTTGGTTCACAATCGTCTTATATAACTCAAGATTTATGCAAACGCCTTGGTCTCGATACAACTCCTGTTGAAATTAAAATATTAGGAATCAGTCAAGCATCGACAAGTTCGAAATCTAAATGTACAATTATTATCCAATCACAGCATAATGCTTTTAGTTTGTCAGTGTCGTGTTTGATTCTTTCAAAGATCTCAGATCCGATTCCAGAGGTTACTTTTCAATCCAATTTGATAGAAATTCCCAAGCATCTGAAACTAGCCGATCCAATGTTCAACCAGTCGAAAAACGTCGATATGCTACTAGGAGCCGATTGTTTTTGGGATCTTCTTTGCGCAGGTCAAGTAAAATTAGGTCAAAATCGCCCAGTGTTACAAAAAATTCGATTTGGATGGGTTGTCTCCGGGCCCCTATCATTTCCATCGTCAAAAACGGATCAAACCACAAGGACTACTCGTTGTCACTTTTCTCGCGAGATCGAAGCGCCGCTAAACAAATTTTGGGAGATTGAGGAACACTTTTCGTTGGTTAAGCCTTTGTTAAAGTCGGAAGTTGCTTGTGAAAATATATTTCAGTCCACTACAACTCGTTCATCAGATGGTCGTTTCGTGGTTTCGATTCCTTTTAAGGACAATCCATCTGTATTAGGTGACTCGAAAGAACACGCTATAAAATTGTTTAAGTCCCTGGAAAATCGTTTCAAATTTAATCCGTTATTGAAAGAAAGATACCTAGAATTCATGGCAGAGTATGAGTCCATGGGACACATGTCGAAAGTCGAATATTCAGATGCGTCACCTGCTTACTATTTGCCCCACTATGGTGTTACTAGAGAAGAGAGTGAAACTACAAAACTTCGAGTCGTATTCAATGCTTCATCCCCAACTTCGAATGGTTTATCCCTAAATCAAATACAGCATGTCGGTCCTACTGTTCAGAACGATCTTCTATTGATACTCTTAAGGTTCAGGAAGTATGAGTATGTGGTGACGGCTGATGTAGCCAAAATGTATAGACAAGTATTAATCAAGGACGAGCATCGGCCTTGGCAAAGAATTGTTTGGCGTTCCAATCCCTCTTCTCCAATTTCGATCTATAATTTGAATACTGTTACATATGGAACAGCCAGTGCCCCATTTTTAGCTACTAGGTGTCTTGTGGAATTAGCCAATGATTATCAATCCGAGTATCCCCACGCAGCAGAAGCTATAAAGAGGGATTTTTATGTAGACGATTTCATTTCTGGATCAGATAACATTGAATCGTTGCAAAGGGTCTGCAACGAAGTTTCAAGCATTTTAGATAAAGGTAAATTTCCTCTACGGAAATGGTTCTCAAAAAACTTATCGGTACTCAAGGACGTTCAGAAGGAGAATTGGTCCAGTCATTGTGTTAATTTTTCGGAAGATGATGTTCAAAAAACTTTAGGAATTATCTGGCTTTCTAAACCAGACATATTATCGTACAAGGTCAGCATCAGTGAATCGACAAATGTTTCTAAGCGATCCATACTTTCGGAGACATCCAAGGTGTTTGACCCTTTGGGATTGGTGTCCCCGTGCATCATCATAGCCAAAATGATGCTACAAGAATTATGGCAACTAAAGCTCACGTGGGACGACTCATTGCCACTGTCCCTCCACACCAGGTGGATGCAATTCAAAATGTCACTGCCGAACTTAAATGAAATATCGATACCTCGTCACGTGTTGTCGCCTAGGTCGGTTAGAGTAGAATTACATGGTTTTGCAGACGCGTGCCAGAAGGCATATGGCGCATGCATTTATATTCGGTCTTTTAGTGAGGATGGTGAAGTAGTTGTTCGGTTACTGTGCGCCAAAGGAAAGGTATGTCCTCTGAAACCCCTCACTATTCATCGTTTGGAATTATGCGCTGCGTTAACGCTCGTGAGATTATGCAAGAAGGCAATTGATTCTCTTCACATCAAGTTTGATGAGTGTTTTTTCTATTCAGATTCGACCATTGTCCTTGGCTGGATCAATACAGAGCCCAATAAGTTAACCACCTTCGTTTGTAATCGTGTCGCCGAAATTCAATCGTTCGATTCTTGTAAATGGTTTCATGTTGCTACTGCAGACAATCCAGCCGACTTAGTGTCCAGAGGTGTAAGTCCATGTAGTTTGAAGGCTTCAGATCTTTGGTGGCTTGGCCCTCCGTGGCTTTCGAAAAAGGATCCTATTCCCAAGGATGGCTTACCTGTTCGTGTCGAGCCTCTACCAGAATTAAAACAGAAAAAGAAAGCTCTTATTGGTACAAAGCCGTCTCAAGTGTCGGTAAAATTACCTTTTGATAGATTTTCGAATCCCGCTAAACTTGACAGAGTCGTCGCCTATGTGCTAAGATATAAATACAATTTACAACACCCGAAAAATCGAGCAATAGGGCCATTACAAGTAGATGAGCTTCGTAAAGCTCGCCTTTATCTAATCAAAATCGTTCAAATGGAGGCATTTTCTGATGAATTCCACAGTCTCAAATTGCAATGTTTGGAAGATAGGAAAAGTAAATTAAATAATTTGGCCCCTTTTATTCATTCGGATGAAACAATCAGAGTTGGGGGAAGGCTTCAAAATTCTCAGTATAGTTTTGATAAGATGCATCCCATAGTTCTTCCGTCTAAACATAGATATACAAAGTTACTTTTTGAACAAGAACATCGCGTGTTGTTGCATTGTGGACCTCAACACTTATTGTCGTCACTTAGGGAAACTTATTGGCCAATCGGGGGTCGCAATATTGCCAGAAAAACTGTATTGGATTGTGGCAGATGTGCACGATTGAATCCCAAACCATTTCAACCAATGATGGGGAATTTACCTTCACACCGCATCACCCCTGCATACCCATTTCATACTACCGGCGTTGATTATGCCGGGCCCCTCCAAATTTTAAGCAAAAAGGGTCGTGGAGGGAAGGTATCAAAATGTTACATATGTTTATTTGTATGCCTGGCCACAAAATGCGTTCACATAGAAGCTGTTAGTGAGTTGTCGACTGAGGCATTCCTCATGACATTGCGACGATTTGTAGGCCGCAGAGGCAAACCAGCAGAAATATTTTCGGATAATGGCTCCAATTTTATTGGTGCTTCCAACGAGCTCCGGGAACTGGCCGAAATGTTACAGAACAACGCTGATTTTTTGATCGAGTCAATGGCAAACGATGGAGTAACTTGGCATTTTATTCCGTCGCGATCGCCGCATTTTGGCGGAATTTGGGAAGCGGGCGTACGTTCCGTTAAACACCATTTTAAATGCGTTGTCGGTAATGCCAATCTAACATTCGAGGAACTAACTACATTGCTGGTGCAAATAGAGGCAATTTTGAATTCCCGACCCATTTCACCTCTGTCTTCCGATGCAAATGATTTCGAGCCGCTCACGCCTGGGCACTTCCTCGTTGGTCGGCCACTCACCGCCTTACCCGAATTAGACTTAAATGACAAGAAAGAGACGCAGCTGCTTCGACATCAACGCATCCAGAAACTGCAGCAACACTTCTGGCAGCGCTGGCAAAAGGAGTATTTATGCGAGCTACAGAGGCGACAAAAATGGACTCAACCATCCCAAAAGGACGTCACACTTGGCATGATGGTCGTATTGAAGGACGACAACCTTCCTCCGCTGCGTTGGCGTCTCGGACGCATTTGCGAGTTACATCCTGGTGCAGATGGAATAATACGAGTTGTCACCGTCAAAACAGCCATCGGAACTATAAAACGGGCTGTAGCAAAGCTTTGTCCTCTACCGTGCAACGAGTGATTCAGTGTTAATTAATGTTTAATCGATTTCAAGAATACACGCCATCATTTTGAAAGTCCCTTTCAAGGAGGGGGGCATGTTTATTATTAAAACTCTTAGTTGAATTTGCCGCTCCTCCAAATACGCGCGTGCGCGACGGCGCCGGACCTACGTGACAAAAAGACAGTCCGCTTGGAGACGCGGTTAGAAAACACATGTATATTCAATGGGAGAAGTTAGTTGTATAAATAAAAAATTTGGTCAAACGTCTACCAGTGTGTTTTTTACAAAATCATAAAAGTGCAATACTCAACAAAATCAAAGGGGATGAAGATTAACCGTAGTTAAGTAGATAATTGTAGAAAATAATCAAATCATGCCAGCTTTTGGGGGGTTCAAATATTACGAATGGGGTGGAACGAGTGAAAGTTAAAAATAATTAAGCCATTCGAGTTCAACTTATTGCCGAAGAAAAACGAAATAAAGAGAATTTAGCAAAATAGATGCTTAGCGGGTTGAAAAAATTGTAACGGGGTGAAAAATCAAAGGAGGTGAAAATGAACTACTGAAGTTAAGTTCAGTTACGGAAAATAACACAAAAATAAGTCAGCGACTGCAAATTTAACTTTTGGGGGTTGAAATAGTGCGAGTAGGGTGGAAAAAGTGAAAAAGGTAAACACAAGCCATAATGAGTTTAGTTTATGCCGAAGAAAAACGAAATTAGGCGAATTTAGTAAAATAGGTGCTTAGGGGGTTGAAAACTTGTAAAAGGGTATGAAAGGTCGAAGGGGGTGAAAACTAACCGGAAGTTAAGTAGAATTACAGAAAACAAACTAAAAATTAAGGCAATATTATGCAAATTTAATAATAACCTATGGAGAATTGAAATATTGCGAGAGGGGTTGAAAAATTAAAAAACGTAAACATTATCCGAGAGAGCAGATTAATTTATTACTGAAGAGAAACGAAATTGCGCGAATTTGGCCAAATTAACTCTCGGGGATTGCAAAATTGTGAAGGGATGAAAAATCTAGGGTGGTGAAAACTTACTGACATTCAAGTACAGTCGAAAAAGTAAATAATGCACTTTATGCCAAATTCTTGAGCGAATAATTCTTAACTGGCTTACAGTCCTAGGTTTTTTGACCCAGCATTACAACCCCTAATTGCTGCCGGTTCTAATGACATGGAAATGCACCACTATCGAAGGCTGGTTTTCTAAATTCTGAGCGTAACGCTCAGGAGTTGGGTGCATGACTTAGGGTGGCATTCTAATTGATGACATAAAATTTACGGTACCGTATCTTTAGTTCAGCGCGTAACTTTAAGGTGTCGCTGGCGGTCACAACAAGCAGAGATCTGTAAATTTTTACTCGCCCACGTTGACGTGCACTTAGACACCGACAATGACAGATGACAGTGAAAGGTGACGTTGACGTTAGTTTGTAACCAAACAAAATGGCTGGTGCAAATCAAGTAATGTTTGCCGCTGCTGCGGGATTAATCGACGATCTTGATGAAAATCCTAGTGCAAGCGATAGCAGCAGCGACGAGGAACTAATTCCGATACAAAGATTCCCGGCCTGGACGATTAATGATATAACTGAACAACAGCTCTTCCAGTCTTTAATTACCTTTTGGACATGATTTCGGAGAGATTGCCAAGATACACGAATAAAGGGAAGTATCCACACATAACACCTATGCATAAATTCAGTGGTTAGTTGGTAGCAGCTGTCGCCTATCACAGTCGACTGCTTCCTGTGTGATCGAGGAAGTAACCCAAGCCCTTGTGGATGTACCACCTCGATTCATTCGATTTCCCAGTCAGAAGAATATCCTCAAGTCAAGCAATCGATTGTACACATGATTGTGAGGCTTCGAGCCCCCATTCAACAACCCGAGCAGTATCTAGACAGGCAAGGACTATTCGATCAACACCCAACTTGTGGTAGGTCCGGACCAAGGACAGTTTCCTGAACGAGGATGAGGAATGCTAGTAGGGGATAGTGGTTCAACACAAAATCCTGTCGAAAGGACAAATGGCAAAAGTGTGTGCTATTAAAGCCAGCGTGTTGTGTAAAAAAAGTGCATAGTGTCTTGCAAGTTTCTCTGAACTTCTGCAACATTCTCCCTATCTTTTGAACTTATAATAATTATTTTCATAATTTCGACATAATTTTTCAGACTTGCTTTGTTATTTTGTTTACCTGTGAATGATTTTATTTGTTTAATACAATTATTGTTAAAATTTATTAACGTTTTCTTCTCGATATCTTTAGGAGTTTGAGGTAGGTACTGTTCACTGTTCAGGGTGACCAGTAAGTGCTAGCAGTGTTGCGAGTGCATTAGCCGCCCGCCCCTAGGAAAAGGGGCTCCAATAAATAGGCTGCTAATGCATTCCCTATCATTTTCAATATTTTTGAAATAAATGTATTTGTGCCGATTCGCTGTCCTAATACCTAACCTAATCGGCTCTTCGGAAATCATAAGACGTGACCACGTTCCAAATTTCACCCAGATCGGTCCAATAGTTTGGGCTGTAGCGTGATTACAGACAAACATTTATCAAAAACCACTTTTGGGTTCCCAGGGTGCTGAAACGTAAAGAATTGGTGTTTCTGGCGATTCGATAATTCGATCGATTTTAGTAACTGCTCCACGAAGCTTATAAGTTAACAAACACCGATGACGTAATATGTTTGACGTGAGTGATGTCAGAAACTTAAAAAGTTTCGCCAAAATTTAAATCAATTTGGCCTGCCCAACAGATTTTCGTATACAGGGTGTTGCTAATTTCATTGCCCACTATTGGGATCTCGGAAACTATAGGAGTTAGAAGATCGGTTAAATTAGATAAAAGTTGCTCTTTTTTAAAGTAATTAAGAATTCTTGGAAATCTTAATTTGTTCCTGAGTTATTCCGAAGAAACTGAAAATTGAGGTTCTAAAGAAAAATTCATAGCTCCCTCTAACAGTTGATACTATTTAAATGAAACTTGGAACGATGTCAAGATGTGTTTTATTATCGTCGAATTAAATATTTCTTTCACATGTCATAAGAAATTGAAAAAGTCGGTGTACTTTTTTTACAGTTGTTTCTTCCCCTAAGCTTAGGTTGATTATACAAATTATTCACCCCGAATTTCAAATTTTAACGATCTGTCAAAAAAATCTAAGTTCTTATACTTTTGAAAATCAATTTTTTTTGTGTATCCAAAGGTGTTAAAATCCAATATGAAGGCCATAAGAAAAAGAAAAATTGACTGTCGTTACTCAAAATCTGGAAAATTTCTTTTAATGCCATTGAATTGGCAGCTGTCAAAAATATAAAAATCCCGAGTTTCATTTGCTTATTAGCATCAACTGTTAGGAAGCTTTTAATTTCTCTTTGAAATCGCGCTTTTCAGTTTTTTCACGATAACTCAGTATAGAATCAAAATATCGGAGAATTATTTACAGATTCTTATCACACCCTCAAAGAATGCAATTTTTTTCTAATTTAACCGATTTTCTAACTCAAAAAGTTTCCGAGATCCCAAAAGTGGGCAATGAAATTGGCAACCCCCTGTATAATACCACGAGTGCCACCAAAATTTCCCGAAATTTTTTGACGTTTAATTTTTTGCCGAGCAGAAATCATCACAAGCCGAAGACAAGTAGTGATGATTTCCTCAGCAAAAAATTTGGAGTAAATAGTTAGCAAAAATAAATTTCCAGGAATTTAAGGGATCACGAGTGGTATTCGGCGAGAAAATTTCACTTAACTACAAAATTCTGACAGTAGGAACCTGACAAAAATTTCCCATATAGTTTTCTCTTGATTATTTTCCGATATAATTTTGTCTGGATTGCTCAGAATCCGTCGTAAAGATTTAAATCCTCGTTCGTAATTGGATCAAATTTTTAAAGTGGAATTTTCTCAAAAATTGCTGGTTGCAAAGATATTCTTTATCACTGGATCTGTATAAAACCACATCTTCACGTTTCAAGAAGTGTTTTTCCTGTTGGGAAGTTATCAACTTGGCAAAACTTTTATTATGTGTACAGTACATGTACAGTCGGGGACTTTGAAAATGCCCACCCCACCGCGACGATTCACTTGGTCGACTGCATCGCTTAAATTCGTTTGATGCTTCCCTAACAGATTAGCAAACATTTAGCACGTTACGATCCAGTCGACCAAGTGAGTTGTTGCGGTGGGGTGGACTGTACCTATAGGGTCGTTATAAATACTGATTTTTACAGTTGTAGGTAAATATGCGTTACCACCTGCTACGATGTTGTAATCATTTGTAACAAGCCTGTAAACATAGAATTATTGAGTCCCCCTTTCCTAGGGGCGGGCAGTTAATGCACTCACTGGTCACCCTGAACAGTACCTACCTCAAACTCCTGAAGACATCGAGAAGAAAACGTGAATGAATTTTAACAATAATTGTATTAAACAAATAAAATCATTCACAGGTAAACAAAATAACAAAGCAAGTCTGAAAAATTATGTCGAAATTATGAAAATAATTATTATAAGTTCAAAAGATAGGGAGAATGTTGCAGAAGTTCAGAGAAACTTGCAAGACACTATGCACTTTTTTTACACAACACGCTGGCTTTAATAGCACACACTTTTGCCATTTGTCCTTTCGACAGGATTTTGTGTTGAACCACTATCCCCTACTAGCATTCCTCATCCTCGTTCAGGAAACTGTCCTTGGTCCGGACCTACCACAAGTTGGGTGTTGATCGAATAGTCCTGGTGCCTGTCTAGATACTGCTCGGGTTGTTGAATGGGGGCTCGAAGCCTCACAATCATGTGTACAATCGGTTGCTTGACTTGAGGATATTCTTCTGACTGGGAAATCGAATGAATCGAGGTGATACATCCACAAGGGCTCGGGTTACTTCCTCGATAACACAGGAAGCAGTCGACTGTGATAGGCGACAGCTGCTGCCAACTAACCACTGAATTTATGCATAGGTGTTATGTGTGGATACTTCCCTTTATTCGTGTATCTTGGCAATCTCTCCGAAATCATGTCCAAAAGGTAATTAAAGACTGGTCTGGTCAGGCGAGTCCTTTGGAAGAGCTGTTGTTCAGTTATCTCATTAATCGTCCAGGCCGGGAATCTTTGTATCGGAATTAGTTCCTCGTCGCTGCTGCTATCGCTTGCACTAGGATTTTCATCAAGATCGTCGATTAATCCCGCAGCAGCGGCAAACATTACTTGATTTGCACCAGCCATTTTGTTTGGTTACAAACTAACGTCAACGTCACCTTTCACTGTCATCTGTCATTGTCGGTGTCTAAGTGCACGTCAATGTGGGCGAGTAAAAATTTACAGATCTCTGCTTGTTGTGACCGCCAGCGACACCTTAAAGTTACGCGCTGAACTAAAGATACGGTACCGTAAATTTTATGTCATCAATTAGAATGCCACCCTTACTTTCTCGACTGTACAACCGGGAGTACAACCATCGAAAATTACACGAAAAGAAGCGGTCTGCGTAAAATTTGCTTTTTGAGGGTTCACATATCGAGAATGGGGTTGAAAAACTGTGGATATGGTTTAAGAAATAATTAAAATGACTTTGAATTAAAGAAGAATCACAAAAAAGCCCAAAAAAATTTAATTACTCCGCTTGCTTGGTTTAGGAGATATTAGTAGCCTATGGCTTGGTTTTAGGTTGAAGACTCATAATATTTTTTCAAGGGTTGACCAGAAGAAAATCTTGTTTCAACCCTTAAATTTCATTCCCCTTGTTAGATCATAATGGAAAAGTGACAGAGGGGTCACTGTAAATTGTCACACCAAATTCGGCCTTGATACGTCGACCAGATTTTAAGTTATCGTATTTTTCTGCTTCTGCATGTTAGGGGTTGAAGCGCCTTTCAGGGTGGTTTTTCGCGAATAATGATTAAGACCATTTTTGTACACTCAGGAGATAGAGTAATGGCCCTAGACCGCTCACAATGTGAATGTGCATGGATAGATTCTCACAAGCCTTATCAAAAAAATTAAAATTGAATGTGAAAACCTCTGTATTTAAACGACTCGAGTTGGATACAAATTCCACCCCTAAATTTCATCCCATTCGATAAATGTCTCCTAAAATTCGCACCTCCGTTCTCGAAGATACAGTGTGTGTTACTAAAAGATCTTTGAAAGGATAAAAAAGGATACCTCTAAATGAAGTTTATCAACATTAGTTCCACAAGCTTTTGAATTACATAGCCACATCAGTGGTCGGAACATTACATTTAAAAAGTAATTCATTAATCATTACCATTACACATTACTTCGTCGAAATTGTAATGCATTACAATTACTAATTACTTTCTTCAAAAAGTAATGCATTACAATTACTAATTACTCAATGAATGTGATGCATTACTTTATACATTACTTTTAACTTGACATTTCTTAAATTTCTAATTGTAGCTGACAGATTTTGAGATCTGCAGTAAATTGAAACATACGACATTCCAGACACGGCCAACTTTAATTGGAATTTTTAAAAATGCTGCGTTTTAAAAAAACTGTAGGTGTATTATTTTAAAACAGTATATTTATTAGATGGGAGGTTGATGAGGTTATCGGACTGGGTTAATTAAAATTTACAATTAATGCTAACTAGTTTCGACGTATATTTTCGTCTTCATCAGAGCTACAACAAAAATTGACAAATGGACACAGTTTATTTAAAACATTATTCTTACCAAATTGTTAATGTTTCAGAGCTTGTGTGGATGGACCCACAAGCTCTCAAACATTAACAATTTGGTAAGAATAATGTTTTAAATAAACTGTGTCCATTTGTCAATTTTTGTTGTAGCTCTGATGAAGACGAAAATATACGTCGAAACTAGTTAGCATTAATTGTAAATTTTAATTAACCCAGTCCGATAACCTCATCAACCTCCCATCTAATTTGCAAAATGGCGGACGTGACCAATTTAAATATTTAAAAAAAAAAATAAACAAAATAGTATATTTATTATTTAATTTAAATTTAATTTGCATAACAATTGCGTTTCAAAATTTACCACTGCTTGAGATGGCCAAAGTTAGTTTTATTTTCTTCAGCTAGGAAATTATTTCAATTCTATAGAAATATTTAATACGGAGTAATTGCAGAAAATATCGCTACTTAGAAATAGCAGGAAAACCTCTTCAGAATGCATCAATGTTTGCTTGGGAGGCGGTAGGTAAACAGAACCCCGCTGGGTTAGGGTTGACTCTGATACCAGTAGTACCTAGCTACTTCCTGTGGTGGTTATTTCATTTCAGAGAATTACATTTTTCATAAAAGTTTTATTTTTGCGTTTATCAATTAACGGCAAAAAAAGTAATGGAAAAAGTAATGGTTTTCCATTACAATTACTAAAAAAATGTAATGCATTGCAATTACCAATTACTATTTAAAAAAAGTAATACATTACAATTACTCATTACCAGCTAAAGTAATTTCATTACAGTAATGCATTACTTCCGACCACTGGACAAGAAGCAACTTGTCAAGAAAGCGTCAAAACAAGAATAAAATTTTTTCTTGACCAATTTTCGAGACAAGACAAGAAGTACCTATCAAGACAAGATCTTGTCTTGATGAAACACTAATCAAAGCGAAAATCATGTAGTGTAAACACACTTTAAAGCTTTATAGCCCAGTAATTAGTACCTTGCTGAGTGGAGGACAACCGGTGAAACGGCACGGTAAATTTTCGCACCCTAGCTTTGCATACTTGTGAAAGCCTTTGCTGCATTTAAACTTTGGTTTATTTTTGTGTAAGTAAGTTACACATTCTAATATGTAGACGGATATAACAGTCAGTACTTTTAGACCTTTAAAGAGAGTTCGGCAACTTGTGCGAGCGCCTACGAAGCTGCCTACCAAGTTTCAGCTCGATATCTCAATCCGTTCTTATGCGACGAACAGAATGAGTAGCTATCGATACGACGAGCGAGCGAGCGAATAAGCTAAAACAAGAGTGCCTCGCATTTTGCTCCGGTACTAAAACGGTTATTTTTCTTAAATATCATTATTTTTGTTTTGTTTCGGTTAACATCAAGATCCACTTGTTCCGTATAAATGTTTTTCTGGAGATTCACGGCAGAGTGTGCGAAGATTACTAAATCGTCGGCATATAAAAAAGCTGTTACTGTTGTGTTGTGGTCTAAGGACACTCCACGGACTGAGTGTTTGTCAAAAAATTCCTCCAAGTCGTTAATATACAAGGAGAACAGGAGTGGGCTAAGTGGATCCCCTGCAGGACTGCTTTGGTGATTCTAATTGGTTCAGAAATTCGACCCCGCTGTTCTATTTGCAGTTGAGAATTGGTGTAACGAAAACTTAATAGCCTGATCATCTTGGAACTCACCCCCATTTTAAACAGTTTTACCCACAATTTGTTGTGAGGGACCGAGTCAAATGTTTTCTTGAAGTCTACGAAAATATGGTTTACCTAAGTTGAAATAAAATGCAAACAAATCAAAATGTGGATTATTAGATTAGGTAATCTAATTTTAAATCATTCCTTCAATAATTTTTGAACTCCAAACTGGTTTTCAAATTAAACTCTCCCACCGCATTCAAGGGAAGCTCAGCTGCTACAAAAACCCGATCTCCTTTACCACACAAACCCATGCACTTTCCTACAAACTCTCTCGGATGGACTATCGTCTTTGCATAGAGCTCATGGGCGTAACTGTGACTGCAAGAAACTAAAGAAAATTATAACATCGCCAACTGCATTACCTACAAGGCTGCCAGAACTCCGGAAAAATTCCGTCTTCAAAAATTGTGTCCTGGCATCCAGGCTGGATAGGCCCACCACCGTTGATATAAAAATCAACATCACCATAGGCCCATCTAACCCCTAAAAACCCCGCATCTGTATGCCACAGATCTACAAATTCGCCATCGTCTTTACTCAACTTCAAATCGTTTGGCCTGGGAAGGGGAAATTCAAAAAGGGGCCCTGCTGCATCCATCCCCGTTATCCTTCCAACTTTGACTTTAGCTTTCTGAAAAATCTGCTGACCCACAAAGCCTACCACGTGAGCCCCAAGAGAATGCCCGACAAGATGAAAAGTTTTGATTTTTTCCACATCGTTTTTGGTTAATTGCAAAATGAAGGAAGCCACGTAAATTCCAACGTATTGCACAGCAGCTGAAGAATAAAGGTACGATTTGTTTGCATCCCTGCTCCAGTCAACACTCAAAACGTTGTAGCCACCAATTTCGTTGTAATTCCTGGCAATTCTTTTGATCCAATCCATGGTACCGTTGTTGGTCCACCCATGGACTACTATTACGGTTTTTTTGGAGAAATCCAAGCGAAATTCTTCACTTATCTCGTGTATTCCATGCTCGTCAAAATTTTTGGCGAAATGCAGCAGGTGGACCTCGCTTGGTGTGATTTTGATGCGGGAAAAACCGATAGCCACTTCCGCTATACCGTCAATTGTGGTGTTGAAGAGCCAGGATAAAAACTGATTTTGGCTGTATTCATCGTTGAGACCAGTACCAACTGGATGGGTTTATGAAAAAAAAATGGATTAGATAATTTTATTACTACCTTTCGGTTTGTAATGAGCCCTGCCCTTTTACATACTAATTTAATACATATTTACATGTTTTGGTCTAGTTTTCCTTTTTTTTTTCTTCGGCTACTTCTTTCTCTCTCGGTTGTCTTCAGCTTTCTCTTCTCCCCCCCTCCTTTCTCTCGCTCTCTCGACTTACTTCATCCATTCCATTCCCTCTCCCCATTCGTTCAGAATACTCTTTCTCTCCCTTTCCTCCTCTCTCATTCCCACATACTCTATATTCTCATATTTTACGTTATATCTTGATTCTCTGATTTTTGTTCTTCTTTCCTGTGGATCTATGTATCTCTTTCCCACATCGCTCCACTCATCCATCTCCTCTGCTCCCTGCGTCTTTCTATATCTTCCCTTGCGTACCCGTTCCTCTCGTAATATCTTTGCCTTTCTTTCTCTCTCTTTTTCTCTTTCCAGCACTAATGTAATATCTTACACTCTCCTCTTTATCCCATTCGCTTCTTCCCTTATTATGTATCCGGGTGTTTTCCTATCTACTCCTAGCACCCATGTACTTATCCTGCACTGTGTCAAGCATCATTCCTCTTCTCTTAAAATCACGCTCAAACTTTCTCTCTCCAATTCCCCAAATCATCCGTACCACTTTATTTTCTTTTTTAACCAACTCTGTTACATGCGCTCTATATGTATTCCTCTTATTAAATACGTACCCCAAGTATTTGAATTCCCTTTTTTGCTCTATTTTTCTTGCATTCCACTTCCACTCACTTTCTTTTGCCCTTCCTCTCCCTTTCGCAAAAACCATCATCTTCGTTTTTTCCACATTTACTTCCAACCTTTTTCTCTTCATATACCTCCTGCAGTTCTTTTCATATCTTTCATTCCTCTCTCCTCGTTCGCTACAATCACCAAATAATAATAATAATAATATTTATTTTCAGCTCTGATACAAAAAAACATGTATATCAGCCATGTCAGGTAACAAATAACAAATAAACAAACAAACATACATATACTATGCTGCCTTGTAGTTTAGGAAGTCCTCCACGCTGTAAAATGCTTTGGAGGTCAAGAAAGTCTTTACATTTTTCTTAAATGTTGGCAGGATCACATCACAGTTTACAAATTCAGATATTTTATTAAAACATACACAGCCCAAGTAATAAGGATTCTGTTGCCCAACACTCAATCGTGAAAAAGGCACTCTCAGTCTGTCATTGTTTCTTAGATTGTAGCTCTGGGCATCACTAACCTTAATCAGTTTACTACGATTCAACTTAATATAAACTACCAAGTGATAAATATATAGTGAATACACAGTTAATATATTGTAGTTCATAAAAAACTCTCTACAGGATATAGTGTTGGACAGATTGAATATTGCACGAATAGCACGCTTTTGTTTTATGAACAATGAGGGCATGGCTGCTGATGAACCCCATACTTCTATACATCATCTGCATATGCCAAACACCACACTTTCTCTTTGCCCACCACAACCCCCCCTGCCTGCGCCATTTTAAACATCTCATCAATACCGTTTATATAAATTGTAAACAGCGTTGGGCTGAGTGGGCATCCCTGTCTTAATCCTTTTCTTGTCCAAAAACACTCGCTCTCTTCATTAGAAAAAAAAATGGAAAAAGGTCCACTTACCTAGTCCTAGCAAAAGCAATATGGATGTGGACCCTTTGGATAAAAACATTGTTGTGCTGCTTCCTCAGCGAAAGGGTGGGTTTTAAAAGCGTTATCGATGGGTAATTATTTCACTAATTGTTATGTTTTTGCAAATGATTGATTATGTATCGGAAAATTTTTTAATTTTTGATTTTGTTAATTTGCGCAAACATACAGGTACCTAGGTACTTATTTCATCAAAATCGTTTTTGGTTCAATTTGAGGAAACATTGAAAACTGCGTGTGTAAAGATAATTAATTAAAAATAATTGTAGTCTAGACACACTAATAATTTAGTTCTATTTGGAAATTTTTCTGACAGTTTGTACTAGTAATTGGGTAATTTTAGATCCCATAATTAAGTTGCAATTAGAGTTCCTGTCTGACGCACTTGCTTGTGATATGTTTTGAGTGCCGAATCATATGCGCAGGCCCTATATTTTAGTGCCGGAGCAAAATGCGAGGCATTCTCGCTCGCTCGGCCGTCCGTCTACACTGTCCATCGCATAACTTGAGAACGAAAGCAGATATCGAGCTGAAATTTTGTACACGGGTGTATACCCGGGGATTGCTCTTGGGCCATATCGGACCACGGGGGTGGGAGTTAGGGGTGAAAAACCGAAAAACTATTAATTTCATAATGATCTCGAAATTATAAAACGTGGAGGACTCGCAGTGGCTTCGAAGGGAGTTGTTTGAGGCCCAGATGCTTAGAAATCATGCAAGCTGATGTAATCTCGATTGAATTTGAAAAGGATTTGTAAAAAATCTTTTTCTCTGGCTCTAGAAGCAGAATTTGTTACTTAAAATTTACTTAATAGGGCACATCTTACAGGCTTTCTTAAAGTATTGAATTTCAATTCGTTAATCATTTGAAATTGATAAAAATATTATATATTTTGGTAATTTTTGCAATGTTTCACTTTAATGACAATCTATGACAATTTGTCAAACTGACGCTAAATCTCCTCCGGCAGCGTTGCCAATGGTTAAGGACAGGGCCTGGAACTAGAGACGGCCATGGTAAAACTAACTAGATTTGGTAACTTTTTTATTTAAGCTGTGTGACGATTTGTACGGACTTTTGAAGTTAAAACACACTTACTTTTGAAGTTTCAGAGGTTAACGTTTCTGACAGCCGTTTGTGGACCACTCAATTTACAAAATCCGTCTGTTTATACATTTTAACCATTTCCCCCGTTATTTTCGCAACACTACCCTAAATATTTGTTGTTTCTTCTCTTTCGTAATGGGTTTTCTAGAGGTTTTTCTGTCCACATTGTCGCTTTCTGAATTTTACTTTTTCTTCCTACACTAACTGAAAATGAGATTTTCGGGATTCAGAAGGGCTGTGAAAGGACCGCTTCTCACGGCTAATCGTGTAAAAAGTATACTAACGGCTAGGCGTGTAAAATGGACAATATGGCGATGGCGATTGGCGTATGGTGGAAGACAGCACGCGCGATTTTGCCAAATTTAAATTGCAGTACTTGACGTCTAGATCTTCTTGATTTGTCACTTGGGTTCTCAAATTTCAAAATAAATTAATTATTTATTTATAACTGGTGTAGGAAGAAAAATGTTGTATAAACCACAGCGAAAAAGTGGTTTTACGCGTCTCAGGAAATTGCCAATCTCGGCTACGCCTCGACTGTCCATATTTTCCTTCGCCGCGTAAAACATCAATTTCACGCTTTGGGTTATAAACTACTATTACCTAATTGCGTTTTGAAAAGTTGGATTTTACGCAATTAGGTTAGGTAGTTAATAGCGCCACCTTTTTAAATCTCTCAAAACGAAATAAGTAAACATATAAATAGAAACATTTATTATGTGATCCGATAAAATGACATGTCCACTTACGTGTGGAATTAATTTCGCTACATGTGTCTTTAAACAATATAAGTGTACTTGTGTTCTTTCTACCATTTTATGCAATACGCAATTCATAGAATAACTCGACTTACACCTCTATAACGGTTTTGGTCCTTCGCTTCATTTAAACTTAAGTCTACTTATGTCTTTCTAAGGGTAGACGATTTTACAATTAATTGAATGAGACCATTTTAAGTGTTTGTTTACTTTATTACTATAGGGGTTATGTCGCACATTTTGAGGTCGGTTAGCACGTGCGTGGCTAAATAATAAAATAATCACCTGGGTATTGTCTCGTTAATGTGAAATGTGACTGTGAACATCAAGTTACCAATATGCCAAAGTGCCGAGGAGGAAGAACCCGTGGCAGTCAGTACTGCAAGAATTCTTGCAGCATGCCGCAATTATAATAGGGTAAATGTGTACAAGAGGACGCAATGTATAAGAGTATGCATTGTCGATTTTTCTGTAGTAGCGTCATCTTTTAAATGTTTGCTGTACGTAGTTGCAATGAGACACATAAAAGACCCATATGGGCAAAATAGAAATCTGCATATAAATGCAGTTTTTCCAGCAATGGCGCTTAAATGTCAGAGGGGTGCTGATGTAATTTTCGCCGCCTACATTTTAGTGGTTTTAAGCGTTAAGTACTAACATTTTTAGCTTTGATGGCGTTTGTAGATGGATGGTATAGTTCTTTATTTTTGTAAACATTGGCTTTTGCTTGAAAATTGCATGCAGAAACAACTTGAATAACAAGTGGTTTAAGTAAAAACGTACAAGAGTCCGCATTTCAAAATGCTCAAGAGTGCGCGCGTACTCTTGTGCTATACACATGATTTACTCGGGTGGTGGTGATGAAATTTGCATGTATTTTTATTACAGTTGCAAAAAATATAATTGAGCGATGAGCAGATACAAACGAAAAAGTGACAGAAAGCTGGTTTTCACAGAAGAAAACTTGGCAGAGGCTAAACGCAGAATTGCTGAGGGTGACCGTAAGAGGAGAGTGGCGGCGGACATGAACATACCG
This sequence comes from Pycnomerus fuliginosus, assembly GCA_963924575.1. Taxonomy (NCBI): domain Eukaryota; kingdom Metazoa; phylum Arthropoda; class Insecta; order Coleoptera; family Zopheridae; genus Pycnomerus; species Pycnomerus fuliginosus. Next base: position 29,651,120 of record OZ004621.1, read on the forward strand.
GAAGCAACTCTAAGAAAAAGATTGAAGTGTGGAACTGTTCCGAAGTCTCTAGGGCGATAGAAAAATGTTTTTTCCCTAGAAATGGAGCGGGGGCTAGCTAAACAAGTGCGAGACCTGGATGATAGATTTTATGCAGAAACGAAAAAAAATCTACACATAAGTGCATATAAATTTGCAGAAGCTAATAATATCAACTATTGTTTTAATAAACAAAAAGAAATTGCAGGAGAATCATGGGTTGGAGGATTCTGCATTAGAAACAGAATTACGCTTCGGCAGCCAGAGAAATGCTCAATTGGAAGAATGATGGGATTTAATAAACCACAGGTAATCTTAAATGAGTCGAATCATTTGGAAGAGAATAACGATCTTGAAATCACTGTGAGAGCCTCTGATATTATGCCATTACCGCACATTCAGCAAGAACAAACTCGTCGAAAATGTAAAAGTCAAAAATCAGAGATACTATCAAGCACCCCTTTTACGGAGGCCCTAAAAACAAACGCAAAAGAGAAGGAGCGCAAAGAAGAGAATAAGAAACTTAAAGCGGCGAAAAGGCAACTCAACAAATCAGCAGCAACAGCAACTTCTAAGAAAAAGAAGAAAAACGAATCTTCATCTTCAGATCCAGAAATTATCTACTGCCCAGATTGTGGAGTACGCTACAGGGAACCTCCACAAGAAGACTGGCTCAAGTGTTCAGAATGCAATAATTGGTGGCATGAATCCTGCACAATTTACGTCATCGGCCACTTTACTTGTTTTAATTGTCAACAAAGCGAATAACATGATTTTTCCTATTTTTCATATTTTTGTAAGAAAAAAAATTATATATGACTCTTTCTCATCATCTTTGTCCTGCATCATAGGAAAACTTGGCCAGAAGGTAATGCGCACTCTTAAGCTGCCATATGCGTACTCTTGCACATGCATGGGTACAAGAGTACGCATCTGCATCGAACTCGATAAATGTAAATATTGTATGTTCCTTAGTGATTATGCTCTGTGCTGGTACAAAGCTAACAATTTTTTAGGTTCAAGCAAAATTATGATCACCCAAAATCCACTAGGTGCGTGCTCTTGTACACATTTACCCTACAGGTGGTTATTGTAATTTGCTAATAAATTAACTTCTACCTACTTGCTTCTTTTAGTACCGAATTGTTATTGAGGAAAATCAAATCGGTACTAATGCAGTCCTGCTCAATTGTTGATAGCGATGGTAGTATAGATGTTAATCCAGCGCCAGTGATCATGGTTAGTAATTTTTAGTGCTACGCCAAAATACCTTTAACTGTAATTATAATTTCTTTTTTCAGCAGAGACATATTATTCGGGTGATATGGTCGGTATCCGGTAAATTCATCGCCCACAATTCATAGTCCAGAATTCATAGCCCACAATTCATAGCCCCCACAATTCATCGTCCGCAATTCATCGCTTACACAATTGATAGCCCCCACAATTCATCGCCGGTACGAACTTCTGCATTTTTTAGTGCAGATATTAATTTCAGTTTTCCTTCGCGTACATGCAGTACCTACGCAGATGGATAGGGATTAGTCTCTGGTACCTGCGCTAATTAAATGAGGCTCCGGATTGGCTAATGAGGCAAATAGGAACCTCTCCGGATTGGCTAATGAGGCGATTTATTACCACGCCACTGGTTATTACCTGTATTACTTTACGATTTAATTAGTACGCCACTGTTTGCCTGACCACGTGATTCATGTGTCAACGGTCGAGGCCTGGTTTTCCGGCTCTTTCTCTCTGCTGCGGTCGGTCGTGGCGTGTGCATCGTCTCGTTTTGCTAAAGGTTAATTGGAAATAATTGACGAACGGTGGAATTATACCGGTTTTGTTCATATGGCTGTATGCCCAATAAATCCGATTAACTAAATGGTTCCAGTTTGAGGAACGTGGCTTAGGCCCAAGAAAATAGCTAACGAGCACATGTTCAGATATGCGACGTGAAATAAATTGAGTACAAGATGGCCGCTTGTTGCAATTCTAATTATTTCTTCCAGCTCTGTCTTTCTGTACCCTTCTGTACTGTCTGTACGAGAAGTACTAATTTCTTTAATTATTCATCGTCGATAAATACGATCGATGTCGGGAATAATTTTCTCCTTGTAATCTGGAAACGGAAATTGACCTTGGAAGCCGAAATGAGGACATTGAGGAAATGCTGAGATCAACCATTTCAAGTTCTTCAAGTTCTTTAAGTTCTGAAAGTTCTGAATAGTTCTGAATGAGTTCACCCCTAGTTTGGTATGAGAGCGCGAGCAACTCCAAGTCCCTAGTTCGAAGGAGGAATCCAATCGAAGAGATCATCAACTTATTTACTGAAGATAAGTGTTTTGCTAATCATATGTTCATATAAATTTTATGTGTCTAACGAAGACTGTTTTTAATAATTATAAATAGGAACCACCACTGTAAAACCGATGGCAGTTACCAATCACGCAGTTCTTGTTAGCTTTTAGTATTATTAATTTGTATAGAGCCTGTTGGACGAATTAAGGAGTTCCTGGGGAACGACAATTCTAATACTGTACATATTGTGAATAAATTAGGTTTAGTTAACAGAACTACAGCTGTGTTTATGTAAATCCTCCAATACGCCTGTCCAAGAATAATTGTTACGAGTGGCTTTATCCAGTGTTAATTTGGAACGTAACAGTACCTATAAATAGAAAGGGTCTTTACTGAAAAATCTCATTTTCTCCTCTACCTGCAGTTTGTGAGTGTGTGGAAAGTGTTATTGCATAGTTCATATTGATTTTCATCAACCACCAGGGTCAAATGGCTTTGCGTTTCTTAGAAACAGAAAAGGGGAAGAAGAAGTTTTGTGAAGGCGGCCATACTTTTACAAAGGATAAAGTTTTCGATGAGAAAACCCACTGGAGATGTGTAAATTTTCAAAAAACAAAGTGCCGCGCTCGTGTGACCACAGTGGAAGGACAGATCGTGAAACGCTGGCTGGAACATAACCATGCTGGTGATGCTGTTAACGCTGAAGCCAACAAAATCATTAGCGACATTCGAGAGGCTGCCAGGAGTACCCGCGATTCGCCCCATTTTATAATTTCCAACGCATCTATTGGATGCAGCCAAGCTACGGCCGCCACCGTTCCACGTGTAGATACTTTAAAGCGAACCATTAGAAACCTGAGGCAAAGAGAAGATGCTGCTCCAGCTGCAGTCTTACATCGCAGCCATCTTGTCATTCCCGATGATTACAAGTCTTCGTTTAACGGTGAAGATTTTCTTTTATTTGATTCTGAACCTGGCGATGAGAATAGAATGCTCATATTTTGCACCACAAGGAACCTTCGACTATTGGCTGCAAGTGACGATTGGTATATTGATGGCACCTTCAAAACAGCTCCACAATTTTTACCAACTTGTGACGATCCATGGGCTCAAAGATAATATTTCAGTGCCGCTAGTATATGCGCTGTTGCCCAACAAAACAGAAGAAACTTACCATCGATTGTTTCTCAAAATCAAGGAATTAGAGCCAACGTTATCGCCAACAACTGTGATGACAGACTTTGAAAAGTCTATGATAAAAGCATTGAAGAGAACATTCCCAAATATTATTCAACAAGGCTGTTTTTTCCACTTTTGCCAGTGTATTTACCGAAACATTCAGGCGAATGGATTAAAACAACGGTACGAAACTGATGCAGATTTTGCGCCGGGCCTTCCCCAGTGAACACACGTACGCAAAATCGACATGGATATTACGTTAGACGGGTGGAATAGACGTCATGCGTTGAAATTTCGACGTCCGTATTTAGGTTGACGTTTCGACGTCGAAGTGTTAACGTCAAATCTTTTAAAGTTTAACATTGTAGAAAGTACTACGTACGTTTATAAAACGTTGAAAAATGTACGTTTATTTTCGCTACTCAAAATAGACGTCTAACTGTCAACCTATTTGTAAGATTAGTAGAAATATCTACGTTGATTAGACATCTAGTGTCTACAACAATTTCTGCGTCATAATAATAACGTTACTAATACGTCTAACTGTCGACCTATTTGTAAGAGTAGTAGAAATATCGACGCTGATTAGACGTCTAGTGTCGACATCAATTTCTACGTCAAAATAATAACGTTGCTAATACGTCTAATTACCTACCAATTTATAAGAGTAGTAGAAATATCGACGCTGATTAGACATCTAGTGTCGACAATAATTTCTGCGTCATATTAATAACGTTACTAAAACGTCTAACTGTCGACCTATTTGTTAGTGTAGTAGAAATATCGACGCTGATTAGACATCTAGTGTCGACATCAATTTCTACATCAAAATAATGACGTTAATAATATGTCTATTTCTCGACAGCGCGAATAATATTAGCCATGTTTCGACGCTGTTACAACGTTGAACTTTGACGTCATTTCAATGTCAATTATCCTTGGTTTAAAAAACGTCTTACATTAGACCATACTATAACGCATATAATTACGACGAAATTCAACGTTGAAGCGGCGCCATAATTTGACTAGTCAATTAATAGTGTGACTATAGACGTTGAATTCACATCAAGAGGACATAGTAGAATTTAAACGTAGTTATAACATTGTAGTCTAACGTAATTTTATTGTCATAATATATTAAAATTACGTCACATTATAACGGCAAGACGACGTCAAAATTCTACCATGATGCTTATGGTTTTGAAAGATGTGAAAAGACGTACAACAAACGTCAACATTTCGACGTCGAAGTTGAAAAGCGCTCTTCATGTGCGTTCCACGTAGACATATGACTATTAAATCTTAGATTGTGTGTCGACGTTGAATCCACTTAATGGGCGTATTATAAATTTCAACGTCGAAATGATGACGTCTATTTTACGTCCTTTTACTTACTGCAAAAATAAGACATAGTGAAACTTTGACGTTGATGTGACGTTGTATGGTGATGTAATTTCAATACAATTTTATGGAAAAATTACGTCACACTACGACGTCAAAATTCTATACGTTAGCCGTCATCATTTCTACGTCGACATTAATGTGCGTTCTTGATGTGGGTTCAACGTCGACACATGGGTCATTAAATCATAGTCTGTGTGACTGTGTGTCGCCGTTGAATCCACATCGAGAGCGTATATAAGTAAATATCAACGTTGAATCGATCATGATTTTCTTCGTCTTTTGCTTAACTTTATTACAAAAAAATGGAATATGCACAACAAAAATTCAAGAAATTCAACAACTTCTCCTTGCGTCCTACTGCGAAACAAGAACAAGACCGGTACCGTAGAATTTTGACGTCGTTCTGCCGTTCATGTATAAAGAGATTTTTCATCGATCCAGACCCGATTGGGATTGACCCCCAGTTCCCGCCAATTCCCTGTTTCTGTGTATCAACTACAAGACGTGCGCCGGTCGGGAACAATCGTAACACAGGATATTCTGCATCGAGTTGTTTCGTCGTCTTGTATACAGTTCGTTTATACCGAGGAGACCGTTGCGCGCGCATCGCCGCTTCGCTTTCTCCCTCCTAGCGCTCTTGTTTTGTTGACCATAGTGAAGCCGGTGCACATCGCAATACGTGGTTGGTTATAGTTATTGGTTAAATCTACACAACAATTTACATCATTTCATCGAAAGGTAAGTGCCCTAACCATCACTTTGCTACCGTGGTGTCGAAGAAAGTTGGTAGGTACACTTAATTCAGCTGAACATTCGACTACATAAATTTTTCGACACCACTTTTTTGTTGTTATCTAATTAATTGCCAGGCAGTATCACAGGTAACATAAATATTCCTATATTGTTGCACGATTAACGAAAGAAAATGCCCCGTAGTTAATTTACATAATGGCGTCGTCGAAATTCGATCAAATTCACACGGCTCAAGTGACCTGCTTCAAGGCGGTCACTTCAGCAGTGTGAAATTCGACGACGCCGTTACCAGTTCATTTCAAGGGTTTAGTCCGGTCAGTCCGGTTCAGGTACAACGCTATAGGTTAGCTCCGTCTTTTTCTACACAACGTCTGGCAATTCACCCACGTTGTAACGTACAGTCCTAAGAGTGTCTACTATCGCGTCTCTGTTTAACACATATAAATGGAAGAGACGGATATATCACCCGTTAAAGTATTCTCTAGGACTCGATCGGGGCGCGAAACTATTCCACCGAATTTCCTGTTTATTTTCAGCAGGCACATCTCTTGTCGCAAATCTTCTCGGTTTCGTGGGGGTTAGAACATTTTCCTTGTTTTCTTCACTATTTCGGTGCACAACTCTGGACACAGTTCTTGTGCTAATTTGCAGAGCACTAGCCACCGTTTCTTGAACTTTATCCACTGATAAAAGCGGCCCGCCATTCTCCTTTTCCTTCGTGAAATAATTGACCAAATTGCGAATTAAATCGTCGACCTCCAAAGATCATTGGTGAGGTCCCGTTTGGAATATTGTTCCACCATTTGGTCACCCATATACAATTTTGATTCTGATTCTTTACAGAGAGTTCAAAATAGATTTCTTCGATGTATGGAATTTAAAATGGGACGCCGTCATCAGTTGGGGGAGTACAGTTGGATTATATCGGTGCTCAACATTCCACCGCTGCAGATTAGAAGGTCCATATGTGATGCCTGTGTTTTGCACGCTTTAATTAATGGTACGATGGACACACCTAGTGTTTTATCCAAACTGACATTTTGGGTCCCTCAAGATGTCCGCTCTTCCAGAAGAAAAACGATTTTCAGAATAAAGCATTCTGCCACTAATCATGCCTCCAACCATCCTTTGAGAAGAATGATGGAAATGGCTAACCGCTTGTCTTGTCAGGAGAAGTTTCAGTTATTTAATTCCAGTAAATCATCTTTCAAGCGCAATATTACCACCATATTAAATACCTAACTACATACTTAATCTGTTTAATTTCAGTTAGGTGCGGGTAAATATATTCATTTCTTATTTTTATGTGATTGGAAACATTGGTATATACTTATTCATATGTGTAGATATCCTTTTTCTTGTAATAATTGCATCTTTATGTTGTGCCTTATAATGTTTTTGTAAAAATGGAGATTTTCCGTAAATATATATTATTATTATTATTATCTGCGAGGCATTTTGACACACAGACGTTGAACGATTTTTCAGAAACTGAATAACACATTTTGAATTCTAATATGTATTTATACCCTTGCACCCCTAATTACAAAGTAGGATAATTCAATATACCTGGAAAAGCTCATTTATAAACCACAAGTCATTATTGGGGCAATTCGAGGAAATATGAAGAAATTGCAAATAGTTTGCAGAGGATTTATAATTTTCTAATTATATTCCCGTAGAGAAATAATTCGTTTGCGCAATTCTGAGAAATCAATGGTTCGAAAGTGCAAATAGTCTGAACCGAGTAAATAGTAAATAAACAATAAAATAATTCTAATTATATTTCCGTAGAAACACAATTCTTTTTAAAAGTAGGTACTTTGTGTTGACTGTGGTGGAATAACCAGGTTTCACTGTTACTTACGACGGTCAGGTCGAGGATGAGCGGAACTCATTTGCATTTTACGATCTAACGGACTAAACCCTTGAAATGAACTTTTTTTTTTGTATTAGGTTACTTGAGACGTGTGAATTTCATGGAATTTTTTGACGACGCTTTATATAAATTAACTACAGGGGTTTTCAATTAACTGAAACGCCTTTGGGGCCTACAAAATTAACGGGGACCCACCTTACTTTTGAGTTTAAGCTGATATTAGACTTCAGGATTTTTCTTACAATTAATTTTTTTTTAACATCCATATAATACATAGATATGAACACGCTGACATATTTATTAAAATTACGCAATTAAAAAAATACCTATTAAAAAAAATCCGAGGGGTAGACCACCTAGGCTTAATGGGAAGATTTATCGGTATTTACAAGGATTTACTCAATTTACCTATTGAGATTTACCGATGATTTATTGATGGGATTTACCGAGAATTTATAGGGGGCGTGCTTTTAAAATTCGTTTTGACCTTGACTGAGGGGTTGACATTGAGTAAAATTCTGTACAATAAAATTTATAATTTCTAGAAAGTTTGAAAAAAAGATCGAACTTAGCCACAAAATATATTAAGGTATATAGGAAATAATAAATCCCTCCCTCTTGGTAAAAACTCTGTATTTAAATTGTGACTAGTTTCGACATTTCATATGTCATCTTCAGACCTAAAATATAGAGAACTAATATGTACATGACTAGAGACAACAATAATTCGTTCTTTCAATAAATTTGACTATTTAAATTTACATTTAATTTATTATAACAATAAAATTTCTTACCGACGATGTCAACAGATCTCCATTTTGTAGTAGAAGAGGAAATCTCAGGTGCGCATGCTGCAACCCGCATGCTCGTCTTATATTCTCTAACAACATATCTCTCAACCTATGCAACCAACGTTCCTCTTATACTTTCTCTTGACATCTCACAAATTTTTTCATAAAATCTAAACACAACCCCTTCCTAACATTACCCCTTACAAACTATTTCACAGTTATAATAGCAACCTATATAAGCCTGACTCTACTTCTATATTTTTTATATTGACTGAAATATGTTTTGTATCCTTTTCTAACTTGTAAATCTCCACATTTTCAAGTGCTGTCATTAAATTACCGGAAGTAACTCTATGTAAAATCTTTGAATCTTTTCCTGAATCAAATGAGTGTTTGGTGAATCTTAAATGATTACCAAAACTGGATTTGTCATTCTTAAGATGTTCTTGGACTCTACATTTCAATTTCCTTCCTTTTTGGCCCACATATGCAACTGGACAACCTCCACAAGTCAGTTTATAAACTCCCGACAATTGTTCTTTTTTCCATTTGTCTTTACTGTTAACAATCATGTTATCATGTATTTCCTATATACCTTAATTATGGACCCTCTTTACACTACATCCATTATTTACAAAATTAACACGGCTCATCCGGCCCAACTATGGAGAATATACATGAACCTAAAATCGAAAACCATCGTAGCGGCTTCACACATACTCTTCAATTCCACCTGCCTGAGAGAGAACCTAACACCGAGGTACACAGAGATTAAGGATAAGAAGCATCTTAAGGGCTTTGACAAGGCAAAGGACAGCTACAGGAGTATCCTGCTCCAGAAACAAAGGAACTATTGGTATAAGGTCAGAGACAATAATAAATTGCTGTTAAAGGTAGTGTGGGATAAATTATGCTATTACTACCACAATGTAGAATTAGATATTAGATTTGACAAAGTTAATGAGGTTATGGAGGATGTTAGCATTAGGAGATTTTATCAAGTCAATAATAAGCTGCAGGATTTAAGGAGGTTGAAAGCTAGTTCAGTGAGGAGGGAATCATATAGAGGTTTTAGTAGCAATGATATTAGGCAAATGTCAACACAGACGATATTGTACGGAGATGATAGGGCTAGAGTAGTCGATGTTGATAGATCTAGTAATGGATTGAATAGGAATATTAATTCTATGACACCTAAATGTGTAGTAGATAGGGATGTAAGGGGTCATAAAGACGATGGGCAAACATTAGATATTAGTAATAATAACGAAGATTATATTTTTAATTAGAATTTTAAGATAGATTGTGATATGTTTGGTTGTGATTTTATTGATGGTTTTGACAACGGAAATTCTGTATATAGAGATGTACCTGGACCTTATGTACACGCTTTTTATGATAGGGTCAATAATTTTACACAAGTCAACTTCGATGTTAAAGAATTAGAAATTTTAGAAAAAGGTTATAAATATAGTTTAGGTTTTAACAATAGAAAACAAGCATTGACTCTAGCTGTTGCAGAAATTGAATCATTGATAACCAGAGAGAGTAGGGAGACTAAAGAGAAAGTGAGAAGAGACTGTTATAAGATTTTAAATAAGTTACAAGTCAGAAAGAACCCAGGTACAGATGAGATAAGTTCAATTAGACAGAAACTAAAAGACAATGATATAGTATTTACGAAGGCGGATAAGGGTAACACGGTCGTAATTTTGAATAGGGTAGATTATGTAGGAAAGATTAAGAATTTTTTTAATTGTAACGAGAACAACTTTAAGATGTTGAACAATAACCCATTGGATAAATACTTGAAGAAGTTAAAAATGACCTTAGACGTAGAAAAAGAGATAATTAAAGAAAAGTTTGAAATTAAGTTGAAAACGCCGATGAACGTAAAACTACCTAGAATGTACGCGTTAATCAAACTGCACAAACCGGAACAACCTATTAGACCAGTAGTTTCCACAATTTAAGCGCCCAATTCCTTTTTAACAAAATTTTTGGCAGAAGTACTTAGGTACAAAGTAAATTTTAATCCTCGTTATTCAATTAAGAATACGAAACAACTTACTTCAGAGCTAGATAATATACAGATGACAGGAGAATATATTCTTGCGTCATTCGACGTAACTAACCTGTTTACTAATGTGCCTGTAAAAATGACTCTACAATTGATAATGGATCTGTTGGATAAATCAGACTTATCCAATGATGTTGCTCAGTCAATAATGAATTTATTAAAAATTGCGTTGGAACAAAATTTTTTCCTAATTGACAATAAGGTATATGAACAAACGGAAGGCTTGAGCATGGGTAACCCATTATCCCCAATATTGGCTGAAATCTTTATGGATAGGATAGAAAAAGAAATCTTTGACACTGGTAACATACAAGTGGACAATGTACTATTGTGGAGAAGGTATGTGGATGATGTGTTGACTATTTGGAAAGGGAATACTGACTCATTGGTAAAGTTTCATGAAGTTTAAATAGCCTACATTGTAACATTAAATTCACACTAGAGATTGAAGAACATGACATGACAGTATTAACTTTTTGGATTTGACACTAACTAGAGTAGAGAATAGGATTAAATATCAAATATATCATAAGCCAACACATACATCACACGTAATACCGTTTGAATCAAACCATTGCCACGAACATAAAATGGCTAGCTTTAGGACATACCTTCACAGATTAGTTAACACAAAAATGGATGAGGCTAGCTATCGGAGAGAGTGGGATATTATCAAACAGATTGTAGCTGAAAATGGTTATCAGGTCAGTTTGTTAAATAGAATGTTAGACAAAATTAGATTAGATAAGATTAGAAATGAAATAACACAATTGACCAAGGTAGAAGAGGAGGTACGCAGAAAATCTTTAGACCAATTACCTTCATTAACAATAGTTCTTATTTAATTAGAACCCTACTGAAAATTTTTATAAAAACGGATAAACAACGGATTAAACATGGTAGAAAAAAGGCCATGTTGAACCTGTTTCTATCCGTGCAACCAAACACCTCGTCGATTTTGTACCAGTTTCAATCAGGCTGAAGTCTTCTAACAGTGTTTATCCTGTTTTTCGGGATACATTTTCAACCAGTTCTAATAAATAAATAAACAAGTTAACTAGTTTGAACCAGGTTGAATTATCTTAACAGTTTTTAACCGGATTACCAACATTATGACTAAGTAGTTTCAACAAGGGTTAACAGGGTTGATTTTTTTAAACAGTTTTTAACTCGGTTTGCCCAGGACCTGGACTGGGTGATTGCGTCACTATACATATAGGTACCGTGCACAATATGTTGAGTATGAATACCTGATGTAAGTTTCACCTTACCACGTGCCCCAAATTGCCTAAAAATACAGGTCAGTTGGTCTCTGGTAGCAGTCAGGTCTGTCGATGTGTTGTGTCGGCTCGGAAATAACGACACTTTTTGGATGACCTCAGGCTAAGGAATTAGGGTTTACCGACGACCTACGGTGTAGGTAACCTATATATGATTAGATTAGGAGGTAGTCCTACGGTGGCTGGCACACGGGGTCTCGCTTTGGTGCGACAAGACCGCGAGCGGAGAATTTCATAATAATAATATAGGTACCTAGCTGTTGGATAGATAAGGTCGTCAATTGATAAAAAAAAAAATCACAATACAATAACAAACGTTGCTGCAATAATAAAATAATCGGACTGTTTATTGTGAATTAAAGAATTAAATTGTGAATAGAGAGAGATATTCGATCAAATCATTTAACTCATTCAATTTTTTTAATTTAATTATTACTGCCGTCCACCGCCGTCCTCTTTTATTTCAATCCCAAACTGTAATAAATCAAAGTAAAGCCAGAATGATCGGACATTTATTGTTTAAGGAAGTGCAGGAATGTTTTTTGAGAGAATGCAAGAAACAGATGTGTGAAGATTTATTGGGGTGTGACAGACAGAGTCATTGTAGAGTCCCTTGGCAAAAATGTGTGCGTGTCAATCACGGCTAACATTGGTAACCCTACCCTACAACGATCGCCGTGAACCTTTATTCAAATAATTATTATAAAACTTTCCAAACACCGACCACAAATTAATATAGGTTTAATTTATATCCAAATACCTACTCCAGATAGTTGGTAAGCTAATCCCTTTAGAATAATTATTGTAACTATAGATTAAAAAAGTATGACATAAATTCAGACAAAAAAACATGGCCTACCTCACTCACGCAAAGCGTAGCTCAATGGCATTGTCCCTAGGATCATCTATTCATTCCTATTATATTCTGCGAGTGCCCATTTAACAGTTTTATGATCAGGTCATAAATTTTCCGATCAGCCTCTGAGACCTGATGCCGCAACAGGGCCGAGCTTAGAAATATTAACCGCCCGCCCACTCCACTTCACCACTTAAAAAAAAGGAGAGGTTACTGCAATCACTAAAATTTGCGAATTTGAGATAACACCAGATCTTCACGTTTTGGCTTATGAGGTTTCAGGAACCCAAAAAAGTGGTTTTTAAAATGTGTCTGTGTGTACGTACGTACATACGTTTGTAAACGCGCCACAGCCAAAACTACCAGACGGATTTGGCTGAAACTTGGTACATAGTCATCGCATAACCCAACTTAGATTTAAAAAGTTTTTGGATCCAATAGTGCGACCGGAAATGCCATTTTGGCACATCAACTTTTAAATTTTAAATACAAACCCCCATTTTTGACATCACCATATAAGAAAGGTTTTCAAATTCTGCATTCAAAGATGTATTCACTCCGAGTGCCCTTTCGACCAAAAACTAAAAAGTTCGAAATTTCTATCGGACTTTAAAATCGCGGTATAATTACATATTTTTCTTTTATGTCTTTATTTTATCAGTTTATTAGAAACGAGGTCTATCGGAGGCTTTAATTTCCGGAAATTGGAAAAGGTCAAAGCTTTACGTTTGCCCTCTACCACTACATGTTTAATCCGATTGATTCAATTTGGGCACAACTAAAATGAAATATTTAAACCGATTTAAATACCTGAATCTTTCGAGCCACCATTCAAAAACTTCGGACCGGTTTCGGGTTACTTGATCCTCATCAGCGAAGTGCGAACTGATAAGATGATTGAACTGAAGTCATCATTTAGGTGAATGAGAAAATTACTTCACAGAAATGTGAAAAAAATGCAAGCACGTAATCAAAACAGAAAATTCTGAACAGAGCAAATCACGTAGGTAAAGGAACTTATTATTGAACTGGATGAAGACGGTATAGTGAAAAAATAGTGTATGTAAATTTCTGCTTTTACATTTCTGCCACTGTTGTTACGAATATAGAATATACAGGGTTAGTACAAAGTCCCGGGACGGTCCGTTATCTCTGTTACTTCTTAAGATTTTTCTTTGAAACTTGGTACCCAGGCACAATTAACTACAGAGAATTTAAAACTATTGTTAAAAATTTTCTTGGACTTCCGGTTAAACCGGAAGTGACCCTAAAAGTCGGTTTTTTAAATGGAATAGTACTTTTTTCTCAACGGATTCGGAATCTACGAATTTTTTAAAGTTAAAAACATGTGTCATACTTGACCAGAAGTCAAGTCGCGGCCACCCTGAATTTTGAAAAACATCGAAGAAATCGGTCAAAAAGCAAGATTTTTCAAAACCGCAAGTACAATCCAACTTTATTTTTCTAATACAAATTCAGCTGCGCAATTACATTTCCTTTTATTTGTTTTTGCTTTTTTGAAATTTATTAAATGTTCACAATCAGCCACAATAGGAGAAAGAATTTTAAAAAATGTAATTGGCCGATTGAATTTGTTTTAAAAAAATAAGGTTGACGTGTACTTGCGGTTTTGAAAAATCTTGCTTTTTGACCGATTTCTTCGATGTTTTTCAAAATCCAGGGTGGCCGCGACTTGATTTCTGGTCAAGTATGATACATGCTTTTAACTTAAAACCATTCGTAGATTCCGAATCCGTTGAGAAAAAGGTATGATTCCATTTAAAAAACCGACTTTTTGGGTCACTTCCGGTTTAACCGGAAGTCCAAGAAAATTTTTAAAAACAGTTTTAAATTCCTTGTATTTAATTGTGCCTGGATATCAAGTTTCAAAGTAAAATCTCAAGAAATAACGGATGGAATAACTGTATGTACCTACCTAGCTGAGTACAGCCCTGCATTATTCCCAGAAATTTCGACTTGAGGAAGGTCGGTTGGCATACTTCGTGTGGCCGTCGTAAATCTAGTTTTCACAGTCTCTGTCACAAACTTGTTAAAACGCTAATTAAGCCAAAGTCAGGCCAACTCCAAATGTTTTCGCCCCGTGTGTATAGGAATATGTGTTGTGTATACGTCCTTATATTATAAACGGACGGTGTGCTGGTCTATCTCTAATGCCATAGTTTAATGATTTCGTATTGGCTGTTTTTGTTTTGTGGTACATTCCAGGAATGCTCTGCAAATTTTTATAGAAACTGAAAATTGTTCTCTAGGGGTTGTAATTAGGTAGGTACCTATATATTATTTTATTTTTTGGTTTTGAAAAATGTCCACCATTCTAAATACCAAATAATCTTCATTGTATCTGTCTCAGGAAACAGTGGACTATGGCCTCGTCGTCAAGAAATAAGCGAAAAACGTTTTTCGATAAAGATTATTTTCCTACGATGACTGACGATAGTTGTTCTCGTTGGACGCAATGGCGGCGGAAGAAGCGACAACTTGAATTCGAAAAAAGCATGTTACAAGCGGCGGAAGAATCATTAATGCAAAAACTGAGGCAGTTGAGGCAAAATGAAATTCAAGATTCTGGAGAACTCGAGGGAGAAATGCTTCAATCTGTAAGTGATTTCGATGTTTCTGGTGAATATTGTCCAGAACCGTTAGAGGAAGATCCTTTAGAGTTGAGCAGTTTATCAAATGTTGACAGTTGCCATCATGAAGTTGATTATGACGAAACAGAAACAAGTTATTCTGAAGAGGAAGCGAGTCATGATGCTGTTATGTTTAATGATGAACCTATTTCCATCACATACCCTGAATTTTCAGCTGATAACTTTGACAGATCTACTGGTGATACACATGAACGAATGGTGTTATTCGCAAATTCAAACATTACTGGTGATGAAGTTCTTTTAATGGTAGCCGCTTTCAGCCTGAAACACAGTGTAACAAAAGAAGCAGTTGAAGATTTGCTACAAATGGTCAAGGTGTTTGCCAACAAGCCAGAATGGAAGGCTTCCTATTATTTCATAGAGTCTTTGTTTCAAATACCAAGGAACAGTATTTATTACTGCTTTTTTTGCCCTTCCTGCAAATTTCCAAATTCAAATCGGTACATAAAAGATGATCTGAAATCTACCAGGACTGTACTTTGTGAGGCTTGCTCAGTTGCATATGAGGTAAACCTTACAGTGAAACATTGTTACTTGGTTCTAGACTGGCAGAATCAGCCAAAATGTTTCTTAGAAAATCCATACATTCAGAGAAAATATCAAGAATCCAGAACCAAATGTCGACAGTCTTCTAATGGTACAATTCAAGACATCTATGATGGCACAGAATATCCAAAGCAGAATGAATTTGATTTTACGTATAATTTTAATACTGACGGAGCTGCAATATTTCATTCTTCAAAGGCATCAATCTGACCTGTACAGATAATTTTAAATGAATTACCACCTGAAATTCGATTTAAATTTCCTGTGTTGGTTGGCATTTGGTTTGGTTATAATGAACCTTGCATGAACACGTTCATGGCTGGTTTTGTGCAAGAGGCAAAGAGGTTATTTGAAGAGGGGCTAGCTTGGCAATTAGGAGCTAACTGTGTTGTTTCAAAATTCAGTCCATTGCTTTGTTGTGTAGATTCAGTGGCTCGTCCACTTTTACTCAACACTACATTGTTCAATGGTAAATTTGGATGCCTCTATTGTTACCACCCTGGCAGGCTTGAGCACAAAAATATAATTAGTAAAACCAAACAGATCAAGTACCCAGTGGATGTCGAGCCTTATGCAAATCGAACTGATGAAGAGATTGTGGGGGACATGTTGGAGGCTCATGAAAATAATGAAAAATTGCGAGGTGTTAAAGGACCATCTGTTTTAATTAATCTTCCCAATTTTAAACCTGTTTCCCAAACACCTCCAGATTATATGCACCAGTCGTTGCTAGGTGTCAGTAAAAAAATGTTTGAAATTTGGACAACATACTTAGGTCCGACCGAAAGAAGATATTATATTGGAAATCCAGCAAGACTTCAAACTCTTGATAAGTATCTTTTAGAAATACATCCTCCAAGTGAAATCCATCGCTTGCCGAGGAAAACATCTGAGCGCGCCAAATGGAAAGCATCTGAATGGAAGTCTTGGTTGTTGTATTATTCTATACCTTGCTTGGATGGGATCTTAAGCGAAGACTATTTGGAACATTGGGCCCTGTTTCAATGCAGTATTTACCTTCTCCTTAAAGACGAAATTACAAACAAGGATTTGGAAACTGCTCAAAAGTATTTGCAAATGTTTGTTGAACAATTTCAAACCCTTTATGGACCAGGAAACATGACTTACAATATTCATTTGCTTACACATTTAGTGGACTACGTAAGGAGGTGCGGGCCATTATGGGCTAGTAGTGTTTTCGCATTTGAGTCTGGAATCTACTTCATCAAAAAACAAGTTCACGGTCCAAAGGATGTCCACAAACAAATTGCAAATAAAGTGTTGAAATGGAATTACATCCAAAGGGTGTTATACATGAAAACTTATATGGCAAAGGTGTTGGAGTATTGTGAATCCCTGAACCAATATCATAGTTTCAACTCTGGTTCTGCTAAAACCATCACATTTTTAGGTGCAAAACAGAAACTTCCTGGTAATAATTGCTATAAGTACTCCAAGTGTATTTATAATAACATACGAATTTATAGTGAAGAATACAAAGCGAACAAAAAAAATAACAATAGTGTTGTGAAGTTACAGAATAATGATGTGGTCTTCGTTAAGGAAATTTATTCATTGGATGGTATCGGATCCATCAAAATCGAAAAATTTGTCTTAAGTCCACATAAAGTCAAAAATGTTGTAATTCTGAATACATTTGAAGTTGTTCACATAATCAGTGCTGTAGATGACTTAGTTCCGATTTCCTGTATACAAGAAAAATGTGTGCATTTAGTTTTAGGTCAAAAACAATTAATTTCTTTCATTCCCAATACTTTTGAGGTGCAGTGATTTCAGTGCATCTTCCGACTTGTTTCTAATCAATATTGAAAAGTTTGCTTATTATTTTGTTTATTATGCTGCAATATAACAAATAGTATCCACATTATTATTAAAAAAATGATTAGTTTGTGTCTTATTATGAATAAAAGTAATAAGTATTATTTGATTGATCCACTGTTAAAGAATAACAATTTTCGCTTTTAATATCATTAATACCTACGTTTCCTATTTGTCGATCTGCCAGCATTTTTGAATAATGAGTTTCCTCCGCTCAAGTTGTCTCTGGTTTTCAAAAATTATCGCATTACACCTAAAACTAATTCTTAAGTTTGAGATATGCAGTAGCATTTGTTTAGCTAATTTACAAATTGTATGGCGCCCCTATTGTGAAAGTTGAATAGGAACCGCACCTACAATAAGGGTCCATTATACCTTACATAAGCAAAATAAGCACCCTGTTGTAAATAACCGTCCGTGCTGTGCCTGCTGGTAACTCGTCAGAGTCGAACTATTAATGTCATGTTGACTTAATTTTATCATATCCACAAACTTAGCAAGGGCAATTATCACAATGCTTATTTTTAATGATTTGTACCTACTTAAGTAATTTGAAAGTAATGTTAAATTATGCCGTAATGGGAGTGATGGCTGGGAAAAAAATAGTATTCATAGATTACTAAAAAATTGGGCAACTGCGGAAGCGGCTGGAACCTCCCCACTCCTACCTCCAGTAACTGTCTATATTACTACCCCGATCAGTTTTTAGAAGTGTTTCGTTTTTTCGTCAAAAGGGCACCACACATAAGTTTGAATGCATCTTTGGAAACAGATTTGAAAACCTTTCATGTGCTGATTAAAACAAATTGTAGTCAGCTTTCACCGTGTTATTTCGTTCCTTCGAAATTTCGAATTTTTGAATTTTATGCCAAAAAGGCATTAAGTGTGAATACATTTTTGAATACAGAATTTGAAGGCCTTTCATGAGCTGACAAGAAAAATTGACATTTCTAAATACTTAATTAGGAACTATTTTTGGAGTAAGATACATTTTTCTCAGGTAATTGGTCGATTTTCAATAAACAAATTGTTCTCCTTGGCTAAAAGAAGTGCGTGCAGTACCATCAGTCGGAAAAAAACATTGTACCTATATATATTGCACAATTACTTATAAAAATGATGTCTCCAAAAGCTAATTGGGTAGGTATGTATACCTAACCTAGAGTTTCAAAGATAATTATGATGTGCGTTTCAATAAGGTACCACATACTTTATCTAAATTGTTTTGGACCTAAGTAAGTAAGTAATACAATCATATGGTTATTCACTAACCCTGAATCAACAAAAAGTTGCTGGCCTAATTATTATTGCTAGGTAGGTAGGTATCCACTGTTTAAGATTTTATAAATTATTCTCCAAGTTGAGGTTGATAATTTCGACAGGGACAGGCTATTTGGCTGAATGAAAGTGGCGCGCGCTACTTTTTAGTGAGCGTTGGGCACTATTGGGATTATTGGGAAACTAAATCAAGCCGACAGACGGGCAACGTAAGTCGCAAGGGCAAGTTACGCAGAACTGAATCAATTTCCTTCCTCTTTGTTACGAGTTGACGCTGCTTAAGTTTGCTGCCACTCATTTTTGTACTTATACTGTATACCTAAGTAGACCTAGTGTCAATTAATATTGTACCAATGGCTTTTGCCTGTGTGCGTTTTTTGGACAAAGTACTAGAGACTGTGAGTGTAGAAGAAATCAAAGATTACGATCCGAGTAATATTAAATTTGGAGTCAAATACCAAATTAAGTGGTCAAAAGATGGTGAATATTACCCGGGAGAGATATTAAAAGTAGCTGGTAAGTTTTCAATAGATAGGTCAGTTTGGGGTTTATTGTTTTACACCATGTTTTAAGATACGAAATTTGAACTCATAAAGAAAAGAATTCGGATTCCAAATAAAGACCCGCAGACTGATGTCACTTCCTCTGGTGAAGATCCAGACAGTGAAGACAATGGTGGAGGACCATCGTTGCCGAAAATTTCCAAGATAATGGAGACTAAGGTTAGTAGACCAATAAATTATAAATAGGTACTCATACCTATTATAGAAAATTTTAACCTCCCCACTCCAGTTCACCACTTAAAAAAAGGGAGATTACTGCAATCACTAAAATTTTCGAATTCGAAATAACACCAGATCTTCACGTTTTGAGGTCTCAGGAACTCAAAAAAGTGATTTTTAAAATGTGTCTGTGTTTATGTACGTACATACGTTCGATTGTAATCACGCCACAGCCAAAACTACTAGATCGATTTGGCTGAAATCTGGAACATAGGCATCTCGTAATAACCTAACTTAGATCTGAAAAGCTTTTGGAGCAAATCGTGCAACCGGAAATGCCATTTTGGCACATCAACTTTTAAGTTTTAAATCCAAACCCCCATTTTTCACGTCACCATAAGAAAGACCTTCAAATTCTGCTTCTAAAAATGTATTCATTCTTAGTGCCCTTTTGACCAAAAATAATGTGCTCGTTTAAAAATATACTATTATTCACTCGAAGATTTAGCTCACTCACCTTACGGGCTCGTGGGCTAAACATTCTTCTCGTGAATAAACATTAACTTAACTCACTTGGTGTATAAATAACTATTATAGATTTCTAAAAATGAGAAAGCCAAGAAGCCGTCAAATAAATATCATATGACAGAAATTTTGAAAGAAAAATTCGCGAAGAATGTGGAATCGCACAACTCACAGGTACCTAAATTATTTATTACTTATTGCATTTGTAGAGGGATCTAATATTTTTCTTTATAAAACTTTATATTGTTATTTCAATACTAGTGGGTATACTTATATGGATGTTGTTTTAGGTTGAAACTCAAGAAATTGAGGCAGTAATTAGCAGCAAAACAGCTGATGTTGAAACAATAACGGTTTGTCTATTTAATACCTTAATTATTTTGCTTAAGGGAATTTCAATTTTAGGTTGATGCTGTTTTGGTGGATTCTGTCAATTCTAACAATGTATGTATTTTGAAAACTTTCATTATAACTGTTTCGGATTATGTGTCCTTTTTCAGGTTCAAGTTAAAGAAAAGGGATTCCCTACCAGCAAGAATGTTGCTGTTAATAAAAATGTAGGGGCAAGTGTATAATATTACCTACCATTTTTTAATGTTTTGTTAATTTTCAGGCTACTAAGGTTTTTGAATCACGAAGCAAGCCAGTAAAAACTAAATCTGATGTATGTATAAGATTCATAAAGTTGCCTTATTATTGTTGTGAATTATGAATACTTCTTAGGTTGGTATTCAAGAAACTAAAAGCAGGGGGAAAACGGTGAAAACAGTTTGTCTGTCAGTAATTTTCTTTTAAACTACTTATTGTAATTTTAGATGGAAACTGAAAGTCAAAGTGCGAAACAACAACTGGAGATGAGAAGACTACAAAAAGAGAATACGAGATTGCAAAAGGAAAATGAAGGATATGCTTTGCAAGTCAAGGAATTGACCAACTTAATAATTGAATTACAAACATCTGTAATCGGTAATGTAACAGGTACCTATTTACTTAAATACTTATACCTACCTGCTTTACGTTTATTAAAATTATTTCTAGAGTTGTTGTCACGATTAAATGCGTCAGATGCGACAGCACCTTCTGTCGACCAATATCCAGAAGTGGGGAAAAGGACTAAGGAGAATGTAAGAATATACCTAATGAATATAATTTAAGTACCAGATTATAATGTTATGTTAACAGACTCATCTTGGACGGGGTGTTTGGTTGAGCAACTGCGTTTACGATCAGCTATTATCAGAGTATCCTTCGTTTAACCACAAGAAAAAGTTGGTCAAAAACATGGCAAGTGCGGTCTTCGGCAACAATATCTTACGAAAATCGTCCGTCACCGGCAAAAAATCCAACGCAAGGAAAGACTTGGCTGCAAAACCTTCATTGGATCCGGTCAAATTACTTGCCATCAAAGGTATATTGTGCACTACATAAATATTAAAAAATCATTGGTTTCTTTAAGATTTTTACGTAATGTGGTTAAAAAAGTACCACAATATCAATGATGTCGTGGTGGACTTGGAAGCAGCGAAAGTAGGGGCTTATATTGGCAACAAAATTTCCGACCTAGTTGACAGCGAGAGGAAAGCTCTGAAACGTTTATCTAAAGGTTGTTTTTTACTTTTGCTCGTGTGTAAGTAATATTTACAATATTTTTAGAAAAAGAAAGGAGAGGTATAGAAAATTATGAAATAGACGAAGAAGAAGAACACGGAAATAAATAATCAGGATAAAGAAGCTGATGCTGATGAGGGTGACGCAAGCAGCGACTTGGAAGGCGACGACGGCAAGGAAATCAGCATGATGGAAGAAACGATTGCAGAAACATATTCTGATTGAAATGTTTTATTATACTTAAATAAATTTTTCATCATCATCATTATTCTTATTAATATTAATATAGGTAATATTTAGGTAAATATTATTTCGGTTTTCCGGTATTAAACATACTAGAGAAAGTTAGCCAGCAAAGGCAGTATTAATAATTATGAGTAAAAAAGACCGGATTAAACCTACTAAGAAATGGTTCCTGCATTACCTCATATAAACTGGTAGTAGCTTATTGCCTTCAAGCCGAATTAACCCTACTGAGAAATTGTTACTGCATTACCTCGAGCAAACTGGTTGAGGGTTAATGCCGACAAGCCGGATTAAACCTACTGAGAAATGGTTCCTGCATTACCCCATATAAACTGGTGTAAGCTTAATGCCGACAAGCCGGATTAGATCTAATAAGGAATAGTTACTGCATTACCTCGAGGAAACTGGTTGAGGGTTAATGCCGACATCACTGGTAGTCAACACCGAAATTCGTGTTTCACTAAACAGATTGAAACTGCTAGAACAGAACTGGTTAAAACGGGTAGAATTTTTTCTATCCGTTTTTAACAGGTCATTTTCAGTAGGGAAATGTTTTGAGTAAAAATTTGTCGAAATTTAAAATTTGTTTTAAGTCAGGCTCCAACCTAGGCAACATGATTGTTAACAGTAAAGACAAATGGAAAAAAGAACAATTGTCGGGAGTTTATAAACTGACTTGTGGAGGTTGTCCAGTTGCATATGTGGGCCAAAAAGGAAGGAAATTGAAATGTAGAGTCCAAGAACATCTTAAGAATGACAAATCCAGTTTTGGTAATCATTTAAGATTCACCAAACACTCATTTGATTCAGGAAAAGATTCAAAGATTTTACATAGAGCTACTTCCGGTAATTTAATGACAGCACTTGAAAATGTGGAGATTTACAAGTTAGAAAAGGATACAAAACATATTTCAGTCAATATAAAAAATATAGAAGTAGAGTCAGGCTTATATAGGTTGCTATTATAACTGTGAAATAGTTTGTAAGGGGTAATGTTAGGAAGGGGTTGTGTTTAGATTTTATGAAAAAATTTGTGAGATGTCAAGAGAAAGTATAAGAGGAACGTTGGTTGCATAGGTTGAGAGATATGTTGTTAGAGAATATAAGACGAGCATGCGGGTTGCAGCATGCGCACCTGAGATTTCCTCTTCTACTACAAAATGGAGATCTGTTGACATCGTCGGTAAGAAATTTTATTGTTATAATAAATTAAATGTAAATTTAAATAGTCAAATTTATTGAAAGAACGAATTATTGTTGTCTCTAGTCATGTACATATTAGTTCTCTATATTTTAGGTCTGAAGATGACATATGAAATGTCGAAACTAGTCACAATTTAAATACAGAGTTTTTACCAAGAGGGAGGGATTTATTATTTCCTATATACCTTAATTATGGACCCTCTTTACACTACATCCATTATTTACAAAAAAAAAAAAAAAAACAAAATATATTGTTTATTTTTGTTAATTTTTTAATGAAATCAAAATCTCGATCAAAATGCTTTATGTTAATTTGGTTTGGTTATTTTTTTTTTCTTTTCAGTTTTCCGAGACAAATGGACCAATTAATAGGGGTAATACGTGTGTTGGTGTAATCATTTTGTTTTAATCATGTCAGAAAGAAATATTAAAAAAAAATTGTTGAAACCGGTTGGCAAAAGACAAATGCGCAGGCGAATCCAAAATAAATACAAGCAGTGGGTTGTTCAAAGCTGTACCAGTAATGTCAATATACATGCAACTAATACTACCATCGATACTACTAATAATGTAATTGCTGGCACTTCTACATCTTTTGATCTTCGTGAAATTGATAACCGAGGAGCAGGCGGCAATAACATAAACGAAATTGAAGGAAATTGTGACTCTAATGTTCAAAATATTAACGTCCCTTTAAGTTCCGAAAATTTTCACACAGATGTCTCGGATAGTTTACGAAATTGGGCGGTGGGACACCAAATAAAGGCTCGTGCTATGTCAGCTTTATTAAAAATTGTGAATCCACTTATTCCCGGGTTGTCAAAAGATTACCGCTCCTTTTTGGGAACTCCCCGTCGTACGGAAACTAGAAAGTTAAAGAATGGTGAAATGGTGTACTTTGGTATTTTAAGCATTCTTGTAAAAAAGCTATCAGTAGGAGTTAAGCCAAATAAAAACAGCATCGGATTGCAAATTAACATTGACGGGTTGCCTTTATTTAAAAGTAGTAGTATTGAGTTGTATCCAATTCTAGGTCGATCACAAGATTTACTCGACGACAGTCCATTTGCAATAGCTATCTTCTGTGGGAAAGGAAAGCCGGATCCTTTACCAGATTTCCTCAACGAATTTATCGATGAAGTAAAACGACCGAAAGCCGAAAAAATCACGTTTAATGGTAAAATTTTTAATTTAGACATTCTTTGCTTCTCATGTGACGCCCCTGCGCGATCATATCTGAAGTTAGTAATGTCCCATACGGGGTTGCATTCTTGCGAGAAATGCACCATGGTTGGAAAATACCTTAATCACCAGAGGATTGTGAATTCGCAAAACACTCCAGGTGTCTTTAATAAACCAGAAGGATTGCCTGCATTTCCTATGGATGAAATTAATAAATTTGAAGAATTTGATGCAACTCTAACAGTAAGTGAAGACATGAGGAGTTACATGGTTAGTATAGGCTACAGTTTGGATTGATTTTTATTATTATTGCTTTATTTTAAAGCGTACAAGAATCGCTGCAATTGGAGGCGGCGATTTAGAACAAACTGCTAGAAATGTAATGCGATTCTTGGTGACGAACGAGCTCGCCAAAGCGTTCAACTGGAAAGGAAAGGAAAAAATTCCTTTTGAAAGAAAAAACATTTTGGGAGTCATTCTGGGTAAGCACTGTGGCGCTAGACTAAATTTATTAAAGTTCTGTGGTGTAGTAAATTCGTACATACTTTCATTTTGCTTTTTGTCAAAACTCAACTACATTTTCTGTAGTACCTATTGGGATTAAAGTAACAACCGACTACCACTGTATTAGAATAAACAGATGTGAAATTTATGTATACGAGGCAATTTCTTAAAAAAACTGATATATCTTTAAATTACCTACGTATTCTTGGTTAAATATTTTCGGAGATATTTTCAAATGTTGACAAATGCAGAAATTTAAATTTACCGAACGGAAAATATGATTTCAAAAGTAACTTACCAACGCTACACCTGGACTTTATAGTTTATAGTACAGATTTTATTATTAGTGTCTATTTAATCTTTCTAGAAAGTCTTCGCCAATCGTTTGCTGGTGAAGGTACTGACCACTCCGCGTCCCAGGCAATTAAAAATTGGCTCAAATATGCTCCGGCCAGGGCAGCAAGTAAGAAACCAAAATAATAACAAATGTTTGCAATTTTTATAATTAAGGTCATTTTTATATACTTTTTGTTGTTTTGTTCTATAAACAATATGTTCTATACCTACCATCAAAGCTGTCTCATTTTTTAAACTAGTTGATTCCCGATTTACAAGTGCCAAATAGCTTAAGAATGTAATCAAATCAAGGTAGTTAAATCCTGGCTTTTAATTATTTGCTTAAGTAAATGAAAATGTTTATTACTTTACCATATAATGCAGTAAAAAAATTCAACGTTATAGTGCAACGTGGAAATTTCAATCCTAACTAACGTTTATTTCCCGTTAAATTTCAACTAAATGTAAACGTTACATTTGGACGTGTTAACCACGTCTATAAGTGTCATTGTGTTACTTCCTGTTAAATTTCAACTGAATTTAAACGTTACATTTCGACGCCCTAACCACATCTATATTGCAGTGTCAAAATTCAACGTAAGTATAACGTGGAAATTTCAACCCTTATTTCTAGTTATATTTCAACTAAATATTAACGTAACTTTTCGACGTCTAATCCATACCTCCTTACATTATCAGTTGAAAACTAGACGTTGATTAAGCGTCAATTTGACGACTAGCTCTACAAAGATTAGTTGTTCCATGACGTTATTGAGACGTAGACAATTTCTACGTTAGTGGAATGACGTCTTCAAAACGTCACATGATTGACGTCTATTGCATGTCAGACGTCGAAATAATGTCGATTCGATGGACATTATGACTAAAAATCAACGCGTCAGGCCTAACCACTTTTCAACGTTTATTCGACGGTAGTGGTGTTCACTGGGTCGCATGCTCTCCGCACTAGCTTTTGTTCGGGCCGACGATGTAATTCATGTCTTTGACGAGTTGTGCGACAACGACGTATTTCCACGTGAAGCGCAAGCAGTTCTTGATTACTTCAAAGACAACTGGATAGGACGTCCACTCAGGCGACAACAACGAAGACCACCTCAATTTGAACTTGAAATGTGGAACTGCTATGACGCGGTTTTGAACGATTTACCAAAAACCAACAACTCCGTTGAAGGGTGGCACAGAGCATTCGACCAGCAAGTTGAAGCACACCATCCCAACATATGGAAATTCATTAATTGTATAAAACGGGAGCAAAGTTTAAACGAGCTTCGCATTGAACAACATTTAGCAGGAGAAGAGCCCCCTAGGACGAAGAAGAAGTATCGGGACCTCGCCCAACGACTGAAACGAGTTGTTCAAAAATGTAGATTATATACGCGGTATCGCACACAATATTGGATATTAAGCAATAAAACGAATAAATAAAAACAACGCTTATTATTATTTCTACACAAAACAATTTTTCCTTTATATTATCATCTCAATAAAAGATTCTTGGATGTTTCAGATAGATTCTAGCTATGAATTGTGGGGGCGATGAATTATACCGGCGATAAGTTGTGCGGGTGATGAATTGTGCGGGCTATGAATTGTGGGCGATGAATTTTCCTAAAATGCTGGTAATGCCGATGGCAATAATTTCCGAATTGCACAGGATTATAATTATGGCAATTTACGAAACAAACCACAACCAGGCGATGATTTTTTTTAATAAAAAAATTATTAATGTCGGACAATTTAATGCAAGCTACTCCTAATCAAGATAACGTTTGTTAGTTTAGATGTTAGTTTAGAAATTTTGTCAGTGTGGACATCACTAATGGGCATAATACAAATTGTTACTTCACCCAACCTGCAATTTTCAGAAGGGAAAATAAAAATTTATTAGATTTATTAGATTAATTTGCAAAATGGCGGACGTGACAAATTTAAATAAAAAAATAAAAATTTTTATTGAAGATTATTTTGCTCTTGTAGTAAAAAAATTTGGATCACTTAAACCAAAACATCATCTCCTGCATTATGCTTCAGTTTTTCAAATTTCGGGTCCCTTGGTTCATTTATGGGGAATGAGGTTTGAGCAGAAGTATCGGGAATCAAAATTGACGTCAAATATTTCAGGTTCATTTAAAAATATAATTCACACTCTATCAGTTAAAGCACAACTCAAATTATACCAAAAACTTTTTTGTATATTTGAAAGTAAAACTATCGCGTACAGTGATTCACAAGTCATTGACGAATTTGATCACAATTCTCATTTTATTCATTTAAATCGAATGGAAGTATACAGGGTTAGTACAAAGTACCGGGACGGTCGATTTTCTCCGTTATTTTTGAAGTTTTTTTTTTAAATTTGGTACCAACCCACAATTGGATACAATGAATTCAAAATTTTTTTTTTTATTTTTTTACACTTTCGGTTTGACCGGAAGTGACCCTAAAAATCGCTTTTTTAAATGGAAAGCCCCATTTTTCTCGACGAATTCGGAATCTATGAATTTTCCTAAGTCAAAAACATGTATCATACTTGACCCGAAGTAAGTCACGGCCACCCTTGATCTAAGTCCCGGGACGGTCGATTTTCTCCGTTATTTCTGAAATTTCTTATTTGAAATTTGGTACCAGCCCACAATTAGATACAGTGAATTCAAAAATGTTTTTAAGAATTTTTTTACACTTCCGGTTTGACCGGAAGTGATCCTAAAAATCGCTTTTTTAAATGGAAAGCCCCATTTTTCTCGACGGATTCGGTATCTATGAATTTTTCTAAGTTAAAAACATGTACAGTAAGATTCAAAACGTTTGTAATTAGTTTTGGCTTTGGAAACAAAAAATTCGAAAAACGTTTGTCCAAAATTAATCCCACTATCCCCAAAGAAAATCACTATTAACTAAAATGACAGATGTGATTTTTTAAAATTTATTTCTTTTGTATTTATTAATGCGAATTATTTCGAAAAAATATGAACCTCCCCGCTTCCAGTCTCAAATTTGGCGCCCTTCAGTGTCTCTCTGACAGCAAACAACAAAATTGTGAACTGTGGCTGTGGCAAAGTTAGGTTATGTTGTTGATGAGGCGCGTGACAGTTTAAGAAACCCTTATTTCTTCATAAAGCTTGAATTTTTGAGCAAGAATCTTGAAACACTC
Source organism: Pycnomerus fuliginosus (assembly GCA_963924575.1). Classification (NCBI taxonomy): domain Eukaryota; kingdom Metazoa; phylum Arthropoda; class Insecta; order Coleoptera; family Zopheridae; genus Pycnomerus; species Pycnomerus fuliginosus. The sequence continues at coordinate 29,679,491 of OZ004621.1, forward strand.
GTCAAGAATACCTTTGGGGGGCCAGGCAGCGTTTTGTGGCTCAGTTTAAATGGTCCTCGATATGGTCAAAACCAATCGGAAGGTAATTTGCTTATTAAAATCAACCTGTTCACTTGGAAGCTGTTTCAGAAACAAATAATGGAGACTCCAACCGGCCTGATTCTCTGTTCGTTTATGAATTTTCTTCCACAACCGTTAGTTGAAATAAAAACAGCTGATTTTGTGTGCAAGGAAAATAGGGATTATGTTATGGGAAGTTACAAATGTGAATAACGAAATTTGGATTGTGTTAAGCAGTTTTTCCAGTCATATTGTTTAACCAATTAAAATGACATATGGATGATCCTGACGTGGCCCCCTGCCTTAAGACAGCCAGAACCTGAGCACAGAAGTAGTGAAGTAGAAGATCGATCAAGTCGTTTTTTAATTTGTTACTACACCAATAATTGTGGTAATAATTTATATTCAATATTTCAAAATCGGAACACCATTTCCTAAGTAAAGTTTTGTTCACACTGTCTGTTTACAACTGAAAATAAAACCATTTAATGAACTTTGCGAATGTACTGTCCATTCATAAAATAGTAAGTGGGTGTTAATTTTAAAATCCGTGTACATAAGGCACTACACTCTGTTCAATTTGTGCTGTTTTTTAAAAAGCACCATAGCAGCTCGCACTCCAAGATGAATGTTCCATGGATATCGAAGGCAGCGAACTTGTTGTGAGTCAAATTTAATCTACATCATTTGTGCCTGAAACGGTTTCCAAATGAGCGTTGATTTTAATAAGCAAGTTACCTTTTGATGGGATTTGACCATATCGAGGACCATTACTCATGGATTCGATTTGTTTTTAAACAACCCAAAAAGCTGCCTGGTCCCCCCAAGGGTATTCTTGATGAGATGACGAGTGCTTCAAGATCCTTGCTCAAAAATTGAAGGTTTATGAAGAAATAAACGTTTTTCAAACTCTAATAGGCATCACGAACAACATAACCTAACTTTGGCACAATTTTGTTGTTTGCTGTCAGAGATCACTGAAGGGCGCCAAATTTGATACTGGAAGCGCAGAGGTCCATATTTTTTCGAAATAATTCGCAAATGAATGCAAAAGAAATGAGTTTAAAAAATTCGCACCTGCCATTTTACTTTAGTGAGTTTCTTTAGGGACAGTGCGATTAATTTTGGACAAACGTTTTTCGAAACTTTTGTTTCCAAAGCCAACCCTAATTACAAACGTTTTGAATCTCACTGTATCATACTTGACCAGAAGTAAGTCACGGCCACCCTTGATTTTCAAAAGTCCCAGATCGAACGAACCGTTTTAAATCTCCGTTACGTTAAAGTTTCCTTGTGAAATTTTTAGGTAAGTAAATGGTTAAATGAAGGGAATTAGCTAAAGACAATGTAAAATTTTCTTCTCTTCCGGTTCTACCGGAAATTATGCAGATTTTCACATTTTTGCATGAAAACTTCTGTAGATTTTCACATTTTAAATGAAAACTTCTGTAGATTTTTACATTTTTCCCCGTGGGATGAATTGATAGATACATTCCAATTATCAGTGTTAAGCACCAAAAATAAAAATAAAGTACCTAATAAAAATTAAAATGTTGAAATGTTGAAATCAAAAACAAAATCAAGTAACTTGTCAAAATTCATTATTGGCAGGTAATCGGTCAGCTGTGAGATTGTTAGTGCCGTTTTTAAATTTTGATTTAAATAATGGTTGTTAAATTGAACGAGTCAGAGCGAATTGAGATTCGAATGATGCGCGGTTATGGTGACAGGCAACGGTCACTTGATGAAGTTCGTATTTTGTTTAATACCGTTTACCCAGACCGTGAAGTTAGTAAATCTACGGTAGGTCGAACTGTCCAGAGATATGAAGGAAGTCGTCACGTTAAAGATTTTCCCAGAACAGGACGGCCGAAATCAGCCACGGATGACAATACTAAGTTTGCTGTTTTATTAGCAGTTCAGGAAATCCCCAAATATCCTCAACTCAATTGGCATTAAATAGTGAAATATCTCAAAGGTCTGTGATTAAGATTTTGAAATCCGAAAAGTTGAAACCCTACAAAATTCATTTTGTTCACGATTTGACTGAAGATGATCCCGACCGTAGAGTGCAGTTTTGCGAGACTATTATGGAAACCATTACAGCAAATCCTGATTTCTTAAACAATATTGTATTTTCGGATGAAGCCACGTTTTGCCTCAATGGCACAGTAAATCGACATAATTGTCGAATCTGGTCCACAGACAATCCACACTGGATGCAGGAAGTCCACACCCAGCATCCTCAGAAGGTGAACGTTTGGGCCGGTATTATTGGTAATCATGTAATTGGGCCATTTTTCATAGATGGAAATCTAAATCGCGAGCGTTATTTGGACTTGTTAAGAAACGAAATTATACCAGCCATTGCAGCTTTGTTTCCGAATCAGAATAATCCTTTAACTCCAGCTGAAGATATCTGGTTTCAGCAAGATGGTGCTCCACCGCACTTTGCACTAGATGTACGAAATTATCTGGATGAATTATTTCCGGAAAGATGGATCGGCCGAAGGGGTTCTATTGAATGGCCCCCTCGTTCCCCTGACCTAACGTCACTAGACTTTTTTCTGTGGGGGCACTTGAAATGTCTAGTATACAAAAATAAGCCAGCCAATTTGGAGGAACTTCGATATCGCATAACAGAAGAGATGCGCCAAATACCACCAGAAGTGTTGCAAAATTCTCTAAGAAATTTTAGTTATCGGTTAGGCCATTGTCAAGCTGTGAATGGCTTACATTTTGAACATTTGTTGTAACCTAATGTAATTTCATTGTGAAATTTGTAATATGCAAGCCCTCAGCAAATTGTTTCGTTTCTCAGGCAGTAGGGGGCAGCAGGGGGGGATTTAAAACCGAATGTAGCTGCAACCAGTCATCCGAGGGTACTAGTGCACCCTCGGATGACTGGTTGCAGCTTCTTCCCGTTCGCTCGATCTTTGCTAGATCCCTTTGTGAGCAGGGTTGTTTCGAATCGGTAATTTTTCAGTACGCCGTAAGGTGGTTGTAAGCAAGGTATACCAGTGTTGCCGCCTGCTCTACTGCCCAAAGATGTGTGAAACCAAACACATCCATTCAAATTAAAGTCAGGCGTTTTCGCGTTCGCCTGTTCCAGGTAGATTTGAAACATACCAGGATGGTTGTTTCGATCGCTTAATATTATGATTTTAGAATTATTATAATCAAACAAATTCTCATGAAACAATAAACGTACTATGTATTAATTTATTAGTTCTCAAATTCCTGAACTGGCAAAAGTAGTATCGATTAGCTTTTGCTTCTTTTGTTGTTTGAGTACGACTGTAAAATGTTCACTTCATGCAATCTTTCCCCCCTGTCGATAAAATGAGTTTAGTATGTATGGGAAGCCGCCTTGGACAAAATTAAAAATTCATTTATATTTTTATATTTTAACTTCTACGCTCAAGGCGGAGCAGTATATAAAATCGATCAAAAATTCGAAATTGAACTGACATCAAATCTTTACGTTTCGGGGTCCCAGGAACCCAAAAAACCTATTTTTGAAAAATGTGTGTGTGTGTGTCTGTGTGTGTGTCTGTCCGTGTGTCTGTGGACACGCTACAGCCGAAACTACTGAACTGATTTTGATGAAACTTGGCACACATATTCAGTGGGAGATTTGTAGGTGCTGATTAGAATCTGGGCTACACCGGCTCACGGAAAATGCCTTTTTGGCACATCAACTTTAAAAATTTAAATGCAAACCCCCATTTTTCGCATTACCATATGAATGCTCTTCAAATTCTGCTTCTAAAAATGTATTCACACTTGGGCCCTTTTGACCAAAAAATGGTGCCGTGAAAAAAAAACTATGCATAAATGTATATTTTTATTACCGGATTTGATAACTGATTTTTTTTCAAGCCGAAAACCTTAGTGCCATTTTTTCGAAAAATGTCATTTTAGTGGCAATTTATTTTATTGTCTGTGCGGGAGAGGAGCTGATTAGATTTTGAAGCCGATCAGTCAACCCGAAGTGCCCTTTTGGCATAGCAACTTTCTTATTTTAAATATTTAAAAATTTAATAAATGCTGCTGTTATTAATCCAATGCAGTGCGGCGTAGAAGTTCCTGCCGTCTCCGAGACCGCCTTTTTTTATATAAAACACAAAAATAGTTACCAAATTTTTTGTCGCAACAAAAATTATTGGCAAAAACGAAAGTGTTTTGATGAAGCCTCATGTTTTTATTGTCGTTCTCAAATAATTGATTAATACATAAATTTTTAATTTAATTTAAATTTGAAAAACCGGTGTAGTTTTAACAATAATTTGTTAACCAGCGTATTACAGGAGTAAACGTGCAGGTAGAATAGCAATTGTAAGCTGATAGTAATTCTCAAATTTAAATTAGAAGCAAAAAACACTATTTTGGCGGGAACCGGCCGAGAGGCCGCCTTAATAAGGGGTGTCTATAATGTTTGCAAATCCCACAACCAAAATATCTTGTTGCCTCTCCTAATTACCTACGTCCTGTGCTAAACAATTTACCCCCGACTGTGCGGGACGACCAGACATCTCAGCGGTCAGAAACAATATTATTCACTTTTTAGAAAATCAAGAATAGGCCTACATCTCAGGGGGTTTAGGGGGTACATCGTCAAATTTAATTGTACCCAACACAGATTGACGGGTCCCGATCTCGGTGTAAAAGTCGACCACTTCGAGCGATTTTTCCTCAATTGAATCAAGGAGTAGAAAATCTGTGTGACCTTTCCTAAATAATCGATCTTCCAGCCGTTTCATGAGCTTTTAAACAATATAAGCACAGTGACTATCGATTCTTACACTATAATTTTAAAATTCATACATGGTTTAGGTACATAAGTAAGTAGGTAGATAGATAGTAAGAAAGAACCTATGCATAAAATTATGCCAGAATAGTAGCATCGATTATTCAAATTGAGAGGCTTCAGATTGCACCTTGTGCTGCTCAGTCGTTGTGGCAACAATGTAGATGTTATTGCATTACCGACTTAGGCCGGATTGCACCAAACTTTTAAACCTGGTTTATATTCAATGTAGGTTTAAATTCTAGGCAACTGGCAATCGCATTGGTCGCTCCATAGCATCAAATCCTGGTTTAAATAAAATCCAGGCTTAAAGGCTTGGTGCAACCCGCCCTGAGTACTGACTTCCGGCCAACAGAAGGCAGATTTAGTCAAGATTTAGTTTCAAGTTTTACTGTAAATTGGCAGCACCTCTCTAGGCGGAGAAGAAAGGCCGTCAGTTTTAAAATACTAAACTAACTTTATATTATTTTTTTCAATATAAGGATTTATTCGTTATAGTTCTCATGTAAACGTTTAAACCCCATGTTAATCTTTCACGTATATTTATTTCGTTGTAATTTATTGATAAATATGCGAATTATGACAACTTTTAGGGTACGTTAAGTTGGCGGCACCAAGTTGGAATATTTTTTTGAAACTCTAGCGCCAAATTCAGCCCACCTAACGGCAGCTAGCGCAAGTTTACTCATCGCTAGCGCTTCATTGGTTCGCGAGTTATGGCCCATTGAAAGTGGGTGCCGCCAACTTAACGCTGGCGGCACCAAACAGTTGAATCGATTTGACACTCTAGCGCTATATTCTATCGACCTAGCGCCAGCTAGCGCCAATAAGAACACAGCTAGCGCTTTGGTATTTTTGAAGGTACGATGCTTCAAATTTTGTACACTTTTTTCCGCCATCTTGGAATTTTAATCTCAAATTTGGCATGGACATTGTGTTGACCTAGCGCCATCTGGCGCCACAAACACAAAAGGCTTATCTCTCCGGTTTCTCTACTATTCGCGGGTCTAGCTAAGGAGGGCGCCCTCTGGTGTTAATTGCGGAACCTGACCACCTGAGGTACACTAGGGAACGGAATCAATGGGAAACGCTGAATGTGATATGACAGACATTTTTGATGACCTTTTTAACAAAACATTTTCCATTCCCCCATCTGACGTCACAAAAAAATTAGGTTGAATAGTGACTAGATTACGCGAATGGAGCAACTTCACCCACCATCTTGGGAAAACAAAATCAGTGTTATTTGCATTGGGTGGGCAGTTTTTTGTGCCCTTTTTAAGGCTCCCACTCACCTGACAGACCGAAACGGTGGCGGTATATACCGCCACCGCCACCGCACACAAGCCTTGTCATCGCCTTATTATATAATTTCGATAGCAACGATTGTTTTTGTTCTGAGTGAAATTTATCAGGTACCTACCTACATATAGGGTAAGGGTAGGGTATGTCGTAAACTAATATTGTTTATTGCAACGCACTTTCCCAGGCAAACATATCTGGACCGACTATTCGTTGAATCGAAATCTTAGAATTGCATATAAGTACTGAAATTTTGCGTGTCATAAAAGCTGAGTTAAAAGCAATAATGAAGACAAGAATTAGGTATAGGTAACTTACTATGGCATTTGCCTTTAATAGAAAACGTAACAATATCTATTAATTCTAAAATTTTGCTTGCTGAGAACAAGCTGAGTGTTTATGGAATCAATTTCCCAGAAGGACGAATCTACGATAGGACTATACAGGATGTCCCAAAATTAGTGCACCAAATTTACCAGTAGGTACATTTTTCTATGAAAAATACGAAAAAAGTTCCTATAAACATATGTCGAAAAATCCGTCCTAAGGGAGCTAGGGCTCATAAAAAGGCCCACTTTGAAAGTGTTTTTTTCTAAATATCTTCAAAGCGGTTAAAGAAAGCAACGTGAAATTTGGTATCTTTATAGTAAATCTTTGACGCTGAATCTACCACTGTGGAGAAAATTTAAAAATTTTGATCATAAGCGTCTCGGACAGGAGGGTTTAGGACTAAATCTGCTCCAACATTTTTGTGAGTCGTTTTTTCTCAGATTCCAGAATCTGAAAACTTGAGGTTTTTTACGTAAAAATGGTACTGTAGTTTGACATCGATGGGATATGCGCCCTTCTCGAAAAAAAATGGCTTTTTATTGGCTCAGGGCTCCAAAATTTGTGAGGGAAGACATCAAAATACTGTAAACAAGTTCCTGGAACGGTGCCTTACTTCATTCTAGAAAGAAAAGTTCTTATGGACATGGGTCGAAAAATTCTTCCTAAGGGAGCTAGAGTCTTTCAAATAACGTGCTTTCAAAGACCCCATTTGAAAGACCATAGGACCATTAGGAAACATTTTTCGACCCATGTCCATAAGAACTTTTCTTTCTAGAATGAAGTAAGGAACCGTCCCATGAGCTGGTTTACAGTATTTTGAAGTCTTCAATCACAAATTTTGTAGCCCTGAATCAGTGAAAAACAATTTTCTTCAAAAACAGTGTGTTCTAGCGACGTTCCCCAAGAGCACCTTTTTTACGTAAAAGACTTCAGATTTTCAGATTCTCGAATCTCGAATCAAAGAGAAGAAACTACTGACAAATTTGTTTGACTAAATTTAGTCCTAAGTCCCTCTTGTACGATACGCTTATGATCAAAATTTTAAAAATTTCTCCACAGTAGTAGATTCAGCATCAAAGATTTACTAAAGACACCAAATTTCACGTTGCTATCTTTAATCGCTTTGAAGATATTTAGAAAAAAACACTTTCAAAGTAGACCTTTTTATGGGCCCTTAGGAGGCATTATTCGACATGTGTTTATAAGAACTTTCTTCATATTTTTCATAGAAGAATCTACTGGTAAAGTTTTTTTATTTCTACGTACTTCATTTGGAAACTCATGGCGGCACGACATGTTTGCCTGGGAAAATGCGTTGCAATAAACAAAAATGCAGCAGAGAAGCGGCTGGAACCTCCCCAACGCGTAGGTCTTTGATTTCCGTGACTTGTGTTTAAGATTTTAAAGTTGATATGCCTAAATGGCACTTTCCGTGGGCCGATTGAATCCAATATTTGTCCACCTCTTCGACGTGTAATACAATCCTCATGTGCAAAATTTCAGCCAAATCGATTCACTAATTTGGGCTATAATGTATTTTTAGTGTTATTAAAAAATTTCGATTTTTTGATCCAAAGAGCACTAAATGCGAACGAATTTTGTCTTATTTAAAACCAGAATTTGAAGACCTTTCTGATGGTGACAATAAATCTTTCAAAAACTTGTTTTGGATGGTCAAATGAGTGAATAATTTTAAAGTTGGAAATTGGTGTGCCAAAACGGCACTGTCCGTAGGCCGATTGAATCCAAAATTTGTTCAGCTCTTCGACGTGTAATACAATCTCCATGTGCAAAATTTCAGCCAAATCGGTTCAGGGGCTTGGGCTGTAGCACGATTTTAAAGTCCGATAAAAATCAATTTTTTTTTAATTTTTGGTCAAAAGGGCACTAAGAATTAATGCATTTTTAGAAGCAGAATTTGAAGGTCTTTCCTATCGTGACGTGAAAAATGGGGGTTTGCATTTAAACTTTAAAAGTTGATGTGCCAAAATGGCATTTCTAGTTGCACGATTGGCTCCAAAAGCTTTTCAGATCTAAGTTGGGTTATCACATGCACACGTACCAAATTTCAGCCAAATCAGTCGAGTAGTTGGGGCTGTGGCGTGTTTACGAACGAACGAACGAACGAACGTACGTACGAACGAACGTACGTACGTACGTACATACATACAGACACATTTTGAAAACCACTTTTTTGAGTTCCTGAGACCTCAAAACGTACAGATCCGGTCTTATCTCGAATTCGAAAATTTTAGTGATTGCAGTAACCTCCCTTTTTTTTAAATTATGAAGTGGAGTGGGGAGGTTAATATTAGTTTATGACATACCCTACAGGGTCGTAGGGTATGTCATACACACAGATGCCTGCATTCTTCGTATTTGGTTTTACCTAAACCTAGTATTTGACCGAGAATAAATTCCATTCTTATTTCACATCTGTTATGTAGGTAGCTAAACCCCATTCATTTTCTATTGAAGATCTAAAATTTTTCTGGAACTGTACAACCCTAATTTGTAAGAGCCTGTACTTTTGACAATTTTGGCGGGAAAGCAAAAGGGTCAATCCATTGATATTCAACAAATCCGGATGGCTCATAATTTTAAATTCTCACCATATTCACACAAAACTTTCCTTTTTACGTTAGATTTACGAATTCGGGTTTGATTTACCAATTTTTTGCCTCATTTGTTAATAAAAAAATTTAAATCGAGTGATTTGCTTTAATATAAGGCTTTAGCAATTTAATTACTTTTCATACCTTTGCTGATGGAACTACATTTAATTATATATCGTTCGAAAGCTGAAACAATAAGTACTTCAATCAGTCTTTTACCACTGATCGAAATCTACGGGTACCTCTCTTAAAGGAAATTGAAACTCCTGTTTTTAAACTGAATTTTTCAATGATTTTATTTTTTTTTTATCGCTAAAGCCCGAAATATTAGGGCCATTTTTTTTTTGGTGAAAGTGAAGAAGGCTCTTATTTCATAGCCACAGTTTCATACGTGTAGTCGCTTAGTTACGTCCCTAAAAAAAATCACTAACTTGGCTCATTTCGCAATTTTACCACTATTTGAATTGTCATATCTCCGGTGGGGGACCAGATAAATATATGAAATTTTGACACAAAAGAGCCTTCAACCGATTTAGTTAAATACCGAAATCTCATCTTTGAGATTCATCTATAAGTATTTTTTTTGCGGCCTTAAAAATCGTCTAAATCGACGTGTTCAATATCATTTTGACACGACACAAATGGTCGTTTCTATAGCAAAAAGTTACTATTAAGTTGAATATTTTTGACAAGTAGTTGTAGTTCTTATATATTTTAAGAGTTTTGTTCGCAAGAATTATAAACAAATAAATAAAGAATTCCTCATAATAGAAATAATGAAGGTCTGTATATTGTTATTTGACTTGTGACACGTCTACGTTTACACTTAATCGAAATTTGCGCAAATTTGTCAGCGAAGGACGTAATATAACACTTGGGAGTGTTGTTGGATGGACAATACAAAAATTTAAAAAAAGTCGTGAGCCTTCGAAAATATTGGCATGGATGTTGAATGGAACTTTTTCGCTACATTACATGGTAAGGGTGCCTGCGATGGCGTTGGAGGAACCGTGAAACGATTAATACAAAGAGCAGGTCTACAATATCCAATGGATAACCATATCTTGACTCCGGATGAGATGTTACGTCCTTCGCTGACAAATTTGAGCAAATTTCAATTAAGTGTAAACGTAGACGTGTCACAACTCTTAAAATATATGAGGACTAGAACTACTTGTCAAAAATATTCAACTTAATGGTAACTTTTTGCTATAGAAACGGCCATTTGTTTCGTCACAAAATGATATTGAACACACCGATTTAGACGATTTTTAAGGCCGCAAAAAAAATACTTATAGATGAATCTCAAAGATGAGATTACGGCATCTAACTAAATCGGTTGAAGGCTCTTTTGTGTCAAAATTTCATATTTTTATCTGGTCCCCCACCGGAGATATAAGAATTCAAATAGTGGTAAAATTGCGAAATGAGCCAAGTTCGTGATATTTTTTGGGGACGTAACTAAGCGACTCCGCGTATAAAACTGTGGCTATGAAATAAGAGTCTTCTTTACTTTCACTAAAAAAAAAATGGCCCCAATATTTCGGGCTTTAGCGATTTAAAAAAAAATTAAAATCATGAAAAATTCAGTTTAAAAACAGTTGGTTCAATTTCCTTTAAGAGAGGTACCCGTAGTTTTCGATCAGTGGTAAAAGACCGATTGTAGTCCTTATTGTCTCAGCTTTCAAACGATATATAATTAAATGTAGTTCCATCAGCAAAGGTATGAACAATAATTAAATTGCTAAAGCCTTATATTAAAGTAAATCACTCGATTTAAAATTTTTTATTAACAAATGGGGCAAGAAATTGGTAAATCAAGCCCGAATTCGTAAATCTAACGTAAAAAGGAATGTTTTGTGTGAATATGGTGAGAATTTAAAATTATGAGCCATCCGGATTTGTTGAATATCAATGGATTGACCCAAAAATATTGCATAACCCAAATCTTCTAGGGTTTATTTTTATTGTTAGAAGCAGTGTCACAGATAAACATGCCTGAGGCTTTTTCGTGAACATTTTTCTTTTGCACTTTACTCAAAATTGCACGCACACAAAGACCATTTTGGGCCAATTCAGAGCAATTGCAAAATTTTGACATTTGTCATGTTTTCTGACGTATCGCATTGAAATCGCTTCTATCAACTCACGTTAGTAAAATTCCTTGCAAAATTTCCTCATACCAACATAAAATTCAAATTTTGACGTTCTGTCACTTCAATAGAAAATGAATGGAGAGTACCTGATAAAGGACCCCGCACCATCCTTATGGAAAATGGCTTTATGTCGGATTGGCTGAAATTTTAGTATGTTGTAGATTTTGACGTCCTGATCAAATGTTATCATTGCCCCAAAGAAATCGTACGGACAGTTTTTGATATAGAGTCTGCCGAAGATAAACTTTTCCCCATAAGGACATACACATTTTTCGGACCGTCCGTCGTAAAAATACTTTTTTTGGCCTCCTGACATCTAGATGACAGTTTTACACACTACTGTCGTCCACGGTAACTTTGATTTTACGGTTACGTCATCACTTTACAACACCCCGGTGCTGTAAAATTTCGAAAAAACACTGGCTCACAGGCAAACTAAAAAATTAAAGTAACGCTACAACAATAAATCTTATTTATAGAAATTTCACTTTACTTAACTTTTGAATTGATTAGTATCGTTTAAATATTTAAAATTTAGGTTTTTATTTCAATTGCCGGTACGCCATCTTTCGCCAGTTGACATTATTTTGACTTTTGGCATGCAGCTTTTCACCATCTTATTCGCGAAAATCAGCTGCTAATAGATGGCATTGCTAAACCACAAAATGGCGGTCTCACCACATTGGGGAGCCGGAATTCTAGCGTGACGTGCCTGACAGTGTCAGTTGGTGACATCAGTGACATCGACACCTGGATTTTTTAAAAGCCAAGTTCTCCTGGATTTACAATGTTTCACTTAAGTACACAAAACGTAAAATTCCACAGAATTATTCCCAAAATTTCTAGTCAGCGAGAGGATGTCTCCGAACAAAACTACTACCTAACCTCGCAACTGACAACTGACTGACGTAAGCCGAAATTATGATGACGGACGTTTAAAAGTATTTCCGTATCCTGTCTCTCAGTGTAATTAAAGTATTGCCACCAGATGTCAGACACTTTGCTGATTTTCGCGAAATGCGAACAGCTGTGGAAGTTAGACAGAAGACACTTTGGGCTACCTCCCTTAATTCTGGTGGTGTGCATAAAAATTAATCACTTTCACTATCAGACATTTTGAAATCTAAATTATTTGACATTTGTTATCAGTGGCCACTTTGTTCGGTAGTAATTATTGTGCTCGTATTTAAACGCCAAAATTCTCTAAACATTGCAACTTACTGCGTAGCGTCAGCCAAAAAGTTCAATACTAATCTCGTGCGGTAAGCATTTTCCAGCGTTCGGTTAATTAAAGCAGTCCGCTGCGCGTCGTGCTTCAAAAAAACCTCGCGCTGTAAAATGCAATTTACCGCACTAATATTGTAATAGTATATTACGATATTAGGTTGGTAAGTACAGTATAACAGAATCGAGGAGAGGTTTGCAAAAACGAGTCGAAGACGAGTTTTTGCAATTTCCGAGATTCTGTTAGATGTACTTAACAACCGTGTATCGTATATGATTTTTCGCACAATTGAAATTAACTTATTGAACATTTTTCGTCAGCCATTAAACAAATCTTGTTTGACAGGTCGCCGAATTTTCCAAATGCTCTCGATACCTTTGCCAGTTCAATTGTTTTACTTACCATGCCTGTGTCAGATATGCGTGCTGTTATGAATTCATAACAGCACTGTTATTTTTCGTTGCCTGGGAAACCAAACCGCGCTTGGTAAGTTGAACTTACACCTTATTTTAACTACGTCGGTAAGAGAGTTATAACATACAATTGTGCGAAAATAACTATTTCAGCATAATAAGCAAACACACCCATAAGACTCCTGTATAAAAGTATGTTAATAATATACGTAAGAAAAGTGCCTCTGGACTTATCATGTGCTATTATGATGAAAAAAATGCAAATTAATTTTCGCTGCATGTAATTCTTATGGGAAAATTTTATCTTCGGTACCCTCTAGAGCAAAAACTGTCCGTACGATTGCTTTGTGGCAATGATAACTTTTGATCAGGAGGTCAAAATATACAACATACTAAAATTTCAGCCAATCCGACAGAAAGCCATTTTCCCATAAGGATGGTGCGGGGTCCTTTCACTCAGAACAAAAACAATCGTTGCTATCGAAATTATACAGGGTGAGTCAACAAGGTGACGGCGGTCCATAACTTCTGAACCCTTCCAGATAGGAAATCAATTCAAACGCCATTATGTACAACACCGCCAATTCTACATCCTAAAAATACTTTCAACTATACAGGCTGTCCCAAAACACTTGCAATGCATGGCAACTTCATTTTTTTAAATGGAACACCACCATTTTGATGACATATTCTGGATCACCTATAACATAGCTTTACATCGACATAAGACATTCCATGTTTTAAGGCTCTGTTCTAAAGTAATTAATTCTTTTTGAAAAATTTCGACCATTGCGGGTGCTTCTTAAAAAAAATCCTGAGAACTCAATTTTGTATCTAGAGAGCTGAGATTCGGTACGAACATGAAGGAAGGTCCATTCTATCCATCTAACATGATAACTATCATTATCACTATACAGGGTGTCAAAAATTCTGTGTCAAGTTTGGAAAATTTCAAATATGCAAAACTCCATTTTTTCAAATGGCACCCCCTGCTATTATTGTGCCATGGGGTTGGGATGTTGAATTACTTTATTTTTTATTAAGTATGTCCTATACCTAAAGTCAATACTTCAAAAGATATTCTTTGTCTTAATTATTTTATTGAAGATTATTACGATCTCAATTAAAGAATGCCATGGATTGTATGACAGTTACGATTAACCTTGTTTATTTACATAGTTACCAGACAGTTTGTCACATTTATTGACATACACAACCAGAAAGAATTCATTGACATGGTTTATTGCTTATGGTTGAAATTCATTGTGTATGTCAATAAATGTGACAAACTGTCTGGTAACTATGTAAATAAACAATATTAATCATAACTGTCATACAGTCCATGGCATGCTTTAATTGAGATCGTAATAATCTTCAATAAAATAAATAAGACAAAGAATATCTTTTGAAGTATTGACTTTAGGTATAGGACATACTTAATAAAAAATAAAGTACTTCAACAGCCGAACCCCATGGCACAATAATAGCAGGGGGTGCCGTTTGAAAAAATGGAGTTTTGCATATTTGAAATTTTCCAAACTTGACACAGAATTTTTAACACCCTGTATAGTGATCATGATAGTTATCATGTCAGATAGCTTGAATAGACCTTCCTTTATACTCGTACCGAACCTCAGCTCTCTAGATACAAAATTGAGTTCTCAGGAATTTTTTTAAGAAGCACCCGCAATAGTCGAAATTTTTTAAAAAGAATTAATTACTTGAGAACAGAGCCTTAAACCATCGAATGTCTTATGTCGATGTAAAGCTATGTTATAGGTGATCCAGAATATGGCATCAAAATGGTGGTGTTCCATTTAAAAAAATCAAGTTGCCATGCGTTGCAAGTGTTTTGGGACAGCCTGTATAGTTGAAAGTATTTTTAGGAAGTAGAATTGGCGGTGTTGTACATAATGGCGTTTGAATTGATTCCCTATCTGGAAGGGTTCAGAAGTTATGGACCGCCGTCGCCTTGTTGACTCACCCTGTATAATACGGCGATGACAAGGATTGTGTGCGGTGGCGGTGGCGGTATAATGTATACCGCCACCGCTTCGGCCTGTCAGGTGAGTGGGAGCCTTAAAAAAGGGGCACAAAAAACTGCCCACCCAATGCAAATAACACTGATGTTGTTCCACCAAGATGGTGGGTGAAGTTGCTCCATTCGCGTAATCTAGTAACTATTCAACCTATTTTTTTTGTGACGTCAGATAGGGGAATGGAAAATGTTTTGTTAAAAGGGTCATCAAAAATGTCTGTCATATCACATTCAGCGTTTCCCATTGGTTCCGTTCCCTAGTGAACGTCAGGTGGTCAGGTTCCGCAATTAACACCAGAGGGCGCCCTCCTTAGCTAGACCCGCGAATAGTAGAGAAACCGGAGAGATAAGCCTTTTGTGTTTGTGGCGCCAGATGGCGCTAGGTCAACACAATGTCCATGCCAAATTTGAGATTAAAATTCCAAGATGGCGGAAAAAAGTGTACAAAATTTGAAGCATCGTACCTTCAAAAATACCAAAGCGCTAGCTGTGTTCTTATTGGCGCTAGGTCGATAGAATATAGCGCTAGAGTGTCAAATCGATTCAACTGTTTGGTGCCGCCAGCGTTAGGTTGGCGGCACCCACTTTCAATGGGCCGTAACTCGCGAACCAATGAAGCGCTAGCGATGAGTAAACTGGCGCTAGCTGCCGCTAGGTGTGCTGAATTTGGCGCTAGAGTTTCAAAAAAATATTCCAACTTGGTGCCGCCAACTTAACGTACCCCAACTTTTATAGTATTTGATTTTTTTACAAGAAAACTGTAAGTTCAAACGTAACGAAAAAATTACCAACAATTTGATCATATGTAATGAAGTAACGAAAAAAAAATTGCAAAATCGTTCGTCTGTGAGGCCCATAAAAAAATAAAAACTGAAAAGAAACGCGTTTTTATTTTTTTTTAAGGTCCCGGGACGAACAATTTTTTTAAAATTTTGTGTGAAGCTTCCTTGCAGCTAAAGACATAATCGGTAATTTTTTAATCACATTTGAACTTACAGTTTTTTTTTATGGAGTGTACTTGAACCTTATACATGTTTTTAACTTAGAAAAATTCATAGATTCCGAATCCGTCGAGGAAGATGGGGCTTTCCATTTAAAAAAGCGATTTTTAGGGTCACTTCCGGTCAAACCGGAACTGTAAAAAAATTCTTAAAAACATTTTTGCATTCTTTGTACCTAATTGTGGGCTGGTATCAAATTTCAAATAAAAAACTTCAGAAATAACGGAGAAAATCGACCGTCCCGGGACTTTGTACTAACCCTGTATAATGTAAATAACGTCAGTATTAAGGGGACAGTATATAAACCAAATATGATTTTGTTGTTGGATTCTAGTGATATTCCTCTATATGGTATAATCGACAAAATATTTATTCATGTTGTCACGTGACAAAAACGTCGGGTGGCGCGAAGCGGTGGGCCGACAGTGCCTCAGGGGGAAGTTGAACAAAGTCGCAAAATTTACCCGGACCCAGGGCAGTGGGTCTTCTCCTATACAGGAGGTGGCACAGGAAAGGCAGGTGCAATGTAATTAAGATGGAGTAGGACGCCACTAGCTTTATATTTGCCCAAGCGACCGATAAGTACAAAGCCAGAAATTTACCGCAAAAACCCTGAGCGCAACTGCCGGGGTGTACTTGAGAAATAAAACACACACAACTAAAAACTATTAAGTATATTTACAATAAATGAATAATTGAAAATCGTTGAAAAACGGAATGAGAAACACAAGTATATAAAATTGCAATGATGGAAATAAAAACACACGTCGCAGCAGTACCAGCGAGGTACACAGCCACCACTATAAATATCAAACGGTGGCAGCACCGCTGCCGACGAAATTTACCGGTTGAAGGGCGCAATGACGAAAGGGGGCGCAACGCACGGTTATAGGTACCTACAGGCCGCGTTTACGTCACTAAGGGCGCTACTCACGCGCTGAAAAACAAAACCACACGGCAAACCGGCAACAGCAGCACTACAGCTGATAAGGTAACAATGAAATAGGCAATGGTGACTTTGCCAGAACCACTGCAAAACGTTTGCTGAAAATGATTGCCCCCTAGCTGTGAAGCAACTGGGAGCCTGAGAATGACTGAAGGTCACAATTGATAATTTTAACAAACTCACAAAACTCACGAAGAATATTTGATAAACTAAAGTGTGGAAATTTACAATGAGTTCACCACTGAATGGCAGAAATAACGCTGACGACACTTCCAGGTCGGTGGGGTATTGTTACTGATACAGCTCACCGATTCTCCGGAGCCGCCGGAAAAGTTGAAGAGGGAAAACCAGTGGCACCTCTCCCGGGCTCGTCCCACGACTGGTATAGCCTCGACAGCAAATCCTCCAAAAACGGTAACGACAAAACGGGGGGGTAATATTCCAGCCAACACGGACAGTACCTTCGGCTCGAAAAGAGGGGTAGATGGAATCCCTTCGAAAATCTGCCGGAGGGGGGGGTCAAAGTCCGATTCACAAAATTCGATGTAGAAAATAAATTAAACCTAGCAGAAGGATCTGAAAACGATAGAGCCATTTTAGGGCACTATGCAGAGCTCCAACTCACCCCCTCAATGAGATCCTTGACGCCGCCAACAACCACGTGTGGGGGCGGTCGGCTTCACCAACAAGCGGCTCGAAATCCCTCAAACTGGGGTGTGAGATATCGCCAACTGACGGGATATTCACCTTAAATGGCTCTCAAATCATCCAAACTCCACCAAAAATGGGTAATTATTACGGACCAATACAGCCAGCACGCTTTGATGAAACACGTTATAGTTAAAAAGACACCAACAAGACGGAAGCGGAAGCTCTTCCATTTTTAGCGGCCGCGCAGTCGCCGCGAAAAATCCGTTAACTCGAAATTTCCCCTCATGGGCGTGCGCCTACCGAAAACATCGGCTGAGTGAATATATTGTCGATGGGAACGACGCCACCGGAGCGGCACACACTCGCCCCATGCGCTAGAACGCCGTCCAAAATTATGCCCATCACTCTCGGTGGCGAAGCATAATTTTGGTGGTGAGAAAACAACGGCACACGGCCTGCCCCCGCTGAGAACGCTATCTACGCTCCTGAACTCATGGGAAGAGAGGGGGACTGACATCCGTGACAATTGACGTGTCGTGCTAACCGCACTTTTCCGAAACCTGTCAATGGATACGTAAACAAACTGAAACTGAACGAATATTTCCCAAATACCAGAGAAAACCCCAAAAATGCGGAACCGGGAGTACGACAAAGGTGAGTCCCGCAACTGTTCCCCAAAATTACACACAATAATTACAGAAAGTGTCGCTGAAATTGGTTTTCCTGAAAGCATCCACGAAGTGGTCGAAAGGCATCCTGAAATCCACCAATTTAACCCGACTTCCTCAAGCCTACCTAACGGTTGATACAGACTGAAAGGAAGCCGATAATAGTATATTACGATATTAGGTTGGTAAGTACAGTATTACAGAATCGAGGAAAGGTTTGCAAAAACGAGTCGAAGACGAGATTATGTTAGATGTACTTAACAACCGTGTATCGTATATGATTTTTCGCACAATTGAAATTAACTTATTGAACATTTTTCGTCAGCCATTAAACAAATCCTGTTTGACAGATCGCCGAATTTTCCTAATGCTCTCGCTACCTTTGCCAGTTCGATTGTTTTACTTACCATGCCTGTGTCAGATATGCGTGCTGTTATGAATTCATAACAGCACTGTTATTTTTCGTTGCTTGAGAAACCAAACCGCGCTTGGTAAGTTGAACTTACACCTTATGTTAACTACGTCGGTAAGAGAGTTATAACATACGATTGTACGAAAAAGCCTTTGCCCACGCGGCGGATTTCGCACGTGACAATGTGAACAAAAATACTCGTTTATTTTTCCTGTATTGAAACTGAAACCTTGTACCTATTTTAACAATTTATATTCACGCGTATGAAATCAAGTGCTTAAAGGACTTATTTCCTTAAACAGTCAAGTGCATGGTAACCAATTTGATGTACGTAAATATTGTTTTCGCACAATTGTATGTTATAACTCTCTTACCGACGTAGTTAAAATAAGGTGTAAGTTGAACTTACCAAGCGCGGTTTGGTTTCCCAGGCAACGAAAAATAACAGTGCTGTTATGAATTCATAACAGCACGCATATCTGATACAGGCATGGTAAGTGAAACAATTGAACCGGCAAAGGTATCGGAGCATTTGGAAAATTCGGCGATCTGTCAAACAGGATTTGTTTAATGGCTGACGAAAAATGTTCAATAAGTTAATTTCAATTGTGCGAAAAATCATATACGATACACGGTTGTTAAGTACATCTAACATAATCTCGGAAATTGCAAAAACTCATCTTCGACTCGTTTTTGTAAACCTTTCCTCGATTCTGTTATACTGTACTTACCAACCTAATATCGTAATATACTATTTCGCACAATCGTATGTTATAACTCTCTTACCGACGTAGTTAAAGTAAGGTGTAAGTTCAACTTACCAAGCGCGGTTTGGTTTCCCAGGCAACGAAAAATAACAGTGCTGTTATGAATTCATAACAGCACGCATATCTGACACAGGCATGGTAAGTGAAACAATTGAACTGCCAAAGGTATCGAGAGCATTTCGAAAATTCGGCGATATGTCAAACAGGATTTTTTTAATGGCTGACGAAAAATGTTCAATAAGCTAATTTCGATTGTGCGAAAAATCATATACGATACACGGTTGTTAAGTACATCTAACAGAATCTTGGAAATTGCAAAAACTCGTCTTCGACTCGTTTTTGCAAACCTTTCCTCGATTCTGTTATACTGTACTTACCAACCTAATATCGTAATATACTATTTTAACTTACTTAATTGTTTCTTTTAAGCGTAATTCGTTTTATTAATTTGTTATATATGTTCAATTTGTTTATTGTGTTCCTGTAGTTCTAATACAAGTAATTATAAAAAATACAAAATTTGTTTTATTTATGCTACAATTTTTTCCATATATTACTACAATATTGTAGACAAATGCATGAAGTATTATAATGGAATAGGTTACAAATTTTAGCGTATATTACTACAATATTGCAGTATTGTTGAAGTATTTCATACAAGTTTGTTTCAAATCGTAGTCTGCTCTTACTAGCAGAATGGTTAGTTTTAACAGAAATATGGGCTAGGTTGCTACAATAATTGGAAGACTATTTTCTGCAAAAATCATAGTAAAAAGTGCAAAAATAGTTTAGAATAGATCTATAGATATTGTAACGATACGTTTTCCGCCATTCCTTTTGGGTAGTTTTCTTAAAGAGAATAAAGTAATAATTCTGCTTTTTCGGAAGGTAATTTAAGATTAGCATTGCTGAGAAAAATCTAGGAATTGCCGATGAAAAAAGAAGTGCGTGTATCGGGGGGCAACGAAAGGATAACAAGCGAAAAAAGGGTGGACAAAAAAGAAAATGTGGGTGCAAAAAGGTGAATAGTTTGGGGAAAACGAGAAAAAGAGGCCGTAAATAGAAGAAAATCCCAAGACCGAAGGATCCTGAAGAGTTCCTAAGATAGTAGAAGACCCGACTCAGTTTTCTGCAAGACTTCAAGAACATCGCGGAATTTGAAAGGTAGGAAGTGATTTTATGCTTGCGAGGGCTATTAAATGGGGGGCAGTCGACGATAATAATCATCGGAATATCAATTGTGATGAGTTTTAGCTTCGTTGTAGACTTTCAGTTAATTATTTTTCAGAAATTCTAGCGATTTCTCTAAATTCGGAAAACCGTTGTCAAGGTAAACAAGGAACAGGACCGTGTTCCGCCATTGTAACTAGAACTTAATTTTTGCTTACTGCTTTTATTTGTGACTTTCTCTCGTAGTATTTTTAAGGGATTTCTTAATAATGACTTGGGTGTTGCGCATGCTAATATTCAGGGGTGGATTCAGGGAATTTGGAACTTGAGGGAATTTTGCTTGTACTTAGAAAGTTCAGTAGTTTTCAGGCTGCTTGTTAGAAATATTACGCAAATTGTACATTTACTAATCCAGATGTCGTTCTCTTAACCTGTCAAAGTTGTAGCCGACTTTCCCGAAAAGAAAGTCAGCCAAATTGTCAGGACAGTTATCGTTAGGGAAATGCTGTTGTCAGAAGTTGTGATAGGATTGTTTTTGGTGGATTTTTAGGAGGTGTCTACAAGAGAACTGATTCCTTAGATTTAAATTATGTCATTTATGATTATTATTTTTATACCGCTTCGTAGATTTGGACTTAGGTTTCAGATGCAGAGGGTTCGACCGTAACAAGAATGTGTTACTTATACATTTTTCTGTCTAGGACTCTCAAATCGAGACCTACAATGAAAAGGGACCGGGATACCTCGCCAGGTATTCTTGGTAGTATACAATCTCAACTTATTCTTTGAAGTCAGAGTTTCAAGTCCATTGGTCTGAAGAATCAATGAAAATTTGTTAGATCGCGAGTTAGTTTTTCATTAAATGTTCAGATAGTAATCTGTGAGTCTTAATTCGGTTGTTTTTCGGTGATTCCACCATTCATTCAAAATTTTCATCTGTCTCAGGATAAACAGATTATTTATGCCGCACACATCGATTCAATTCGTACTTTTACCATAAACAACAAACTAAAAAGATCAGTGTTTAAGTTTGGATAAAGTAATTCTTAGACATTTGAATCCAAAGTCAAAGTATGAGTGTTATATTGAATACAGGTTTGCAAATGTTTCGCGGTCTGTGCCGAAATGAGTTTCTGATATTTTCTGGAAGGAATGTTAACACTTGGTATGAAAGAGTTGGGGAATCAGAGGGTTGGAATGTGGTGTCTGTACCTTGCTCGCAGGGCTCTCATGGGAACAGGAAAAGTGTGCAACCCACTATAAATCAAAAAACGAACTTGACAGGGTTAAAGTCCCAAAAGATCGACAAGGGTACGTCCTGGGGTAAAGGGTTTTAGGGGTTGGGGAATGTAAGGACCCAATTATTTTGTCTTGAATCTTAACTTTTGACTTTTGGTCTTTGAGTTGAGTTTCTGGTCAAGTACAGAAGGTGACTGCTAGTGATTGAGTGACATCGAGAATCAGGGGGTTGGTTGAAAGTAGAGGTTTATGAAAGCGGGTGTGAACGAAGTAGAGTCAAAACATCACTGTGAATTATTTTATTACACCTCCAGATAACATTGCACCGACACTGAAATAGCAGGGTTTCAGCTATTTAAATTTCTGGCTTCCATTAATTAAATTATGTGCACTTTGGGTTGATATAATTTTAACCTAGTTATAAGTTAGATCTTAGTTTTAAGATAGGGCCATCAAGTCAAATTGCACAATTGTCAAAAAGAAAACCCAAACACTGCCATTTGTTTGTTTACATCACCTAGTGACTTTGAATTGGTTTATCCTTTACTCTAAGACTGATCTCACAAAACCACCAACGACATTAATCTTGTCTAACTCAGAGTTCTCAAAGTTCTACAAAAGAACCTAAAATCAACTAAACTCAAGCCGATTATTTTGACCTAATGACGGAAATCGATCCATCATGTCATCTCATCCCAACAACCCATAATCTAATTCGAGGCTGGTGAAACAGTTCCCCAACAAGAGGACCAAGGTCCCACCTAAAAGAAGGAAACTGATAAACAGTTCTCCCAACCATAGGACTAAAAGTCCCATCTACAAACAAAACCAAACAAAAGATAGTTACTGATGATGTATTCCAGAACTCAAACCAAACAAAGCAAATCATTACATAAGCCATCAAAATCTGTATCGTGCTTCTGAGTTGGTCAAAATACACAGCTGAGCTGTCTTCACAAAAGAGAACTTTGATCTTGACTCCAACAAAAATCCAATTACAAATCTGCGTTGACACATTTGTTACGATTTGTATTTTCTGAGACAGCCTTGTCTAATAAACATTTTGACAAAAGTCAAACCTGGCAATTACCAGAAATCACTTGATTTTCTCACAGTACAACGTACTAGGAAATCCAAATACAACAAAGATTGTAAAATAATCTGACAGACTGATCTGAATACAATGTTCCATTCTGAAGTGTTCTTTTGTTCTTTTGAGTTATATTATGCAAATAAATCAAAGATCGAAAGAATGTAGTGCTTATTTCTCTTTTGGTGTTACTTCTCCACTAATCAGGGATACCTAGTAAAGAAAAGGGGGGGTATTAATTTAAAGGTTAAACCGATTAGAAACACAACGTAGTCCTAAACAATGAGTCCTAAATGATAGATAACTAGACGATCACGAACTTAAAGGGGGGGGTCTTCGTTAACGTAACAAATCTAGAAACCTGGGTTAGTAAGGGGGTTGAAAAATATAACGTTACAATATGTTACTACAATTTTCAGTCACTATTTCATGCAATCCATGTCTAGTTCTATTTGTAATACAAATTTTTGTAATGATTTACACCTTTGTGAACATTGCTGCTACTATTTTTTCTCGGTGTACTAAGCGTAGTTTTAAGGACTTTTTTATATCGACAGTGTGGTTAGCAGCACTAAATATTGGAGTTCAAAAGCAAAGCTTATTTGATATATTGTCTTATGTTGACCTGTGACGCGTGATTTTGGAAAAAATGGCCCAAATGAAATGGACACTCCGGTAAGCATAACTCAAGCTGCAGAAAATGCCATTCTGAATTTGTTGCCCAAGAAATCATCCCAACGATTTTTTTAAAGTGTAGCAAAGAGAATAATGTAGCACATTAGCCACGTCATCATTGGTTTGACATTGACAGTGGGACCAACCGGAAACAAACCACAAAAAATTCCTTATTTTTAGTCTTTGGCCTCGGTCGGCAAGAACATTTTTCCAGCGGAAAATGAAGATAGAAAACTAGTAATTCAGGATGGAGGTACTTACAAAAATATGTTTTCTTTTAATTACGTCCTGGCGAAAGTACCCCATCGACATACCGAATCTATCCCACCACATTCTTCATTTGTAAGTACACCCTTTTTAAGGGAGCAGACAATTTAAGCAAATTATTATCTGTTCAGTATCTTTAGAGACACCATAGCATAAATTAGCAGATCATCCCTCATTGACCATTATTATTATTACAACCGAATTGTCAATATTACATGTCTATGTATAGTGGTAAACTTCAGTTTTGCGCTTATAAACGAAATTAGATTATACGCAGAGACGTCTTAAATTTTGTTAATAAATTGTTGTAATAATAAGGGCTAGAGCATGTGTGTAAGCAGAATTTGCTGGCCGAATGAGTTAGAGTTTTAAAGCCGTCTGTTGTCGTATTATAACGTATTTTGGCTCTTAGAATATTTTCTGAAATTATTGTAAAATTTAGCAAGATTCCATCTTGTCGCAATTCAAAGAATGTGTTCAGTATTTCTACAACCACCTTAGCGTCAAGTCAAACAAACCTCGGCATTAATCCAACAATTAATTAATTACCAATTCGTTAGTTGAAAGATCTCCAACTTAAAGGGTATTCCATAACCACTGACATGTGGCTTCTGCCTGAAGGCATGCAAGGTATTGCCCCTGTTAAGTGTCATCTCACATGTCTGGGCTTAATCTTCTCTACCAACCAATCCCCAAAAACCCGCAGTTAGAAAGAAATGAATTTTTGGTTTTGGATTACCATCGAAATGTTCTTAATGCAAGATTTATTTGTAAATATCCTAGCTGCTTTTTGGAGTTTCGTAAACACAAGAGATTTTACATCCATACAAGGTCACGCACTAGTCGAAATGAAAAGAACGAAAGTGCCTCTTATAAGTGCAATTTTGATCAGTAAGTGTGCATTTCAACATACAATTCTGAGTTAAATTTTGTCTCATATGAGCGACCACATTAAAAATGGTGGAATTTCTGTAAGATGTCCGGTACGCTCTAATAGTTGTTCAATTTCCAAGAAAGTTTATTCAACTGCAATTAGTTTGAAGTCACATTTTTATAGGTACCATTTTGAAAAATCAAAAAATGCTGAAAATGTGCCTTTATCATCACGTACAGAAACAAATGATAATGATGCTGATAACTTTGAAACTTCTGTTAACGCCCAGGATGAATCTAATTCTGATACTTCAACGCCATGTTTAAATGAAATGTATGCGAATTCCTTAGTCACCACGTACTTAACTTTGTAGTCTAAATATTTTTTAGCAAATTCCGCTCTTCAGGTTATGACTGATGATTTCATGAAATAAGCTTGCAAAATATGAGTACATTTCTGACGTCAACCGGGCTTAAAGACCATGAAAAGGTAGCAGAAGCTCTTGCTAGTCAAATTTTTTTCAAAATAGCACAAGACCCTGAGAAGGGTGTATTGAGAAATGTATGAGCAACAAAACAGTATTATCAGACTCATTATAATTATATTACTTCCAAGAGTATTTACTTGGAAAGTGATGATACAATAACTGATAAAAAAGCATTTTTTTGTTATGTACCAATACTAGAAACATTAGATGCATTTATGAATAATAGCAGTTGCGGTCCCAAGGGGGGGGGGCACGGGGGCCCCGGCCCCCCCCCCCAGAGCGCCTTCCTGTTTTTATTTTTTATTGTAACTTTAATATTTACATGGAAATTGAAATTGTTGTAATAGGATTTTAATGAATTTAAATAAATCGCAAACCGCATTAACCGTAACATTTCATGTTTCCGGTCTTTCTTTCGGAAAAATGTTAGTTCGTCAAAATTGCCAATTGGAATTCTCGATATTGGAAACTAGGCAATTCTGTCATAATCTGACAGCGGATTTGTATTGTTTGCAATGGGAAATTATGTTCCACGCTTTTCCTTCGAAGATCACATTATGTAGTACACTTTTGTATCTATTTGCCGCCACTATTTAAAAGTATAACCAGAGAAAAAATTCCCCAACTTACCCTCATCTCTCTCTGTTATACTATCCGTCCTTCATTATTCGCTTTAGTGTCAAAAGTGTCGCACTTTTTTTTTCCGTTCTTGAAGAAAATCTGCGAAAATGGGCTCAAGACGTAGAAAACGGTACGAGTCTACCAGTGACAGCAGTTTGAGTGACTACGAAATTGGGGAAATCATTAGGACTCTAAAGAAGAAGAGGAAGAGGGAGAGGAGAAGAAGTGAGGTTAAAACCGGCCGTTCAAGGCGCGAAAATAATCTGCCGACTGGAAAGCACGATGAAGAAGCGAGTCGTTACCGGAAACCTCATCATCGTCGACGTCCTCTATCCCGTGAGCATTATAATTCTTCGCCCATGAGCGAATATCGTAGTGACCATGATCACTACTCCTCTGTGGAAGATTCATACGCTTCGCATGAGGATGATGGCAGAGATGCGGAACTCTTAGACCACAGAGGCGGATCCCAGTTGAACCATGTTTTCAATCGGGATGAGTCTAAACGTAAGTTAGCAGTTTTTTAGTCATAAAATAGTCCATGTACTTTTTATCGACTACAATTGGACATTGTTCCCATGTGAACTGTGTTGACTTGTCTGCTTCCTGTACTACAGTGTAGTATGGGGTAATCGCAGTGTAGTTACATGCAAAATTGTTGTTGACAATAAGTTCAAACAAATTTAATTCCTGACATATAGGCAAATATTTATACATCATGATGTTTATCAAGTTGCATATATTTGACCCTTGAAATAATTTGCAGGGACCAACTCAAATGAGGTGGAGAAAGTCAATGTGGACATTCTGCAGAGGCTTGCAAGTGATGGTAGAAGCCCCAAAGTGTTAGGCGAACCTATCCTTGAAGGACTAGCAACAAAGTGGAATACTATCATTGAGAATGGCATCACTTCGGAAGCTCGAGAAGAGCTATTGAAACGCTACCCACCTGCAATAAATTGCCCCCTGTTACAGGCTCCCAAGTTGAACGCGGAGGTTGTTCATGTTTTAAAGGAAAACGATTTGAAGCGCGATGAGAGGTTAGTGACTTTTCAAAATCAGGTTGGAGCAACGTTGTCGGGAATGGGAAAAATTACCTC
This sequence comes from Pycnomerus fuliginosus, assembly GCA_963924575.1. Classification (NCBI taxonomy): domain Eukaryota; kingdom Metazoa; phylum Arthropoda; class Insecta; order Coleoptera; family Zopheridae; genus Pycnomerus; species Pycnomerus fuliginosus. Next base: position 29,706,408 of record OZ004621.1, read on the forward strand.
GCTTTTGCTATCACGAGAGGAATCACCTGCTGAAAAGCCCTTGATTGATTTGTCCGATGACGTTTCTAGACTTTTACTTGATATGCACCACTCATCTTCGGCCACAAGACGTACATTGGCTATATCAAAAGTCAACGAATCAATTAGACCAGTTTTGGCTACGACGACCATCGGGGAATGGCTTTTCGGAGAGAATCTAGCCGAGGTAATTACCAAGGCCAAGAATATAGAAAAGCAAGGAAAAGAATTGAAGCCAGTGCATCCTGCTTCCACGTCAACGAAACGTGTTGGAAGACCTCCGAGGACCCCCAGTAATAAACAGGGAAACTTCCAGGGGCCGCCCCGCCAGACGCCGAGAACCTTTCGGCAGGGCGGCCAACGACAACCGGCAAAACGTCCGCAATCTCCACGACCGGCCCGGTACAGGACCCGTCGATCTGTCAAGAAATAATTGTAAGTGACAAATATGCGGGAAGGCTAGCGTCCTTTGTTAATGCCTGGCCTCATCTTACTAATGATCAAATGATCTTATCCTGGATTAGTGGGTATAAAATACCCTTTATAACCAAACCTACCCAGTTGGAGACACAAAAAATGAGTTCATGGACTCCCTCAGAAATTAGGGACATTCAGGAAGCGATTCAACACTTGTTGGAAATTGGAGCGGTTTCGGAATGTCGCCATGATGATAATCAGTTTTTATCAAGCATTTTTCTGGTCCCTAAATCGGATGGGTCTAAAAGGCTAATTTTAAACTTGAAAAAGTTGAATGCGTTCCTAGAGGCACCTCATTTTAAATTAGAGGACAGGAGTACAGTGATTAAATTAATGTCAAAAAATTGCGTTATGGCTTCTATTGACCTCAAGGAAGCATATTTTTTAATAAAAATTGAGGAATCCTCTAGGAAATATTTAAGATTTGTTTTTAATAACAGATTATACGAATTTTCGTGTTTACCGTTTGGACTTTGCACAGCTCCTTGGTTATTTGCCAAGCTGATGAAACCGGTCGTTTCATATTTAAGATCGCATGGTTTAATGTCTGTTCTCTATTTAGATGATTTTTTACTCTTTGGCAATACCCATTCAGAATGTGGAGAGAATGTGGCGATGACTTGTGATTTACTCTGTAGTTTGGGGTTCATTATTAATTATGAAAAGAGTCGGTTAACTCCATCCCGGGAGTGCAGATTCTTAGGGTTCCTTTTTAATTCCGCTTCCATGTCGATTAAACTACCTGATGAAAAACAGGCGAGAGTAAAGGGTTGCCTTGATAGATTTCTAAATATAGATATATGTCGGATCAGAGACTTTGCGCAATTGTTAGGGTTACTGACTTTGATCTGCCCTGCAGTCGCTTATGGCTGGGCATACACTAAAAGGCTGGAACGAGCTAAATATTTAGCCTTAAGAAAAAATTTAGGAAATTATAATAAGCTTATGCGCATTTGTTCGGAAATTAAAACCGACTTAGCTTGGTGGTATAGCAATATTGATCACGCAGAGTGTGCGATTAAGTCAAACGATTTTTCCGTGGAAATTTTTTCCGATGTTTCCCGTGTGGGGTGGGGATGCGCATGTAACGGGCTTACAGCAAGAGGCAGTTGGAATACAGATTAACAAACTCTCCATATCAACTATCTTGAACTCTTAGCGGCATTCTTTGGTCTTAAATGTTTCGCGGGATATGAGAAATTGTGAAATCTTACTAAGAATTGACAACATAACAGCAATTTCTTATATCAATCGCATGGGAGGTGTCCGGTATCAAAAACTCAGCAACCTGGCTAGAGAAATTTGGAGATGGTGCGAGGAAAGAAAGATTTGGCTTTTTGCCTCTTACATTAAATCTTCAGATAACACCCAAGCCGATTTCGAATCCAGACAACTACCAATGGAGACAGAATGGCGGTTATCTGATGTTGCGTATCATAAAATAACTCAAACTTTCTCTAGTCCAGACATAGATTTATTTGCGTCTAGAATGAACACAAAATGCAAACGCTTTGCTTCGTGGAAAAGGGATCCGGACGCTTCCATTATAGATGCGTTTACCGTAAACTGGAGAGGTTTTTTCTTCTATGCGTTTCCCCCTTTTGCGTTACTACTACGAGCAATTCAAAAGATTGTGGAGGATCGGGCTGTGGGTATAGTGGTTGCCCCAGTCTGGCCGGCACAACCGTGGTACCCCTTATATATGAAATTAATAGTTGGTCAACCTATCTACTTTCCCCCTAGTGACACACTATTGTTTTCTTTCAGCAATCAAACCCACCCGTTGTACAAGAGCACTACCCTGGTGGCGAGTATATTATCCGGGAAGCGCTGAGGTACAAAGATGTTCCACCTGAGTCTATTGAGATCATGGTTGCGTCAATTGCGAATTCCACGCTGAAACAATACAACACCTCTCTAAAACTGTGGTGGCAGTATTGCCAGTCTAAAGGGGAAAATTTGTTCGGAGCTTCTGTGGCTGTTATACTTAATTTCTTGTCAGAACTTTATAAAAAAGGACTTTCCGCGGCTACTCTAAATTGTTACAGGTCAGCCTTATCTCTGATTAGCTCAGAAAATATTGGTAATCATCCCATGATGAAACGTTTTTTTAAAGGTCTCTACAATTTACGCCCGTGCGCTCCACGTTACAACGTTACATGGGATCCTTCTCTGGTCTTGAAATATTTAAGTAAACTGTTTCCAAATGAGGGCCTCACTCTCGAGATCTTATCGCACAAGTTGATTATGTTGCTGGCCTTAACTACAGCCCACCGTATTCAGACCTTTTCTCTGATAACTATTGATAATATCCACTTCTCTCCTGAAGGTATCCAAATCAAAATACCTCAGAGAATAAAGACTTCGGGGAAAAATCGTTTACAGCCAATTCTTTCTATACCATTTTTCCAAGAAAATCCATCAATATGTGTGGCTAGTACATTGGTTTGCTATTTAGAGCGAACAAAGCCATTAAGACATGCATCCAACAAAGGTTTATTTTTAGCAAATACGAAACCTTACAAGGCTGCGTCGAAAGATACTTTAAGTAAATGGATAAAGAATATCATGTCAAAAAGTGGGGTTGATACGGAAATTTTCAAATCCCACAGTACTAGACACGCATCAACCTCGTTAGCGTTCAGTAACGGAGTTAGTATCAATATTATAAGAAAAACTGCTGGCTGGAGTGAGAGGTCAGAAACATTCAGAAAATTTTATAATAGGCCTCTCATTTCCAACCCCTTTTTGTTTGCAAACACTGTGCTCAATTGCACATAGTTTATAGCATAGCTTATAGTTCGTTCATGGTTATGATCTTGTTTCCTTTCATGTATGTATTATCAATAAAGTCATTACTTTAATATGTATTGGACATCTTTTTCTCGATGTTCTGAGGACTTCCCATTTTCCAATAGGGATTTGGGATTTTGTCACAGCTGTTGACTTTAAACAACTACATAATGTGATCTTCGAAGGAAAAGCGTGGAACATAATTGACAGATCGAACGAGACTTGATGACGTTCGATCCTAATTATGTGAAACGCTTTTCCGAGAAGATCACTCCCACCCAAGCCCGTTTTCCCCAAGCTGTGACAGTTGTGCTTTAAATAATGAAGGACGGATAGTATAACAGAGAGAGATGAGGGTAAGTTGGGGAAATTTTTCTCTGGTTATACTTTTAAATAGTGGCGGCAAATAGATACAAAAGTGTACTACATAATGTGATCTTCTCGGAAAAGCGTTTCACATAATTAGGATCGAACGTCATCAAGTCTCGTTCGATCTGTCAATTTCAATCCAATCGGAAGATCCAATGGCATACATCAGAATAAGGCTGATGTCATGCTTCTCTTCTAATAACAAATATGCATCAGCATCATATACGAGAAGAAACCTCTACAATTATTGTCATTCATTTTTATCCAAAACAGATGTCGGATCCCGAGGCCGCCAAAGGGCAAAAGAAAGTGTCGCCAGACTGGCGACGCCAGACCGACATCCCAATAAAAATTCCGAAACTTATTGCTCTGTCTATTGTTTAGGGTCACGTTTAGATTGAGGATTTGTAAATATCATGAGAAGCGGAGCTTTGATGTAAATGTTGGCATCTGGATCGTTTCGCAGAAAATTTTATTTAGGCGGTACCTAAGTAAGTACTAATACAGCTTGACGGCCTTTTTATTTTATTCTCCATCCAGCTCCCGTTTAGGCGTTCACGACCAAGACTACGTGTTGAGTGTTTGTTGTATAAATCATGAAAAGGGTGCGAAATTATATTAGAAGCTATTTTAATAAAAAAAACTGTAACTGTTAGTGAAAGCACGGTTGTTAGTATTAGTGGCGACAGCGACAGTGCCTCACCTTCCTCACCTCAACCTCGAAAAAAACTAATTATTGAAAACAACGAAGCTTCCACTTCCAGGTTTGAAACAACTGAAGAATTATGCATACGCCCATCAGCTACAGCCATCAGTGATTTAGATATTGGACGCGCTGTGGGAAGCAGTTTGAGTGCCAGTCAGCGTTACCAGTTTTTAACAAATGCTTGGAAACCTCCACCAAATTACGATTTTCCAACAAGAAATGAAGGGAACCACACCAGAAAATTTCAAAGAAGCTGGTTGTCTAAGTACGAATGGCTATGCTACAGTAGCTTAAAAGAAGGCGCGTTTTGCAGATACTGCACTTTTTTGCACCTGCCGGAGCAGGAATTAACAGCCAGGTAGGTTTATAGATATGAAATTAAAAAAGTTAAAAGGTACTGTAACATATGCCAGTTAATACCAATCCTGGGTAAATCCACATTAAATTGTTTGTATAAAATTTGTCATTGGGGCGCAAGAATGTTAACTGTAAGTTAGAACTATTTATTGCCAAAAGTCATAAACCGTGCACATGTTTTCGTCACGGGCATTGTATACCCGGATGGTCCGGGAATCTGGTAGAAACCGTTGCTTGAATTGCCCTTTTCGAAGAACACCCCCACTGTAAACTTTATGACCGAATTCCTTCGCATACAATTTTTAGAAAGTTGTTCCCGCAGTAGAGATTTCCGAGAAATGGATTTAATAACGTAAATGTCTTATTCATTACAATTTGTTGCTAAATTTGATTCAGTAAATGCATGAACCCCAAAGGTAGAGTAGCCAAGATACACTAATTTTGCATGACGTGAATCAAACATTACTCCTGCTAAAATTGCCTCGACAACCCGTTAAACACCGTATGAACCTCATGTGTGTAGGCATAACCGACGCATATGTAACCAATCAGGTCTTTTCGGCGTAAACGCTGTAATTTAAATATTTAAATTAAAGTTCACTGCAAGAATAGAACTGGTGTCGCCATCTAGGCTAGACGACCGAAACCTCAAGCCAGATTCCTGTTTAATACCCTATTGTTCATATGTAATATGTAGAACCTACCTATCGAATTAGATTGCTTTTAAAATTGCATGACTGTCGTATGCATTAAATAACCCCCACTACCCTGCACATGCTCGAAAAGCTTCAAAGACCCCACCGGACTGCTTGAATTTTTGTTAGGTAATTCATTAGATTTGCATTAAATAACTAAATTGTTTCATTGATAGGATATGTGAATCTGTGATTAGCTTTTAAGAGCAGGATTGTATCGTAAGGCTGGTCGAATCGCGTAGCTTCTCAATTAATTATAAATTGTTATAAAATGTGGAGATGAACTTGGAAGGGAGGCCGACCGGATATTAGTAGAGGGGGTGGTTTTTAGGTTCGCCGGATCCAAGAGGACAGGAAGAGAGGAACTTGCTCTCAGCCTTCTGACTAATGCCCGGTTTCTGAAATGTCCTCTTATTGGTTCCATAGTTAACCGACAGATAAAGTTATTGAGCCGATAACCTATGAAATCGTTTCTGAAAGATATCGTTCCATAACTTATTGGTCGCATAGCTAAAGGCTGATTAAGCAGTTACTATGCATACCAACAGATGTCGGAGTGTTCGCGGCTGACTTCATCCTACAAGTTTAACGAGGGAAATTTAAATTTCATCCCTTTAAAAATAGCGACATTGTCAACACTTGCAAATGATATGTTTTACAAACAGCGCCTACAATGTACCTCGGTATTATAGATATTGGGGAAAACGAAATTATTCATTTAAGTAGGTAGGTAAGAATTTACACCGGCGCTAATGACCCATTTCCTGCTTAGTGCCGAATATTCGCGGAAAGATTTGTTGCAAACAATGGTATAGGAATGAGGGATGCTATGGGGTGGGAAATTGCGTTTCCTGTAGACTTGAGTTTGAAATCCCATTTGAACTCATTTGTTTTCTACACTAGGACCAAAGCTGAAGAGAAAACAGATCGAGGAAGTTGACCAAAGAATGAGTGAAGAATTAGAAATCTTCAAGTTAGAAAAAATGTTACAGGACCAAAAATTGTTTGAAATGACAACTGATCGTGCGAGTGACGAGTGCGACTTGACTTGTGCGTTGGCGATACATCTGCATCTTTCTCTAAACCCGTAATGCGCACGCGTCCATAGCTAACGAACAGTTATCTCGACGGTAGAGGTCCGATAAGTTAGCAGGAGATTTATGGAACCGTTAACTGGTATTATACGTTTCGGAAACGATTCTTGGACTTATTGGACGCTTATCGGTCCAACAACTTTATCGGTCTCATAAATGTGCTTTCAGAAACCGGGCATAAGAGACTCGTATTTTCCAAAGCTCTCGAATTTGCGATATTTTCCAAATATTTTAAAATAGTTATTTGTTGTTCGGATTTTGTGTAGTTAAAGTTCGTGCTTGTGTAGTATTGAAGTTAGTGTAATCACGCCGCAGGGGGATAGTGTTTAGTGGTTATTGGTGATTGGTAGAACACCTCCCGGTCTGCAGGGTGGAACTAGATCAGGTATTGCGCAACTAGAGTTGTAGTTCCGTTAGTGCATTTGATTGGAGGTCTCCCGATCTCTAATTGGCTTTAATAGACTAGAACCTTTTTACATCCGCTACCTATTAATTAATTTACCCCTTTTGCAGAGTAGACTTTAGCTTGCTTGCATTTCGGTAGTAGAATAGTTAGGGTTTGGTAAAGTGCATCCAGGTCTTCCCCTTTATTAGCATAGAAAGAGGTAAAGGAAATTTGGGGATATCCATAAGGGGACGCGCTCTCTCAGCTATGCAATTTGTTTGCAATTTGTTCCCGCTGGATTGTCGACAATAATTCACCGTCGCGGTTAAAAACACTACAGTTTTGCCAACACGTGATTGTTGCTCACTTGGAGGGTGCCCCGTTGACATCTTCCACCTGTGATTTGGCCTGGTGTACCGTCGATTGCTAGGGGGCTGGGCCTGAATCCCGCTAGTTTTCCTAGGCTGGGCCGTGTCAGCACCCCGTACACTGAAGACGAAGAAAGAAGCAGCAAGAAACTAAATTTGGGCTGTCACGAGAAATCACAGGGTCCACATCCCTCGAACCGTTAAAACCATTTATTCAGTGTCGTTCAGTTCATTTTGGGGTCATTTCACTCTAAACTTTGTTAAACACAAAATTTCCTCTATCGTACCGTAGAATTTACTTAGTGCATGAAATTTGCTCGATTCCAGGAAATCTACTACGCCACTGGGATTTTGACGCCACGCCACTGAACTTGCGTCATTTTAGCTGACGTAATTACGTCAAGAGTTGTCATTGCTCGAAACTTGTCTTGCACCCCTCCTAACACTTGCCTGTATTGTGGGTTGCTTCCCAATTTAGAAACCCGGATTTTTGCAAGTCCGGTAATATTATTTAATTTTGGGGATTAATTCCTTTTTCAGCATTCGGTAACGGCACCCTTCATTTTATAAAACTAGCTCAGAGTTCATTCATAATTTAGAAACCCATTGATTCAGGTTGGGGATTATAACTATTGTATTTTTTCTTTACCGTGTAAATTATTTCCCTCGAGCTCCTTGAGCGAGAGGTGTTTATTTTATTGTATTGTTTTTGCGGCCAGACTTTGTTTCAGTGTGAATAAATTGTTATTTGGAAGATCCGTTTTATTTCCTGTATCTACGGCCTCGTAAAACGAACCACAACCACAACGTAAATAAATTTAGGGGTCCTTTTGCAAGATTGGAGGGATTTCACAACGGTCCCCCTTTCAGTAGAGTCAGAAAGTTACAGTACCTACCTATTCCAAATTTTTAGCCATTAAAGACTTTGGTTAGAGAACCAATGCAAAGATACAAAGATGCGGCAAAACAGCTCCAGGACCATGTATCAAAAAAATACCACATTAACTGCGTTGAGAAAGCAGGAGAATTTATTCGAAAGATGGTATCCTCAGAAGATGTATCCAGTCTACTTCATACGGAAAAAAAGAACATTATTGAAAAAAAAGGCGGTCTCGGAGACGGCAGGAACTTCTACGCCGCACTGCATTGGATTAATAACAGCAGCATTTATTAAATTTTTAAATATTTAAAATAAGAAATGATCGGCTTCAAAATCTAATCAGCTCCTCTCCCGCACAGACAATAAAATAAATTGCCACTAAAATGACATTTTTCGAAAAAATGGCACTAAGGTTTTCGGCTTGAAAAAAAATCAGTTATCAAATCCGGTAATAAAAATAGACATTTATGCATAGTTTTTTTTTCACGGCACCATTTTTTGGTCAAAAGGGCCCAAGTGTGAATACATTTTTAGAAGCAGAATTTGAAGAGCATTCATATGGTAATGCGAAAAATGGGGGTTTGCATTTAAATTTTTAAAGTTGATGTGCCAAAAAGGCACTTTCCGTGAGCCGGTGTAGCCCAGATTCTAATCAGCACCTACAAATCTCCCACTGAATATGTGTGCCAAATTTCATCAAAATCAGTTCAGTAGTTTCGGCTGTAGCGTGTCCACAGACATACGGACAGACACACGGACAGACACACATTTTTCAAAAATAGGTTTTTTGGGTTCCTGGGACCCCGAAACGTAAAGATTTGATGTCAGTTCAATTTCGAATTTTTGATCGATTTTATATACTGCTCCGCCTGGAGCGTAGAAGTTAAAAAATAGGCAGAGGCTAATTCCAATTATCAAAACCATAATATTTTGCGGTCGAAATAAATTAGCTCTTAGAGGTCATCGTGAGGAAGGAAATTTAGCACAGCATTTTGAGGAAGTCGGTAAGAATGCTACAATGATAAGTGGGAAAATTCAAAATGACATAATATATGTAATTCGGGAGGAAATAAAATCTGATATAGTAAAACGGATAAACCAAGCTCAATTTTACACGCTGTTATTGGACAAAACAACCGATTGCTCAAAGAAGGAGCAGCTCACTATATGTATACGATATGTAGACCAGAATCAGGGACATTTTGTATTACGCGAAGATTTTATTGGTTTCCTTGAGCTTAAATCAACCACCGGCCAGGCAATTAAAGATGCAATTGAAAGAGGGTTAACAAACATGGGACTTGATTTTTCAAATTTACGCGGTCAAGGATATGATGGGGGTTCAAATATGTCAGGTCAATTTAGAGGTAAGTGTAATTTAGTCGAAAGTAATTTTGAAGAAGTACATAATATTTCTATTTGCTCGTCGCATTTTAGGGGTCCAAGCACTTATACAGGAACAGCAGCCTCTAGCGTTCTACATGCATTGCTTCAGTCATTCGGCATAGCTTTGACCTTGTTCAGTTTGCGCATTTCACCCCCACCCCAATCAACGTCAAAATCTTAAATGTCAACATACCACGTGTCGTATACCAAATGAAAGCCCTTGAAAAATGCTATTCACTGTTCTAAGTAGTTTGAGAATTTAACGAATCGTTTTCATGTTAGAGACAAAAATGCAATGTATTTATCAATTTAATATAAATTAGTAATCCGTGGAAAGTTTTGAAAAACTTGATGAACAATTTGTGGATATGTAACTGATTAGAATTAGAAGTCTAGCGAGTTTTATCCGTCATTAACTTTTTTGGAGCTTTAATTTTAGCTGTCCCACAGTGACCAACCAGAGGACCAACAGTAACCTATCCAAACAAAGCTAATAACGATTAAAGTCGCTAGACATCTAATCAGTCACATTTTTAGTCCACATATCAACAAATTTTTCATCGAGTTTTTCAAAACTTTCCACGGATTTCTAATTTATAGTAAATTAGAATACATTACATTTTTGTCTCTAACATGAAAACGGTTCGCTAAATTCGCAAACTACTTAGAACAGTGAATAGCTTCTTTCAAGATGATGTTAGTTGGGGTGGCGGTGACATACACAATCACTCCAAAATTCGAAATTAAGATAACACCATATCTTCACGTTTCAAGGTTACAGGATCACGAAAAAATGGTTTTAGAGATGAAACGGATATCCGGTTACTATCCGGTATCCGGCCTATCCGGCCCCTTTTCTACTATCCGGCCGGATACCGGATAGTGACCTGACATCCGGCCGAAGCCGGATACTTACTTCAAAAATAAAGAAGGCTACAAAATCAAATTTTTATTTTTAATTTTACAAGTTTAATATTTGAAATTTAATAGTGGCAGATTATGATGTATAAAATTTTTATGATTCAGCGATGCCATTGCACACTTGTACACAATTTTCTGGAGTTTTTAGATAAAATTGTATTGTACACCACCATAGTCACCACGCACGACCATTACTCTCTTTATCACCTGTTAGCATTTCCTTTTCACATATTTTTGCGCGCTTAATTCAAACCGTATAGTTGGCCAGTATCCGGCGGCCGGATATCCGGCTATCCGGCCAGAGCCTCGGCCGGATATCCGGTATCCGGCCAAACTCACTATCCGTTGCATCTCTAATACTTATGTGTTAACTTCACAGCGGGCTCCTTCTAATTTTATGGCAGTCCCCTAAGAATATCATTTACAACCTCTAGAACAGAGGGGTGAAATCTGCAGGTGCACAGGGCCGCACTAAGGGCAGAAATATGATGTTATTTGCAATACAGTAATTATGTTGGATAGGTAGCTATTATGTTTTAATACCTGGAATATTATGTCTAAGGGTTAATAGGTTAAATTAATCCGATGACCGAGTTCATTATTCCTCGAGCTATTCCTACAAATAATCAAATAATAAGTACTTACTGGTATCTATCGGGTGTCCCAAAAAAAACCGGACAAAATATTTTTGGGAATAAGTCTGCCATTTCTTAACCGATTTGGATGAGCGTGGTCTTAAATTAAAGCCAAAGAATCAGGCTTTCGACTGTATGAGAAACTGCGGCAGATGGCGCTGCCGTAGCAGTCCTATTGATACTTGCTTTAAAGGTTTATTTTAGCTGCATGGGGATTGGTCAGTCAACGACCAATCATTATGACACTCGAATAGCCTCGAATAGCCACAAAAGTGTGAGTCGGACATCGGTGCGAGGCAGTCGGTTTCGAGTTTGCGGCGATAATAATTACCGCATAGCGGCATTATCACGCGGAGTTTGAAATCGGGTCGCACCAAGCGGCAAAGAGTGTTAGTGAAAAAAGGGATAGTGATAAGAATTTAGTTTTTCTTCCTGTTGTGGCTGGGTTTTTGTGTTGCTGAGTATATCTGGGAAACATGAGCCTGTTGAATATGGAAGACGGGAACTACTCGACCGACGAGGGAAAACGTAGGAGGGAAGATGATGATGCATCATTTCAAAGAAGCAGAAAGTTATTTAGAACACCGGATAAAGTTGCAAAGGCGAAGGAGAGAGAAGACATCTCGGAAATGAAAAATATGATGAAAGTTATGATGCAAGGTATACAAGACCTAAAGGTGGGTCAGGAAAAATATGAAGCGGATATGAAGGCCTTACGAAAAGAAAATGCGGAATTAAAAGGCGAGATTGGAGTATTAAATATGCGAGTGAACAATCTGGAAAAAGAAAAAATAAAGAACAACTTGGTTATTGCCGGCTTTAAGATGGATTCCGAAGATAAGGATGTATTAAAAGAGGTAGTGAAGAACTTCTTTAAAACGCACCTGGGAATAAATAGTAAAATCAAAGAAGTCCGCAAAATTGGAACAAAGCGGGGTATAATAGAAATGGAGAATTTTGAGGAAAAGGTTAAAGTACTGGAAAATAAAGCTAAACTAAAGGTATTAAAGGATGAGACCGTCTTCATTGATTCTGACATGACAAAGCCCGATAGAGAAGTTCAAGCATACATAAGGAAAGAAGCCAAGAATTTGCGCGCAGAAGGAAAGACCATAAAGGTAGCGTATAAAAAGCTAATCATAAACGGAATAGTTTGGAAGTGGGATGAAAGAAGACAAGAACTAGTCGAAGCTGATCACCGGATCGAACCTGGCAACAATCTGGCAGCAAAAAACTAGTTGAAGTTCTAACGGAAACAATGATGACGGACTCGGCTACGAAAAAGGATAGGAGCAAAAAGGCATTCGTAGGAGAAAAAGATAAGTTGAATGTTAATCATAATAAGCATAGATTTAGCATCGGTACATGGAATGTAAGGGGGTTGAACAATAAGGAAATTGAACTTGAAGTTGAATTTATAAGGGCAAACCTAGATGTCCTGGTTGTAACAGAAACAAAAAGAAAAGGGCAGGGAATTGTCGACATGGAAGAGGAAACCAGAATGTGGTATAGCGGAGTGGAGTTCAACAAACATGCCAGTTCCGGCGTTGCGTGCCTGGTCAGAAGTAGCTTGGTAGAAAATGTAGTAGATTGGGAGTTTATATCGGACAGAGTTATGTATATGACGATTTCTGTAGAAGGCGAGATATACACAATAATAGGAGTATACGGCCCTGGAGAAAACGATTCTACAGATAGTAAAGAGCAGTTCTGGGAAGAGTTACACGATGCCATAGAGAGGAAAAAAGGAAAAGCGATTATTGTCGGAGATTTTAATGGAAGGGTAGGAATACAAGATGACGAGACAGTAGACGTGCTGGGGAAATTTGGAGAAGCGATCCGGAATAGCAATGGAAAGAGACTTATCGAATTCTGCCTGCTGAATAATCTGAAAATAGGAAACTCATTTTTTCAACATAAGAATATCCATCAATATACCAGATCTGGAAAGAGCGGAGATGAAATATCAATAATTGATTATGTGCTGATTGAAGCTGATGATCTGAAAAATGTCAAAGACATAAAAGTTAGGAGAGGATTTGAGATAGGCAGCGATCATTTTCTCCTAGCGGCGATCTTTAAAAGTGCGACAAAACGAAAAACGAAGACGGTCAAGGAAAAAGATATAACTGTTATAAACTTACAAAAACTAAAAGAAGAGTCCTATAAAGTGAGGTATCAGAGACGGATCGACCACGAAATAGAACGATGCAAGGCAGAACTGCAAACTGAGGATACTGAGAAGCTTTGGAAATATTTTAAGAATATTTGTTTGCGGGCCGCGGAGCAGGTGTGTGGAAGGAAAAAAGTCGCAAGTAGCAGAAAGCGAACCTCTTGGTGGACCGAAGCAATCAGAGAAGAAGTGAAAAGGAAAAAGTCACTATGGAAGAAATATTTAGCAAACAAAAATGTAGATACCTACACGGAATACAAGAAACAGAGAAAAAGGGCCAAAAAAACTATCGAGGACAGTAAAAAAGAGCAATGGGAAGAATTCGGAAGGAAAATGGAATTGGATTACAAGGGTAATCAAAAATTGTTCTACAGGGTTTTAAAGGGTATGAGGAAAGGACAACATCAAAAAGTAAGATATATTAGGGATAGAGAAGGCAAATTAGTTTGCAATGAGAAGGAAATGTTGGAGGTATGGAAGGACCATTTTAAGGATGTATTGGAAGGAGAGGAGGCTCTAGAACAGAGGACCAAAGAGATACACAGGAGCGAAGACGACGGGTCAGAAATAGATTACGAGGAAGTCAGGAAAGCAATCAAGTTGTGTAAGAGCGGGAAAGCTGGAGGAGTTGATGGCATTGTAATGGAAATGCTCAAAGCAATGGGAGAAAGTGGGACAACGCTGCTCCATAAAGTAATCAATGCAGCGTGGAAAAACAGAAATATCCCCAGAGACTGGGAGGTAGCAGTGATTGTGCCAATATTTAAAAAAGGCGATGCTACAAATTGTGATAACTACAGAGGCATCTCTTTACTGAGTTTGGCGGGAAAGATATACGAACGTATCCTTGAAAAAAGGTTGCGGGTGGAACTGGAGAATAAAATAGCGGATAGCCAACACGGGTTTAGGCCTGGTAGAGGAACACAAGACCTGATCTTCAGCCTGAGACAACTAGCAGCGAAAACCTTAGAACATAATAACGAATTGTACATGTGCTTTGTGGATCTGCATAAGGCCTTTGATAGTGTTCCGAGAGACAGAGTCTGGCAGTCTCTACGCAAAAGAGGAGTTACTGAGCATCTGGTGGAAGCGGTAGAGTCTATGTATGTCAACTGTAGGAACTTTGTGAGGACAGGCAACATGCATTCTAAAGAGTTCCTAACCGTTAAAGGAGTGAGGCAGGGAGGAATTTTGAGTCCCCTATTGTTTATAGCACTGATGGATGAGCTGGCTGGTGAAGTTGGGAAGGAAGTCCGCGGAGCAGCGGTCGGGGTTTGTAGGTTAGAACCAATAACAATAAGGGAACTGATATATGCAGACGATTTAGTACTGCTAGCTGAAAGTGAAACGCTGCTCCAAAAGACTTTGTCTGTGTGGAATAAAATACTGACGGAAAACAGGCTGCGAATCAACGTGAGCAAGACAGAAGCGATGGTGATATCAAAAGACGAGAGAACTTTGAATATTATGCTAGGTGATAACAAGGTAAAACAAGTCGAGAATTTCAAATACCTAGGAGTAAACATAGACCGACACGGGCAATTGGACTCAGAGCTGAACGCTAGGATTAGCAGTGCTACTAAGGCATATTACGCAATGGGGAAATCATTTTTCGGAAAAAAAGAGATCTCAAAGGCAACGAAGATCAAAGTTTTCAAGTCGGTTATTTGGCCAATTTTGACTTACGGTAGTGAATCGTGGATTTTAACGGAAAGGCAAAAAGCTAGAATCCAAGCATGCGAAATGAAAGTGTTGAGAAGGATTGAAGGAATAACTCGGCGAGACAAAATAAGGAACGTGGAAGTGAGAAGAAGGCTCAAGGTCGACTCGGTTTTGAACATAATAGAGAACGGTCAGTTGCGGTGGTTCGGGCATTTGGTGCGAATGTCAGACAACAGATTAGTGAAACGTGTTTGGGAAATGGGTGTGTGCGGAAAAAGATCGAGGGGAAGACCTAGAGTGACGTGGAACACGGGTGTGGTGATATCTCTGTCTAACAGAGGTCTGAACTGGGGAACCGCCAAGACACTGGCCAGAAATAGAAAGGAGTGGAAGAAATTCCATCAGAGGGAGCTTCCAGAGGAAGGCTCCAAACCTCGACACCCTGGTGGGGTATAAGAGGTCGAGATTAAGAGATTAAGTAAGAATAGCCTTGAAGACCTTTCTTTCTTGTTCAAAAATCCTTTTTTAGAAGTCGATTTGGCTTAAGCATTCATTTTCTGTAATTTTTTTAAAAAATGTGTTTTTGAGTATTTTCACGGATTAATGGCCATGACCAAAGAACAGTAATGCATATAAATCTTAATTTTCAGTAATAAATGAACGAATAGGGTGAAAACAATGGCGCGGATGCCAGTGGGGGGCAACTGAACAGTTATCACTGAAAATTAAGCCCTATGTGCATCAATGTTACTTTAGTCATGGTTATGGAAGCATGAAATTACGCAAAAACACTTTTTTTTAGAAAAATCACAGAAAATTAATGCTTACGCTAAATGGACTTCTGAAAAAAGATTTTTTAAGAAAAAAGAAAGATCTTCAAGGCTATTTGGGCCTCATAACCATTGGTTGTTGCCCGACCAATCCCCACGCACCTAAAATAAGCCTTAAAGACAAGTATCAATAAGGCTACTACAGCAGCGCCATCTGTCGACGTTTCTTGCAAAGTTCGAAAGCCTGATTATTTAGCTTTAATTTAAGACCAAGTCTATCCAAATCGGTTAAGAAATGGCTGACCTATTTCAAAGACTATTTTGTCCGGTTTTTTTGGGACACCCGATATGTAACAAATTTAAGTCATCGTCTTATTAAGGAGGATTGATTATTTTACCCCGTTTCGTTAGTAAATAATGGAAGTAAAAACTATATACCTATACCGGGTGATTCAGTTTGGTATTCGCCCCCCTGTAACTTTTTTATTTCAAGAGAAAAATTTATGAAACCATATATATTTGTTAATCGCATGACAAACTCTATTAAATGACGTAATTAAATCTTCAATATGATGACATATGTCAAAATGACGATAGTCAATTTTTTTTCTCCAAATGACATGCTGTATATTTCTTAGCGGATTCTTGTAGACATTTGTTTTCTACATTCAATTATGTAAAAAAAGTCTACACTTTTACTAGAAAAATTCTGAAAAAAAAATTGATTTGATTAGGCATAATTTGAAAGTATCTTGTCAATAAAAGTAGTTAGCCATGGAAAAAATTGAATTATAGTGTAGTCTAAGTCACTCACATCGCAAGGACCGTAGTTTCTCAAAGAATTATTATTACTTACCCTTTTAATAACAATAATACCCCATTTACCTTATAACTAGTGAATAACAATAACATTATTACTATTAACGATCTAACAGGTAAATCAATTATAATTTTTGAAAAACAGGACCCTGCGTGTGAGGGCGACATTAGGCAACACCATAATTCAATTTTTTCCACGGCTCACTACGTTTATTGACAAGAAACTTTCAAATTATGCCTAATAAAATAAATTTTTTTTCGGAATTTTTCTAGTGAAACTGTGAACTTTTTTTACATAATTAAATGTAGAAAAAAAACGTCTACAAGAATCCGCTAAGAAATATACAGCATGTCATTTGAAGAAAAAAAGTTGACAATCGTCATTTTGACATAATGTCATCATATTGACGATTTATTGACGTCACTTCATGGAGTTTGTCATGCAATTTACAAATATATATGGTTTTATATATTTTCCTGTTGCAATAAAATAGTTACGGGGGGGCGAATACCAAATTGAATCACCCGGTATACCATGAAATTTGATTAATGAAAACCAATTTTTCATATCAGCACACGAAAGGTGTTTAAATTCTGTATCTGAAAATGTATATAATGTATTCCCCCTTAGCGCCTTTTTGGCATAAAATTAGAAAATTCCAAATTTCGAAGGAAACTAAATAACACGCTAAGCCCAATTTCATGGTTGATATGCCAAAAAGGCATTTGGTATTTGCGGATTGGGAAGGAAATTAATTGGGCTCACCAGAAGGCCAACGCTAACCCCTATACCTGAATAAAATCCGCTCAGTAGTTTCCGAGAAATCGTGCTCATAGACGTATTGTCGAGCTCAAGTTATAGTAAGGGCCTGGGGCAACGGCAATTAGCATCCCGCTGGCACTATCCTACCGTTTCTGGCAGATTAAGCAACCCCATTGTAAATTTTCTTTCAACACCTGGTAAACAAGTGCCAATGACTGCACAGGATCGGACGTGCTGAACTGCTGATGAATTTTAATTTATTACTGGCACCAATTATTAGATTATATGGCAGTGGCGATAACTTAAAATGGTTTTTACTTCCATTATTTACTAACGAAACGGGGTAAAATAATCAATCCTCCTTAATAAGACGATGACTTAAATTTGTTACATTGTAGCAATCTGGTTTTTGAGCCGCCACCCTTCATACCCCTAGGGGTATAATTGGTTGCCTAATCAGAAAACAAACAGGAGGGGTTTCTTTAAATAACAACATTATTTGTTTTAACTGCTTTATTTTGTACAAATTAGCAAATTTACCTCTGAGGAATCCGGCACTTTGATTCCTTAAATGTCGTCTCGTCGTTCCAGCCACCCTTCCGGTTTATAACCCTTGATTCAGATTGCACTGCCACCATCCTTCTAGTCTCCGATAGTTTTTAATCTGCAGCTCACCAGTATTCAATTTTTCCAGCTCAAGGCAGCTGAACATTTTTCTTTTCATCCCCGATGTCCCCTTTTGCCTTCCCTAAAACGAAATTTAATTAACCAGAGTTTTCCCGAGTTTTCTGGAAATAGTGGCACCAACAGATGGCGCCAGCTGTTTGACAGTCGAGGGGTCGTGATCGCTTTTACCGACGGTGTAGAAGCCTCCTTTGTAACAAAAATGTGACGGGCTGAAAATTCCAGAATCCCGTTTTTTTCTTGACCTGGAGAAGCCATCCGGTAGT
This sequence comes from Pycnomerus fuliginosus, assembly GCA_963924575.1. Taxonomy (NCBI): domain Eukaryota; kingdom Metazoa; phylum Arthropoda; class Insecta; order Coleoptera; family Zopheridae; genus Pycnomerus; species Pycnomerus fuliginosus. The sequence continues at coordinate 29,724,629 of OZ004621.1, forward strand.
GCCGAAGGTGCGGATTTGTCCTACTAGCTTTGAGGATTGATGTCCCACTTTTTTGAAGGCATTTTTTGGTTTCAAGCAGGATCAAGCCAACGTGTTTTTGAGGTTAGATCTGATAGATTTAACTAGAGTTTTCTTAATTACGACCCCAGAAAAGAGGTGAGTCTGTTTATTTCTTGGCACATGCAGTGAGTAATTTCCTGTTTAATACAGGGTCGTTTTTTCTGGATTTAACATCCACCGTCGATTTTTCGTCGATTGAAGTTGGGTGCCTTTTTTGTTCTTCATCGAGGAGTCTGAAAGTCAGGTTCCTGGTTCCTCTGCGTTGACGGAGGCGTTCTATGTCCTGTACCCCTCCAAGGAATAGAGCCTTTTTATCTCCCCGAGAGTTTCAGTTGTGCTGTGCAGCAGAAATCTCCCTTCCACATCTCCGACCCAATTTGTAATCACTGCCACTACACCGAGGACCTACACCGAAGAAACAGGCCAAATAATTATTTTCCTAAGTTCTCCTTTTATTTAAAGAAAGCGATGAGTTGCTGTAGTTAATTTTTGCAAGGATAACTTTGATCCTTTATTGGATTTTATTTCATATTTGTTTTGCCTTCAACCGCCCTCAGTGGTTGACCATTTCTATATATCTCCATTTAAGTTACTTTGTCAGGGTTACTCGCTTTCCTTTTTGTTTTGCGCTTATTTTCAATAGGTTGTTGTTTAAAATTACGCTGCGGAGTATAGCTATACAGCAACAGCGGTTCTTAGTTTTTTTTGTCATATGCGCTGGGTTTCAAGGTACCCCCTTTCGACAAAGTTTCTTTTTATTTACACTTCGTGTTTTTACTTTTGTAAATAATTTTTAATACACTTTTTGTTAAATTTCTTCGTTTTGTATTTCGTCCCTTCCTCCTTCGTTGAAGATAGTGTCCAGTAAGTTTCATCGCCGGTGCCAAAGCTTGTCAACTCAGTCGGTAACTACTGGTAGTGCGCTCCAAGTTACCTGGCGCCCAAATAATCATTTTTTAATCGAACCACGACTCGCTCCCAAACACCCATCTGAGCAACGCGCGCTACAACATATCGGGTGTCCCAAAAAAAACCGAACAAAATATTCTTTGAAATAGGTCAGCCATTTCTTAACCGATTTGGATAGACTTGGTCTTAAATTAAAGCTAAATAATCAGGCTTTCGAACTTTGCAAGAAACGTCGACAGATGGCGCTGCTGTAGTAGCCTTATTGATACTTGTCTTTAAGGCTTATTTTAGGTGCGTGGGGATTGGTCGGGCAACAACCAATGGTTATGAGGCCCAAATAGCCTTGAAAATCTTTCTTTTTTCTTAAAAAATCTTTTTTCAGAAGTCCATTTAGCGTAAGCATTAATTTTCTGTCATTTTTATAAAAAAAAGTGTTTTTGCGTAATTTCATGCTTCCATAACCATGACTAAAGTAACATTGATGCACATAGGGCTTAATTTTCAGTGATAACTGTTCAGTTGCCCCCCACTGGCATCCGCGCCATTGTTTTCACCCTATTCGTTCATTTATTACTGAAAATTAAGATTTATATGCATTACTGTTGTTTGGTCATGGCCATTAATCCGTGAAAATACTCAAAAACACATTTTTTTTTTAAAAATTACAGAAAATGAATGCTTAAGCCAAATCGACTTCTAAAAAAGGATTTTTGAACAAGAAAGAAAGGTCTTCAAGGCTATTCGAGTGTCATAATGATTGGTCGTTGACTGACCAATCCCCATGCAGCTAAAATAAACCTTTAAAGCAAGTATCAATAGGACTGCTACGGCAGCGCCATCTGCCGCAGTTTCTCATACAGTCGAAAGCCTGATTCTTTGGCTTTAATTTAAGACCACGCTCATCCAAATCGGTTAAGAAATGGCAGACTTATTCCCAAAAATATTTTGTCCGGTTTTTTTTGGGACACCCGATAGATACCAGTAAGTACTGTACTGAGACAATACAGTCCTTTTTGTTGTGCAAATTATTATCGCGAAGCAGAAAGTAAATTTGCACTTACCTTGATCGGCTGGTAGCTAAGACCTCCAACTAGTGGACCCACGTTGTGTTTATTTTTGTTTTTTTTTCTTTTCAATTGTAACCCAAAATTCTTTGAAGTAGCCCAGGTGATAAACGGCAAGAAATTAGACAAAAATTCGCTCTAACAATCAGGTTTATTATAAAAGAAATGAAAATGTCGACTGGTATACAAGCGGTGAGCACTTAATTCTACCTAAACGCATGAACTGGACATATTGGCTTTTCGTTGAGGTATTGCATCATAAATGAAGGCCTAACTTAGGACCATTTTAAGAGTGTTAATTAATTGTTACATCTGGCGTACAATTCTGCATAGAACTTCCACTGAATGTTTTGTTTCGTCTTTCGTTAGCTCAAATATGGAAAATTTGGTGTATGAACGCCAACAAGAAATGCAAATATGCGGTTAAGTTAGTAACCGCAATAAGGACGAACTCAGCATTAACAATTTCAGATTGAAATCTACCTTCCCGTTCTAACTTGTGATAGGACTGCCCTACACTCAGAGTTTGAGACACTTAAATTTGGTATTTACAACGTCCTGGGACGATGAAAGCCTTCGCGAGCTCGTTATTTTACGCTAGCAGAAAGGAAAACCCACAAATGCGATTACGCTTGCACAAACGACGCCCCCGAACGGTGCAAAAGGTTCCGGAGTTTTCCGGAGGCCTAATCGAACTACCCAAGGCAGGAACAGCCCGTACCGACAAGTACGCGATCAAGCAGGTGACGCAAGGCACTTCGCATAGTTACTGCAACATCTACATTCTATCATCTAACTACCAAGCCACGAGAAACGCGAAATCCGCGAACAACCGCCTATTCTCATATTATTCACCACCTCCCATCTTTAAGGTGGTTTTCTTGCTTTTCCTTTTGTCTTTGTTTGTGAGAGGAGGTAGAGAGAGCCGGGGTCACTAACTCTTTTTACATCCGGCCATCTTTTTAATATGCCACCCTGCCGCTTCATTTCTGGAATTGTTTAAGTATAACGAAATCGGCGGCAAAGTGCCCATTGTCAAACCTGAACAACAAAATGGAATAGCTACGATTTGGGGGTAGTAATTAGATTAAAATATGGTAACTGCGACAGAGTCCGGAAGAACCGTTGACCCTCAAAGTGGCAGAGAACCCGGAAGCAACCGTTGGTTCCTCAAAGTGGCGGAGAACCCGGAAATGACCGTTGGTTCCTACTTATTTAATTACGCCCGGAGATTACCGTTGGCGGGTAGAAGTATCCCCAAATCGAAACCAAATCCTAATACCCAAATTTGTTCCTTTGAATTATTTTTTCTTTAATCGGTAAAATCCTCGGTTAATGTGCAAAACGAGCTCCATTCATGTTTTGATTATTGGGGAGTAAAAATCTCTTTCTTTTTTATGCTCGCAACCGGGAGTAAGGAACTGCAAATTTATTTATTTTTTTGACTGAATTAATGACGTGAAATGACGAGTTAATGCTGAGATGCCCGAAACTTAATTTTGATTCCGTTTAATGAAAGTGAGTTGAATTAATAAATTTGGAAAGTTGACGAAATTAAATCGGCGAAATTTTATGTGATGCGATGAAACAAACATCAAACCATACAATCAGAACATACCTGTAATGGTTGTAGAACACTATCACAGAATAATAATCAAAATAATCCAAATTGCTAGGAACTCGCGACTGGTTCTTTACGAAGTAAAAACGGGAAAAAACTAACTAACTCTTTTCGGTTTGCATCCCTTTTACGTATTTGGTAGTCTTCCAGAACACCCCCGCTCTAAGCTTGTAATTCTCGTCCTTATGCTGGACGCAATTTAGGCGGTACGCGGAATCTTGGAAGGGATGACTTGGAAATTTCAAAGGAACCAATGAGACCTAAGTCGGCTGTTTAATTATGAAATTATTTGACTTAAATCCTAGTCAATTTGTATCTGATTAATTCACTTCCCTCAATTGAATTGATTTCGCCAGGTAGTACCTGTGCGAGACACCTCAATTGCCATATAAACCCCAAATGGATTGTAAATTTAGATAATTTAGTTAGCGTAAGCTAGGGAAATGATTGCCTTTGATTTTGATAGATTCTGAATTCGTTGATTATGGATATTAATGCATTTGAATAGCCAGTGGTAGTTCGTACAGCTAACGCCAGATGGTGGTACTCAAATTCGTGAAATTTACTTGATGCAATATCCTAAAATCTGAGAAGTTTACTGGAAAGGGTATTACCGCTGGTACGGCATAGATGTCCCTATCAGTGCTACAATGTATTTAAATCCTAATTTATGAACAAATAACAACTTCCCTGGCTGAAATCTAGTTGCAAACAATAAAACATGTACAGATTTAAGTTAGCCAATTATCTGCATAAACTTCTCGCTGTTCGTACCTGGCTAAGGTAGTAGTGTTGCGTAAACGCGGTCTACCTGGAGTTTAGCTCGGTTTACCTGCGCATCTATTGAACAAAATATGCAAAGGACTCCGTTTCTCACGCAGTGACAATTATAACAATTTAATTTTAGTTAAACATTTTCCAAATTCTTAGAAATTACATGTGCATTTCAAGTTAACGAACCTTTTCGAAAGCGTGTCTAATTAAAGGGATGGCCTGTCTCCAAACGGCCCCAGTTCAATGCGTTTTCTACAATTCTATATCCACCCCGTGGCGTGGGATATGGCTATGAAGCAATTTAACTCTTTTTAACGCGTGACAAGTAAATATGTTTCTTTCCAAAAATCTTACAATTTAACAAAAAATATTGCTCTTACAATGGCACAACTTGCCTTCTCCGAAAGAGTAGAAAGTTGACCGTCAATACCCTAATATTTTAAGTTATAAATCGGAGGCTGTCGCAGCCAAAAAAATGCCGTAATGTACAGATGTGAGCAAATACTATTTAAATATGGCAAACGATTAATTAAACAAATGATACCTGATGGGCGCAGCGCAGTATACTTATTATTTGATACCACCAACTGTGTAGGAATAGCTCGAGGAATAATGAACTCGGTCATCGGATTAATTTAACCTATGAACCCTTAGACATAATATTCCAGGTATTAAAACATAATAGCTACCTATCCAACATAATTACTGTATTGCAAATAACATCATATTTCTGCCCTTAGTGCGGCCCTGTGCACCTGCAGATTTCACCCCTCTGTTCTAGCGGTTGTAAATGATATTCTTAGGGGACTGCCATAAAATTAGACGGAGCCCGCTGTGAAGTTAACACATAAGTATTAGAGATGCAACGGATAGTGATTTTGGCCGGATACCGGATATCCGGCCGAGGCTCTGGCCGGATAGCCGGATATCCGGCCGCCGGATACTGGCCAACTATACGGTTTGAATTAAGCGCGCAAAAATATGTGAAAAGGAAATGCTAACAGGTGATAAAGAGAGTAATAGTCGTGCGTGGTGACTATGGTGGTGTACAATACAATTTTATCTAAAAACTCCAGAAAAGTGTGTACAAGTGTGCAATGGCATCGCTGAATCATAAAAATTTTATACATCATAATCTGCCACTATTAAATTTCAAATATTAAACTTGTAAAATTAAAAATAAAAATTTGATTTTGTAGCCTTCTTTATTTTTGAAGTAAGTATCCGGCTTCGGCCGGATGTCAGGTCACTATCCGGTATCCGGCCGGATAGTAGAAAAGGGGCCGGATAGGCCGGATACCGGATAGTAACCGGATATCCGTTTCATCTCTAATAAGTATGCACACAGACATTTTTTAAAAACCATTTTTTCGTGATCCTGTAACCTTGAAACGTGAAGATATGGTGTTATCTTAATTTCGAATTTTGGAGTGATTGCGTATGTCACCGCCACCCCAACTAACATCATCTTGAAAAAAGCTATTCACTGTTCTAAGTAGTTTGAGAATTTAGCTAACCGTTTTCATGTTAGAGACAAAAATGTAATGTATTCGAATTTACTATAAATTAGAAATCCGTGGAAAGTTTTGAAAAACTCGATGAAAAATTTGTTGATATGTGGACTAAAAATGTGACTGATTAGATGTCTAGCGACTTTAATCGTTATTAGCTTTGTTTGGATAGGTTACTGTTGGTCCTCTGGTTGGTCACTGTGGGACAGCTAAAATTAAAGCTCCAAAAAAGCTAATGACGGATAAAACTCGCTAGACTTCTAATTCTAATCAGTTACATATCCACAAATTGTTCATCAAGTTTTTCAAAACTTTCCACGGATTACTAATTTATATTAAATTGATAAATACATTGCATTTTTGTCTCTAACATGAAAACGATTCGTTAAATTCTCAAACTACTTAGAACAGTGAATAGCATTTTTCAAGGGCTTTCATTTGGTATACGACACGTGGTATGTTGACATTTAAGATTTTGACGTTGATTGGGGTGGGGATGAAATGCGCAAACTGAACAAGGTCAAAGCTATGCCGAAACATGTCCCCCTCAATACCAAGGAATCTGTCGAAAACCGCAAGTCGATATCTTATTCCGGTCAAAAGTTATTACGACTGGATTGTCTTGAATGGGCCACCCGGTATATTGACAAAAACTTAGTTGACGTCTGTAAGGTAACCTACAAATTTAATTTTTCTGCAGCTTTATTGTGTCTCCAAGGAAATTCAACACTATTATTTTGATTCATAGAACCCATTTTTTAAGTTTGTTGGCAAAATTTTGTCATACTTATCCTGTACGAAGGAAGTTCCCACTAGGCCTGCGACTTTTAATTGATATATCGATATATCGAAGTGTGTTATCGATCGATATACCGAAATATCGATATATCCATAACATATCGATATACCGGTATATCGATAATCGGTGTCCCATATATCGATACATACATGGTGTTGCAATGAAAAGTAGCCACCCCAAATATTTTGTAAACCAAATAAAACATGAAAATTCGCTCGGACAGGTCGATTTTTATTTGGAGGGGGACACTTAAATCCATGTTTGACGAAATTTCATAACTCACCCCCTAACCTCCCTAACCTACCCCCACTTCAAAATTTTAAATGGCAACCGCCCACTTGCGATACATCATTTAATAGCTAATTTCATTGCCAATCTTACGCTGTAATAATTTTTGATATCTGTGCAACTCTAGCGCCCTCTATGGTCAAATTTTAAATTACATTAAGGCTCTTTGTGATACATCATTTGAAAGGGTTTGAAATTCTCTGTAAACTGACGCAAGAATTTTTTAAATCCATTCATTCGTTCAAAAGTTACAGCCTAAACTTGAAGGATTTCTAGGCCCAGAAGCAGCTCATGTCTTTCAATGTAACTTTTGAACGAGTGGGTGGATTTCAAAAATTCTTGCATCAATTTGCAGAGAATTTCAAACCCTTTCAAACGATGTATCAAAGAGCCCTAATGAAATTTAAACTTTGACCATAGAGGGCGCTAGAGTCGAACAAATATCAACAATTGTTGCAGCGTCAGATTAGCAATGAAATTAGTTTTCAAATGATGTATCACAAGTGGAGGGTTGCCATTTAAAATTTTGAAGCGGGAGTAGGTGGAGATTAGGGGGTGCTTTTTGAAATTTTGCCAAGCATGGATTTAAGTGTCCCCCACCAAATAAAAATCGACCTGTCCGAGCGAATTTTCATATTTTATTTGGTTTACGAAATACTTGGAGTGGCTACTTTTCATTGGAACACCCTGTATAATGAATGACACTTCTGAAGTTCTGACTTCTTTTAAATGGGCTAACATTGAAATGAATTGACAAAATTGAGGAATCTTTGCGTATACGTCTTGGGGATATCAATATTTTCGTGCAGTGTATAAACAATTAGTATATAAACAATTTAGGCACGTGATGGTAGGAATTACTATACTTATTTAATCGACTTGCAAAAAATTGGACATCACAACACAACTGATAAGTGGTTGTTTTACAAAGCACCCTTGGGCCCTAATGTCGTTTATTTCAAATCCTACGTTATTTTCCAGGGCACAACGTAAACAATAATGCTTGAGGGCTCCAATCCAATCGATTCAATCAATAATTGATTTCAATATTAACTAACTAACATCAAGAAACTACAGAAAAAGGTCGATTACCTATAATACCACAGTAACGATATCGATACAATTGTATAGGTACCGATATGTCGATATATCGATAAATCAGCATATTTAGTTGTCGGGATATCGGTATATCGATATATCTGTATATTTAGTTATCGGCATATCGATATATCGATACATCGGTATATCGATACAATTTTAAATATCGATAATCGATATTCAAATTCCGATATCGCACAGCCCTAGTCCCCACATTTCGTTTTTTTTGTAAAAGAATTTCTTCTAGGCGCTGTATTTCGGAAAGTATTTTATCGTGGAAGATTTTTCTCAGGACCTTTTTTTTAGTTTAAGATTTGTCGTAAAATCAACGGTTAACTAGATGTTCTCAAAAAAGCTCGTTGCGGAGCTTTCCTTCCATGGCAATGCGGAGCGCAAACCTCGCTGGAGGGTGGTACACTCATAACAGACTTTAAATAAGTCTAAATTATTATGATAAATATAGGCACCTATCTAAATTATGCATTAATAGTCGAAAACTTTACGTGCGCGTTTTGGGACACCCTGGGTATAATATGCGAATTATTCCCTCTCTCTGTCTGCATGTTTATTTACAATGCAAACCGAAAAATTTTTTAGATAAACCAAAGTGATAAACCCGAAGGTGATTATAATCCATTAGTGGTTTACCAGCGACAATGGTAAGTTCATTTTGCTTTATATTTTTTAAAATTCAAGCCGACTTCATAATCATGTTGAAGAACCCACAATAATTTACCGTGACTATGAGATAGGTTCACACACTATTAAATAATCGTTTTATTTATGTATTCTTTGAAATTAAACTTTGCAGTGCACTATAAACTACATTCAAGCTTCAATTTTCGATGCCACCATTGATGTCCCGCTGGTACATTGTATCAGCGAGGACATCCATATGGATGCCGGCCTCGCCTACGAAATTGCGTAAGTTAGTCAAATTATTAAAAACCTGACAAAATTTCGGTGGTTAAAAAAAAAGCAATTATTTTCACAAACTTTGTTCTTGCAGCCACAGGTACGGGTTGGACAATTTTAGGGCAGCCCAAGCAAAAAAACCCACCCCTGTTTGCCATGGAGGAGGCGGGGAGGACCATAATAAATTTGGTGACAAAGACCACCTATAGAGAGCTCCCTACCATAGGTGCTTCGCCAAATTGGCGGAGCACCTCAAAGAAAAAAAGATCCAGCATATCGCCATGCCCAAAGTAGCCGCGGGGTTGGATAGACAAAACTGGGACACGGTTTTGTCGCACATCACCACCACCCTCGGTTCGGATGTGGTGGTCGATGTGTACTCATTCAACCCGTCCAGAAATTAGTAAGTATCTGGTCAACTAATACAACTCTGCATTTTAAAGTAATACTAACTAACTATTAATTACCTAAAACTTTCAACGGTTGAAAATTTTAGGGTGTGACTTAATAAAATGTAATCCCTTATTAATACTGTGGATGCAAGCTTTCAAATATCGGACTTCTGCTCATATGTAACATAGACTTTACTTTATACGGGGTTGTCATAAATTATAACAGTAGACACCTACGATGCTTCATTTATTTATAACGACCCTGTATTTTGCTAATATACCTAATAATATACCTAATTTAAAAAGAAGAGCATACTGCTACGGCACTTAAAACAATGTAAATATCACTTTGGGTATAATTTAATATGGGTACATATTGTAAATCTGCTGAAATCGAAAATCACACATACTTGCTCAACTTGTCTTGGTCAACAGCAATCCAATCCAGCGGCAGGGCGGTCCCAAGCGGACGAGGCGGACGAGGCGGCCCACCAGTGGTTCAATTCTGACAAATTGCGGCCAAAACAGGCCAAAGTAATAAGATTTTTAAGAAGTTTTTTTCAAGTCTCATTGCTCTAGCTTGGCTATACTGTATCTAAACGGCCCTCGAAGACAGATCTGGAGGTCAGATTGCCACTAGTTTATTATTTTTCCAAACGAAATCCATTTTAATGTGCTGTCACCAAAAATTGAACACTGAGTTGGGCGATGTCTATTGCCCCCTAATAGTCAAGTATTCTGACAACAAACGATAAATTCCTTAGAAAGCATAAATTGAGTAATGTAATATGGCATACTGAATTTTTTCTATGCCATTCAAATTATATTAAAAGAACAGCGCAAAAAAATTGCTCCTGTTTCAAATCTATTTGTTTACATAACTTTAAATAACTTTTACCCCCCAAGGCCCCTTGTCCACAAATGGGCATGAGGTGAAAGCCTGACTTGTATTTTGTCAGCCTGGATGAATTTTACGTGCGACTATCTGCTACCCAACTATCCAACTATCCAACTTATCTCTGCACCATTGCTAACTTTGTTAATACTGAAGTTACAGAATCGGTTAAATTAGCAAAAAATTGTATTTTTTACGCTGATTACGATGGTGAAGTCAAAAAAGCGAAACAACTTCGCATTCCTTACATAATCACCAAAACGATATTTTTTAAATGGAACATCCCACATATATTCGGTTTGTTGAAAAGGTATCATAATTCTAAACAAAAAAGTTTATATGCATTATGTTCCTAAAAACAAAAGTAAACTATGTAACGGGGTAAGAAAGTATGTAACTTTTAATTAATAATACTGGACACGAGAAAAAGGCAATCTGTAAAACTAAAATTGACAAGAAATTACTAGCAAAAATGTAAATCTTTCTGACCTCTCCAGATAAACTAATATTAATTTTTATCACTTCCAAAGCCATCTTTTGCCAATAGAAAAATTATGACAGGTTGTAAATTTGACGTTAAAAGTACATAAGGCATATGAACTTTTCTGTTTAGAATTATGATACCTTTTCAACAAACCAAAAATATGTGGGCTGTTCCATTTAAAAAAAATATCGTTTCGGTGATTATTTCACGAATGCGAAGTTGTCTTGTTTTTTGACTTCACCATCGTAATCAGCGTAAAAAAATGCAATTCTTTGTTAATTTTACCGATTCTGTAACTTCAGTATTAACAAAGTTAGCAATGGTGCCGAGATAAGTTGGAACAGCCTGTATATGGGAAAATAAGACCCTTGATATTTAAAAATATTAATACAAAAGTAAGAACTAAGTAAAACAATCAGGGATTAACTCAAGTGACGAATCTGTCTTCATGGCCTCTCTAGTACCCATTGCAATTCATGCGGAGACCTCCGAGAAAGTATGGCAGAACCCTCATCCCTCATCAACTAGTTACTGTCGGCCAATTAGCTTCGAATATATGAAAGAGACACCCAGAAGTACCCTTTTGCTTGTTGATGACATTAAGAAACTAATTTCGGAACTTGTACCGACACGGATTAAAACAGCAAATGGCAAGAGTATTTTCGTCACGCATAATTTGATAATGTCCATGTTAGATGGAAAAGTATGCCAGGTTTTGACGGGTACCTCATCAAGCTCTTGCTGCACGATATGCGGGGCGAAGCCATCAGAGATGAACCACTTGGATAAGATTAAAAGGAAAACGCCAAATGAAGACTCATACAAGTATGGGCTATCTAATCTGCATGCGTGGATTAGATGTATGGAATGTCTCTTAAATATATCGTATCGAATGTCATTCAAAAAATGGTCGGCTCGAATCCCTGAAGATAAGGAAGCTTTAAAAACAGCCAAAGTAGATATTCAGAAAAAATTTCGCAAAACCCTTGGCTTAATAATTGATATGCCTCAGCAAGGAGCTGGTACCTCTAATGACGGCAATACTGCCAGGAGGTTTTTTGCTAACAGCAAGTTGACGGCTGAAATTACTGGTATGAACGAAGAACTCATTAAACATTTCTCGGTGATTCTACAAGTGATATCGTGTGGTAAGGCAGTAGATTCAAAAAAATTCGAACGGTATGCACATAATACTATGAAATTGTACTTGAGAGATTATAGTTGGTACTACATGCCCTCTTCTGTTCATAAGTTACTATTTCATGGCAGCAGAATAATCGAATCAGCTTGCCTTCCCATAGGTCAACTGAGCGAAGAGGCTGCTGAAGCAAGAAACAAAGATTGCAAGAGAATAAGGGAACATAATTCCCGCAAATGCTCTCGAATTGCCAACACTGCAGATATCCTTCATGGATTGCTAATGTCGTCAGACCCCTACATAACCCGTCTGAGAAACACATGGACGAGGCAACACTCGGAATTATCAGATGACGCAAAATCTCTTCTAAAATAAGTTGTTGTATTTGATCATAATTATATGGTATAGTTTTGTGGCATACATAATTTTCAATTTGTTAATTTGACCTTGTTGAGAACTACTCGAAACCATAATAGATATCTACACAAAGCCAAACTAAAAAATCTGATGATGATAATAATAATAATAATAATTTATTCGCCCGGTAGGGGGGACATGACATATATTGGGGATGTGCCCATGGGGACATGTTTGCATTTTCCTGGGAATATTCGCCTATAAGGTACCACTATGTACACATGCTAACATGGGAATTTTTCTATTTTCCACCACCATAGCTCACCCCCTAGGGTACTTAGAATTTTTAGATTATTTTCCCTAAAATCCTAGGAACCTAAGTAATATACTCCCAAGGTTTGAAAATTTTCTATAATATTTTCCTACTTTCAACCCTATATTGCAGCCCCTAGGACACTAAGAATTTTTTAATTATTTTTCCTAAAATCCTAGGAACCTAAGTAATATACTCACGAGGTTTGAAAATTTTCTCTAATATTTTCGAATTTTCAACCTTATATTATAGCCACTAGGGCACTAAGAATTTTTTAATAATTTTTCCTAAAATTCCTGTCATTTGAAGACTACGCTCCGAAAATTTCGGAGTTTTGACCGCAATTTGCCAATTTTGAACCACTGTGGCGGCCGAGGCGGCAAACGGGGTGGCAGGCGTGGAGTTTCCATACTCCAGGCCATCGCCACGCTTCTTGGTAATTAATACCTATATAGTAAACGAATGAAAGGTAGAATTTAAATAATTTTTTTTTATTTTTATATTATATAAATTCAAGTTTAATTTGTAATATTTGTTAATTTTGGAAATTAAGATAATTAAAGGTAAAATTTAAATTTCTTTTTTTTTTTAATTTTTACAAAACTTATACAGTGTGTCTCATTTTAACTGGAACGACCGAAATATTTCGGTTAATCTTAACCGAATCAATGCGTTCTTTTTTTCTGCATGTAGAGCTCCAAAATCTGTACCTACGTGATACTTCATTTTTTTATAGACCGCAATCCCAGCCTACTGCGATTTAATAAAGAGGCCAAAAATGACGAAATCGTATGAGGCATTTTTTTATCGAAAAATTTTTTAAGGAAAAGTTGCTCAGGATGGCTCCAAATGGCTAAATCCGAAATTTCAGGAAAAAATAAAAATGTTGAATTTCTTGAGGAAGAATCACTAAATAACGAAAAGTTCAATATTTTTCCAACATAATGGGTGCTGTGACATAAAAAAACAATTGAAATGAATTGATTTGACATTTGCTATCGGCTATGGATGGATAAAACTTAACAATCGCAAAAAAAATTGAAATTATTAAGATAGTGTAAGATTTTCGTTTTTCTTAACAATTTCAAGGGACACCCCAACTACTAATCTGTTGCAATGTACCACAAACAGCAAACATATGCGCTTCCATTGTTTTTTTATTTCACATCACCCGTTATGTTGCAAAAATATTGACGTTTTCGTTATTTTATGATTCTTCCTCAAGAAATTCAACATTTTTATTTTTTCCTGAAACTTCGGATTTAACCATTTAGAGCCATCCTGAGCAACTTTTCTTTATAAAATTTTTCGAAAAAAAAATGCATAATACGATTTCGTAATTTTTGTCCTCTTTATTAAATCGCAGTAGGCTGGGGTTTCGGTTTATAAAAAAAGTTGAGTATTACGCAGGTGCAGATTTGGAGCTCTACATGCAGAAAAAAAGAACGCATTGATTTGGTTAAAATTAACCGAAATATTTGTGTGGTTCCAGCGGCTACTCTAATTTAAAAAACTTATAGCTTGAAAGTTGTAGACCATCAATCGCTGATTTCAAAAGGCATCACAAATTTAAATTTTGGTTAAAAGTATTCAAAAAATAATTTATCTATAAATGTAGTTAAGAAATGAGACAATGAATAAAAGATCAATTTCATCGAAATCTTTTGGACGTGGAAGGGCCAGGGTCGTTCGCAGGCTCGATGAATAGTGTGTCGCCTTCAAATAGTTGAGGCTTTAGATCTAGAAAATCAAAATAGAGCAATCCATAAACAGTCACTATTCCATAAACAGTCACTATTCATCGAGCCTGCGAACGACCCTGGCCCCTCCACGTCCAAAAGATTTCGAAGAAATTGATTTTTTATTCGTCTCATTTCCTAACTACCTTTATAAATAAATTGTTTTTTGGGTAACAGTATACAAGTTAGTGAAATGGTTAAAATTCGTACCTCTTATACAAATTTGGTATCAAACTGTAGGGAACAACGTAAGGAATCCATTTCTAGAGGTGGAGCGAAGGAAATTGCGAGTTTGCATATTAAGTGTGTACCTTAAAGCATTTCACGGTCTTCTATATAATTACCAATCGTAAAAGTATACAAGTTGGTGAAACGGTTAAAATTCGTACCTCTTATACAAATTTGGTATCAAACTGTAGGGAATAACGTAAGGAATTCATTTCTAGAGGTGGAGCGTAGAAATACTTAATTTTTGCAGAAAAAACTTGGTTTAAATCCACGCGAACCTATTTCCATTGTTGTCAAGAATGTTTCGCCATGGAAATAGGGTAACGAGCATCCCGGCCAGACCTTAGCTAAAAATTTAGTTTACTTAAATAATCAAAAGGTAACAGTTCCGTCTACAGACGCACGCTATTTTCTGAGTTTTAACAGAAAATACAGTGACGTGAGGGTTCAAATCGCTTATAAAGGGTGTCCCAAAAAAAACCGAACGATTTATTTTTGGTGATAACTTTATTATTAGTGGAGCGATTTTCCTGAATTTTGTACGGGACGTAGTTAAAGGATGAGGCTTTTAGAATGGGCAACCATTTTTCAGATGGCGCCACTAATAAATTTTCTGTGGCAGTTTTTTACAAGAACACTTTTTGATTGGCTGGAGTTGAACCATATGTGAACCGATCAAAATGAAATTAGTGGGAAATGGAAGTTAATGCTTACTTCTTCCAAAGCAACTTTACAAAATTTTATTCTGACCGTTCTCGATTAAGTTATAATTTTTTTTGTGATGCTTTAAAACAAGGATTTTTGAAGATTAATTTTTTATTTGGCCATCGATCTTGGCAAAATTTGCAGAATCCTAAGTAACACGATCAATATTTCACAAAATGATGTTACCTTGCAGATGGCGGCACCCTAGCAAATTTTTATGAACACGTTTGATTAAAAAATTAAAAGAGAATAATATGAATGTGTAATTAATAAAAAATGTTAGCACTAAAAGCGACTGCAGATAACAGGCTGGATTGGAATAGACAACAATGCTTTATTCTAAAATAAACCAAATATGTGCTTTATAACACTCATAACCTAAAGAACAACTTGCCCAGTTCACAAACAAGTCAATGTTAGACCATTTTTTTTGGGTTTCATTTATTTTAACATTTTGTATAACGATATACCTAGTACCTAAGCAGAAAGTACTTAAGTTAAATTCCTGCAAAGTACCTAACGTTATTTTACGAAAGATTCTGAAAATTGTGTCAAGATCGGTAGCGAAATATAAAATAAATCTTAAAAAATCTGTTTTACAGCATCACAGAAAAAATTGTAAAATAATCAAGAACGTTCAGAATAAAATTTTGTAAAGTTGCTTTGGAAGAGAAAAGCATCAGCTTTAAGCTTACACTATTTTAATTTTGATCGCTTCACAGATGGTTCAACTCCAGCCGATCAAAAAGTGGTTTTGTAAAAAACTGCCATAAAAAATGTATTAGTGGCGCCATCTGGAAAATGGTTGTCGATTCTAAGAGCCTCATCTTTTGACTACGTCTTGTACCAAATTGGGGAAAATCGGTCGAATAATAATAAAGTTATAGCCAAAAATAAATCGTTCGGTTTTTTTTGGGACACCCTTTAGATAACAGAAAAGTGGGTCGCTAGACGTTTTCTATTGCTTTAAATTGATTATTAGCCGCTGAAAATAATACGTCCGCGTTTGGAGTAACTAACAATAATCCAGAAGGGGAAGGGAGCATTCAAGAAGGGCAAGGGAGAGTATTCAAGAAGGGGAAGGGATCATCCAAGAAGGGGAAGGGAGTATTCAAGAAGGGAAAGGGAGCATTCAAGAGCGGCAAGGGAGAGCATTCAAGAAGGAGAAGGGAACATTCAAGAAGGGGAAGGGAACATTCAAGAAGGGGAAGGAAACATTCAAGAAGGGGAAGGAAACATTCAAGAAGGGGAAGGGAGCGTTCAAGAAGGAGAAGGGAGCATTCAAGAAGGGGAAGGGAGCATTCGAGAAGGGGAAGGGAGCATTCGAGAAGGGGAAGGGAGCATTCAAGAAGGGAAAGGGAGCTTTCAAGAAGGGCAAGGGAGAGCATTCAAGAAGGGGAAGGGAGCAATCAAGAAAGGGAAGGGAGCATTCAAGATTTGGCGCGTTGGGTCGTCGTAAAATCAAGCCAGTGTCAGTATGAGGATAAACAACAGTTTATCGACTATGTACTCGCTTTCGGCTCCGCCGAAAGCTCGTATCAAAATTAACTGCCTGCCCTCATGCCGGCATAATAAGGGAACAGATTATAAGGCGAAACCTGGCTGTGGTAAAGTATTTTGATTATTTTAATAAATTTTAGTAAACTAAATTTTGAACTAGTAAATGGCGATTTTTTTAAGCCAACTTTTTTCTGCAAAAATTAAGTATTTCTACGCTCCACCTCTAGAAATGGATTCCTTACGTTATTCCCTACAGTTTGATACCAAATTTGTGTAAGAGGTACGAATTTTAACCATTTCACCAACTTGTATACCGTAATCTGGGGATTTATAAAACGGCTGGGGTAATATGAAACATCAGTACATGAATTTGTATTTACCGCGTTGTCAGTATTCAGGATTGCCAAATTCAAATAACTAAATTTACCTATGTTTACTTGACAGATCGCAGAATCTGAAAACAATTAAAGGCGAAGTAAAACAACGGTGAGTTTTTTGCAAAAAATTATGTGCCCTGCTATGATTTTCTCTATATTTTATAACCTCATTTAGTCTCCTCTGTACTGGGTAAATTATGAGGGTTTTTGTTTTGCCCCAATGAGATAATATTTAGATTATAACCTCAATGGTGCAGGTAGAAGTGTTATGATTTTTTTTTATTAAATGCAAGCTCTAAAATGAAAAGTTTTTGAAAATGAAGATTTTCCAGGGTAATATGAAACATGCCTCGCAAGTTTGTTCACAAGCCTGGAACTGCCTTTAGAAAGAATTATCCACCAGAAAGTCTTGAACATGCACTGGAAGCTGTTGTCTGTGAACAGATATCTTTTTCCCAAGCTGAAGAGCGCTTTGGAGTTCCCAAGGCTACAATCTGGAGAAAATTCAAGGGAATGACGAGGGACAAATTGGGCAGACCGTCTGTTCTGAGTGTAACTGAAGAAAAAAATATCGTAGATGCTCTCCTAATTGCCTCCAAATTTGGGTATCCCTTTGATAGAAATGGGCTCAAGTTATTTGTTCAAGAATACCTCAATCGCAAAGGAGTGGAAGTTAGATGTTTTCGTAACAACATGCCCGGAGATGACTGGATCCTAAGTTTTGAAAGCAGAAACAAGGAATTAACACGACGAAATTGCGAAAATATGAAACGATCTAAGGCTGAATTGACCCCTGAATTGTTAAGATCGTATTTCACGGAATTGGAAGAAACCCTCGCAGGTGTTTTACCAGAAAATCTGATTAATTATGATGAAACAAACATCTCAGATGATCCAGGAACATCCAAGTTATTTGCCCAAAGGGGAACCAAGCACCCTAGGAGAATAATGGATTCTTCCAAAATGTCCCACTCGGTAATGTTTTGTGTTGCTGGTGATGGTGGTATGCTCCCACCCTACGTGGTCTATAAGGCCAAAAATTTGTATCCCGAATGGGTTCAAGGGGGTCCCCAAGGATGCAGATACAACAGATCTAAGAGTGGATGGTTCGATTCAGTAACGTTTGAAGATTGGTTTATCAAAATTGCCTTGCCCTATTTTCGTAGAAGAGATGGAAGAAAGGTAATGATAGGAGACAATTTGGTAAGCCATATCTCAGCGAAGATTATTCAACTTTGTGAACAAAATAACATTAGTTTTGTCCTTCTGCCACCAAACTCCACTCAAGTATGCCAGCCTTTGGACGTTGCGGTGTTTGGGCCAATGAAAAAGGCTTGGAGGAAAGTGTTGTTAAAGTGGAAAAGCAAAAATAAAGGCGTTGTACCAAAGCCTGTCTTTCCTGGACTGTTAAATGAAATGCTTATTTCACTGCAACCAACGATGGAGGCAAATATAAAAAGTGGGTTTGCTAGTTCTGGCATAATTCCTGTAGATTCTGAACGAGTCATCAGAAAAATAGTTCCTCGGGGAAATCTTGCTGGCCAGTTGCAAATAGATCAAGGTAACTTAGTGGGCACATTCACTCAAATAATGGCTGACAGAACTGCTGTGGATGAAACCAGAACCCGAAAAAGGCAGCCAAAAATTGATGTGCCTGCAGGCAGGTCAGTGTCTCTAGCCGATTTTAGGGGAAATAATAATATGATGGAAGCTGACAATGAAGTTGATAACAATAACCAAGATATCGAAAATAGTGATGAGGAAGATACCGGTAACGCTAATAATGGGACAGACGACGTCAATAATGAGATAGATGGAACAGAATTCTTAGAAACCGAAGATAATCATGGGAATTTAAATGACACAACTGGTCAAAGTAATGAAAATAACTGTGATAACGTTAATAATAAGATAGATGGAGGAGAATCCTCTGCATCTGAAGATGATCATGAGAATTTAAATGATATCACTGATCAATGTGAGGAAAATATCTGTGATGATGATACAGAAGAGGCTGAGCCAAATAAGACTGCTTTTTTAAAATTAAAAGTGCCTTTTAGAGGCAAAAAAGATATGGAGCAGCTAAAAATTGGCTGTTTCATAATCGCGTCATTCGTTTACAATAGAAACACCAAGAAAGAAAACCCCAAAATTTTCTTGGGACAAATAACGGAAATCCGTAATAGTGGAAAAATCACTGTTTCATTTCTACGATCTCACAGGGGAAGAAAATACAATTTTATCTTTCCCGATGTTCCAGATATTTGCTCTATTGATGTAGAGCAAATACAATTTTTGGTTTCAGACCCCAAAATTTCAAGAGGAATTCATGTTTTTTATAGCGACATTTTGTGAATCTGCTGTTGATTTTTTCTATTTCTCAAAACCAAAGAATTTGTGTTAATTTTCTATGGTTCCTATAAAATTGTTCCTTAAAACCAAAGAGTTTGTGTTAATTTTGTATTTCTGTTTCTTTAATAAACGTTCATAAAACATTCTCGTCATTCAAATGACTTTTTGTGATGTGGATGGGCTAATGTGAAACGGTATAGATATCGGCACCTCCTATAGCGAAAGCACGAGATTTGCCCCTTTTAGTGCACACAAAGAATGGATTCTTTATTTTTTAATATTGTGTTTCATATAACCCCAACATCAAGCCTTTATGAAATGTGATTTGCTTTCAAAGTATTTTTATACACATTTACGGAACTGTTTCATATAACCCCAGATACCCGGGTAATATGAAACGAAGAAAACATTTTTTTAAAAATAAGGGGGGGGCTGCAGAGATATGCAATTACGTGGTATCGCGTCCTGGGACATGCTAAAATGTGTTCCAGCTGGAATTTTGTAGTTATAATTTTCCATTATCTCGATATTCCTGAAAATCTCCAAAAATCGTTTCATAAATCCCCAGATTACGGTACTTTTACGATTGGTAATTATATAGAAGACCGTGAAATGCTTTAAGGTACATACTTAATGTGCAAACTCGCAATTTCCTTCGCTCCACCTCTAGAAATGGATTCCTTACGTTATTCCCTACAGTTTGATACCAAATTTGTGTAATAAATACGAATTTTAACCGTTTCACTAACTTGTATACAATTACCGTTTTTTGAATACGTTTAACCAAAATTTAAATTTGTGATGCTTTTTGAAATCATGGTCGAAATTAACGTTTGGGGGGCTCATTCGACGCAGAATTTAGTGTGCTTTAATTTCGAGAATAGCGAACCTTCCGCTAGGAAGCACTGTTTAGAAGTTATAAGCGAAAAACTGAAAAAAGTCCGTAAATTTCGGGGTTTTTTGGACACTCTATCATACGCACACATCCTGAGAAGTTGCAAAACTAGGATACTTCTATTAGATGCCTACTAAAGCGCTTAAGACCATCTTCGGCTTTCCAACAATTATTGTAACCTCCGGTCCCTATTTGACTGGTCTAATAGTCTATATTATATGTTTAAAATATTTCGATGCTGCCTGGGGAAGGTTTCGTCAAATTTTCCGTAATCTATTACATTAAAGAGGCACTTACCAACAGAGCAAACACATCAGCAGCATTGATCGTCAGTTCGCCATCATCACCACCTATTTTCGCCAAGCCAAGAATTTCATTTTTATGAATAGTCGGAGTAATTCTACACACAAGTGTAATAACACTCAAAAATTAATGTAAAGTCTGGATATTTGTTAAAGTTCACAAGAATCTTAGGAAAGAACACAGTAAATACCACTAACCGAGGAAGAGCTTCATACACCGCGGCGCATTATACGGAGTTGAGCGTGTCATTCTCATTAATAATTCACCCTGTTCATAGCAGCATAGATCGATGCATCATGTCAATCATGTCGTTAACTTTTAACTAGTGTGGTGACGACGATCTCTGATTTACGTTCCAGTTGTCAGAGTTTTACTACAATTGATCAATTGTACCTTTAATCGTATTTCCTTTGCTATTTTCTGGAGTTTACGAGAATTTTAGATATAGCCCCATCTTCTCAATTATTAATTTTTCTAAGAAATTGTTACGCAATCGTGTTAAATGAGTTCAACTAAGCAAGAATTTAACATCGGAGGACCAGTTTTATTTCGATGTACCTATTGTATAATTCTTCTATTTTTTTGTTAGGTTTATCTTTAGCTTCGTTGTGGTTTGCACATTCAATCATGTACAATTTTCACGAAAGCTGAAAACATTTCAGTTATAGAAACTATGAAACACTCCACTAAGGAGGACGCACTCCGTCAAAAAAAATGTACCCACTTTTTAATTTTAATTCGGGTTCCGCAGTTTCCACCAGATGTCGCGGCGTTCGTATGCGATTAAGGAAAGAAAATATAAAATTCGTTATTTCACGAAAAAAACTCTTTAATATGAGCGTAAGTGGGAAAGAATTAGATAAAATACGCACCAGATCGATGGCTTTGATTACTTT
This sequence comes from Pycnomerus fuliginosus, assembly GCA_963924575.1. Taxonomy (NCBI): domain Eukaryota; kingdom Metazoa; phylum Arthropoda; class Insecta; order Coleoptera; family Zopheridae; genus Pycnomerus; species Pycnomerus fuliginosus. Next base: position 29,746,242 of record OZ004621.1, read on the forward strand.
CACATTACTTTTATCTGTATCTAGAAAATCATCGTACTTACAACATGCCAAAGAAAAATTACAATTTTATGACAAATTTGGAAAAATACATGGGACAGCTGCTTGCCATAACATTACTCTGCCTCTACGAACTTGATCTCTTCTTGCATCAAGCAATTTTGACTCATAATGGTAAATAATATCTTCCTCCATAAAATGTAGGTAGCCCGCCCCACGGACTTCATTATTAGACATTAGACCATAAGCAGACCGATCTGCTCCTGATTTAGCCAGCGGCCATTTGTTAATTGACCAGGATCTTCCTAACAACAACAGTTACTGTGAATTGGTCGCCTCTTAAGAATATTATTGCTTTTTACCTTTGATGCCTTATGACGTGACATTTCTTACATTTCCGTCACGGAATTTCTTTCCAGAGGCATAGAATATCCTCTGCTTGTCGCTATCCTAACCCTGTTGCAAATCACAGTAGAAACCATTGAAAAATTTTTCTTGTGGATTCTACTGGTTTCAATGTGTGTATTTGCACGGGTAATTCCCAGTACAAACCAACAGAAATTTGCCCTGGTTCGCACTGGGCAGTTCCAACAAACACCAATGGAAACCAGTAGAATCCACAAGAGATTCCCATAAAAACACTATAGGATCCACCAAAAAATATTTTTACTGGAAATCCACAATACAAATATTAATGGAACGCTTTTGGCTCTGCGTATGATGGCGTGACCTTCTTTTCTCGCGAAGTCCATTTCCTGCAGCCAATGTTGAATGATCTGTAACGTAAAAGTTAGGTTCTCAGAGTGAAAAGTACAAAAAAGAGTTCAATATAGTAGGTTTTAGAGATAGCAGACTTCAGGATCGAAATATTTTAACTTTACCCGCTAGGTAGGTACCTAGTGAGGAGCATTTTTCTCTTCCACTCCTTCTCTCGATCATTTGATAGTTTCAAGCAATTTGAAGAATTTGAGGGGTTGCCAAATAACGTACCTAACTTTTACTTCAGGCTTTTTGTCAAAGCAAGATGGTGGTTTTTTGTTGACTTCGCTGGCGGGCTGACGCTCATCCTGAATCCTAAACACTCTAAACTGTTCCAAATTGTCCTCAACGATACATTGTCCACACTTCACCCAAATCTCCTAAACGGAATCAGAAACTCACGAAAATCTTCCAAGAAAAACATTGCCAATGACTAACACCAACCGCATCAAAGATGGCTACCTACTAATACGAAAGATGATATGAATTGTAAACAGGCAGGACTTGCTTGATTCCTATTGGCTCAAATTCTGCAACTGGCGCCATCTACTCTAATTCTAATGGATTTTCCCAGTACGAATACAAAGCCAGTACAATCCATTAGATTTTAGAAGAAATAGTTTTGTCATTTCTACTGGTATTTCCAAGCAGTCTACTGGACCAGTAGCATCCATTAGAAATCATTATAAAAATCAATTCGTGGGGTATTCCAAGTACATTCCAGTTGTATCGTTCCAGTACAGACCAGTATACACATTAAATACCAACACAAACCAGTGGCAGTTTCTAATGGTTTCTATAGCACTTCTACTGGTCATTTGCAACAGGGAAGTTGTCCTTTAATAAACAGTCAAAAAACCCATGAAAGCTAATAAAACTTGCAATAATTCGCTTTTGACCGAACGTTAATGTCAGAATGACAACCTCGCTGTCGCCGATTGCGCCACCTGATTATTATTGGAGAATCACTCAAAAAGAGGGACGAAAATTTCTCAATTTGCGGCATGAGTTCGGCTTCCTTAGTGGAGTGTTTCATAATAGAAACTATAGGCATTTTGAAATCTTTAGCTACCATGCTTCAACAACGGATTGACCAGTCCTTTCTCCCTATAAAAGTTGTAAGTTTGCTAAGGCAAGCATCAGAATATGGTCAAGGTGATTTTAAAAAAGATGCGATTTCTTGCTATGAAACAAGTTTGAATTATATTAATTCTTGGTCACGCCACTTCGATCACTTGAGTGTTTTTAAGTGGATGGCACTTACTAATGTACCAAAATGGGAACAAGTTGTAGAGGCAATACTGTATATTAATTCAAAAGCTGGCGATTATATTACTATTGACGACGTAAAATGTTTTGACCAATTTTGTAATCTCACGGAATTTATTAATGATAAGCTTGGTGATGAAGGTTTTAAAAAAATGTCCCTAAACATGAAATGGCTTAAATATTTTGAACAATCAAATAGTTCAGAATTTTATTCCGAAATACTTATAATATGTCAATTTTATTTTGCAATACCAGGACACAACGCAAACGTTGAAAGACTATTTTCAATGATTGGAGCGCAATGGACGAAAGAAAGAAATAGACTCAACATTGAAACGGTAAAAGCTATTCTGAGTGTAACATATACAGGGTGATTCACGTAGACCGTTCGTTAGAAGTTTTTCCACTTCCCAGTGGAATAGAAATTTGAAATTTGGTACTCGGCCATTATCGACAATTCTGAATTCACCTAAAATATTGGTAAGATTTCGTCACTTCCGGTTTCGCCGGAAATGATACCAACTTTGTTATTTTAAATGGAACCCTATAACTTTCATTATATATTTAAGATCGTCTCTTCAAACTGAGTATTTCTTCTCTGGGTTATCTTCATCTACCTGTCATAGTTTTTGTTTTTTTCGTTTTTTTCGTTCAAAATGTCACATACAAGAGTTGCTTTAAAAAATCACAGCTACTAAACGCTTGGCAATAATGAAACGAGTTTTTTTACAATCGATAGCGAAGGCATCATAGAATCTTTTGAGTGGTCAACAGTCTACTAACTTAGCTTCAAACGTTCACAATTACTATTCAAAGTTGACTATGACAAAATATGGGAAAGTCGATTTTTTCAAATGGAACGTACTATTTTTGGCAACGGCAATCGATAGAGCGCTAAATTTTAGGGGCAGTTTCGTCAACATATCCTATACCCTCTACTTATCAATTCTGAGTTAATTACGAAAAAAGATATTCTGAAATAATTATTAGTTATAGAAACTTGAGTAGGTTTTGGAAAATTTGTTACATGTCAAAAAGGGTCATTTTCATTGTTAGTATTAATAATAGTTGGCTTAATGTTGGTCTTACAACAATAAATTGGGGGCTACACGAATGAAGTTGTTTTTAATTTATTTGCGACCTATGGTCAAAATGACCGAATTGTAGACAGAACTTGCCGAGCCATTTAACGCAAAGTATCCAGATTTAGCGCAGATGACAGAGTAAATTTGCTCGCATGAAGACGAATTGTATTAATGTAATGAATGACAAAGCTTTGTTAAATTGTGTTACGTTTGTTTCTTTCAAAAGGGTTAATGTTGATAATTGTTAGTTCTATTGTAAGATTTGTATTTGTAAGTTATAAAATGAGTCTTGAGAGTATTTTTTGTTAAACAATCGTTCTTATTTTGCTGGGTCATTTTGACCATAAATCACAAATAAATCAAAAACAACTTCATTCGTGTAGTCCACCGTTGTTGTAAGGCCAAAATTAAGCCAACAATTATTAATACTAATAATGAAAATGTCACTTTTTGACGTGACAAATTTTCCAAAGCCTACTCAATTTCCGATAACTCCTAATTTTTTCAGAATATTTTTTTCGTAAATAACTCAGAGTTGATAAGTAGAGGGTATAGGACATGTTGATGAAACTGCCCCTAAAATTTAGCGCTCTATCGATTGCCGTTGCCAAAAATAGTACGTTCCATTTGAAAAAATCGACTTAACCACATTTTGTCATCGTCAACTTTGAATACTAATTGCGAACGTTTGAAGCTATATTCGTAGATTGTTGACCACTCAAAAGATTCTCTGATGCCTTAGCTATCGATTGTAAAAAACCTTGTTTCATCATTGCAAAGCGTTTAGGAGCTGCGATTTTTTAAAGCAATTCTTGCATGTGATATTTTGAACGAAAAAATTGACATAAGTCAAAAACTGTGACAGCTAGATGAAGTTAACCCAGATAAGAAATACTCAGTCTGAAAAGACGATCTTAAATATGTAATCAAAATTATAGGGTTCCATTTAAAATAACAAAGTTGGTATGATTTCCGGCGAAACCGGAAGTGACGGAATCTTGCCAATATTTTAGGTGAATTCAGAATTGTCGATAATGGCCGAGTACCAAATTTAAAATTTCTATTCCACTGGGAAGTGGAAAAACTTCTAACGAACGGTCTACGTGAATCACCCTGTATATATAAACATATTTCTTGTGTTAATTTTTTCGATGAAATAAAAAATAAAAAACATTTTTTCCCCAACCGTCAAAAAAGCATACCCTTTTGTCACTGAATTTGGACACTAAAGTTGAAGTTTTTACTATTAGTATAAAACGCTGCGCTTCGCCTCGCCTAATGCAAACTTTGCTTGTCAAAAAAAGTGTCACTTTTAATCCTAATAACAATCTACTATTTTGGTAGAAGTTTCCAATTCCAAAAAATATGAAAAGAGAAACCATGTCCCTATATAAAAGACTGAAAATCTGCATCAGTATATTATTATTTATTATTGTATAAGTAGGACCTACCTATTAAAAGCGTTATTTTTTTGTTTGTATTTTATTGGAAATGTTATTTTTTTTTGTATTTTATTGAAAATTTAAGGACTCAATAAAACATGTTTAAGTAACGGAGATTTTGCTTAGTTTTGAACTTGTTCTCTATTTGTTCTCTTTTTTTTTCTAAAAAGTTCTCTTCTGATGCTTACCCTTTCTGGCAACCCTAGGAGGGAATAACAGTTAGATATAGCCCCATCTTCTCAATTATTAATTTTTCGAAGAAATTGCTATGCAATCTTGTCAAATGAGTTAAACTAAGCAAGAATTTAACATCGGAGGACCAGTTTTATTTCGATGTATTGTATAATTCTTCTATTTTTTTTTGTTAGGTTTATTTTTAGCATAGTAAATCGCTTGGAATTATACAAAAGAAGAGAATGGTTTCGACGGATTTGCAATTGTTGGAGATGAAAACTTAACGTTATAAAATGAATCAAGAAGGTGCCACCTGCTACTTTTACTTTCGTCAATTACTTTTTGAGTTGTCACATATTTTTACTCGACTTAATAAATCTGTTATTTTGAGCTGCTTCTGCTTCTACACCAACCACATTCTACTGCTGCAAATTCAACAGGTTATGGGCCTTTCGTATGCTGAGAGTGTTGTTGTACAGTGTGATTTAAAAGTTTTGTAATTAGGGTTGGCTATAGACAGAGCTGGGAGTAACTTTAGAAAAAAGTTACTTTTATGTAACTAGTTACAAAAAGTAACTAAGTTACTTAGTAACTAGTTACTTTTTTTCTCCCTACGAAAAGTACCTAACTATATCTAGTTACTTTACTGAAGTAACTTGTAACTAGTTACTTTTGGTAAGTATCTAAAGACATAAAAAAGTAACTAGTTACTTTTCATGTATCTAGTTACTTTTCATGTATTTAGTTAGGTACTTTCCAACGTAACTAGTTACTTTTTATGCAATAAGATACTTTTACAATAATATCAACAATTTTCAGAAAAGTTATATTTCTATAGGCTGGGTAAAACAGAATTTTTTTATGCCATAATTCATCTGCCCATTGACATTTTCTTTTTATTTACTTTTGAGATTTTGACAGATTGTGAGGTAAGAGAAAATTTGATAGAAATGAGAAATCAAAAAATAAAATTGCTCAGGTAAATTTGCATCAAAACAACTAACTTTTGTGGTGTTTTTGCGTTTTTCGAAAATCTAAACATTTCACCGATTTCTTCGATATTTTTGAAAATCTAGGGTGGCCGTGACTGCACTTCCGGTCAAGTATGATACATGTTTCTAACTCAGAAAAAAATTGTACATTCCGAATCCGTTGAGAAAAAGGTGTCATTCTATTTGAAAAAACAAAGTTAAGATCATTTCCGGTTGAACCGGAAGTGGAAAAAATTCCCTTAATATACGCGCAAGTGTCCCCCTCCGTGCGGGATTGGCCAGCTTTTATTTCAATTCAATATTTAACTTTCTTTATTACATCCAAAGATATTAAAGAGGTGGGAAGTTTTAAAAAACCCTGTATGGGCTGTATGTACATACCATGATCATAAGATTTATAATTTTAGTGGACCATGATCTTTATTCTTTGGTTAGTAACGCAACGCAATGAAACTGGCTTGCTCTAATTTATCATAAATCTAGATGCACCTATTGGTACAAAAGAATTTTAATGGTACAACATACAGAGCGCAAAATGAGTAGCTATTAGCTAGCTACAGATTTTAAAAAATTATCGTCCTCCGAAATTGTCGAGGTATTTAATTAAATTTAAACTCAATCCCAACCGTTTCTATAACATTAATGAAAGTAACTAAATTACGCCAAAAGTAACTAAAATACTGTATCTAGTTACTTACAGAAGTATTTAGTTACTTTTTAAAAGTATCTAGATACCAAAAGTAACTAAGTTACTTCAAAAGTAACTAAGATACTATATCTAGTTACTTTTCATAAGTAACTTGTAACTAAGTTCTTTTTTCAATAAAGTATCTAGTTACTTCAGTAACTTAAGTTACTTTTATGAAAAGTAACTTGAAAAGTATCTAGTTACTTTTTCAAAGTAACTTTCCCAGCTCTGGCTATAGAAACAAAAGATTCGAAAAACGTTTGTCCAAACTTAATCGCACAGTCCCTAAAGAAAATCACTAAACTAAAATGACAGATGAGAATTAATTTTTTTTGTATTTACTGCGAATTATTTCGAAAAAATGTGGACCTCTCCGCTTCCAGTATCAAATTTGGCGCCCTTCAGTGAGCGATTGGCAGCAAACAACAAAAGTGTGGCAAAGTTAGGTTATTTTTGAACGAAAGTATAAAAAGCTTTTATTTCTTCATAAAGCTTGGATGTTTGAGCAAGGACCTTGAGGCACTCATCAAGAATAGCCTTTTTGTCCTTAATTTAAAAAAAAATCGTATCCGTATGGTTAATGGTTCTCGGAGGACCATCCTTGATGTGGTCAAATCCAATCGAAAGGTAATTTGCTTATTAATGCAACCTGCTCATTTGGAAACCGTTTCAGAAACAAATGATGTACAGTAAATATGGATCGCAGCAATTTCTTGAAGCAAGTGCTTGAACATTCATCTTGGACTGCGAGCTGCTATGGTGATTTAAAAAAAGAGCACCAATGGAGCAGAATGTACCTAATGTCCTATTTACACTGATTTAAAATTAACACTTACCTATTTTTTATTTTATAAATCGACTAGTAAATTCACTAAAACAAGTACATTAAATGGCTTTATTTTCAATTGCAAAGAAAATGGTGGGAACAAAACTACTTAGATTGAGATAGTGAACAAAAATTACTACCCCCACAATTATTGGTGTCGTAAAAAATTAAAAAACAACTTGATCGATCTTATTCTACTTCACTACTTTTGTGCTCAGGTTCTGGATGTCTTAAGGTAGGGGGCCAAGTCAGGATCGTCATTTTAATTGGTTTAAAAATCTGGCAGGAGAAACTGCCCAATTCACACAATCCAAATCTTGTTATTCACATTTGTAACTTCCCGGATTCATTATTTTCGTTGCACACAAAGTCAGCTGTTTTTTATTTCTGCTAAGGGTTGTGAAAGCAAATCCATAAAATAACAGAATTAGGCCAGTTGGAGTCTCCATTATTTGTTTCCGAAAGGGTTTCCAAATTAGCAGGTCGATTTTAATAAGCAAATTACCTTTTGACTGGATTTAAGCACTTCGAGGACAATCATGCATACGGATACGATTGTTTTTTTAATTGAGCACAAAAAGCTGCCTTCAAGATCCTTGCTCACGAATTCAAGCTTTATGAAGAAATAAAAGCTTTTTAAAAATTTCATGGGCATTACCAAACATAACCTAACTTTGCCACAATTTTCTTGTTTGCTGTCATCTACCGGAGAGGGCTCACTGAAGGGCGTCAAATTTGATACTGGAAGCGGTGGGGTTCACATTTTTTCAAAATAATTCGCAGTAATAAGATGAAAAAGAAATAAATTTAAAATTTCACATCTGTCATTTTAGTTCAGTGATTTTCTTTGGGGACTGTGCGATTAATTTTGGACAAACGTTTTTCGAATCTTTTGTTTCCATAGCCAACCCTAATTACAAAACTTTTGAATCACACTGTATAACGTTATTTGGTTTTGTGATGTTGAAGGATACTAAATGGAATTCACCAAAGTTTTAATCGATAAGCTTGAGGGTCAATCCAACTGGGTGGGTTGGAAATTCCAGATCACAATTCAACTTCAAAGTCATGGAGTTATGCAAGCGGTGGATGGTTCACTGGAGTACCCGCAGGAACCAGAAGAAAGAGCTACAGCGGCTCAGAAGGCTGAATATGCCAAAGCAAAGGCTGCAGCATATAAGTTGGAGTATACAGCACAACATTTTATCGTCTCCAGTTTAAGTTTCGAAGTAAGACAGTTAGTAAATATGTGCGTCAATGCTACTGAAATGTGGAGTAAACTACACAGCATTTATGAACAAAGAACTGAACAACGCCAAGATCGACTTTTTCATCAATTATTTGGTATCTGCGAGAAAGATCCTTTCGACAGCATTGCTAAGCACATTTCGAAACTCGAGAAGCTATGGATCGAACTTCAAGACGAGACGTGTAGAGAAGATAAAGTGAAGTTGCCAGAATCATTGTTTCTTAATCGAATTCTCAACACGTTGCCAAAAGAATACTTTGAATTCACGAACGCTTGGGAATCCGTACAAAAAGAACAACGCACAGTTTCTTTGCTGAGAGAACGGCTTTGTACAGTTGAACTCAGGTTAAAAGAACGCAATGGTGAAGATGAAACATCGAAGAAAACAGGGCTTTTTGCCAAGAAGAAAAATGTAGAACAACAGGGACCACCAAATAATGGAGGAGATAAGCAAAAGAAGAAAAAGGCAGGTCCTACTTGTTACCGATGCTTCGAAAAAGCCCATCTAAAGCGGGACTGTCCAAAAAGCAAGCTAAAAGAACCTGCTCAGTCTGCATTTGTCGGCGTTTCATCTATGTTGTCAAGTATGAAAGAAAATGATGTTTGGATTGCGGACTCCGGTGCAACTCAACATATAACTAACCGTAAGGAATGGTTTTCAACTTTTGAAGATTTTACTACTCCACAGTATGTGCTTGTTGGTAATAAGCAGCACATGACAGCTGTAGGGAAGGGTAATATTGATGTTGACATGTACGTCAAGGGAAAAGTTGTGAGTAATTACCTGAAAAATGTCTGGTACTTACCTGAAGCTGGTCGAAATCTTTTTCGTTAATTTCCGTGGTGGATAATGGTATGCGGTCACAGTTAGACAATAAAAATTCCTCCGTCTATTAATCTCTTGACTTGCATGCCAACATTCTCCAGATGTTATTTGAAATTCAGGTTTCAGTTTGTCTAGAAATTCATGTGCCGTCTCTTCGTCCACACCAGCAATTATTCCATCATCCACATAGAATACAACTATTAATTTCTTCGGCATATTTTTGACAAATAAACAAGGATCAGCTGCACTTTGCTGTAGGTAAGCCCTTTATCATGAAATCGGTCAGACGTTGATTCCAACATCTTGGAGCCTGTTTGAGTCCATATAAACTTTTCTTTAGTTTGCAAACTCGACCAGTTCCATCTTCATAACCTTCCGGTTGCTTCATGTAAATTTCTTCGCTCAAATACCCATATAAAAACGCAGTTTTAACATCAAATTGGGTAAAACATAATTTTTCTGTCACGATGACAGCAAGAATAGTTCTGATTGTGTAAAAACGAGCAACAGGTGAGAAAGTTTCATCAAAGTCGACACCTGCTTTCTGGGAAAATCCTTTAATTACCAATCTGGCTTTGTACCTGTTGACACTTCCATCAGGGTTCTCTTTCACTTTAAATACCCAACGATTTGCAATTGATTTTCTGCCAGTTGGTAAATGGTATGCGGTCACAGTTAGACAACAAAAGCTGCCTTATACCTAAAAATTCGGAAACTGTTGCTACTGGTGAGAGGAGAGATGGGTTTGAGAGTAGCCTTACCAAAGTCTCCAGTAGAAGTGAATCTAGCGTCCGAGGAAAATACCTTACAGGTATGGCATGAAAGGCTTGGACACCAGAGTAAGAAACATGTACAAAGTTTCTTAAAGGAACGTGGAATCAATATTTCCAATAAAATGAGTAACGAATTTTGTGAAGCTTGCATGTACGGGAAGCAACACAGACTTAGTTTTGGACAACGACAAGTAAAAGCGGAGCGTCCTGGTGATCTGGTGCATGCTGATATTTGCGGTCCCATGCCGGTGTCATCACTTGGTGGTGCTAAGTACTTCGTTGACTTCAAAGATGACTTTTCAAAGTATAGATCAGTCTACTTCTTAAAAGAAAAGTCAGAAGTTGTGGAGAAGCTTCAAAATTTCCTCGCCACAGTGAATGTTTTGGGTCACACAGTAAAGGAGTTACTCACAGATAATGGAAAGGAATTTGATAACGAACGAGTAAGAAAGGTGGTTCAGAAATCTGGTTTGCATCATCGTTTGATAATGCCGTACACGCCAGAACAGAATGGTACAGCTGAACGAGAAAGTAGAACATTGGTCGAAGCAGCAAGTACACTGTTACACAGCGGAGAGTTTCCTGAACAGTTGTGGGCTGAAGCAATAAATACTGCTGCTTATGTGTTGAATCGTTCGGGTCCGACGTCAGTACGTGGGAAAACACCAATCGAGTTATGGACAAAGAAAACGCCTTCATTTACTCAACTGAAAATTTTTGGAACCGAATGTTTTGTGCACATTCCTAAACAAAAGAGAAGAAAATTTGACAAGAAGAGCATGAAAGGATACCTGATTGGCTATTGTGATGAAAAAGACGGCTACAGGATTTGGATTCCAGAAAAGAATGATGTTATTCTAAGTAGAGATGTTGTCTTTCGAGGAGAGAAAACTGCAAGAGAAAGTTTGATGGTGGTTCAAAATTTTGTTCAAAAGGAAGCTGAAGCAGAAGGTCTTGAAGTGGTAAATAACGAACGCCAGGAAATAGAAGAAAATCGTTCACCAATTGTAGAGGTTGGAGAAGAAACACGAATTCTACGTGACCGTTCGAAACTTTCTTTGCCTACAAGACTAAAAAATACGTTTGTCTTGTTTGTAGAACGTGCTGAACATAAATCCTACAAAGAAGCTCTACAGTCGGAGGAATCAAGTTTCTGGAGAGAAGCCATGGATGAAGAGATGCAGTCTTTAAAAGAAAACGGGACCTGGGAATTGGTGGAGTTACCAACTGGCAGAAAATCAATTGCAAATCGTTGGGTATTTAAAGTGAAAGAGAACCCTGATGGAAGTGTCAACAGGTACAAAGCCAGATTGGTAATTAAAGGATTTTCCCAGAAAGCAGGTGTCGACTTTGATGAAACTTTCTCACCTGTTGCTCGTTTTGACACAATCAGAACTATACTTGCTGTCATCGTGACAGAAAAATTATGTTTTACCCAATTTGATGTTAAAACTGCGTTTTTATATGGGTATTTGAGCGAAGAAATTTACATGAAGCAACCGGAAGGTTATGAAGATGGAACTGGTCGAGTTTGCAAACAAAAAAAAAGTTTATATGGACTCAAACAGGCTCCAAGATGTTGGAATCAACGTCTGACCGATTTCATGATAAATTTGGGCTTACAGCATGCTTACAGCAAAGGGCAGCTGATCCTTGTTTATTTGTCAAAAATATGCCGAAGAAATTAATAGTTGTATTCTATGTGGATGATGGAATTGCTGGTGTGGACGAAGAGACGGCACATGAATTTCCAGACAAACTGAAATCTGAATTTCAAATAACATCTGGAGAATGTACATGTTTTCTTGGCATGCAAGTCAAGAGATTAATAGACGGAGGAATTTTTATTCATCAGAGTGCATACACAAGACGTGTATTTGAAAAATTTCGAATGTCTGAAGCAGTTAGTGTATCAACTCCCATGGAAAAGGACTACATTTCAGGAGAAAGAAGTGGATCAAAACTGAATGAAAATGTGCCTTTTCGATCAGCAGTTGGTAGTCTTATATATTTGGCGGTAGCGACAAGGCCAGATATAGCTTTTGCTGTAAACACGGTTTCTCAAGCAGTGGAGAATCCAAAAGAACGAGATTGGGAAGCAGTAAAACGAATAATGAAGTATTTAGTGGGGACTGTCGACTATGGAATTCATTATAAAGTTCCACATGCATTCCTTGATGTGTTCAGCGATGCGGATTATACAGGTGATCCTACTTCTCGCAAGTCAACCAGTGGAGTAGCTTGCAAATTCGGAAATGGAGCGATAACCTGGCTCAGTCAGAAGCAACGATGCGTTTATTTATCTACTACAGAAGCTGAATATATTGCTGGATCTGAAGCAGCAAAAGAAATTGTCTGGTTGAAGAAGTTATTGGGTGATATAATGAGTTACAAATTGCCGCTTCCAATTTTAAGAATGGACAACGCAAGTGCAATTAAACTTGTTAAAAACCCAGAATTCCACAGGCGCACTAAGCATATTGATGTGCGCTACCATTTTATTCGAGAAAAAGTAGAAGAAGGTCTTTTTGCACTTGAACATATTAGTGGAGAAAGACAAGTGGCAGATATTCTTACCAAGCCATTGTGTAAAATTGGACATTCATTGCTTAGAGAAGCTCTGGGCATCGCCAAAGAAGTTTAAGTTTAAGGGGAAGTGTTGGAGATGAAAACTTAACGTTATAGAATGAATCAAGAAGGTGCCACCTGCTACTTTTACTTTTGTCAATTACTTTTTGAGTTGTCACATATTTTTACTCGACTTAATAAATCTGTTATTTTGAGCTGCTTCTGCTTCTACACCAACCACATTCTACTGCTGCAAATTCAACAGCAATAAAACACATCTTGTATTATATCAAGCAACTTTTTTTATTTGCCAAATAAAATGGTGGCAGGAAGGTTCGCGAAGGGCGCAACGAAGTGGCGCCATTCGTTTACCTTTCTCAAGTATTTACCCTTTCTGTTTTAACGATGTTTTTTAACAACCAGTAGTTTTTCCACTTTTTCATTCAGGTCCCAAAAAGTAAGGTAAGGTCTCTCTGTTTAATAATAAATGTTTCTCAACTATTTACCCCCCTCAAGGATTTTTTCTAGAAGAATCTGTTGTTTTCTCACTTATCAATTCAGGAATCAAAAAGTCAGGAAAGGTCTCTATCTAATAGCAAACGTTTCTCAACTATTCACGCTCCTCCTCAAGGATTTGTTTTAGCACAATCAGTCGTTTTCTCACTTTACCATTCAGGTCTCAAAAGGTCAGATAAGGTCTCTCTCTAATAACAGTAATAACAAACGTTTGTCAACTATTCACCATCTTCAAGGATTTTTTCAGGTCAGGTCTTTTCCTTTTAAACCAACGCGAAAAGGCGTATCTTCGTGTGACGGTTCAGGTTTTGGCCGATAAGATCTGTTTTTTAGATATAGATAGGTACCTAACCCTTCTATTTTTTTGTTTATTTCATAGGGATTTACTATGTGAAAAATAAGTCCAACAAAAAAATCATGAATTATACAATAAATCGAAATAAAACTGGTCCTCCGACGATAAATTCTTGCTTAGTTTAACTCATTTAACACGATCGCATAACAAATTCTGCGAAAAATTAATAATAGAGAAGATGGGGCTATATCTAACTATTACCCCCTCCTAATTGTTAGATATAGCCCCAACAAAGAAATCAACGAATTATACAAAAAATTGGAATATAACTGGTCCTCCGACGATAAATGCGTGCTTAGTTTAACTCATTTAACATGATTTCATAACAAATTCTGCGGAAAAATTAATAATTGAGAAGATGGGGCTATATCCAACTATTACCGAATTAAAAATTAATTTATTTACAATGGATTCCTGGTTTTATACCGGGTGGCCCATTCAAGACGATCCAGTCGTAATAACTTTTGAACGGAATAAGATATCGACTTGCGGTCTTCGACAGATTCCTTGGCATTGTGGGGGACATGTTTCGCCATAGCTTTGACCTTGCTCAATTTGCGCATTTCACCCCCACCCCAACCAACGTCAAAATCTTAAATGTCAACACACCCCGTGTCGTATATCAAATGAAAGCCCTTGGAAAATGCTATTCACTGTTCTAAGTAGTTTGAGAATTTAGCGAACCGTTTCCGTGAAAAATTTTGAAAAACTCGATGAAAAATCTGTTGATATGTGGATTAAAAATGTGACTAATTAGATGTCAAGTGAATTTTATTTGTTATTAGCTTTTTTGGAGCATTAATTTTAGCATTCCCAAACGGATCAACGAGAGAACCAATAGTGAACTATCCAAACAAAGCTAATAACGATTAAACTCGCTAGACATCTAATCAGTCACATTTTTAGTCCACATATCAACAGATTTTTCATCGAGTTTTTCAAAACTTTCCACGGAATTCCAATTTCAGTAAATTCGAATACAGTACATTTTTGTCTCTAACATGAAAACGGTTCGCTAAATTCTCAAACTACTTAGAACAATGAATAGCATTTTTCAAGAGCTTTCATTTGATGTATGACTCGAGGTATGTTGCCATTTAAAATCTTGATGTTGATTGGGGTGGGGGTGAAATGTGCAAACTGAACAAGGTCAAAGCTATGGTGAAACATGTCCCCCACAATGCCAAGGAACCTGTCGAAAACCGCAAGTCGATATCTTATTCCGTTCAAAAGTTATTACGACTGGATCGTCTTGAATGGGCCACCCGGTATATTCAAGCATACCTACGTCAGCATCATTCAGAAACAGACGTTTAAACAGTTCCTTAGAAAAAAACTTGATTTTAAACCCTTATTTAGAGTCTTTGTTGTTAATTGCGGTGTTGTATTAGTATTCAAGAAGAAAAGTTAGTGTCTGTGTATAAGTTTTTTTATTTTTCCGACATGTTTCGCCTGGTTAGGGCATCATCAGGGAGTTATCTCATTTTATTTACATTTAACCTGATTAAAATTTGGCTGTGGAACTGTGATTAACAAAGCCTGTGATAAAGCTTTTAATTAGTTTCTAAGTTTTTAAATTTTAATCAAGTTAAATGTAAATAAAATTAGATAACTCCCTGATGATGCCCTAACCAGGCGAAACATGGCGGAAAAATAAAAAAACTTATGCACAGACACTAACTTTTCTTCTTGAATACTAATACAGTGAGATTCTTAAAATTTGTAATGAGGGTTGGCCATGAAAGACAATTGAATCGAAAAACGTTTGTCCGATCGAGTTCGTATAGTTCCCAACCAATTCCCTAGATTAAAATGGTGGACGTTAATTTTTTTAATTAATCGTATTTTCATTTATTAAAATGAAAAAGTTGATATCTCCACTTCCCCGATCAAATTTGGCGCGCCCGCCCACCTTCGACCTTGAATGGCCCCCACAAAAACAAGTTGTGCGCAAGTGAGGTTATGCCGGAATATTTGTTTCGAAGCAGCTGTTGTGTGTTGTGAGCCCCCCTTTCGACGTTTTGAGTCCTAAACAACTTGAAGAAATGACAAATGAACCGCACTTCAGCAGGCGGTCAGTGGAATTCCAAAGTCAAAACAGAATCGATTGATGTGAACGACAGGAAATCAAGTAATTTTATTATTGTTAAAATGAAACATTCCTGTTAGAAATTGTTTTAGAAAGAATGCAAAAAGAGAGTAATGATGGACATCGATGGATTTGGCATATAAAAATGGGAGGATGTTAATCAACATCTTTATGAGGTTTCGTCTTTCGACATTCATTGTAGGTCTCCACACCACCTCTTTGAAAACTAGATAGACAAAACTTTTAACAAAAGGAAAGATGTATTACATATTTTTGGAAACTAAAATTGGTGTTTCAGGTCTAAGGTTTATTTACGTGGCTTTGGAAATTATAGACATTTGCTACGGCTGTTATAATTTAGATTTTATGAAGGGGCCAGTGATTCATCCCTACTGAGAACATTAGTGGCTTTATTTTTAACTGCAAAAGAAGCTTGAACACCAAACATAAAAGTTCAAAGACTGTGGAATCACTTAATCTGGGCTTTACCGATACTGAATTAGAAAAGCAGCCCCTAGAATATGCTGTACTTACCGAAAAGTTAATAAAACCGTTCAAATAACATGATTAATTTATTTTGCACCTGTTTTAGTGCACTTAGACAGGGTTAAGGGGGCACAGAGGGGTCGAAGTTTCTGTGGTAGTTTCGATTACCTTCACTACTGTTTTTAACCTTGACTGGGGGCATTCCACACCCCAAAAATTTGTACGCCACTGCTGACTGTGAAGCCCCCCGACAGCCTTTGCTCAATTTTTGCAACCACTGTCTAACATTTCCCACTAACACTGTCGAAAATGGACTAACAACCTCCATCCAAATTCCTTTCCTGGCAAGGAAAGCCCTTGCTTGAACAGTAATATTTTGCCTTTCCAAACTAACCATTTTATTTAGAGAATTATTTAACCTTAAAATACTGCAAAATGTTATTAACGAAAACCATACTTACTTTTCAGTTAGGTGTCTAATTTTTACAAATTAAAATGTTTTTACAAAAGTACCAAGCTTTATTCAAATAAATGTAATTTTAGATGACAAAACTATTAAGTAATAAATAATAAATTATTGTCAGTACAAACGTCAGTGAATCACTGGCCCCTTCATAAAATCTAAATTATAACTGACCCGTAGCAAATGTCTATAATTTCCAAAGCCACGTAAATAAACCTTAGACCTGAAACACCAATTTTAGTTTGCAAAAATATGTAATACATCGTTCCTTTTGTTAAAAGTTTTGTCTAAGAGGTGGTGTGGAGACCTACAATGAATGTCGAAAGACGAAACCTCATAAAGATGTTGATTAACATCCTCCCATTTTTATATGCCAAAATCCATCGATGTCCATCATTACTCTCTTTTTGCATTCTTTCTAAAACAATTTCTAACAGGAATCTTTCATTTTAACAATAATAAAATTACTTGATTTCCTGTCGTTCACATCAATCGATTCTGTTTTGACTTTGGAATTCCACTGACCGCCTGCTGAAGTGCGGTTCATTTGTCATTTCTTCAAAGTTGTTTAGGACTCAAAACGTCGAAAGGGGGGCTCACAACACACAACAGCTGCTTCGAAACAAATATTCCGGCATAACCTCACTTGCGCACTACTTGTTTTTGTGGGGGCCATTCAAGGTCGAAGGTGGGCGGGCGCGCCAAATTTGATCGGGGAAGTGGAGATATCCTCAAATTTTTCATTTTAATAAATGAAAATACGATTAATTAAAAAAATTAACGTCCACCATTTTAATCTAGGGAATTGGTTGGGAACTATACGAACTCGATCGGACAAACGTTTTTCGATTCAATTGTCTTTCATGGCCAACCCTCATTACAAATTTTAAGAATCTCACTGTACCTTATTTAGAGTTCTATGAGCCATCAAAAACTATAATCTAGACATCAAACACCTCGTCACTTCATCAAAATTTATTCTAAGCTTCTGCTTCTATCTGTCACTTATCCTGAATTGTTTGAAAGAATGCAAAGAAGTTTTTTCAAAATCACTCATTTGTTTCAAATGGGTCAAGGGTAGCTCATGTTCTGTGTTTAAGTGAAACGAACTGCTCTCTGCGCAGCAACCGAGATCACCCTTGTAAATATCCAGCACTACAAACCTGCAGATTTTTTTTACATTGCGATGCAAGTTCACCCGGTTATGGGTACCTACGTGCTTTTACAAAAGCTGTCGGATGGAAAATTTCATCGAGTAGCTTATTTCAGTAGAAGGACCCCTCCAGCAGAAAAGAAGTATCATAGCTTTGAACTAGAAGCATTAACTATCGTGTATTCTTTGGAAAGGTTCCGTATTTACTTACACGGTATAAAGTTTAAACTTCTCACCGATTGCAATAGTTTGAAATTAACGTTGGAAAAAAAAAGGAAAATAAATCCACGAATTATGCGTTGGTCTTTGGCACTCAGAAACTATGAGTATGAACTTGAGCACAGATCAAGTGATCGAATGAAACACGCCGATGCATTATTTGAATTTAGTGTCCTAATAATTACCGAAAACAGTTTTGAAAGAAAAGCTATCTTGCAAGATTTAGACCAAGACATAGTGAAGATTAAGCAAACGTTGGAATTGCAGGAAGATAAGAATTTTGAGTTGAGCAATGAGTTAGTGTACAGGCAAAAGAAACGGTCAATTGTTGTTTTATGTAGGTACCTAAGTCTACGGAAGCTAACGTTATCCGTGCTTCATCGAGGTATTAATAAAACCGTTGAATACATTTTGAGAGCTTATTGGTTTACAGAAATGAAGCATAAGGTGCAAAAGGAAATACAAAATTGTTTTAAGTGCATCACAGTAGCAAATACAGGGCAAATGCCGTTAAAAAATTAAAATGCAATTGCATCTTTCCCATATCGACGAAAATTGTCTATAGGAAAAATCGTGGATGTTGTGGATATTCGATGAATATTCATTGGATGAAGTGCTCATCCATATAAAAAACGCTATTAAGCACGCGTCGGATAAAAAGTACTTTTACGTATTGTTATAACTATCACATAGTTTTGCCGTGAAGTTTTAGTCACAGATTAAAAACTTGAAAATGTATAAATATATGTATGTCAAAGGGGCCTTCTGGGGAGTATAAGTATGCCCAAAGAGTAGTTTGGGGAGCCAGTGGACACTTTGGGGAGCTCCCCAAACAGGTTTTTGTTCAAGGGTCCCATTGGGGAGTCAAATCCAAGCGCCGCCTACAGGTGACAGTTCCCAACTAAGTCGTACAGTTGGTATTACAGTTATCATAAATGTTGCGCCTTACGACGTAAAAATAGCAACCGCAAAAATTTACGTACTTTGAGGTTGAATGGATTGCATAAGCTACCGGCGTCGCTTTATTGACATTGTTGTATCAACGAAATGGTCCCTTTTGGGAGAGATTGGTGCTTTTAAGTTCCAAGTCAGCTGTTGAGTTTTTTGAAGATTTTATTCGAGGGGTGAGCCGCAGGGGAAATCTGGTGTACAGGCGCTAGGAAATCTTGGGGAAATCGGGGGAAATGATCGGGAAATCTGAGAAAATCTGGGAAATCTGGAAAAATTGAGAAAACCTGGAGAAATCTTGAGAAATCTTGGGAAATCTTTCCAAAAGGAAATCTAGTGTACAGGTGCTTGGAAATCTTGGGGGATTCCGAGAAAATCTGAGGAAGTCTTGGGGAAATCTTAGGAAATCTAGGGAAATCTCGGAGAAATCTTTTGAAATCTGACTAAATCTGGGCAAATCTTTCCAAAAGGAAATCTAGTGTACAGGTACTAGGAAATCTTGGGGAATTCCGAGGAAATCTGGGGAAATCTGAGGAAATCTCGGGGAAATCTTAGGAGTTCTGAGGAAATCTGAGTAAATCTTGGGAAATCAGAGGAAATCTGGGGAAACCTGAGGAAATCTCGGGGAAATCCTGGGAAATCTCTCCAAAAGGAAATCTAGTGTACAAAATTTTTCCTGCGGCTCACCCCTAGATTTTTGTTATTTTATTTATTTTAAGTTAAGATACCAACAGCAGCCTAAATTCTTTTTTGAAGATTGTACTCGAGGGGTGAGCCGCAGGGGAAATCTGGTGTACAGGTGCTAGAAAATGTTGGGGAAATAATAATAATAATATTAATAATAAATTTTATTCTTTATAACTAAATAGGTAATTGTATTAAACGCAACCCTTTAGCCTGTTAATAACAATATACTTATATGGACGGAAAAACAGAGTAACCAACAAAAATTTCGACATTCTTGATAATTTGGTAAAAAAACAAAATTATTCTGACATGCACGCCTGGCAGTGTGAATCAGTAGCAATTTTCATATAAATTTAAGCCCGTTTAAGAAAATATAAAACTAGACTCGATCACACGCCCCTGTGCCCGTAAGAAAATGATTCGACTTTAATTTTTTTTTTAATTTTTATAGGTACTGTAACATATGCCAGTTAAAGCCAATCCTGGGTAAATCCACATTAAATTGTTTGTATAAAATTTGTCATTGGGGCGCGAGAATATTAACTGTAAGTTAGAACTATTTATTGCCAAAACTCATAAACCGTGCACATCTTTCGTCACGGTCATTGTATATCCGGGACCTGGTAGAAACCTTTGCTTGAATTGCCCTTTTCCAAGAACACCCCCGCTGTAAACTTTATGACCGAATTCCTTCGCATACAATTTTTAGAAAGTTGTTCCCACAGTAGAGATTTCCGAGAAATGGATTTAATAACGTAAATGTCTTATTCATTACAATTTGTTGCTAAATTTGATTCAGTAAATGCATGAACCCCAAAGGTAGAGTAGCCAAGATACACTAATTTTGCATGACATGAATCAAACATTACTCCTGCTAAAATTGCCTCGAACCGTTAAAACCATTATTCAGTGTCATTCAGTTCAATTTGGGGTCATTTTCACTCTAAACTTTGTTAAAACACAAAATTTCCTCTATCGTACCGTAGAATTTACTTAGAGCATGAAATTTGCTCGATTTCAGGAAATCTACTACGCCACTGGGATATTGACGCCACGCCACTGAACTTGCGTCATTTTTAGCTGTCGTAATTACGTCAAGAATTGTCCTTGCTCGAAACTTGTCTTGCACCCCTCCTAACACTTGCCTGTATTGTGGGTTGCTTCCCAATTTAGAAACCCGGATTTTTGCAAGTCCGGTAATATTATTTAATTTTGGGGATTAATTCTTTTTTCAGCATTCGGTAACGGCACCCTTCATGTTATAAAACTAGCTCAGAGTTCATTCATAATTTAGAAACCCATTAATTTAGGTTGGGGATTATAACTATTGTATTTTTTCTTTACCGTGTAAATTATTTCCCTCGAGCTCCTTGAGCGAGAGGTGTTTATTTTATTGTATTATTTTTGCGGCCAGACTTTGTTTCAGTGTGAATAAATTGTTATATGGAAGATCCGTTTTATTTCCTGTATCCACGGCCTCGTAAAACGAACCACAACCACAACGTAATTAAATTTAGGGGTCCTTTTGCAAGATTGGAGGGATTTCACAACGGTCCCCCTTTCAGTAGAGTCAGAAAGTTACAATTGCTGCCTTTGACCAGGATACGAGGTTAATCACGTGGAAACAGGATACAATCGGTGCCATTGACGGACAGATACGAAATAATCACGTGGAAACAGGTACATTTATTTAATACAGGCACAGATATGGCACCAACCCGAAGGAACATAAAGAAAACCAGCCAGGAGCCAACAACAGAGACAACAGTTCCGACTTAGGGGAGCTGGTGCGAATTTTGAAAAGCAACACACCATCGACAACCATCTGATCTCCGACACGGAGGCACCACCAGCCACAGACGAATTGTTACATCGCTTTGAGGGGGTTCGTTACTTAACCAGTATTGATTTGAGGGCTTCTTACTGGCAAATTCCACTGTCACCGGAGAGCAGGGAGTGTACCGCCTTCCTCTATAATGGGCGCAGCTACATGTATCAGGTACTTCCTTTTGGTTTAAAAACTGCCGTAGGTTCATTCAGTCGAGCTATGGACATAGTCTTGGGACCCGAAACTTCCGAATTCACCACCAACTACATCGATGACCTCCTTATCGCTTCAAAGAGCCTACCGGAACACCTAAACCACATCGACCAAGTTCTAACCAAGCTGGGAGATGCCAATATGACTGTCAACCTTGAGAAAACACATTTCTGCCGGACCGAAGTCAAATTTCTGGGACACATTTTGTCTACCGAGGGGATTAAACCGGATCCAGAGAAAATTGTTGCCATACGCCAATTTCCAGTGCCGCAACGCCTGAAACATCTTCGAGCATTTCTGGGTCTCTGCAATTACTACAGGAAATTCTGTCCACTCTATAGTGAAGCCACCAGGGGGCTGTCACATTTGCTTAAAGGGGGCGCACCTTGGCAATGGGGGCGACAAGAACAACTTGCTTTCGACCGAGTGAAGGACATCTTTCTCGAAACTGCCATTTTACGAAATCCTAGGCCAGATTTACCATTGTATGTACAGACCGATAGTAGTAGTTTTGGTTTGGGGGCGGCTTTGTTCCAGATTTTCGAGTACGAAGAGATTGGGGCCATTGCTTTTGCCAGTCGATCACTCAGGGGGGCTGAATTAAATTACACCACCACTGAAAAGGAACTTTTAGGAGTCGTTTTCGCTTTAAACAAGTTCCGCACCTTTATCCAGGGCCGGAAGATCATTGTCAGAACCGACCACAGGGCACTGAAATTCCTAAAACGCTGCCGACTCATGAACGAACGTTTGACCCGGTGGACACTCATCCTAGACCAATATGACTACGACATCGAGGTTGTCAAGGGCAAGGACAACGTCGTGGCCGATATCCTGTCACGATACCCACATGACAGCGACTACGTCAACGAATACCCACGAGATCAGCCGATCATCGCACTATTTGAAGCCGACAACGCCGCAGAAATCCTTGAACTCCACCAAAACTTGAGACAACGCCAGCTTGAAGACCCCATGCTGAAGGCCATTTTGCAACATAAAGAATTGGGTCAACCCATTAATGATCCGAAAATCGAACGCGTGCAGGTCCAGTACGTCCTCCAAACTAATGTAGTAGTTTACAGGTCTCCTCGCACTGCAGTATTGTTGGTTGCTGTCCCGCAGAGCTGTATCAAAGATTTGGTCTTCTATTTCCACGACATTATGGGCCATTTCGGGGCGACTAAAATCCACAATGCCATGAAACACACGTACTACTTCCCAAAAATGAGTACCACCATTCGACGCCTGTTGAAGTCTTGCGACCTTTGCCAGAAGACGAAGTTCCCGAATAAAACTACTTGGGGTCTATTCCATGCCATCTTACCCGAGAGTCCAGGCGATTTAATTTGTGTCGACTTCTATGGTCCACTACCAGCAAGTCGAGGGGGCGTAACTTTCATATTTGTCGTTGTCGATGCCTTCTCCAAGTGTGTCAAACTGTATCCATTAAGAAAAGCCACCGCACCGGCTGCTGCCAAGAAACTGATCCAAGACTATTCGCAATACCTGCCAATTAAACGGGTGTTGAGCGATCACGGAACCCAATTTACTTCAAAAGCTTGGCAGAACATGCTTACACAAGCTAATATCGAATCCAGGCACTGCTCCATACGACACCCAGCATCAAACCCTAGCGAGCGCATTATGCGGGAGCTTTCACGAATTTTCCGAGCTTACTGTCGAGACAACCACACGAGTTGGGCCACACACATTCCCAATATCGAAGAATGCTTCAATGCACTACCACACACAAGTACTGGGTATTCACCTTATGAAATCGTTAATGGGAAGAAACCACCTGGGGCATTCGATGCGTTATTACGTCAAATAATACCACCACAACCAACACCGAACCTGGAGGAAATTCATCAGAAAGTCAAGGACAATCTGAGACACCATGCAGGCTTACGCCAGAAACAACAAAAGGGTGAAATCATCAGACTTGCCATTGGAGACTGGGTCCTACTGAGGAGCAAAACTTCTTCAGCCAGTGGAGCCCAAGTGCAAATTCCTGCCTTTATACAGTGGTCCTTATGAGGTAGATGCTTGCCCACATCCCAACACATATCGACTTGTGGATCCTGAGACAAGACAGTTGAAAGGAGTTTACAACATGGCCAATCTGCGAGTATACCACCGTCGAGGACAGTGAAACTGGCATGATGGAAGATGGTTCCTGTCAGCCTACGCTATCCAAGAACCAGGGGGCGGGTGTAACATATGCCAGTTAAAGCCAATCCTGGGTAAATCCACATTAAATTGTTTGTATAAAATTTGTCATTGGGGCGCGAAAATATTAACTGTAAGTTAGAACTATTTATTGCCAAAACTCATAAACCGTGCA
The DNA here is from genome assembly GCA_963924575.1 of Pycnomerus fuliginosus. Lineage (NCBI taxonomy): Eukaryota > Metazoa > Arthropoda > Insecta > Coleoptera > Zopheridae > Pycnomerus > Pycnomerus fuliginosus. The sequence goes on from OZ004621.1 coordinate 29,770,194, forward strand.
CATCTTTCGTCACGGTCATTGTATATCCGGGACCTGGTAGAAACCTTTGCTTGAATTGCCCTTTTCCAAGAACACCCCCGCTGTAAACTTTATGACCGAATTCCTTCGCATACAATTTTTAGAAAGTTGTTCCCACAGTAGAGATTTCCGAGAAATGGATTTAATAACGTAAATGTCTTATTCATTACAATTTGTTGCTAAATTTGATTCAGTAAATGCATGAACCCCAAAGGTAGAGTAGCCAAGATACACTAATTTTGCATGACATGAATCAAACATTACTCCTGCTAAAATTGCCTCGAACCGTTAAAACCATTATTCAGTGTCATTCAGTTCAATTTGGGGTCATTTTCACTCTAAACTTTGTTAAAACACAAAATTTCCTCTATCGTACCGTAGAATTTACTTAGAGCATGAAATTTGCTCGATTTCAGGAAATCTACTACGCCACTGGGATATTGACGCCACGCCACTGAACTTGCGTCATTTTTAGCTGTCGTAATTACGTCAAGAATTGTCCTTGCTCGAAACTTGTCTTGCACCCCTCCTAACACTTGCCTGTATTGTGGGTTGCTTCCCAATTTAGAAACCCGGATTTTTGCAAGTCCGGTAATATTATTTAATTTTGGGGATTAATTCTTTTTTCAGCATTCGGTAACGGCACCCTTCATTTTATAAAACTAGCTCAGAGTTCATTCATAATTTAGAAACCCATTGATTTAGGTTGGGGATTATAATTATTGTATTTTTTCTTTACCGTGTAAATTATTTCCCTCGAGCTCCTTGAGCGAGAGGTGTTTATTTTATTGTATTATTTTTGCGGCCAGACTTTGTTTCAGTGTGAATAAATTGTTATTTGGAAGATCCGTTTTATTTCCTGTATCCACGGCCTCGTAAAACGAACCACAACCACAACGTAATTAAATTTAGGGGTCCTTTTGCAAGATTGGAGGGATTTCACAACGGTCCCCCTTTCAGTAGAGTCAGTATATTTACTTTCTATTAATTAATTTATTATTAACTATGGTCATTTATTACTGTCTTATGACCTGGTCATGACCGGTCATGACGTCACGATGTTACGTGACCGTCATTTTACATCACTGCTTGGGCGTCTTCGTAAAAGCATTGGGCGTAGCCCCACGCTTTAGCGATGAAATTAGGGCTAATAAAGTCTGGGGGGGCAAAATACCGCTTAGCTGAGCTAAGTGGAATCTCTTCACTCATAAAGGCAGCATTTCCGCACTCTGCTTCATAAAAGCGGCATTTCAGCACTCATGAATAAAATCGAAAAATTGGGCTGGTCTGAATAGGCTGCAGCACAGACCACATTTTCTTAATATCGAACTCGAAAACGCACGAGCCCAAAAGCATCGAATTTGTATCTTAAAACGCCAGTACAGTCCACCAATCTCGCGGCAGAATCTTTCAAGGCCCGAGGCCGTCTTGATTACGCCATTCCGCGTTTACAAACCCTTTACTCATTTTGGCCGCCTTCCTGAAAGCATGGGGCGTAGCCCTACGCTGTAGCGAGGAAATCAGGGCTCCAGTGTAGTCCGAATCCCCAAAAAGTCTGGGGTGCCAAAATGCCGCTTAGCTGAGTTGCGTGACATCTTTTCACTTATAAAGACGGTACTTCCGCACCCTACTTCATAAAAGCGGCATTTCAGCACTCATGAATAAAGTCGAAAAATTGGGCTGTCGTGAATAGGCTGCAGCGCAGACCACATTTTCTTAATATCGAACTCGAAAACACACGAACCAAAAAGCATCGAATTTGGTTCCTAAAAGAAAGTACCAAAAATTAATCAAAAAAAAGACCAACTTCGAAATAAATACAATTAAAGCTTTGAGGAACACAAAAAACCAAAAGGAATTTTGGCAAACTCTTAGAAAATTGCAAAGAAGGAGGAGGGTGGATGCAGTTATACCCATAACTGATTGGGAACAGTACCTACAAGATATACATTCGAATCCCGAGAATATGCAGGGAATGGAGGGTTGTTCAGAATTTCTTAATGTTAGGCATCCATATATTATGGATATGCATATTTCTGAAGAGGAAGTTCAGTTTTGTCAATTGGAAAAAGTAAGAACAATAAAGCACCGGGGGTAGATTTGGTGGCAGCTGAATTTTACAAGAACTTACCGAGCAACTGGCTTTTCTCCATTGTTTGACAGAATTTTCGAAAGGGAAGAGATCCCAAGGTGCTGGGGGGAGATTAATCTGTCTGTGATGCACAAAAAAGGCTCGCCTAACGAAGTCAATAATTATCGCTGCATATCATTGCTTAACACTATACTTAAACTATTTACTTCAGACACTTTAGAAAGGATTAACAATTGGTGCCAAGAAACGAAGGCAATACCTGAATGTCAAGCGGGATTTCGGAGGGGTCGTAGTACATTGGATCACGTGTACTCATTGTCTATTATTCTAAATATCCATACTGAGATGCCTGGCAGTAAGGTTTACGCATTGTTTGTTGACTTAGGTGCATTTGATAATGTAAAGCACAATTTACTTTGGCAAAGACTATATAAGCGAGGAGTTAGCACAAAACTGAATAGTTAGAAAGATCTATACAAATAGCAAGGTTAGAATACAACAAAACGGAGAATACCCTAAATATTTCACGCTCTCTAAAGGGATTCTGCAGGGGGAAACACTTAGCCCCATACTGTTTGCGCTGTTTCTTGCCGATATTGAGTAGTATTTTAGGGGGCGAGGCGTAAGAGGCCTAAGTATTTGGAGTCTTCCTAAAAGCATGGGGCGTAGCCCTACGCTGCAGTGAGGAAATCAGGGCTCCAGTATAGTCCGAATTCCTAATAAAGTCTGGGGTGCCAAAATGCCGCTTAGCTGATTTGCGTGTCAGTTTTTCACTTATAAAGACGGCACTTCCGCACTCTGCTTCATAAAGGCGGCATTTCAGCACTCATGAATAAAGTCGAAAAATTGGGCTATCCTGAACAGGTTGCAGCACAGACCACATTTTCTTAATATCGAATTCGAAAACACACGAGCCCAAAAGCATTGAATTTGGTTCCTAATATGGCAGTATAGTCTACCATTCCCGCATCAGAAACTTTCAAGGCCTGAGGCCTTCTTTTTTACGCCATTCCGCGTTTCCAGACCTTTCACTCGCCCGGGCGTCTTCGTAAAAGCATTGGGCGTAGCCCCACGCTTTAGCGATGAAATTAGGGCTAATAAAGTCTGGGGGGGCAAAATGCCGCTTAGCTGAGCTAAGTGGAATCTCTTCACTCATAAAAGCGGCATTTCCGCACTCTGCTTCATAAAAGCAGCATTTCATCACCCATAAATAAAGTCGATTGATTGGGCTGTCCTGAACAGGTAAGGCTTATGCATCCTGCAGCACAGCCCACTGGTCCTTAATATCGCATTCGAAAACACCCGAGCCCAAAAGCATCGAATTTCTTTCTTAAAACGCCAGTACAGTCCACCAATCTCGCGGCAGAATCTTTCAAGGCCTGAGGCCGTCTTGATTTCGCCATTCCGCGTTTACAAACCCTTTACTCGTTTGGGCGTCTTCCTGAAAGTATGGGGCGTAGCCCTACGCTGTAGCGATGAAATCAGGGCTCCAGTGCAGTCCGAATCCCTAATACAGTTTGGGTTGCCAAAATGCCGCTTAGCTGAGTTGCGTGGAATCTTTTCATTTATACAGGCGGCATTTCCGCACTCTGCTTCATAAAAGCGGCATTTCAGCACCCATAAATAAAGTCGATTAATTAGGCTGTCCTCAACAGGTACGTCTTATGCATCCTGCAGCACAGCCCACTGGTTCTTAATATCGAATTCGAAAACACCCGAGCCCAAAAGCATCGCATTTGGTTCATAAAACGGCAGTACAGTCCACCAAACTCGCGGCAGAAACTTTCAAGGCCTGAGGCCGTCTTGATTACGCCATTCCGCGTTTACAAACCCTTTACTTCTTTGGGCGTCTTCCTAAAAGCATGGGGCGTAGCCCTACGCTGTGGTGAGGAAATTAGAGCTCCATTATAGTTCGAATTCCTAATATAGTCTGGGTTGCCAAAGTGCCGCTTAGCTGAGTTGCGTGGAATCTTTTCACTTATAAAGGCGGCATTTCCGCACTCTGCTTCATAAAAGCGGCATTTCAGCACAATAAAGACGAAAAATTGGGCTGTCCTGAATAGGCTGCTGCACAGATCACATTTTCTTAATATCGAGCTCTAAAACACACGAGCCCAAAAGCATCGAATTTGGTTCCTAATATGGCAGTACAGTCCACCTTTCCCGCATCAGAACCTTTCAAAGCCTGAGGCCGTCTTTTTTACACCGTCCCACGTTTACAGACCCTTCACTCGTTTGGGCGTAGCCCTACGCTTTAGCGTTGAAATTAGGGATAATAAAGTCTGGGGTGCCAAAATGCCGCTTAGCTGAATTAAGTTGAATCTCTTCACTCATAAAGGCGGCATTTCCGCACTCTGCTTAATAAAAGCGGCATTTCCGCACTCTGCCTCATAAAAGTGACATTTCAGCACCCATAAATAAAGTCGAAAAATTGGGCTATCCTGAATAGGCTGCAGCACAGACCACATTTTCTTAATATCGAACTCTAAAACACACGAGCCCAAAAGCATCGAATTTGGTTCCTAATATGGCAGTACAGTCCACCTTTCCCGCATCAGAACCTTTCAAAGCCTGAGGCCGTCTTTTTTTACACCGTCCCACATTTACAGACCCCTCACTCGCTTGGGCGTAGCCCTACGCTCTAGCGTTGAAATTAGGGCTAATAAAGTCTGGGGTGCCAAAATGCCGCTTAGCTGAGTTAAGTTGAATCTCTTCACTCATAAAAGCGGCATTTCCCCACTCTGCTTCATAAAAGCGGCATTTCAGCACCCATAAATAGTCGATACATTGGGCTGTCCTGAACAGGTACGTCTTATGCATCCTGCAGCACAGCCCACTGGTTCTTAATATCGAATTGGAAAACACCGGGGCCCAAAAGCATCGAATTTGGTTCTTAAAACGGCAGTACAGTTCACCAATCTCGCGGCAGAAACTTTCAAGGCCTGAGGCCGTCTTGATTACGCCATTCCGCGTTTACAAACCCTTTACTCCTTTGGGCGTCTTCCTAAAAGCATGGGGCGTAGCCCTATGCTGTAGTGAGGAAATCAGAGCTCCATTATAGTCCGAATCCCTAATATAGTCTGGGTTGCCAAAATGCCGCTCTGCTTCATAAAAGCGGCATTTCCGCACTCTGCTTCATAAAAGCGGCTTTTCAGCACTCATGAATAAAGTCGAAAAATTGGGTTGTCCTGAATAGGCTGCAGCACAGACCACATTTTCTTAATATCGAACTCTAAAACACACGAGCCCAAAAGCATCGAATTTGGTTCCTAATATGGCAATACAGTCCACCTTTCCCCCATCATAACCTTTCAAAGCCTGAGGCCGTCTTTTTTACGCCGTTCCGCGTTTACAGACCCCTCACTCGCTTGGATGTCTTCGTAAAAACATTGGGCGTAGCCCCACGCTTTAGCGATGAAATTAGGGCTAATAAAGTCTGGGGTGCCAAAATGCCGCTTAGCTGAGCTAAGTGGAATCTCTTCACTCATAAAGGCGGCATTTCCGCACTCTGCTTCATAAAAGCGGCATTTCAGCACCCATAAATAAAGTCGATAAATTGGGCTGTCCTGAACAGGTACGTCTTCTGCATCCTGCAGCACAGCCCACTGGTTCTTAATATCGAATTCGAAAACACCCGAGCCCAAAAGCATCGCATTTGGTTCTTAATACGGCAGTACAGTCCACTAATCTCGCGGCAGAAACTTTCAAGGCCTGAGGCCGTCTTGATTACGCCATTCCACGCTTACAAACCCTTTACTCCTTTGGGCGTCTTCCTAAAAGCATGGGGCGTAGCCCTACGCCGTGGTGAGGAAATCAGAGCTCTATTACAGTCCGAATCCCTAATATAGTCTGGGTTGCCAAAGTGCGTGGAATCTTTTCACTTATAAAGGCGGCATTTCCGCACTCTGCTTCATAAAACCGGCATTTCAGCACTCACGAATAAAGACGAAAAATTGGGCTGTCCTGAATAGGCTGCAGCACAGACCACATTTTCTTAATATCGAACTCTTAAACACGCGAGCCTAAAAGCATCGAATTTGGTTCCTAATATGGCAGTACAGTCCACCTTTCCCGCATCAGAACCTTTCAAAGCACGAGGCCGTCTTTTTTACACCGTTCCGCCTTTACAGACCCTTCACTCGCTTGGGCGTAGCCCTACGCTTTAGCGATGAAATTAGGGCTAATAAAGTCTGGGGTACCAAAATGCCGCTTAGCTGAGTTAAGTTGAATCTTTTCACTCATAAAGGCGGCATTTCCGCACTCTGCTTCATAAAAGCGGCATTTCCGCACTCTGCTTCATAAAAGCGGCATTTCAGCACCCATAAATAAAGTCGATAAATTGGGCTGTCCTGAACAGGTACGTCTTATGCATCCTGCAGCACAGCCCACTGGTTCTTAATATCGAATTCGAAAACACCCGAGCCCAAAAGCATCGCATTTGGTTCTTAAAACGGCAGTACAGTCCACCAAACTCGCGGCAGAAACTTTCAAGGCCTGACGCCGTCTTGATTACGCCATTCCGCGTTTACAAACCCTTTACTCCTTTGGGCGTCTTCCTAAAGACACGAGACGTAGCCCTGCGCTGTAATGAGGAAATTAATGTGCAGTCTGAATCCCTAATAAAGTTTGAGGTGCCAAAATGCCGCTCGCGTATAAAGAAGGCACTTCGGCACTCAACTTTAACTTTGACAGTTACGTAACCTCACAAATTCGGCCAGTGCCACTGAGCATTTAATTTTCAGAGATGCATCTATAACCTACTAATAATCACGAGGAATATATAACAACAGCAGGTGGGTGTACCAGCAGTGAATTAAAACTAACTAACTAAATTAGCTTAGGTGGCTACTGTCTTCCGAAGACCCTCCTGCGAAACAGAGGAAATGCGAGCAATCCCTAATCTAAGCTTACTGTGAACCTGCCGCAGAGTAACGACAAGGGCCACTTCAAATTTTGAGTTCGGTCAAGTGTCTATCGTAGGTGCTGAACATAGAGGGGAACACATTTAACCAAGACCTCTAGGGAAATTGTATATAAGCTAAGACTTCCATGATGAACGAAGATCTGGCCAACTCAGTCCCTATCCAGTAGAAATCCTGCAAAAACTAAGAACAGAGTGCCTTTGGATAGTAAAACTTGTTAAAACTAGGAACTAGAATGCTTTTCCATACCTGTCCTGTGAGTAGTATGATCATAGATCCAGTAATAACTCGAAAATATGTGATAATTTTACAGTCTTAGGTCCAAGTGTCCCCAAGTGCATTTCGAGTTAAGCAGTATCAATACACAGTATTAACTCCCAAAATAAGGTTGAGTTATGCATGAAACAGGATAATGACCAACAGATGTCGCCGGGTAATTGACTTTATAAATAAATCTTGTTTCATTGTTCAACCTTGGATATCGACGCTGCATAACAAAATACACGCTAGTTGCTCAGGTTGCTTATACCTTGGGGTAATTTAAGGGGCGTGGTCTCAATATCGCTCATCAGGGACAATTTACTTTATTTAGTAGAATTTATGGTAACCGTGGCATTAATCCGAACATTTGTCCGTTGACGTAATTTCCTAAACGGGATAGATTGTTTTTTATAAAGAGTGTCAGTCATGTCGGGGATCTCATCTAGGACCTGGTGGACCTCATCTAGGACCTGGGGGACTTCATCTAGCACCTGGGGGACCTTATCGAGGGCTTGAGTTAACTCATGGAGGAACTCGGTTACCTGTTCGAGGAACCTCCTGCAAGACCTCCAGGGAAATCTTAGAGGAACTCGGGGACCTCAGGCAGAGAGAGGACCTCCAGTGTACAAAAAGAAGAGCGGAATCTGTCCCCCAGTTCACACTCTTTTGTTGACAATCTTGTTCGGAATGTGCATAACCTTGAATCAGTCTAAAGACGTTTAGACCAGAGGCAGAGGAGGCTTATGTTGTGATGCGAAAGCGATTCAAAAGTGCAGCAATAAAAGTGACAATGGTGAAATGCGCCATTATAGTACATTTAAAAGTAAATTATTCTTTTCAGAGCTTACAAAAGTTTACAATAAAGTGTAATTTATAAATAATGTATTTTAAGGTTAGGATGCCATAACTGCGCGTTTGTGAAACTTGTTCATCTAAAAGAGCGGCACGTCAGCACTTTCAAATTTGCATTCGACAAAGACAGGGTCGTAGCCTTACGCGGTAGCGAGAAAATTAGGGCTCCAGTGTAGCCCGAATCCCTAATCAAGTCTAAAGGCGGCATTTCCGCACCCTGCTTCATAAAAGCGGCATTTCAGCACGCACAAATAAAGTCGATAAATTAGGCTGTCCTGAACAGGTACGTCTTATGCATCCTGCAACACAGCCCACTGGTTCTTAATATCGCATTCGAAAACAAACGAGCCCAAAAGCATAGAATTTGGTTCTTAAAACGGCAGTACAGTCCACCAATCTCGCGGCGAAACTTTCAAGGCCTGAGGCGGTCTTGATTACGCCATTCCGCGTTTACAAACCCTTTACTCGTTTGGGAGTCTTCCTAAAAGCATGGGGCGTAGCCCTACGCTGCAGTGAGGAAATCAGGGCTCCAGTATAGTCCGAATTCCTAATAAAGTCTGGGGTGCCAAAATGCCGCTTACCTGATTTGCGTGTCAGCTTTTCACTTATAAAGACGGCACTTCCGCACTCTCGCTTCATAAAAGCGGCATTTCACCACTCATGAATAAAGTCGAAAAATTGGGCTGTCCTGAATAGGCTGCAGCACAGACCATATTTTGTTAATATCGAACTCGAAAACACACGAGCCCAAAAGCATCGAATTTGGTTCTGAAAACGGCAGTCAGTCCACCAATTTCGCGGCAGAAACTTTCAAGGCCTGAGACCGTCTTGATTACGCCATTCCGCGTTTATAAACCCTTTACTCGTTTGGGCGTCTTCCTGAAAGCATGGGGCGTAGCCCCACGCTGTAGCGAGGAAATCAGGGCTCCAGTGCAGTCCGAATCCCTAAAAAGTCTGAGGTGCTAAAATGCCGCTTAGCTGAGTTGCGTGACACCTTTTCACTTATAAAGACGGCACTTCCGCACTCTGCTTCATAAAAGCGGCATTTCAGCACTCATGAATAAAGTCGAAAAATTGGGCTGTCCTGAACAGGCTGCAGCACAAACCACATTTTCTTAATATCGAACTCCAAAACACACGAACCCAAAAGCATCGAATTTGGTTCCTAATATGGCAGTACAGTCCACCGTTCCCGCATCAGAAACTTTCAAAGCCTGAGGCCGTCTTTTTTACGCCATTCCGCGTTTACAGACCTTTCACTCGCTGGGTCGTCTTCGTAAAAGCATTGGGCGTAGCCCTACGTTTTAGCGATGAAATGAGGGCTAATAAAGTCTGAGGTGCCAAAATGCCGCTTAGCTGAGCTAAGTGGAATCTGTTCACTCATAAAGGCGGCATTTCCGCACTCTGCTTCATAAAAGCGGCATTTCAGCACCCATAAATAAAATCGATAAATTGGGCTGTCCTGAACAGGTACGTCTTATGCATCCTGCAGCACAGCCCACTCGTTCTTAATATCGCATTCGAAAACAAACGAGCCCAAAAGCATCGAAATTGGTTCTTAAAATGGCAGTACAGTCCACCAATCTCGCGGCAGAATCTTTCAGGGACAGAGGCCGTCTTGATTACACCATTCCGCGTTTACAAACCTTTCACTCCTTTGGGCGTCTTCGTGAAAGCCTGGGGCGTAGCCCTACGCTGTAGTGAGGAAATAAGAACTCCATTATACAGGGTATCCCTCGACGAGCGTCAGTTAACCGTATCTGGAGAACTGTTTCTAGCATCATCTTGAAAATTTGTGCACAGGGGTCTCAATTAATTCTGAATCGACGTAAAATATTTTTGTCAATGGCGCACTTCCGGTTATACCGGAAATAGGTACTAACTTCCTTATTTTAAATGGAACACCCTGTATATTATCATATTTTTGGATTCTACGTTTCATTCTAGGTAAATTTTTACTAAGAATTGCTATGCCAAAAATTAACCATTTTTAAGAAAATCAAGAATTTCGCTTTTGTATGCCAAGTGCAGGCCTAATTTCAAAAAGCTGTAGCAACCTTACAGTATGAAATGAGAAAACAATATTAATTTGGCATGAAGCCTAATGTAGGGTGTATCCGCCCCTGGACTCAAATTGGGTCAAATACATACAGGGCGTTCTCTGCAAATTTTTTAAACATCATCAAATTCATTGGTCAGAAAGTCAATTTTTTCAAATGGAATGCCCCAAATATTTTATGACACTTCGATGCAGAATTTAATTGTCTATCATTTTAGTCTACATGTTTGCCATATTTAAACAAACTGTGCCTGTGATATTTCTAAGTATTTGGAATTTGACCAAAATTTCATATTTAGCACGATTTAATAACCAAAGTTAGCTATGATTTTAGGAGCCTTTATTGTTCCTTATGGCTGCTCAAATGAAAATTTAAACGTATTTTAATCCTGTTTTAAAATATGAAATTTTGGTCCAATTCCAAATATTTACTTAGAAATATCACAAAAGCTGTTTATTTAAATATGGCAAACATATAGACTAAAATGATAGACAATTAAATTCTGCATCGACGTGCCATAAGATAGTTGGGGCATTACATTTGAAAAAATTTATTTTTTGGCCAATGAAGTTGATGATGTTTAAGAATTTGCAGAGAACACCCTTGTATGTATTTCACCGAATTTGAGTCCAGGGGCGGATACCCCCTGCATTAGTCTTCATGTCAAATTAATATATCGTTTTCTCATTTCATACTGTAAAGATGTTACAGCTTTTTGAAGTTAGGCCTGCACTTGGCATAAAACAGCGAAATTCTTGATTTTCTCAAAAATGGTTGATTTTTGGCATAGCAATTCTTAGTAAAAATTTACCAAAAATGAAACGTGGAATCCAAAAATATCATAATATATAGGGTGTTCCATCTAAAATAAGGAAATTAGTACCTATTTCCGGTATAACCGGAAGTGCGCCATTGATGAAGTTGATTCAAAATTAATTGAAACCCTTGTGTACAAATTTTCAAGATGATGCTAGAAACAGTTCTCCAGATACGGCTAACTGACGCTCGTCGAGGGATACCCTGTAGTCCGAATCCCTAATATAGTCTGGGTTGCCAAAATGCCGCTTAGCTGAGTTGCCTGCAATCTTTTCACTTATAAAGGCGGCATTTCAGCACTCACGAATAAAGTCGAAAAATTGGGCTGTCCTGAACAAGCTGCAGCACAGAACACATTTTCTTAATATCGAACTCTAAAACACGAGCCCAAAAGCATCGAATTTGGTTCCTAATATGGCAGTACAGTCCACCTATCCCGCATCAGAACTTTTCAAGGCCTGAGGCCGTCGTTTTTACCCCATTCCGCGTTTACAGACCTTTCACTCGCTGGGTCATATTCGTAAAACACTGGGCGTAGCCCCACGCTTTAGCGATGAAATTAGGGTTAATAAGGTCTGGGGTGCCAAAATGCCGCTTAGCTGAGCTAAGTGGAATCTGTTCACTCATAAAGGCGGCATTTCCGCACTCTGCTTCATAAAAGCGGCATTTCAGCACCCATAAATAAAGTCGATAAATTGGGCTGTCCTGAACAGGTACGTCTTATGCATCCTGCAGCACAGCCCACTGGTTCTTAATATCGCATTCGAAAACAAACGAGCCCAAAAGCATCAAATTTGGTTCTTGAAACGGCAGTACAGTCCACCAATCTCGTGGCATAAACTTTCAAGGCCTGATTCCGTCTTGATTACGCCATTCCGCGTTTACAAACCCTTTACTCCTTTGGGCGTCTTCCTGAAAGCATGGGGCGTAGCCCTACGCTGTAGTGAGGAAATCAGAGCTCCATTATAGTCCGAATAGTCTGGGTTGCCAAAATGCCGCTTAGCTGAGTTGCCTGGAATATTTTCACTTAGGAAGGCGGCATATCCGCACTCTGCTTCATAAAAGCGGCATTTCAGCACTCACGAATAAAGTCGAAAAATTGGGCTGTCCTGAATAGGCTGCAGCACAGACCACATTTTCTTAGTATCGAACTCTAAAACACACGAGCCCAAAAGCATCGAATTTGGTTCCTAATATGGCAGTACAGTCCACCTTTCCCGCATCAGAACCTTTCAAGGACTGAGGCCGTCTTTTTTACGCCATTCCGCGTTTACAGACCTTTCACACCCTTGGGCGTCTTCGCAAAAGCATTGGGCGTAGCCCTACGCTTTAGCGATGAAATTATTGCTAATAAAGTCTGGGGTGCCAAAATGCCGCTTAGCTGAGCTAAGTGGAATGTCTTCACTCATAAAGGCGGCATTTCCGCACTCTGCTTCATAAAAGCGGCATTTCCGCACTCTGCTTCATAAAAGGGCCATTTCAGGACCCATAAATAAAGGCGATAAATTGGGCTGTCCTGAATAGGCTGCAGCACAGACCACATTTTCTTAACATCGAAGTCGAAAACACACGAGCCCAAACGCATCGAATTTGGTTCCTAATACGGCAGTACAGTCCACCGTTCCCGCATCAGAAACTTTCAAAGCCTGAGGCCGTTTTTTTACGCCATTTCGCGTTTACAGACCCTTCACTCGCTTGGGCGTCTTCGTAAAAGCATTGGGCGTAACCCTACGCTTTAGCAATGAAATTAGGGCTAATAAAGTCTGGAGTGCCAAAATGCCGCTTAGCTGAGTTGCGTGACATCTTTTCACTTATAAAGACGGCACTTCCGCACCCTACCTCATAAAAGCGGCATTTCAGCACCCATAAATAAAGTCGATAAATTGGGCTGTCCTGAACAGGTAAGTCTTATGCATCCTGCGGCACAGTCCACTGGTCCTTAATATCGCATTCGAAAGCACCCGAGCCCAAAAGCATCGAATTTGGTTCTTAAAACGGCAGTACAGTCCACCAATCTCGCGGCAGAAACTTTCAAGGCCTGAGGCCGTCTTGATTACGCCGTTCCGCGTTTACAAACCCTTTACTCGTTTGGGCGTCTTCCTGAAAGCATGGGGCGTAGCCCTACGCTATAGCGAGGAAATAAGGGCTCCAGTGCAGTCCGAATCCCCAAAAAGTCTGGGGTGCCAAAATGCCGCTTAGCTGAGTTGCGTGACATCTTTTCACTTATAAAGACGGCACTTCCGCATCCTACCTCATAAAAGCGGCATTTCAGCACTCATGAATAAAGTCGAAAAATTGGGCTGTCCTGAATAGGCTGCAGCACAGACCACATTTTCTTAATATCGAACTCGAAAACACACGAACCCAAAAGCATCGAATTTGATTCCTAATAAGGCAGTACAGTCCACCGGTTCCCGCATCAGAAACTTTCAAGGCCTGAGGCCGACTTTTTTACGCCATTCCGCGTTTATAGACCCTTCACTCGCTTGGGCGTCTTCGTAAAAGCATTGGGCGTAACCCTACGCTTTAGCAATGAAATTAGGGCTAATAAAGTCTGGAGTGCCAAAATGCCGCTTAGCTGAGTTAAGTGGAATCTTCTCACTTATAAAGGCGGCATTTCCGCACTCTGCTTCATAAAAGCGGCATTTCAGCACCCATAAATAAAGTCGATAAATTGGGCTGTCCTGAACAGGTAAGTCTTATGCATCCTGCGGCACAGTCCACTGGTCCTTAATATCGCATTCGAAAGCACCCGAGCCCAAAAGCATCGAATTTAGTTCTTAAAACGGTAGTACAGTCCACCAATCTCGAGGCAGAAACTTTCAAGGCCTGAGGCCGTCTTGATTACGCCGTTCCGCGTTTACAAACCCTTTACTCGTTTGGGCGTCTTCCTGAAAGCATGGGGCGTAGCCCTACGCTATAGCGAGGAAATAAGGGCTCCAGTGCAGTCCGAATCCCCGAAAAGTCTGGGGTGCCAAAATGCCGCTTAGCTGAGTTGCGTGACATCTTTTCACTTATAAAGACGGCACTTCCGCACCCTACCTCATAAAAGCGGCATTTCAGCACTCATGAATAAAGTCGAAAAATTGGGCTGTCCTGAATAGGCTGCAGCACAGACCACATTTTCTTAATAAATCGAACTCGAAAACACACGAACCCAAAAGCATCGAATTTGGTTCCTAATAAGGCAGTACAGTCCACCGGTTCCCGCATCAGAAACTTTCAAGGCCTGAGGCCGACTTTTTTACGCCATTCCGCGTTTACAGACCCTTCACTCGCTAGGGCGTCTTCGTAAAAGCATTGGGCGTAAACCTACGCTTTAGCAATGAAATTAGGGCTAATAAAGTCTGGAGTGCCAAAATGCCGCTTAGCTGAGTTAAGTGGAATCTTCTCACTTATAAAGGCGGCATTTCCGCACTCTGCTTTATAAAAGCGGCATTTCAGCACCCATAAATAAAGTCGATAAATTGGGCTGTCCTGAACAGGTAAGTCTTATGCATCCTGCGGCACAGTCCACTGGTCCTTAATATCGCATTCGAAAGCACCCGAGCCCAAAAGCATCGAATTTAGTTCTTAAAACGGGAGTACAGTCCACCAATCTCGCGGCAGAAACTTTCAAGGCCTGAGGCCGTCTTGATTACGCCGTTCCGCGTTTACAAACCCTTTACTCGTTTGGGCGTCTTCCTGAAAGCATGGGGCGTAGCCCTACGCTATAGCGAGGAAATAAGGGCTCCAGTGCAGTCCGAATCCCCAAAAAGTCTGGGGTGCCAAAATGCCGCTTAGCTGAGTTGCGTGACATCTTTTCACTTATAAAGACGGCACTTCCGCACCCTACCTCATAAAAGCGGCATTTCAGCACTCATGAATAAAGTCGAAAAATTGGGCTGCCCTGAATAGGCTGCAGCACAGACCACATTTTCTTAATATCGAACTCGAAAACACACGAACCCAAAAGCATCGAATTTGGTTCCTAATAAGGCAGTACAGTCCACCGGTTCCCGCATCAGAAACTTTCAAGGCCTGAGGCCGACTTTTTTACGCCATTCCGCGTTTACAGACCCTTCACTCGCTTGGGCGTCTTCGTAAAAGCATTGGGCGTAACCCTACGCTTTAGCAATGAAATTAGGGCTAATAAAGTCTGAAGTGCCAAAATGCCGCTTAGCTGAGTTAAGTGGAATCTTCTCACTTATAAAGGCGGCATTTCCGCACTCTGCTTCATAAAAGCGGCATTTCCGTAATCTGCTTCATAAAAGCGGCATTTCAGCACCCATAAATAAAGTCGATAAATTGGGCTGTCCTGAACAGGTAAGTCTTATGCATCCTGCAGCACAGCCCACTGGTTCTTAATATCGCATTCGAAAGCACCCGAGCCCAAAAGCATCGAATTTGGTTCTTAAAACGGCAATACAGTCCACCAATCTCGCGGCAGAAACTTTCAAGGCCTGAGGCCGTCTTGATTACGCCGTTCCGCGTTTACAAACCCTTTACTCGTTTGGGCGTCTTCCTGAAAGCATGGGGCGTAGCCCTACGCTATAACGAGGAAATAAGGGCTCCAGTGCAGTCCGAATCCCCAAAAAGTCTGGGGTGCCAAAATGCCGCTTAGCTGAGTTGCGTGACATCTTTTCACTTATAAAGACGGCACTTCCGCACCCTACCTCATAAAAGCGGCATTTCAGCACTCATGAATAAAGTCGAAAAATTGGGCTGTCCTGAATAGGCTGCAGCACAGACCACATTTTCTTAATAACGAACTCGAAAACACACGAACCCAAAAGCATCGAATTTGGTTCCTAATATGGCAGTACAGTCCACCGGTTCCCGCATCAGAAACTTTCAAGGCCTGAGGCCGACTTTTTTACGCCATTCCGCGTTTACAGACCCTTCAATCGCTTGGGCGTCTTCGTAAAAGCATTGGGCGTAACCCTACGCTTTAGCAATGAAATTAGGGCTAATAAAGTCTGGAGTGCCAAAATGCCGCTTAGCTGATTTAAGTGGAATCTTCTCACTTATAAAGGCGGCATTTCCGCACTCTGCTTCATAAAAGCGGCATTTCAGCATCCATAAATAAAGTCGATAAATTGGGCTGTCCTGAACAGGTAAGTCTTATGCATCCTGCAGCACAGTCCACTGGTCCTTAATATCGCATTCGAAAGCACCCGAGCCCAAAAGCATCGAATTTGGTTCTTAAAACGGCAATACAGTCCACCAATCTCGCGGCAGAAACTTTCAAGGCCTGAGGCCGTCTTGATTACGCCGTTCCGCGTTTACAAACCCTTTACTCGTTTGGGCGTCTTCCTGAAAGCATGGGGCGTAGCCCTACGCTATAACGAGGACATAAGGGCTCCAGTGCAGTCCGAATCCCCAAAAAGTCTGGGGTGCCAAAATGCCGCTTAGCTGAGTTGCGTGACATCTTTTCACTTATAAAGACGGCACTTCCGCACCCTACCTCATAAAAGCGGCATTTCAGCACTCATGAATAAAGTCGAAAAATTGGGCTGTCCTGAATAGGCTGCAGCACAGACCACATTTTCTTAATAACGAACTCGAAAACACACGAACCCAAAAGCATCGAATTTGGTTCCTAATATGGCAGTACAGTCCACCGGTTCCCGCATCAGAAACTTTCAAGGCCTGAGGCCGACTTTTTTACGCCATTCCGCGTTTACAGACCCTTCAATCGCTTGGGCGTCTTCGTAAAAGCATTGGGCGTAACCCTACGCTTTAGCAATGAAATTAGGGCTAATAAAGTCTGGAGTGCCAAAATGCCGCTTAGCTGAGTTAAGTGGAATCTTCTCACTTATAAAGGCGGCATTTCCGCACTCTGCTTCATAAAAGCGGCATTTCAGCACTCATGAATTAAGTCGAAAAATTGGGCTGTCCTGAATAGGCTGCAGCACAGACTACATTTTCTTAATATCGAACTCGAAAACACACGAACCCAAAAGCATCGAATTTGGTTCCTAATATGGCAGTACAGTCCACCTTTCCCGCATCAGAACCTTTCAAGGACTGAGGCCGTCTTTTTTACGCCATTCCGCGTTTACAGACCCTTCACTCGCTTGGGCGTAGCCCTACGCTTTAGCAATGAAATCAGGGCTAATAAAGTCTGGAGTGTCAAAATGCCGCTTAGCTGAGCTGCGTGGAATCTTTTCACTTATAATGGCGGCATTTCCACACTCTGCTTCCTAAAAGCGGCATTTCAGCACTCACGAATAAAGTCGAAAAATTGGGCAGTCCTAAATAGGCTGCAGCACAGACCACATTTTCTTAATATCGAACTCTAAAACACACGAGCCCAATATCATCGAATTTGGTTCCTGATATGGCAGTACAGTCCACCTTTCCCGCATCAGAACCTTTCAAGGCCTGAGGCCGTCTTTTTTACGCCATTCCGCGTTTACAGACCTTTCACTCTTTGGGTCGTCTTCGTAAAACATTGGGCGTAGCCCTACGCTTTAGCGATTAAATTAGGGCTAACAAAGTCTGGAGTGCCAAAATGCCGCTTAGCTGAGCTAAGTGGAATCTTTTCACTTATAAAGGCGGCATTTCCGCACTCTGCTTCATAAAGGCGGCATTTCCGCACCCATAAATAAAATCGATAAATTGGGCTGTCCCGAACAGGTAAGTCTTATGCATCCTGCAGCACAGCCCACTGGTTCTTAATATCGCATTCGAAAACACCCGAGCCCAAAAGCATAGAATTTCTTTCTTAAAACGCCAGTCCAGTCCACCAATCTCACGGCAGAATCTTTCAAGGCCTGAGGCCATCTTGATTGCGCCATTCCGCGTTTACAAACCCTTTACTCGATTGGGCGTCTTCCTGAAAGCATGTGGCGTAGCCCTACGCTGTAGCGAGGAAATCAGGGCTTCAGTGCAGCCCGAATCCCTGAAAAGTCTGGGGTGCCAAAATGCCGCTTAGCTGAGTTGCGTGACACCTTTTCACTTATAAAGACGGCACTTCCGCACTCTGCTTCATAAAAGCGGCATTTCGGCACCCATAAATAAAGTTGATAAATTGGGCTGTCCTGAACAGGTACGTTTTATGCACCCTGCAGCACAGTCCACTGGTTCCTAATATCGAATGCGAAAACACCCGAGCCCAAAAGCACCGCATTTGGTTCTTAAAACGGCAGTACAGTCCACCAAACTGGCGGCAGAAACTTTCAAGGCCTGAGGCCGTCTTGATTACGCCATTCCGCGTTTACAAACCCTTTACTCCTTTGGGCGTCTTGCTAAAAGCATGGGGCGTAGCCCTACGCTGTGGTGAGGAAATCAGAGCTCCATTATAGTCCGAATCCCTAATATAGTCTGGGTTGCCAAAGTGCCGCTTAGCTGCTGAGTTGCATGGAATCTTTTCACTTATAAAGGCGGCATTTCCGCACTCTGCTTCATAAAAGCGGCATTTCAGCACTCACGAATAAAGACGAAAAATTGGGCTGTCCTGAATAGGCTGCAGCACAGACCACATTTTCTTAATATCGAACTCGAAAACACACGAACTCAAAAGCATCGAATTTGGTTCCTAATAAGGCAGTACAGTCCACCGGTTCCCGCATCAGAAACTTTCAAGGCCTGAGGCCGACTTTTTTACACCATTCCGCGTTTACAGACCCTTCACTCGCTTGGGCGTCTTCGTAAAAGCATTGGGCGTAACCCTACGCTTTAGCAATGAAATTAGGGCTAATAAAGTCTGGAGTGCCAAAATGCCTCTTAGCTGAGTTAAGTGGAATCTTCTCACTTATAAAGGCGGCATTTCCGCACTCTGCTTCATAAAAGCGGCATTTCAGCACCCATAAATAAAGTCGATAAATTGGGCTGTCCTGAACAGGTAAGTCTTATGCATCCTGCAGCACAGTCCACTGGTCCTTAATATCGCATTCGAAAGCACCCGAGCCCAAAAGCATCGAATTTGGTTCTTAAAACGGCAGTACATTCCACCAATCTCGCGGCAGAAACTTTCAAGGCCTGAGGCCGTCTTGATTACGCCGTTCCGCGTTTACAAACCCTTTACTCGTTTGGGCGTCTTCCTGAAAGCATGGGGCGTAGCCCTACGCTATAGCGAGGAAATAAGGGCTCCAGTGCAGTCCGAATCCCCAAAAAGTCTGGGGTGCCAAAATGCCGCTTAGCTGAGTTGCGTGACATCTTTTCACTTATAAAGACGGCACTTCCGCACCCTACCTCATAAAAGCGGCATTTCAGCACTCATGAATAAAGTCGAAAAATTGGGCTGTCCTGAATAGGCTGCAGCACAGACCACATTTTCTTAATAAATCGAACTCGAAAACACACGAACCCAAAAGCATCGAATTTGGTTCCTAATAAGGCAGTACAGTCCACCGGTTCCCGCATCAGAAACTTTCGAGGCCTGAGGCCGACTTTTTTACGCCATTCCGCGTTTACAGACCCTTCACTCGCTTGGGCGTCTTCGTAAAAGCATTGGGCGTAACCCTACGCTTTAGCAATGAAATTAGGGCTAATAAAGTCTGGAGTGCCAAAATGCCGCTTAGCTGAGTTAAGTGGAATCTTCTCACTTATAAAGGCGGCATTTCCGCACTCTGCTTCATAAAAGCGGCATTTCAGCACTCATAAATAAAGTCGATAAATTGGGCTGTCCTGAACAGGTAAGTCTTATGCATCCTGCAGCACAGTCCACTGGTCCTTAATATCGCATTCGAAAGCACCCGAGCCCAAAAGCATCGAATTTGGTTCTTAAAACGGCAGTACAGTCCACCAATCTCGCGGCAGAAACTTTCAAGGCCTGAGGCCGTCTTGATTACGCCGTTCCGCGTTTACAAACCCTTTACTCGTTTGGGCGTCGTCCTGAAAGCATGGGGCGTAGCCCTACGCTATAGCGAGGAAATAAGGGCTCCAGTGCAGTCCGAATCCCCAAAAAGTCTGGGGTGCCAAAATGCCGCTTAGCTGAGTTGCGTGACATCTTTTCACTTATAAAGACGGCACTTCCGCACCCTACCTCATAAAAGCGGCATTTCAGCACTCATGAATAAAGTCGAAAAATTGGGCTGCCCTGAATAGGCTGCAGCACAGACCACATTTTCTTAATATCGAACTCGAAAACACACGAACCCAAAAGCATCGAATTTGATTCCTAATAAGGCAGTACAGTCCACCGGTTCCCGCATCAGAAACTTTCAAGGCCTGAGGCCGACTTTTTTACGCCATTCCGCGTTTATAGACCCTTCACTCGCTTGGGCGTCTTCGTAAAAGCATTGGGCGTAACCCTACGCTTTAGCAATGAAATTAGGGCTAATAAAGTCCGGAGTGCCAAAATGCCGCTTAGCTGAGTTAAGTGGAATCTTCTCACTTATAAAGGCGGCATTTCCGCACTCTGCTTCATAAAAGCGGCATTTCAGCACCCATAAATAAAGTCGATAAATTGGGCTGTCCTGAACAGGTAAGTCTTATGCATCCTGCGGCACAGTCCACTGGTCCTTAATATCGCATTCGAAAGCACCCGAGCCCAAAAGCATCGAATTTAGTTCTTAAAACGGTAGTACAGTCCACCAATCTCGCGGCAGAAACTTTCAAGGCCTGAGGCCGTCTTGATTACGCCGTTCCGCGTTTACAAACCCTTTACTCGTTTGGGCGTCTTCCTGAAAGCATGGGGCGTAGCCCTACGCTATAGCGAGGAAATAAGGGCTCCAGTGCAGTCCGAATCCCCGAAAAGTCTGGGGTGCCAAAATGCCGCTTAGCTGAGTTGCGTGACATCTTTTCACTTATAAAGACGGCACTTCCGCAACCTACCTCATAAAAGCGGCATTTCAGCACTCATGAATAAAGTCGAAAAATTGGGCTGTCCTGAATAGGCTGCAGCACAGACCACATTTTCTTAATAAATCGAACTCGAAAACACACGAACCCAAAAGCATCGAATTTGGTTCCTAATAAGGCAGTACAGTCCACCGGTTCCCGCATCAGAAACTTTCAAGGCCTGAGGCCGACTTTTTTACGCCATTCCGCGTTTACAGACCCTTCACTCGCTAGGGCGTCTTCGTAAAAGCATTGGGCGTAACCCTACGCTTTAGCAATGAAATTAGGGCTAATAAAGTCTGGAGTGCCAAAATGCCGCTTAGCTGAGTTAAGTGGAATCTTCTCACTTATAAAGGCGGCATTTCAGCACCCATAAATAAAGTCGATAAATTGGGCTGTCCTGAACAGGTAAGTCTTATGCATCCTGCGGCACAGTCCACTGGTCCTTAATATCGCATTCGAAAGCACCCGAGCCCAAAAGCATCGAATTTAGTTCTTAAAACGGTAGTACAGTCCACCAATCTCGCGGCAGAAACTTTCAAGGCCTGAGGCCGTCTTGATTACGCCGTTCCGCGTTTACAAACCCTTTACTCGTTTGGGCGTCTTCCTGAAAGCATGGGGCGTAGCCCTACGCTATAGCGAGGAAATAAGGGCTCCAGTGCAGTCCAAATCCCCAAAAAGTCTGGGGTGCCAAAATGCCGCTTAGCTGAGTTGCGTGACGTCTTTTCACTTATAAAGACGGCACTTCCGCACCCTACCTCATAAAAGCGGCATTTCAGCACTCATGAATAAAGTCGAAAAATTGGGCTGTCCTGAATAGGCTGCAGCACAGACCACATTTTCTTAATAAATCGAACTCGAAAACACACGAACCCAAAAGCATCGAATTTGGTTCCTAATAAGGCAGTACAGTCCACCGGTTCCCGCATCAGAAACTTTCAAGGCCTGAGGCCGACTTTTTTACGCCATTCCGCGTTTACAGACCCTTCACTCGCTTGGGCGTCTTCGTAAAAGCATTGGGCGTAACCCTACGCTTTACACAATGAAATTAGGGCTAATAAAGTCTGGAGTGCCAAAATGCCGCTTAGCTGAGTTAAGTGGAATCTTCTCACTTATAAAGGCGGCATTTCCGCACTCTGCTTCATAAAAGCGGCATTTCCGCAATCTGCTTCATAAAAGCGGCATTTCAGCACCCATAAATAAAGTCGATAAATTGGGCTGTCCTGAACAGGTAAGTCTTATGCATCCTGCAGCACAGCCCACTGGTTCTTAATATCGCATTCGAAAACACCCGAGCCCAAAAGCATAGAATTTCTTTCTTAAAACGCCAGTACAGTCCACCAATCTCACGGCAGAATCTTTCAAGGCCTGAGGCCATCTTGATTGCGCCATTCCGCGTTTACAAACCCTTTACTCGATTGGGCGTCTTCCTGAAAGCATGTGGCGTAGCCCTACGCTGTAGCGAGGAAATCAGGGCTCCAGTGCAGCCCGAATCCCTAAGAAGTCTGGGGTGCCAAAATGCCGCTTAGCTGAGTTGCGTGACACCTTTTCACTTATAAAGACGGCACTTCCGCACTCTGCTTAATAAAAGCGGCATTTCAGCACTCACGAATAAAATCGAAAAATTGGGCTGTCCTGAATATGCTGCAGCACAGACCACATTTTCTTAATATCGAACTCTAAAACACACGAGCCCAATAGCATCGAATTTGGTTCCTAATATGGTAGTTCAGTCCACCTTTCCCGTATCAGAACCTTTCAAGGCCTGAGGCCGTCTTTTTTACGCCATTCCGCGTTTACAGACCTTTCACTAGCTCGGTCGTCTTCGTAAAACAATGGGCGTAGCCCTACGCTTTAGCGATTAAATTAGGGCTAACAAAGTCTGGAGTGCCAAAATGCCGCTTAGCTGACTTGCCTGACAGCTTTTCGCTTATAAAGACGGCACTTCCGCACTGTGCTTCATAAAAGCGGCATTTCAGCACCCATAAATAAAGTCGATAAATTGGGCTGTCCTGAACAGGTACGTTTTATGCATCCTGCAGCACAGCCCACTGGTTCTTAATATCGAATTCGAAAACACCCGAGCCCAAAAGCATCGAATTTGGTTCTTAAAACGGCAGTACAGTCCACCAATCTCGCGGCAGAATCTTTCAAAGCCTGAGGTCGTCTTGATTACGCCATTCCGCGTTTACAAACCCTTTACTCGTTCGGGCGTCTTCCTGAAAGCATGGGGCGTAGCCCCAGGCTGTAGCGAGGAAATCAGGGCTCCAGTGCAGTCCGAATCCCTAAAAAGTCTGAGGTGCCAAAATGCCGCTTAGCTGAGTTGCGTGACACATTTTCACTTACAATGACGGCACTTCCGCACTCCGTTTCATAAAAGCGGCATTTCAGCACTCATGAATAAAGTCGAAAAATTGGGCTGTCCTGAACAGGCTGCAGCACAGACCACATTTTCTTAATATCGAACTCTAAAACACACGGGCCCAAAAGCATCGAATTTGGTTCCTAATACGGCAGTACAGTCCACCTTTCCCGCATCAGAACCTTTCAAAGCCTGAGGCCGTCTTTTTAACGCAATTCCGCGTTTACAGACCTCTCTCTCGCCTTGGCGTCTTCGTAAAAGCATTGGGCCTAGCCCAACGCTTTAGCGATGAAATTAGGGCTAATAAAGTCTGGAGTGCCAAAATGCCGCTTAGCTGAGCTAAGTGGAATCTCTTCACTCATAAAGGCGGCATTTCCGCACTCTGCTTCATAAAAACGGCATTTCAGCACCCATAAATAAAGTCGATTAATTGGGCTGTCCTGAACAGGTAAGGCTTATGCATCCTGCAGCACAGCCCACTGGTCCTTAATATCGCAATCGAAAACATACGAGCCCAAAAGCATCGAATTTGTTTCTTAAAACGCCAGTACAGTCCACCAATCTCGCGGCAGAATCTTTCAAGGCCTGAGGCCGTCTTGATTTCGCCATTCCGCGTTTATAAACCCTTTACTCGTTTGGGCGTCTTCCTGAAAGTATGGGGCGTAGCCCTACGCTGTAGCGAAGAAATCAGGGCTCCAGTGCAGTCCGAATCCCTAAAAAGTCTGGGGTGCCAAAATGCCGCCTAGATGAGTTGCGTGACACCTTTTCACTTATAAAGACGGCACTTCCACACTCTGCTTCATAAAAGCGGCATTTCAGCACTCACGAATAAAGTCAAAAAATTGGGCTGTCCTGAATAGGCTGCAGCACAGACCACATTTTCTTAATATCGAACTCTAAAACACACGAGAACAAAAGCATCGAATTTGGTTCTTAATACGGCAGTACAGTCCACCGGTTCCCGCATCAGAAACTTTCAAGTCCTGCGGCCGGTTTTTTTTACGCCATTCCGCGTTTACAGACCTTTCACTCGCTTGGGCGTCTTCGTAGAAGGCATTGGGCGTAGCCCCACGCTTTAGCGATGAAATTAGGGCTAATAAAGTCTGGAGTGCCAAAATGCCGCTTTCCTGAGTTAAGTGGAATCTTTTCACTTATAAAGGCGGCATTTCCGCACTCTGCTTCATAAAAGCGGCATTTCAGCACTCACGAATAAAGTCGAAAAATTGGACTGTCCTGAATAGGCTGCAACACAGACCACATTTTCTTAATATCGAACTCGAAAACACACGAGCCCAAAAGCATCGAATTTCTTTCTTAAGACGCCAGTACGGTCCACAAATCTCGCGGCAGAATCTTTCAAGGCCTGAGGCCGTTTTGATTTCGCCATTCCGCGTTTACAAACCCTTTGCTCGTTTGAACTTCTTCCTGAAAGCATCTGCGTAGCCCTACGCTGTAGCGAGGAAATCAGGGCTCCAGTGCATTCCGAATCTCCAAAAAGTCTGGGGTGTCAAAATGCCGCTTAGCTGAGTTGCGTGACATCTTTTCACTTATAAAGACGGTACTTCCGCACCCTACTTCATAAAAGCGGCATTTCAGCACTCATGAATAAAGTCGAAAAATTGGGCTGTCCCGAATAGGCTGCAGCACAGACCACATTTTCTTAATATCGAACTACGCTTTAGCGATTAAATTAGGGCTAATAAAGTCTGGAGTGCCAAAATGCCGCTTAGCTGAGCTAAGTGGAATCTCTTCACTTATAAAGGCGGCATTTCCGCACTCTGCTTTATAAAAGCGGCATTTCAGCACCCATAAATAAAGTCGATAAATTGGGTTGTCCTGAACAGGTAAGTCTTATGCATCCTGCGGCACAGTCCACTGGTCCTTAATATCGCATTCGAAAGCACCCGAGCCCAAAAGCATCGAATTTAGTTCTTAAAACGGTAGTACAGTCCACCAATCTCGCGGCAGAAACTTTCAAGGCCTGAGGCCGTCTTGATTACGCCGTTCCGCGTTTACAAACCCTTTACTCGTTTGGGCGTCTTCCTGAAAGCATGGGGCGTAGCCCTACGCTATAGCGAGGAAATAAGGGCTCCAGTGCAGTCCGAATCCCCAAAAAGTCTGGGGTGCCAAAATGCCGCTTAGCTGAGTTGCGTGACATCTTTTCACTTATAAAGACGGCACTTCCGCACCCTACCTCATAAAAGCGGCATTTCAGCACTCATGAATAAAGTCGAAAAATTGGGCTGTCCTGAATAGGCTGCAGCACAGACCACATTTTCTTAATAAATCGAACTCGAAAACACACGAACCCAAAAGCATCGAATTTGGTTCCTAATAAGGCAGTACAGTCCACCGGCTCCCGCATCAGAAACTTTCAAGGCCTGAGGCCGACTTTTTTACGCCATTCCGCGTTTACAGACCCTTCACTCGCTTGGGCGTCTTCGTAAAAGCATTGGGCGTAACCCTACGCTTTAGCAATGAAATTAGGGCTAATAAAGTCTGGAGTGCCAAAATGCCGCTTAGCTGAGTTAAGTGGAATCTTCTCACTTATAAAGGCGGCATTTCCGCACTCTGCTTCATAAAAGCGGCATTTCAGCACCCATAAATAAAGTCGATAAATTGGGCTGTCCTGAACAGGTAAGTCTTATGCATCCTGCGGCACAGTCCACTGGTCCTTAATATCGCATTCGAAAGCACCCGAGCCCAAAAGCATCGAATTTAGTTCTTAAAACGGTAGTACAGTCCACCAATCTCGCGGCAGAAACTTTCAAGGCCTGAGGCCGTCTTGATTACGCCGTTCCGCGTTTACAAACCCTTTACTTGTTTGGGCGTCTTCCTGAAAGCATGGGGCGTAGCCCTACGCTATAGCGAGGAAATAAGGGCTCCAGTGCAGTCCGAATCCCCAAAAAGTCTGGGGTGCCAAAATGCCGCTTAGCTGAGTTGCGTGACATCTTTTCACTTATAAAGACGGCACTTCCGCACCCTACCTCATAAAAGCGGCATTTCAGCACTCATGAATAAAGTCGAAAAATTGGGCTGTCCTGAATAGGCTGCAGCACAGACCACATTTTCTTAATAAATCGAACTCGAAAACACACGAACCCAAAAGCATCGAATTTGGTTCCTAATAAGGCAGTACAGTCCACCGGTTCCCGCATCAGAAACTTTCAAGGCCTGAGGCCGACTTTTTTACGCCATTCCGCGTTTACAGACCCTTCACTCGCTTGGGCGTCTTCGTAAAAGCATTGGGCGTAACCCTACGCTTTAGCAATGAAATTAGGGCTAATAAAGTCTGGAGTGCCAAAATGCCGCTTAGCTGAGTTAAGTGGAATCTTCTCACTTATAAAGGCGGCATTTCCGCACTCTGCTTCATAAAAGCGGCATTTCCGCAATCTGCTTCATAAAAGCGGCATTTCAGCACCCATAAATAAAGTCGATAAATTGGGCTGTCCTGAACAGGTAAGTCTTATGCATCCTGCAGCACAGCCCACTGGTTCTTAATATCGCATTCGAAAACACCCGAGCCCAAAAGCATAGAATTTCTTTCTTAAAACGCCAGTACAGTCCACCAATCTCACGGCAGAATCTTTCAAGGCCTGAGGCCATCTTGATTGCGCCATTCCGCGTTTACAAACCCTTTACTCGATTGGGCGTCTTCCTGAAAGCATGTGGCGTAGCCCTACGCTGTAGCGAGGAAATCAGGGCTCCAGTGCAGCCCGAATCCCTAAGAAGTCTGGGGTGCCAAAATGCCGCTTAGCTGAGTTGCGTGACACCTTTTCACTTATAAAGACGGCACTTCCGCACTCTGCTTAATAAAAGCGGCATTTCAGCACTCACCAATAAAATCGAAAAATTGGGCTGTCCTGAATATGCTGCAGCACAGACCACATTTTCTTAATATCGAACTCTAAAACACACGAGCCCAATAGCATCGAATTTGGTTCCTAATATGGTAGTTCAGTCCACCTTTCCCGTATCAGAACCTTTCAAGGCCTGAGGTCGTCTTTTTTACGCCATTCCGCGTTTACAGACCTTTCACTAGCTCGGTCGTCTTCGTAAAACAATGGGCGTAGCCCTACGCTTTAGCGATTAAATTAGGGCTAACAAAGTCTGGAGTGCCAAAATGCCGCTTAGCTGACTTGCCTGACAGAGTTTCGCTTATAAAGACGGCACTTCCGCACTGTGCTTCATAAAAGCGGCATTTCAGCACCCATAAATAAAGTCGATAAATTGGGCTGTCCTGAACAGGTACGTCTTATGCATCCTGCAGCACAGCCCACTGGTTCTTAATATCGAATTCGAAAACACCCGAGCCCAAAAGCATCGAATTTGGTTCTTAAAACGGCAGTACAGTTCACCAATCTCGCGGCAGAATCTTTCAAAGCCTGAGGTCGTCTTGATTACGCCATTCCGCGTTTACAAACCCTTTACTCGTTTGGGCGTCTTCCTGAAAGCATGGGGCGTAGCCCCAGGCTGTAGCGAGGAAATCAGGGCTCCAGTGCAGTCCGAATCCCTAAAAAGTCTGAGGTGCCAAAATGCCGCTTAGCTGAGTTGCGTGACACATTTTCACTTACAATGACGGCACTTCCGCACTCCGTTTCATAAAAGCGGCATTTCAGCACTCATGAATAAAGTCGAAAAATTGGGCTGTCCTGAACAGGCTGCAGCACAGACCACATTTTCTTAATATCGAACTCTAAAACACACGGGCCCAAAAGCATCGAATTTGGTTCCTAATACGGCAGTACAGTCCACCTTTCCCGCATCAGAACCTTTCAAAGCCTGAGGCCGTCTTTTTAACGCCATTCCGCGTTTACAGACCTCTCTCTCGCCTTGGCGTCTTCGTAAAAGCATTGGGCCTAGCCCAACGCTTTAGCGATGAAATTAGGGCTAATAAAGTCTGGAGTGCCAAAATGCCGCTTAGCTGAGCTAAGTGGAATCTCTTCACTCATAAAGGCGGCATTTCCGCACTCTGCTTCATAGAAACGGCATTTCAGCACCCATAAATAAAGTCGATTAATTGGGCTGTCCTGAACAGGTAAGGCTTATGCATCCTGCAGCACAGCCCACTGGTCCTTAATATCGCAATCGAAAACATCCGAGCCCAAAAGCATCGAATTTGTTTCTTAAAACGCCAGTACAGTCCACCAATCTCGCGGCAGAATCTTTCAAGGCCTGAGGCCGTCTTGATTTCGCCATTCCGCGTTTATAAACCCTTTACTCGTTTGGGCGTCTTCCTGAAAGTATGGGGCGTAGCCCTACGCTGTAGCGAAGAAATCAGGGCTCCAGTGCAGTCCGAATCCCTAAAAAGTCTGGGGTGCCAAAATGCCGCCTAGATGAGTTGCGTGACACCTTTTCACTTATAAAGACGGCACTTCCACACTCTGCTTCATAAAAGCGGCATTTCAGCACTCACGAATAAAGTCAAAAAATTGGGCTGTCCTGAATAGGCTGCAGCACAGACCACATTTTCTTAATATCGAACTCTAAAACACACGAGAACAAAAGCATCGAATTTGGTTCTTAATACGGCAGTACAGTCCACCGGTTCCCGCATCAGAAACTTTCAAGTCCTGCGGCCGGTTTTTTTTACGCCATTCCGCGTTTACAGACCTTTCACTCGCTTGGGCGTCTTCGTAGAAGGCATTGGGCGTAGCCCCACGCTTTAGCGATGAAATTAGGGCTAATAAAGTCTGGAGTGCCAAAATGCCGCTTAGCTGAGTTAAGTGGAATCTTCTCACTTATAAAGGCGGCATTTCCGCACTCTGCTTTATAAAAGCGGCATTTCAGCACCCATAAATAAAGTCGATAAATTGGGTTGTCCTGAACAGGTAAGTCTTATGCATCCTGCGGCACAGTCCACTGGTCCTTAATATCGCATTCGAAAGCATCCGAGCCCAAAAGCATCGAATTTAGTTCTTAAAACGGTAGTACAGTCCACCAATCTCGCGGCAGAAACTTTCAAGGCCTGAGGCCGTCTTGATTACGCCGTTCCGCGTTTACAAACCCTTTACTCGTTTGGGCGTCTTCCTGAAAGCATGGGGCGTAGCCCTACGCTATAGCGAGGAAATAAGGGCTCCAGTGCAGTCCGAATCCCCAAAAAGTCTGGGGTGCCAAAATGCCGCTTAGCTGAGTTGCGTGACATCTTTTCACTTATTAAGACGGCACTTCCGCACCCTACCTCATAAAAGCGGCATTTCAGCACTCATGAATAAAGTCGAAAAATTGGGCTGTCCTGAATAGGCTGCAGCATAGACCACATTTTCTTAATAAATCGAACTCGAAAACACACGAACCCAAAAGCATCGAATTTGGTTCCTAATAAGGCAGTACAGTCCACCGGTTCCCGCATCAGAAACTTTCAAGGCCTGAGGCCGACTTTTTTACGCCATTCCGCGTTTACAGACCCTTCACTCGCTTGGGCGTCTTCGTAAAAGCATTGGGCGTAACCCTACGCTTTAGCAATGAAATTAGGGCTAATAAAGTCTGAAGTGCCAAAATGCCGCTTAGCTGAGTTAAGTGGAATCTTCTCACTTATAAAGGCGGCATTTCCGCACTCTGCTTCATAAAAGCGGCATTTCCGCAATCTGCTTCATAAAAGCGGCATTTCAGCACCCATAAATAAAGTCGATAAATTGGGCTGTCCTGAACAGGTAAGTCTTATGCATCCTGCAGCACAGCCCACTGGTTCTTAATATCGCATTCGAAAACACCCGAGCCCAAAAGCATAGAATTTCTTTCTTAAAACGCCAGTACAGTCCACCAATCTCACGGCAGAATCTTTCAAGGCCTGAGGCCATCTTGATTGCGCCATTCCGCGTTTACAAACCCTTTACTCGATTGGGCGTCTTCCTGAAAGCATGTGGCGTAGCCCTACGCTGTAGCGAGGAAATCAGGGCTCCAGTGCAGCCCGAATCCCTAAGAAGTCTGGGGTGCCAAAATGCCGCTTAGCTGAGTTGCGTGACACCTTTTCACTTATAAAGACGGCACTTCCGCACTCTGCTTCATAAAAGCGGCATTTCAGCACTCACGAATAAAATCGAAAAATTGGGCTGTCCTGAATATGCTGCAGCACAGACCACATTTTCTTAATATCGAACTCTAAAACACACGAGCCCAATAGCATCGAATTTGGTTCCTAATATGGTAGTTCAGTCCACCTTTCCCGTATCAGAACATTTCAAGGCCTGAGGCCGTCTTTTTTACGCCATTCCGCGTTTACAGACCTTTCACTCGCTCGGTCGTCTTCGTAAAACAATGGGCGTAGCCCTACGCTTTAGCGATTAAATTAGGGCTAACAAAGTCTGGAGTGCCAAAATGCCGCTTAGCTGACTTGCCTGACAGCTTTTCGCTTATAAAGACGGCACTTCCGCACTGTGCTTCATAAAAGCGGCATTTCAGCACCCATAAATAAAGTCGATAAATTGGGCTGTCCTGAACAGGTACGTCTTATGCATCCTGCAGCACAGCCCACTGGTTCTTAATATCGAATTCGAAAACACCCGAGCCCAAAAGCATCGAATTTGGTTCTTAAAACGGCAGTACAGTCCACCAATCTCGCGGCAGAATCTTTCAAAGCCTGAGGTCGTCTTGATTACGCCATTCCGCGTTTACAAACCCTTTACTCGTTTGGGCGTCTTCCTGAAAGCATGGGGCGTAGCCCCAGGCTGTAGCGAGGAAATCAGGGCTCCAGTGCAGTCCGAATCCCTAAAAAGTCTGAGGTGCCAAAATGCCGCTTAGCTGAGTTGCGTGACACATTTTCACTTATAATGACGGCACTTCCGCACTCCGTTTCATAAAAGCGGCATTTCAGCACTCATGAATAAAGTCGAAAAATTGGGCTGTCCTGAACAGGCTGCAGCACAGACCACATTTTCTTAATATCGAACTCTAAAACACACGGGCCCAAAAGCATCGAATTTGGTTCCTAATACGGCAGTACAGTCCACCTTTCCCGCATCAGAACCTTTCAAAGCCTGAGGCCGTCTTTTTAACGCCATTCCGCGTTTACAGACCTCTCTCTCGCCTTGGCGTCTTCGTAAAAGCATTGGGCCTAGCCCAACGCTTTAGCGATGAAATTAGGGCTAATAAAGTCTGGAGTGCCAAAATGCCGCTTAGCTGAGCTAAGTGGAATCTCTTCACTCATAAAGGCGGCATTTCCGCACTCTGCTTCATAAAAACGGCATTTCAGCACCCATAAATAAAGTCGATTAATTGGGCTGTCCTGAACAGGTAAGGCTTATGCATCCTGCAGCACAGCCCACTGGTCCTTAATATCGCAATCGAAAACATCCGAGCCCAAAAGCATCGAATTTGTTTCTTAAAACGCCAGTACAGTCCACCAATCTCGCGGCAGAATCTTTCAAGGCCTGAGGCCGTCTTGATTTCGCCATTCCGCGTTTACAAACCTTTTACTCGTTTGGGCGTCTTCCTGAAAGTATGGGGCGTAGCCCTACGCTGTAGCGAAGAAATCAGGGCTCCAGTGCAGTCCGAATCCCTAAAAAGTCTGGGGTGCCAAAATGCCGCCTAGATGAGTTGCGTGACACCTTTTCACTTATAAAGACGGCACTTCCACACTCTGCTTCATAAAAGCGGCATTTCAGCACTCACGAATAAAGTCAAAAAAGTGGGCTGTCCTGAATAGGCTGCAGCACAGACCACATTTTCTTAATATCGAACTCTAAAACACACGAGAACAAAAGCATCGAATTTGGTTCTTAATACGGCAGTACAGTCCACCGGTTCCCGCATCAGAAACTTTGAAGTCCTGCGGCCGGTTTTTTTTACGCCATTCCGCGTTTACAGACCTTTCACTCGCTTGGGCGTCTTCGTAGAAGGCATTGGGAGTAGCCCCACGCTTTAGCGATGAAATTAGGGCTAATAAAGTCTGGAGTGCCAAAATGCCGCTTTCCTGAATTAAGTGGATTCTTTTCACTTATAAAGGCGGCATTTCCGCACTCTGCTTCATAAAAGCGGCATTTCAGCACTCACGAATAAAGCCGAAAAATTGGGCTGTCCTGAATAGGCTGCAACACAGACCACATTTTCTTAATATCGAACTCGAAAACACACGAGCCCAAAAGCATCGAATTTCTTTCTTAAGACGCCAGTACAGTCCACAAATCTCGCGGCAGAATCTTTCAAGGCCTGAGGCCGTCTTGATTTCGCCATTCCGCGTTTACAAACCCTTTGCTCGTTTGAACTTCTTCCAGAAAGCATCTGCGGAGCCCTACGCTGTAGCGAGGAAATCAGGGCTCCAGTGCATTCCGAATCCCCAAAAAGTCTGGGGTGTCAAAATGCCGCTTAGCTGAGTTGCGTGACATCTTTTCACTTATAAAGACGGTACTTCCGCACCCTACTTCATAAAAGCGGCATTTCAGCACTCATGAATAAAGTCGAAAAATTGGGCTGTCCCGAATAGGCTGCAGCACAGACCACATTTTCTTAATATCGAACTACGCTTTAGCGATTAAATTAGGGCTAATAAAGTCTGGAGTGCCAAAATGCCGCTTAGCTGAGCTAAGTGGAATCTCTTCACTTATAAAGGCGGCATTTCCGCACTTTGCTTCATAAAAGCGGCATTTCAGCACCCATAAATAAAGTCGATAAATTGGGCTGCCCTGAACAGGTAAGTTTTATGCATCCTGCAGCACAGCCCACTGGTTCTTAATATCGAATTCGAAAACACCCGAGCCCAAAAGCATCGAATTTGTTTCTTAAAACGACAGTACAGTCCACCAATCTCGCGGCAGAAACTTTCAAGGCCTGAGGCCGTCTTGATTACGGCGTTCCGCGTTTACAAACCCTTTACTCGTTTGGGCGTGTTCCTGAAAGCATGGGGCGTAGCTCTCGCTGTAGTGAGGAAATCAGAGCTCCATTATAGTCCGAATCCCTAATATAGTCTGGGTTGCCAAAATGCCGCTTAGCTGAGTTGCATGGAATCTTTTCACTTATAAAGGCGGCATTTCCGCACTCTGCTTCATAAAAGCGGCATTTCAGCACTCACGAATAAAGTCGAAAAATTGGGCTATCCTGAATAGGCTGCAGCACAGACCACATTTCCTTAATATCGAACTCGAAAACACACGAGCCCAAAAGCATCGAATTTGTTTCTTAAAACGACAGTACAGTCCACCAATCTCGCGGCAGAATCTTTCAAGGCCTGAGGCCGTCTTGATTACGCCATTCCGCGTTTACAAACCCTTTACTCGTTTGAACTTCTTCCTGAAAGCATCTGCGTAGCCCTACGCTGTAGCGAGGAAATCAGGGCTCCAGTGCATTCCGAATCCCCAAAAAGTCTGGGGTGTCAAAATGCCGCTTAGCTGAGTTGCGTGACATCTTTTCACTTATAAAGACGGTACTTCCGCACCCTACTTCATAAAAGCGGCATTTCAGCACTCATGAATAAAGTCGAAAAATTGGGCTGTCCCGAATAGGCTGCAGCACAGACCACATTTTCTTAATATCGAACTCGAAAACACACGAACCCAAAGGCATCGAATTTGGTTCATAATATGGCAGCACAGTCCACCTTTCCCGCATATCAGAACCTTTCAAGGCCTGAGGCCGTCTTTTTTAAGCCATTCCGCGTTTACAGACCTTTCACTCGCTTGGGCGTCTTCGCGTCTTCGCAAAAGCATTGGGCGTAGCCCTATGCCGTAACGATGAAATTAGGGCTAATAAAGTCTGGGGGGGGCCTAATGCCGCTTAGCAGAGCTAAGTGGAATCTCTTCACTCATAAAGGCGGCATTTCTGCACTCTGCTTCATAAAAGCGGCATTTCAGCACTCATGAATAAAGTAAAAAAATTGAGCTGTCCTGAATAGGCTGCAGCACAGACCACATTTTCTTAATATCGAACTCGAAAACACACGAGCCGAAGAGCATCGAATTTGGTTCCTAATATGGCAGTATAGTCTACCATTCCCGCATCAGAAACTTTCAAGGCCTGAGGCCGTCTTTTTTACTCAATTCCGCGTTTACAGACCTTTCACTCGCTTGGGCGTCTTCGCAAAAGCAGTGGGCGTAGCCCTATGCTTTAGCGATGAAATTAGGGCCAATAAAGTCTGGGGTGCCAAAATGCCGCTTAGCTAAGCTAAGTGGAATCTCTTCACTCATAAAGGCGGCATTTCCGCACTCTGCTTCATAAAAGCGGCATTTCAGCACCGATAAATAAAGTCTATATTGGGGAATTCGAAAACACCCGAGCCCAAAAGCATCGAATTTGGTCCTTAAAACGGCAGTACAGTCCACCAATCTCGCGGCAGAAACTTTCAAGGCCTGAGGCCGTCCGATTACGCCATTCCGCGTTTACAAACCCTTTACTCGTTTGGTCGTCTTCCTGAAAGTATGGGGCGTAGCTCTACGCTGTAGCGAGGAAATCAGGGCTCCAGTGCAGTCCGAATCCCTAAAAAGTCTGGGGTGCCAAAATGCCGCTTAGCTGAGTTGCGTGACACCTTTTCACTTATAAAGA
Organism: Pycnomerus fuliginosus; assembly: GCA_963924575.1. NCBI lineage: Eukaryota > Metazoa > Arthropoda > Insecta > Coleoptera > Zopheridae > Pycnomerus > Pycnomerus fuliginosus. The sequence continues at coordinate 29,804,817 of OZ004621.1, forward strand.
CGGCACTTCCGCACTCTGCTTCATAAAAGCGCCATTTCAGCACTCATGAATTAAGTCGAAAAATTGGGCTGTCCCGAATAGGCTGCAGCACAGACCACATTTTCTTAATATCGAACTCTAAGACACACGAACCCAAAAGCATCGAATTTGGTTCCTAATATGGCAGTACAGTCCACCTTTCCCGCATATCAGAAACCTTCAAGGCCTGAGGCCGCCTTTTTTATGCCGTTCCGCGTTTACAGACCCTTCACTGGCTCGGGCGTCTTCGTAAAAGCATTGGGCGTAGCCCCACGCTTTAGCGATGAAATTAGGGCTAATAGAGCCTGGAGTGCCAAAATGCCGCTTAGCTTAAGTGGAATCTTTTCACTTATAAAGGCGGCATCTCCGCACTCTGCTTCATAAAAGCGGCATTTCAGCACCCATAAATAAAGGCCATAAATGGGGCTGCCCTGAACAGGTAAGTCTTATGCATCCTGCAGCACAGCCCACTGGTTCTTAATATCGCATTCGAAAACAAACGAGCCCAAAAGCATCGAATTTGTTTCTTAAAACGCTAGTACAGTCCACCAATCTCGCGGCAGAATCTTTAAAGGCCTGAGGCCGTCTTGATTACGCCGTTCCGCGTTTACAAAACCTTTACTCGTTTGGACGTCTTCTTGAAAGCATGCGGCGTAGCCCTACGCTGTAGTGAGGAAATCAGAGCTCCATTATAGTCCGAATCCCTAATATAGTCTGGGTTGCCAAAATGTCGCTTAGCTGAGCTAAGTGGAATCTCTTCACTTATAAAGGCGGCATTTCCGCACTCTGCTTCATAAAAGCGGCATTTCCGCACTATGCTTCATAAAAGCGGCATTTCAGCACCCATAAATAAAGTCGATAAATTTGGCTGTCCAGAACAGGTAAGCCTTATGCATCCTGCAGCACAGCCCACTGGTCCTTAATATCGCATTCGAAAGCCCAAAAGCATCGAAATTCTTTCTTAAAACGCCAGTACAGTCAACCAATCTCGCGGCAGAATCTTTCAAGACCTGAAGCCGTTTTTTTTACGCCATTCCGCGTTTACAGACCTTTCACTAGCTGGGTCGTCTTCGTAAAAGCCTTGGGCGTAGCCCCACGCTTTAGCGAGGAAATTAGGGCTTACAAAGTCTGGAGTGCCAAAATGCCGCTTAGCTGACTTGCGTGACAGCTTTTCACTTATAAAGACGGCACTTTCGCACTCTGCTTCATAAAAGCGGCATTTCAGCACTCATAAATAAAGTCGATAAATTGGGCTGTCCTGAACAGGTACGTCTTATGCATCCTGCAGGACAACCCACTGGTTCTTAATATCGCATTCGTAAACAAACGAGCCCAAAAGCATCGAATTTGGTTCTTAAAACGGCGGTACAGTCCACCAATCTCGTGGCAGAGACTTTCAAGGCCTGAGGCCGTCTTGATTACGCCATTCCGCGTTTACAAACCCTTTATTCGCTTGGGCGTCTTCCTAAAGACACGAGGCGTAGCCCTGCGCTGTAATGAGGAAATTAATGCTCCAGTGCAGTCTGAATCCCTAATAAAGTTTGAGGTGCCAAAATGCCGCTCGCGTATAAAGAAGGCAATTCGGCACTCAACTTTAACTTTGACAGTTACGTAACCTCACAAATTCGGCCAGTGCCACTGAGCATTTAATTTTCAGAAATGCATCTATAACCTAGGAATAATCACGAGGAATATATAACAACAGCAGGTAGGTGTACCAGCAGTGAATTAAAACTAACTAACTAAATTAGCTTAGGTGGTTACTGTCTTCCGAAGACCCTCCTGCGAAACAGAGGAAACGAGAACAATCCCTAATCTAAGCTTACTGTGAACTTACCGCAGAGTAACGACAAGGGCCACTTCAGATTTTGAGCTCGGTCAAGTGCTCTATGTTTGTTATGGGAGGAAAATCCGTTTACCTATAACAAAGCGAACGAGCCTTTTCTGAAAACAGATGGAGAAATTTTAAATTATTGGTCATCGATAAGTTTGCAATATCCTCGCCAATAATGTCGTTTATAGGATTACTGGCTGCCTACCTTTTTGGCACTGAGGTAAGTGCAGTGTTTTAATATAAATAATGGCCGATTGCATCGCAATTTTTGAGGGTTCCTTAAAGATAGTGATCCTTGGAAACCATTGGAAACCATTGTTCCAGCAAACGTATCTGCGGAATTTAAACGTCACTTTTCTTTAAGAAACCCCTTAAGATTACGATGCAATCGGTCATAAATCAAGAAGTTGTCTATCGTAGGTGCTAAACATAGAGGGGAATACATTTAACCAAGACCTCTAGGGAAATTGTATATAAGCTAAGACTTCCATGATGAACGAAGATCTGGCCAACTCAGTCCCTATCAAGTAGAAATCCTGCAAAAACTAAGGACAGAGTGCCTTTGGATAGTAAAACTTGTTAAAACTAGGAACTAGAATGCTTTTCCATGCCTGTTCTGTGAGTAGTACGTTCATTAGCATTGTAATTTTTAAATTATGACCAGATTGTAAAATTCCCATTGTAAAATAAAGCCATTCTTGTTGCAAACCAAATTATACAGCATAACTATTTCATCGGCAACTTCTATCATAGCTCAGATGTCCTAATGGGATTTCTTACCAGTATTAGGTCCAATTTCCCCGCCTGCCTGCTAATACTGTTAGATGGGAATTCGACCTATTACCCTTTGAATCGTTATAGGTACGTTCATTAGCATTGTAATTTTTAAATTATGACCAGATTGTTAAATTCCCATTGTAAAATAAAGCCATTCTTGTTGCAAACCAAATTATACAGCATAACTGTTTCATCGGCAACTTACGCCATCTATCATAGCTCAGAAGTGCTAATGGGATTTCTTACCAGTATTAGGTCCAATTTCCCCGCCTGCCTGCTAATACAGTGAGATTCTTAAAATTTGTAATGAGGGTTGGCCATGAAAGACAATTGAATCGAAAAACGTTTGTCCGATCGAGTTCGTATAGTTCCCAACCAATTCCCTAGATTAAAATGATGGACGTTAATTTTTTTAATTAATCGTATTTTCATTTATTAAAATGAAAAATTTGAGAATATCTCCACTACCCCGATCAAATTTGGCGCGCCCGCCCACCTTTGACCTTGAATGGCCCCACGAAGTAAAGTGAGGTTATGTCGCAACTTATTGTTTCGAGGCAGCTGTTGTGTGTTGTGAGCCCCCTTTCGACGTTTTGAGTCCTAAACAACTTGAAGAAATGACAAATGAACAGCACTTCAGCAAGCGGTCAGTGGAATTCCAAAGTCAAAACAGAATCGATTGATGTGAACGACAGGAAATCAAGTAATTTTATTATTGTTAAAATGAAACATTCCTATTAGAAATTGTTTTAGAAAGAATGCAAAAAGAGAGTAATGATGGACATCGATGGATTTGGCATATAAAAATGGGAGGATGTTAATCAACATCTTTATGAGGTTTCGTCTTTCGACATTCATTGTAGGTCTCCACACCACCTCTTTGAAAACTAGATGACAAAACTTTTAACAAAAGGAAAGATGTATTACATATTTTTGCAAACTAAAATTGGTGTTTCAGGTCTAAGGTTTATTTACGTGGCTTTGGAAATTATAGACATTTGCTACGGCTGTTATAATTTAGATTTTACGAAGGGGCCAGTGAATCATCTATACTGAGAACATTAGTGGCTTTATTTTTAACTGCAAAAAGAAGCTTGAACACCAAACATAAAAGTTCAAAGACTGTGGAATCACTTAATCTGGGCTTTACCGATACTGAATTAGAAAAGCAGCCCCTAGAATATGATGTACTTACCGAAAAGTTAATAAAACCGTTCAAATAACATGATTAATTTATTTTGCACCTGTTTTAGTGCACTTAGACAGGGTTAAGGGGGCACAGAGGGGTCGAAGTTTCTGTGGTAGTTTCGATTACCTTCACTACTGTTTTTAACCTTGACTGGGGGCATTCGACACCCCAAAAATTTGTACGCCACTGCTGACTGTGAAGCCCCCCGACAGTCTTTGCTCAATTTTTGCAACCACTGTCTAACATTTCCCACTAACACTGTCGAAAATTTTGTACACCACTGCCGGCTGAAATCCCTCCTCCCCTCCAACATGGACTAACAACCTCCATCCAAATTCCTTTCCTCGCAAGGAAATGCTCCCTTCTCGTTGGCCTTTGCTTGAACAGCAATATTTTGCCTTTCCAAACTAACCCTATTTAAAGAATTATTTAACCTTAAAATACTGCAAAATGTTATTAACGAAGACCATACTTACTTTTCAGTTAGGTGTCTAATTCTTACAAATTAAAATGTTTTTACAAAGGTACCAAGCTTTATTCAAATAAATGTAATTTTAGATGACAAAACTACTAAGTAATAAATAATAAATTATTGTCAGTACAAACGTCAGTGAGTCACTGGCCCCTTCATAAAATCTAAATTATAACTGACCCGTAGCAAGTGTCTATAATTTCCAAAGCCACGTAAATAAACCTTACACCTGAAACACCAATTTCAGTTTGCAAAAATATGTAATACATCTTCCCTTTTGTTAAAAGTTTTGTCTATCTAGTTTTCAAAGAGGTGGTGTGGAGACCTACAATGAATGTCGAAAGACGAAACCTCATAAAGATGTTGATTAACATCCTCCCATTTTTATATGCCAAATCCATCGATGTCCATCATTACTCTCTTTTTGCATTCTTTCTAAAACAATTTCTAACAGGAATGTTTCATTTTAACAATAATAAAATCACTTGATTTCCTGTCGTTCACATCAATCGATTCTGTTTTGACTTTGGAATTCCACTGACCGCCTGCTGAAGTGCGGTTCATGTGTCATTTCTTCAAGTTGTTTAGGACTCAAAACGTCGAAAGGGGGCTCACAACACACAACAGCTGCTTCGAAACAAATATTCCGGCATAACCTCACTTGCGCACAACTTGTTTTTGTGGGGGCCATTCAAGGTCGAAGGTGGGCGGGCGCGCCAAATTTGATCGGGGAAGTGCAGATATCCTCAAATTTTTCATTTTAATAAATGAAAATACGATTAATTAAAAAAATTAACGTCCACCATTTTAATCTAGGGAATTGGTTGGGAACTATACGAACTCGATGGGACAAACGTTTTTCGATTCAATTGTCTTTCATGGCCAACCCTCATTACAAATTTTAAGAATCTCACTGTACTGTTAGATGGGAATTCGACCTATTACCCTTTGAATCGTTATAGGTATTACCGCAGAAAGAGAAAATTGCGCTAGTGAAGAATCAGAGGGTATGAGAATTAACCGTGGTTAAGTGAAATTACAAAAAATAACCCAATTATGTAAATTTAGCGTTTGGAGAGTTGAAATATTGGGAATGGGATTAAAAAAATGTGAAAAAGGTAAACATCGTCCAAATGAGATCAATTTATTAACGAAGAAAAACGCGAATTTTGGAAAATTAACACTTAGGTAGGGAGTTGAAAAATCGTAAAGAGGGATGAAAAGTTATTGGGTATGAAAATTTACTGTAGATAAGTAGAATTACAGAAAACAACACGAATCTACCCAATTATGCAAATTTAGGGTTTTGGGGGGTCGAAATATTGCGAAGGGGGTCAAAAAAGTGAAAGTAAAAAAAATAATATAAACTAAATGAGTAAAATTTATTACTCCGGAAGGACAAAATTGCGCTAATTTTACTAAATTAACGCTCGCGGGGTTGAAAAATTGTAAAGGGGGATGAAAAGTCAAGGGGGGTGAAAATTGACTGTAGTTACTAGCGAAAATTACACGAAAAAGAAGCGGTCTGCGTATATTTAGCTTTTTGAGGGTTTTGAGGGTGAAGTTAATTAAAATGACTTTGAATTACCTACAGAGGAAGCACATAAAAACCCGAAAAGATAAATCAAATGTATTTACATGTATTAGATTGGAGACTGGTAAGACTTTTTTCAATGGTTGACGGAAATCTATCAAACCCCATAATTTTATTTTACCATTTACCTGAAAAATTTCCCAGTTTCAACCCTTAAACTTCATGCCCCTTGTTAGATATTAATGAAAATTTGCCCAGCCGCCTACAGTGTCACTGTAAATTGACACACCAAATTCAGCCTGCATACTTTGAATAGTTTTTGATTTCTCGTATTTTTGTGTTTCTATTTTATTGCACCACTTTATGATTTGTTTTTTTCTTGTTTTTTTCTTGTGTGTAGGGTTCCAGACCCCCACGTGCAACATATTTGAGTGGTTTTCGTATTTTTGTGATTTTCAACCCCTAAATTTCATCCCCCAAAATTGACACCCCTTCACCTTCAACAGACTTGATGCTAGACCTCAAAAACCAAGTTTCAGTAAGATACCTCCACTCGCTCTCGAGTTACAATTAATAATTTTTCATTATACTTCACCGAAAACATCATGTTTCCGTGACTACTTAGGCTACCGAAAACTCATCTTTCCCGTGCAGTCGACGACTGCACGGGAAAATCTTTCCCGTGCACCGTAATTCTTGCAACGCTTAGCAACGATTGTTGGCCATTGCTTTTGACTTTTATTTGTCACTCATGAACCAATAATTTTTTGTGTTTAATAAGGTATAATGAAAACCGTCGTTCATTACACGTCCATAAACTGCTTTTCCCGCGCTTGCACGATTCCCGTGTTCGGCTTCGCCTCCCACGGGAACTTCTCGTGCTCGCACGGGAAAAGCTTAGTTTCTGGACTGGTAATGAAATATACTATTCCGCTCCCGGGAAAAAAATCTCGCATTCTCGCGCTTCTACTGCGAACGCTGCCTAAACTCTTGAAGATGGATTTAAATCGTATAAGGAAAAAATGTCGACAAGGAATAGACCTAAAAAAAAGTCCGCGACAGCATATAAATGTCTGTTACGACTAGTCGACAATAAGCGACCGAAGCCATTTTCGTCAAAAATTAAAACACAAAAACGATCACGGTGGGCTACCCATCTTAGATAGCTATAGGCCGTCGCGGAGTTTTTTGTAGATCTTTTCAATGCCGACAATTCCTCCTTTCAAACTTTTGATCTATCTTCAAGCGTTGAGGCAGCGTTCGCGATCAAACGTGGAAAATTGCAATTTATTTCAGTCTTTCATCCGTAACTTCGACAGCTATGGTTCGATATGGCCCGATATGGCCCGAGATTTTCGGGGTATGCACCTGTGTACAAAATTTCAGCTCGATATCTGCTTTCGTTCTCAAGTTATGCGACGGACAGTGTAGACGGACGAGCCGCCGGCCGGCCGAACCTCCGCATTCTGCTACGGCACTAAAATGGGAGGTTACTGCAATCACTCCAAAATTCGAAATTGAGATATCACCATATCTTTACGTTTCAAGGTCCCAGAGTCACAAAAAAGTGGTTTTTAAAAAATGTCTGCGTGTATGTACGTACGTACGTACATATGTGAGCAAGATTCTTCGAAAACTACCGAACAGATTTTCATGAAATTTTGGCCTTCTGGTGAGCCCAGTTAATTTTGTTGCCAATCCGCAAACGCCATAAGTGCTTTTTTGGTTACATCAACTATGAAATTTGACTGATGAACATCGATTTTTCTTACCAGCATATGAAAGGTCTTCAAATTCTGTGTCTAAAAATGTATTCACACTTAGCGTCTTTTGGCATAAAATCAAAAAAATCGAAATTTCGAAGCAACATTAAATAATACGCTACATCCCAAACTGTTTAATCGATTTAGCGTCTTTTGGCATAAAATCAAAAAAATCGAAATTTCGAAGCAACATTAAATAATACGCTACATCCCAAACTGTTTAATCGATTTGGCTGAAATTTGGTAGGTAGGGCTACCAGTACCCGCCTAAGAGCTGATTTAATTTTGGTGGCCATCGGCCAAAGGCAAGTACCATTTTGGCATATCAACTTTGTTTGACTAATAAACTCCCGTTTTCGTTATAAGAACATGAAGCGTCTTTAAATGTCGTTCCCAAAAATGTCCTCAAACTTAGTGCCCTTTTGTAAAAGAATCATAAAATTTTTAAAAATCCCAGTAGTAAAATTTAAGTATAACAAGTAGGAAAATTTACTTAATTTTGGTGGCAAACGACCAATAACAAGTGCCTTCTTGGCATGGCGTCTATGAAATTTGAAACATGATCACCATTTGTTTTACCAGCACATGAAAAGTCTTCGAATTTTGTTTTCAAAAATTCAATTAAATTTAGTGCCCTTTTGGCAATAAGTAATAAAAATTTTGAAAACCTACCTAAAGCCGCGACGGCATATAGCTATCTACGATGGATAGCCCACCGAGATCGTTTTTGTGTTTTAATTTTTGACGAAAATAGCTTCAGTGGCTTATTGTCGGCTATCCGTAACAGATATTTATATGTTGTAGCGGACTTTTTTGTTGGTCTGTTCGTTGTCGACATTTCTCCCTTACACGATTTTGATCCATCTTCAAGCGTTTAGGCAGCGTTCGCAGTAAAAGCGCGAGAATAAGAGATTTTTTTCGGGATCGAAAACTATTAATTGTAATAACTCAAGAACCGGTGGAGATATTTTACTGAAACTTGATATGCGTTTTTAACGTACAGGTCTATTGAAGGTGAGGGGGTGTCAATTTTGGGAAATGAAATTTAGGGGTTGAAAATCACAAAAATACGAAAACTTCTCAAATATTTTGCACATGGAGGTCTGAAACCACATATTTTGACATTATTTGATAAGGAATGATTTTTTCTGCAAGATGGAACAGAAAGGGGGGCAAATTAGGGGTTGAAACTCGAAATTTCACGCAAGTGTTGCTTGAAATTCAAGCAATTCGATAACTTTTAGTCAATGGCCCAGAAAAAGTTTTGATCATCTTTAGACTTTAGACCCTTAGATCACCTACGACAAGAAGAGAAAAAAATTGCACCTCTAAAACTCAACCCTTCCAACCTTGAAACAAAAAATTCACTTAGAGAAAATGTAACCCTTGGACTACCTATTACAGGAGGAAACTAATTAAACACAAAAAAATTGCACCCCTGAAACTCGCCCCCTTCAACCCCCAACCACAAAAACTTGACTTGGAGGAAATTTAACCCTTGCACCGGTTACAACCGAAAAAGTTGAATTGAACAAAAAAACTAAAAAAAAATTACTTGGACGGAATTTAATCCTTTTACCACTCATTATCGCAGAAGACTACCCACAGTCTTCCACCCTCTAACACAAATAATTGACTTGGATGAAATTGAGCCCTTGGACTATCTACAACAGAAACACAGACTAACTGAAGGCAAAAAGTTGCAACCCCGAAAACCACCCCCTTCAACTTCCAAATACGAAAAATTGACAAACATAAATAATTGACACGGTGGAAGTTTAACCCTTAGACTACTTGTTACTGGAAGATAGTAATTGAGCGCAAATGAATTTAAGATTTGGACCACTGTTATTGGAGGATAGGTACCAAGTAAGCGCCCCCGAAACCCACCCCCGAAACCCCTGAGGATAATAATTGAACGGAAAAAATTGCACCCCCTTCAACCCCCAACACAAAAATTGACTTGGTGGAAATTTGATGCTTGATCTATATGTACTTACAACCGAAGATACTAATTGAACGCAAAAAAATTCATCAATTGATACACCCTCACGAATTCCTTATCATGATGAGCATATGCTTCGGCACTACTACTAAGTCCAACTCGATATATGAATCATTCACGGTGAATAAACATTTGCAGGGATACACATCGCATGGATATACATCTTCCGTTGGCTTTTCTCTTCCTACCTCAGGTATTGCTAATAAGCCAACGGAGGATGTATATCAATGCGCTGTATATCTCGGTAGACGTTTATCAAGTTAATGTGTATGTAGGGGCGGCTGGTCTTACTGGTGGAATCGGGTGCAGATTTTATCAATCTGCACCTAGTAGTAGTGCCTCCGCAAAAACGCACAGATGTGCCAAAAAGGCGAAATGTTAAAAAATTGTTACAAAAAAATAGAGAATGAACAGGAATGAGTAAATGAAAAGAATTACCGGAATTAAAACAAAATTTGGCGAATTTTGAAAAATTAACACTCGGGGCTGAAAAATTGTGAAAGGTGATGAAAAGTCAAGAGGAATGAAAATGAAGTATGGATTAAGTAGAATTACGAAATAAAACACGAAAATAACCAAATTATGCAAATTACGCAAATGCCTACCTATTGCGAAGGAAACTGGAAAATTGTAAAAGGTAAACTGAATACGTTCAATTTTATGACCGACGAAAAACGATTTTATGCGAATTTTGCTAAATTAGCACTTAGGGGGTTGAAAAATCGTAAAGGTGGATGACAAATCAAATGGTATGAGGATTAACGGCGGCTAAGTAAAATTACGGAAAATAACACCAAAATAACCCAATTATGTAAATTTAGCATTTGAAGAGTTGAAACATTGCGAAGAGGGATGAAAAAAGTAAAAAATTTAATCATCATCCAAATGGGTTCAATTTATTACAGAAGAAAAACGAAAATATCCGAATTTTGCAAAATTAACACCTAGGGGGGTTGAAAAATTGTAAAGGGGGATGAATCGTCAAAGTGGATGAGAATTAATCGTAATTAAGCAGAATTACAGAAACTAACACGAAAGTAAACCAATTATGCAAATTTAGCTTTTGATGGGGGTTGAAATGTTGCGAAGGGGGTTGGAAAAGTGAAAAAGATAAACATAATCCAAATGAGTTCAATTTATTACCGAAGGAAAACTAAATTACGTGAATTTTACAAAATAAACACTTAGGGAGTTGAAAAATTAAAAGGGATGAGAATTAATCGTAATTAAGTAGAATTACAGAAAATAACACGAAAATAAGCCAATTATGCAAATTTGACTTTTGGGGGTTGAAACATTGCGAAGGGGTCGAAAAAGTGAAAAAGGCAAGAACAATCCATATGAGTAAAATTCGGTAAAAGGACAACATCGAACTTTCAGTGAATTTGGGTGTTTGGTTGGCGGCGTGGGAGCAGGCTAAATTTTTGATATCATCATTAGGAAGGTTTAAGCTTTAAATTGCGACATATTCGAAAAATCTCCCATGCCGCCAACTCATCTCTTTATTATACCGAACATTGGATACTCAAAAGCGCTCAAAAGTCTCGTATGTCCTACGCGTCCGAAGGAATGAGTACGTTTTCTGTTTTAAAAACTATTCTACTATCTGACACACATCTGACACGCCTTTATTGACTAAATTCACCATACAATTGAGAAATCATGACTGTAGGTAAGGTTTTTCAGTCGGTTCTACATTTTAACTTTTATTACTATTATTATTATTATTATTACTATTCATTACTAGGTAAGTACTTTTGGGTGAACTCTACAGCTGTACCATAATAGTACAATATTAAACAAACCTCGCCTTTCGGCTAGTGCGTAAACTCCCCCCCCCCCCCCCCCCATTCTCGTAAATTAATAATAATCTACATTATGGGCCAGTCAAATAAGATGTTTTATCCACAGCAGTAAACGTTTAAAATACGGTAATGTTCTATCAGAGCTGGGCTACTCAGTATCGAAATGTACTTGAAGTACAGTACTGATTACTTTTGGTACTTAAAGTACCGGTACTTAAGTAATTTGAAAATTCGGTACTGGTACTGGGTATTTCAAGTACTTCTTAAAAGTACTTGATACTGGTACTTGAATAATTTTTTCGAGCGAAGTATTTGTACTTGGTATTTTAAACCATGCGGCATCAAGTACTTAAGTATCGAGGACTTAAGTATCGAGGACTTACGTATCGAGTACTTAATCATCGAGGACTTAAGTATCGAGTTCGTTACTGAATCTTTTACTGAAAAATAGGGGGTTTTTAGAGTATTTATTAGGTTGGGGCAAATCCAAGAACGACTTCACTTTGTTCATTTCTTAGAAGCCTGAAATTCGCAAAACAATACCATGAATCTTATTGAAAAGCACTTTTTGGGTGTTGTCGTTATCAGAATTCGAAATTATTACGGGCACGGGGTGCAGACTGCAATCCTGTCAATTTTTCATGTAAATAAGATGGCACATGACATGTTTACAACCACCCTCACCGAAAACGCAGCGGTCTGGACGTCAGTCAAATGTTTTTTTTTAACATGTGCCATCTTATTTACATGAAAAATTGACAGGCAGACGGGAGCAAATGATATTCAGGGCCCCAATTTTTTTTACAAATTTGGAGCCCCCTCAATTTGAAAACGCAGCCACACCTGAGCATGATTCCTGCATTTGCTGGTTTATATTAACTGAAACTATAATACATATCGTTATTGTGGTGGAGCAAATCATATACCTCCGAAATTGTCGCTAGCCCGCTGATGTCTATAAGAGTACTCAATAACAAGTAGATACTTGAGTAATGTGTCAAGTACTTAAGTCCTGAAAGTACTTAAGTACTCTATGAAATACTCAGTCTCTTATTTTACTTAAGTACTATGTCAAGTACTTAAGTATTTTATGAAGTACTTAAGTACTTTATTAAATACTCAGTCCCTTATTTTACTCAGTACTTTTAGGTATTGGTACTGGTACTGGGTACTTAACGTGTGCGCACTAGTAAAGTACTGGACTGCAATTTTCAAGTACTTCTATCCAGTACTGGTACTTGATACTTGAAGTATATTCAAAATATCAAGTACTTAGTACTTGATATTTACGTACTTTGTTTCGGTACTTGGCCCAGCTCTGTGTTCTATCTACCTATACTATACAGCGTGAATTTTTTAAAAGTTACAGTTTGACGTTTTATCTGGAACTACAAAAGACACAAAAAATTGTTCGAGGGGTACAGCTAAATCCATGCATGGTGAAAATTTTCATCGTGCCACCTGACCCCCGCCAACCCCAACTTCAAAATCTCAAATGGCAACCCCCCACTTGTAATACATTGTCTGTAAGCTAATTCTATTGCCAATCCAACGCTGTAAGATTTTTTGATATTTGTTCAACTCTAGCGCCCTCTATGGTCAAATTTAAAATTACATTAGGGCCCTTTGTGATACACTAGTTGAAAGGGTTTGGAAATGTCCGTAAACCAATGCAAAAATATTTGAAATACACGACTCGTTCAAGAGTTTCGTTGAAGATGAAGTTGGGGTTAGCGAGGGTTAGGGGGGTGCGTTGAAAAATTTCACCATGAACGGATTTAGGTGTCCCTCTCGACACAAAAATCGACCTGTTCCAGCGATTTTTAATATATTTTGTAGTTCCAGAGAAAAGTCAAATTGTAACTTTTAAAAAAGTCGCCCTGTGTGGTTTTATTGCGATTAAATAAAGGATAATCAGAAAACTTAAATGAGAGGATTTAATTCCACAATTCTCTGATTCATCCGACACAAGTGTATTTTAACTGTATACCTATACTGCTTAGGACACAGGTAGTTAGGTACAGTCCCGTCGCATATTAACGAACGCGGGGGTTGTGTCTCGGGCTTTTTTTCTGTTGGTTTGTAAATGGGATTTCAGTTCTGTCAAAATTCCTGTAATGGACAATAACTAACAATAAGGATCCCTTTCAACCCCCATTGTTACTGTTTATTGTCACTTCACTGACAGTGAGTGACGGCAGAGATGACGGGAGTTTTGACGGATGTGAAATCCCGTTTACGAACCAACAGAAAAAAAACCTGAGACACACAACCCCCGCGTTCGTTATTATGGTTATCATTATGGTTGTTGTGTGCACGTGTTTTCAACATTAATTTGAAGAAACAACCTGGAAAAAGGTATAACTTGGCCAGAGTCGTTCGGATTTGCCTCTTTCAAAACGTGACAAATAATGTCAGGCAGGTTAGGCGCATGCACCAGTTCTTATGCTTCGTTCCTGTATAAATATACAGGGTGAGTACAAAGTCCCGGGACGGTCAGTTATCTCCGTTATTTCTTAAGGTTTTACTTTGTAACTTGGTACCTAGGCACAATTAAATACAGGGAATTCAAAATTGTTTTTAAAAATTTTCTTGGACTTCCGGTTAAACCGGAAGTGACGCTAAAAATGGTTTTTTTAAATGGAATCATACTTTTTTCTCAACGGATTCGGAATCTACGAATTTTTTAAAGTTAAAAACATGTATCATACTTGACCCCAGAAGTCAAATGGCGGCCACCCTGGATTTTCAAAAACATGGAAGAAATCGCTCAAAAAGCAAGATTTTTCAAAACCGCAAGCACAGTATATCGATGATGTTGGTGTTCCCTTCAGTAGGGACAGCTCGGTTGTCAACACAAACTGTTTTCGTTGGCCTTGAGGCTCCATGGGTGTTCGTTGGCCATTGTACCCCTAGATGGCGCTCGCTCATGTGTTCACTGGTCATTAGTCGTCTGCGTCTGACAAACTCAATCATTGGAAATTTTCTAATAATTGGAAAATTGCTATGGATATAATTGTTACAACAATGTGCGTTACTCTCGCTTCTTCTCAATACAATAATCTCAATCTTTGAAAGTCACCGACACCGTAATAAGTCCGAATGGCTGTGCTGAAAAAAGCCCTCAATGTTATAAGTGCAGTGTGTCTCCAGTTCCAGTACGAGGATGTAAAATTAGGTACCTACGTCTTTGACGAGGTATGTCTTTGAGAAGAGGTGAGTTTAGGACATGATTGTGGATTTCTCTAATAAATTAATAACAAGTTTTAGATGCAGGCAAAGGGTAAAATTGTCCGCATACGAATACCTCCTAAATGTTACACCTCTATTGGCTCTGAATACATCCAGGTATAAAGCATGCCACCTATATTTTGTGGAAAAAATGTTTAAGTGATGGGGTAAGGACGGCAAGGCTGCTTTTTTGATTTTTTTATGTCATTAAATTGTTCAGGTACTGGAAAGTGCATAGCGGTTGGTGGACCAATAGTCTTCCCACACTAAATCTCCCACCACATGAAAAAGTTCCCGCAATTTGCAGTTCCACCATCTGGAGAACTGATTGTTGCCGACCCTCAATTGGAAAATTCTTTGGAGCATGGTGTAGCATGCTTCTCACATTGTATGGTTTATTTGTAATTGTTAATCTCATCACTTTGAAAATGTTTCAATACATATCTCAAAGAAGTAGGTATTCTGTTAATAAAACGTTGGTAAAAAACCTGGAATTGTTATAAGGGTAACAAGTACCGTTTATAAAATGCTATTTTGTTACGTTTTCGCCTTTATAACTTAACGATTATGGCGGTTAAAAAGAAAGAGAAGTTGCGCGCTAATTTTCAAATCGCCCAGCGCCAGCTATCGGAGAGTAGCTGTACGAACACCCATGGCAGCCATGACAGTTTTAGAATATTTCCACGAGATCAAAGGTGCCGACACGAGCTGTCCCTACTGAAGGGAACACCAACATCATCGATATACTGTGCCGCAAGTACACGTCAACCTTATTTTTTTAATACAAATTCAACGGGCCAATTACTTTTTTTTAAATTCTTTTTCCTATTTTGGCTGATGATGAACATTTAATAAATTTCAAAAAAACAAAAACAAACAAAAGGAAATGTAATGGCGCAGTTGAATTTGCATTCGCGAAAATCAGCAAAGTGTCTGACATCTGGTGGCAATACTTTAACTACACTGAGAGGCCGTATACGGAAATACTTTTAAACGTCAGTCATCATAATTTCAGCTTACGTCAGTCAGTTGTCAGTTGCGAGGTTAGGTAGTTGTTTTGTTCGGAGACATCCTCTCGTTGACTCGAAATTTTGGGAATAATTCTGTGGAATTTTACATTTTGTGTACTTAAGTGGAACATTGTAAATCCAGGAAAACTTGGCTTTTAAGAAATCCACGAAGCGATGTCACTGATGTCACCAATTCATACTGTCAGGCATGTCACTTAGAATTCCCGCCTCCGGCTCCCCTGTCTCGTGAGACGGCCATTTTGTGGTTTAGCAATGCCATCTATTAGCAGCTGATTTTCACGAATTAAAAAAATTAGGTGTACTTCCGGTTTTTGAAAAATCTTGCTTCTTGAAAATCCAGGGTGGCCTCGACTTGACTTCTGGGCAAGTATGATACATGTTTTTAACTTTAAAAAATTCGTAGATTCCGAATCCGTTGAGAAAAAAGTATGATTCCATTTAAAAAAAACGATTTTTAGGGTCACTTCCGGTTTAACCGGAAGTCCAAGAAAATTTTTGAAAACAGTTTTCAATTCCCTGTATTTAATTGTGCCAGGGTACCAAGTTTTAAAGTAAAATCTTAAGAAATAACGGAGATAACTGACCGTCCCGGGACTTTGTACTAACCCTGTGCCTGTATACATTCTTTCTCAATGTCTTTCCATTTATAGTACGCTTCCGCTTCCAGTCCGTCAATCTATGAATCCGCCTTAAGATCTAACAATCAATTGAGTAATACATAAAGTCCCGTCGCATAATAACGAGCGCGGGGGTTGTGTCTCAGGCTTTTTTTTCTGTTGGTTTGTAAACGGGATTTCACATCCGTCAAAACTTCCGTCATCTCTGCCGTCACTCACTGTCAGTGAATCAGTGAGTCCATTACAGGAATTTTGACAGAACTGAAATCCCGTTTACAAACCAACAGAAAAAAAGCCCGAGACACAACCCCCGCGTTCGTTAATATGCGACGGGACTGTACCTAACTACCTGTGTCCCAAGCAGTATAGGTACTGTAATGGTTCACTTACCTTTGTTTCTTACGGTGACCCAAACAGATTTGCGATGTTTTATTTACCTGTGGGGTAAATCTAAGTCGTGATCTCTTCGTGGAAAACTAGGACCCAAAATATTGCTCGTTGTGTTTACTCTATGGTCTTTTGACCTTAATATGAACCCAGATTCTTTTATCTAAAGTAGCGTCCTGTCTAGTAAGGACTTTATTTACTAACAATTAGCACTGTGATTGAGGTGAAAAATTAAGCGAACTTAAACCTTTACGTAACTTTTATTCAAATTTAGCGGTGAGATTTCTTAAACAAATGAAAATATTGTAGTTACGCATGTCTGCAGCTGAATTCACTACGACATTTGTCCTAAAAGCTGGTTTAATCCTTTGGTAATTGAAATAATTCCGATTTACAAATTGCAATGATCTAACGAGCTTCTAGGTAGACGGGAAACTGCAGAAAACCGCCTACGCAGTGGTGTATCGATAATTTAAGTGGTGAAGAATAACAATAAAATCAAAGAAACATTGAAGATTGGCGATTAGTTCGTTAATGTCGATCTTTGAAATAAACGTCAGAATATGGCGAAAATAACAAGAAGTTTGATAGCAGTACGATGAATCCTGGAATTAAATATTCTCCTTAACAGACGGTTATGGCTAAGTGGCATACTTCAACCCCTTTTTTAACCCTTTTGATGTCGATGTTATGGTGAATCCCCCAAAATCAATCCTTTGCTCGTGTCTGATTAATCTCGAATTAATTTCCCCCCCTATTTGACCCTTGTCCACTTCATTCTGTTGTAGATTTGTAGATTCAACCCTTTTCGTCCCCGTATTGTCATCTCTAACCCCTTGACAAGTATGCACGGCAAGTCTAAGTTCCCGCAGCAGGAATTTTGTAAGCGAAAGATGTTCTTTCTTACATCGGAGTACGACCGTTTACCACTGCGCGAGCAACGACCGCCGTCCCCGTGGCAGGGGTAAAGAACAAAGCAATAAGCAAAACAAGCGCGTTTACGTTACGCTGAGCGCCGACGCTCGCCCCCGCTGTAAGTCCCGGGTTTCCCGGAAGAATTTGGAAGAAGCTACAGGCCCTCAAACCCACACGTACAACTCGTCTACTAGAATCAAATTTCCACTTTGATTGTTGAAACTCTCGACAACAGCGAGAGTCCTGGTGATTGCAAAGTTCTGCTGGAGCTTAATTTTGTGGGCAATTCGAACTTGAATTGCAGTAAAGTTGTGATCCTGAGGTGAGCAATGAGTTACTGAGGTTCAACGCAATTCATGTAGCATAAACCAAAAGAACACTACTTTCCGAGCGCTACACGTTTCCTTTGGAGCTCTCACCATCCCAGGAAACGCGGCGTTCCGGTGGAAAGTGGGACCTAGAGGTCTTCTGCAGGCCTCTGTCAAAGAGATCTCGATTCGTGACAATCTGTGTACTCACTCCCACTCCTCGAGACCATTCTTTTCGTCGGACACGACTTCCCAAAGGACTTGTGGCTTGTTCATCGGAGAATTGACTCTCCTCCCTAACTCAAAACCCATGAGGAAAAGTGTACACTGACGTCGGCTGAACTTTATCTCCAGAATCAGAAGGTGGTGGTACCGAATCCTCAAAATCATCGAGCATAGTTCGAACGATTAAGCTCCAGCTTACCTCGACGATACAGAGGGCGGAGCCTTCTGAATATGTGGCCGTCAACAGAAAAATTGTAAAATTCCTCCTCGAGTTCGGGAGAAAATGCGTGAACAAGTCGGTTAAAGTTGGGCCAGTAGGTGCAATACCTAGGGCACCGTTGGACTGCCGAGAAACGAGAACTGTCGCTCTCCGCCGATGGCTAAAGCTGGGGGCAGGCGGCTCCGGAGCCTCGACCTGGTACCCTTCGAAGATTGCTGGGTGCCGGGTGCACAATAAACATGATGGCAGTAACTCAATTAGGCTCAATTTGCTCTTAAACTGGAGCTAACATGATGAAGCTTTGAAGGTTGACGTTAGTGGAAATTGTGACCTAGTTTTAACCCCTTCGAATTACGGTGCAGTTGTTTCCGTTACTCCTGTTACCCTTTCCCAAGTTACGGCCGAAGTTGAAGAACAAACAATCGTTACGAAGTCCCCTTTCCCTCTTTCTAATCCTTTCCAGTCATTATCAAATTAATTAAGTTAATCCCTATTAATTAAAGTTGAAGTTTACGCTGGAATTTTCCCAATTTAGGATGGAGCTGCCCCTTTTTTCCCCAATGCCAAAACAATTAAATTGGAACCCCTGTGAAGCTGGACGGTGCATAAAATAGCACTCATTTTAATTAACCCCTTCTACTTAATCGCGTATCATCTGCTATCAAACTCCAGTTATCCCAGGATCTAGGTTACGCAACATAATAACATATTGGCGGACAAATAAACCAAAACAATTAACAATGGCGCTGGAATATTAACCCTTTCGGGCCTACCTGTTGTAGCTTAAAGTTGCCTGGAGGTGGTTCTACAATAATCCCAAATGGACACTTAACACAATAACTAAGATTTAAGAAGTCACTTCGAATTAACTAACTTAAAATTATTATTTAATTAATTAGACTTAAATCGCATTACGCGAACTAAATTTTAATAACTATTGAATTAACACTTAAGCACTAACTATTTAATTTACGAGGATTTACCTAACTAGCGGTTTGAAAATTACAAACTAATTTGTTTCAACAATTTGACGAAATCTGGCGACGAGCAACAAGTACAACGACGGACCGAAAAATCGAAAAACTTCCTCCTTAACTTAGAGGAATCGCTTATATAATCTCCCCACCTCCAGAAATCTGAACTTCCTATATTGTTCTAAAACAACCCTTAATTACTAGTTCTTTTGGCCTAGATCCTGGTATTATTTACATCCATAGGAAAATTACAATAATTCTACAATTCTTCTTAATTAAAACATATTCCAGTCGATGACAAAATTTCTTAACCCTTTTTCATTTGAGAATGCAATATGAACGCTCAATGCAACGCCAATTACGCAACCCTCGATGTTTATAACCTACTTGAGCTAGTACTACCTTGTATCTGGTCATAAACTGATCTAACCCTTTCAACCGTGAAAAAGTACGACTGAAAGGACAGGCGTAATGTTGGTGGCCTACGTCGTACCCCATTCTCAAACAACCCCCTTAAGGAATTTAATCATTTTACCCTACCCCTGATGGTTGTCGTCGCGGTATCCGATGTATTTTCGTCTAACTGTCTCTCCTGGTCAATCTTTCCCCCTTTCGTAACCTAATTTGATTCCTGATAAACCCTTTGATAATTTCAGTGCGGTACCGCTTTCCCAGCGATTTAACCCTATCATGTGGTATCTACTTAAAGAGAATTTCCCTGTCTAAACGTTGATTTGTACGGACATTACGTGATTCCCGTGGTAAAGGTGCAATTAGCAATTACGCCTTGATGTTTTGTCGCCGTTTTGGCGGCAGTACGACACTTGTTAGGCCATCTGTTTTCTTTCGTGCGTGACTGGCTGGGTGGCGGTTCTTGCTTCTCTCCATCAACCCTAACTAATCTCGCTAATCTCTCCTTTCCTTATTTCTTCGGCTTTGCAGTCGTCCAAAGAATTTAAATTTTTAGTGACGCCGTTGCAATTAATTTTGATCGTGGTTTATTTACGGAACTATCTCCCTAAATGACTTTAATGTAGTACTCGTATGACTTTGACCTACTTATCTCTTTATACCCCTCTTCCTAATGCTCTCTCTAACCTGTCTGCTTGACCTATTTATTTATTTTCGTCGCTGGGCTGGTAATGACATCCCATCGGAGGGTTCAATTGCATTCTTGCCTGACTAATCCGTTAATTCACGGGGCGATGTGGCGTTCGTACAACCATAAATGCGAAACAATGATAAATTAATTACATATTACGGCAAATATCAATTTTTTAAGCAAACATCTAATAACATTCGAACATTCAGCTGGCCTACTTGGTGAGGGTGAAATTTAACACTAAAACTCCAAGATTATTTTAACGTTCTCGCGTGAACTAATTTCTTAACGATAAGTATTTCCCTGAAAATCTATTACGACCTGTGGGTCTCTCCCATAAATTCACAAAATCATTAGTTTTAAGTGGTTAAGTTATTACTGTTAGGTCAACCGGGTCCTGGGACAGTTTCACAAAACGAGAAATTTTAAACACATGGCCCATGGCCGTTAAACTATTATTTCACAATATTCGCCCCTAATAAAATAACATTAATTAAACATGCAGTACCTCAACGCAAACCAATTCATTCGCCCCCTATTTCGCATCGGAACCCGTGAAGATGGGAAATACAGATCAATGGAGTGGTTGTGGTTGGTACTGCTTGGCTGTTGCCTCGCCTCGTCCGTCCGTGCTCGAACGATCGGTGGAATCTGGTGGAGGCGCCTGGATCGCGCCTGCAGTGCTTGTTACCGTCCTCGATAACTGGATGGTGTATTGGCTTATGGTTTTTACCAATTGTCTGCTGGGTCTGGCTCGTGGCACTAAACCAAACTTTTAATTTTTTCCTCGCTAACGGCCCCGTTGCCTATAGCTGGACGTGAGATGGTAGGGTTTTGGGCGCTGTGTGAACGTAGTGACAGGAAAGCAAAGGTAAAATCGGAGTTTTGCAGGCGTTTACGTGAGACGGATAGAATTTTTTTTTTAGAAGAAAGGACATTCTTAAGGTAGTTTGTGGTTTGTTTTGGAGACATTTTGGTGGTGGCGACTGATATTTCTTTTTCTTCTCTAGGGTCTTTCCCAATTTTTTTCTACGGATCGTTGAGTCGATGGTAGAATTTCAGGTTCCGCATATTGAATATCCCCTTAACCTCGTTGTTGGTTGGATCCACGATCTTGTAGGTGTTAGGGTACGGCTTACTCTCCACTTTATATGGGCCGCTGTAAAGGGGCATAAATTTGGCAAATCGACTCGCTTCCGTCGCTGATGTCACTTTATTTTTCAAGAGTACCCAATCGTCGATTTGCAGTTCCGTCGTTAGTCCGGTTTGGTGTTTCTTCCGTTCCTGTGCATGGTGTGTTATGTTCCTGCGAGCTTCTTGCTGAATTTCCGCTCTAGTTTTCCTTCTCCTGGGGTTCGGTAATAAGTTCTGCAGAGCTACGTCGATAGGGATGGGCGGTGGTCTTCCATAAATAATCTCGTACGGTGAGAAGCCGGTACTCAGGTGCGGAACGGTATTAAAACACTCTTCGACGTTGGCAAGGTGGTCTGCCCAAGTGGCGTGTTGCGGGTGGCTATACGCACGAAGAATACGGCCTAATTCGCGCATAACTCTTTCGCATGGGTTGGCTGCAGGGTTTCTGATGGAACACAAAGTTGGCAGGATTCCGGCGGCGGACAAGGTATTTTTCCAAGCATTTGACGTGAACTGAGTGCCGTGGTCACTTAGTACGCATTTGATTGGAATAAATCCATTGTAATCCCCTAACAATTTCTTCGCTGCAGCGTTGGCAGTAGCTTTCCGCAGGGCATAAAGTTTCACGAACTTGCTGAAGGCATCGATGGCCACGAATATGTATGAAACACCTCCCCTTCCCACAGGAAGTGGTCCATAAAAATCGACGCAGATCAGATCTCCAGGATTGTTGGTTAAAACTGGTGTCAGGGCTCCTTGGCTGGGTCGGTTCGAACACTTAGTTTTCTGACACAAATCACAGCTTCTTATTATTTTCCGGACTCTTGGGTACATCTCCTTGAAGTAAAATGTCCTTTTCATGGTGGCGTAAATTTTCCTGGAACCAAAATGACCTAACAATTGGTGGTAGTAGTTGATGAGGTCATTAACACAAGCTTCCGGGAAGGCGAGCCGGTCTTGGGGTTGATCGTTGGCACAATAAACGAGGATGTCGTTGTTCAGCCGGTAATTGTCGCAACTTCTCCTCAATTTCGGGTCTGCAGGTTCTGCTCCGTTTACATGAAATTGTCGAATGGTGTTAAGTCTGTCGTCCTCTATTTGTTTCTGCTTCAGGTCTGTTAATGTGTGAATTACGTCATCAGTCTCCTCAACTTCAAACGTCGCGATTATTGGCTGTTCCCTCGGATATTCGTACGGGTTCTTGCCGTCAGCAGGATATCGAGATAGTATGTCCGCAACGACGTTATCTTTGCCCTTTACCAATTCAATTGTGTAGTCGTATTGTCCCAACAAAAGCATCCATCGACTAAGTCTTTCGCTAAGCATTCGGCACTTCCCTAGAAACTTCAAAGCTTGGTGGTCCGTTCGAATAATTAGCTTCGCCCCTTGAATCAATGTTCGGAATTTGTCCAGAGCTACGATGATGGCTAACAGTTCCTTTTCGGTAGTTGTGAAATTTAATTGGGCGGAGTTCAGTGACTTACTGGCGAAAGCAACGACACCGCGAGTTCCATCCTCTTGTATTTGATACAGTTCGGCGCCCACGGCGTATCCACTACCGTCAGTTTGCAAATAAAACGGTTTGCTCGAATCGGGAAATTTGAGAACTACCGTCTGCAGGAATAAATCCTTGATGTTGTCGAAAGCTTCCTGCTGAGTACGCCCCCATACCCATGGTACTCCTTTTCTCAACAGCTGATTTAGTGGGACGGTGGCAGGGCTGTAATTCTCGCAGAATTTCCTGTAAAAGTTGCACAATCCAAGGAAAGCTCGCACGTGCTTGGGTTTCTGCGGCGTCGGGAACTTCCTGATGGCTACTATTTTGTCGGGGTCGGCACGAATTCCGGAAACAGAGAGGATATGCCCGAGGAATTTGACTTCTTCCCGGAAGAAATGGGATTTTTCGAGGTTCACCGTCATGTTGGCATCTTTCAATCGCTGGAAAACTTCGCGAAGGTGGCCGATATGTTCTTCTGGGTTCGCTGAAGCGACGAGGAGGTCGTCAATGTAATTTGCCGTGAAAGACCTAATTTCGGAACCTAAGACTACGTCCATTGCACGGCTGAACGAACCAACAGCCGTTTTCAATCCAAATGGCAAAACTTGATAGGTGTAACTGCGACCGTTGAATAGAAATGCCGTGTACTGTTTGCTTTCTGGCGAGAGTGGAATTTGCCAGTAACTACTACGGAGATCGATACTAGACAGCACCTTAGCTCCATGGAAGCGTCGTAGGAGTTCGTCAGCAGGCGGCGGAGCTTCGCAGTCGGCTACCATCTTGGAATTAATCAACCTAGCATCGAGGCACACGCGTACCGAACCATCCTTCTTCTTAACCACCGTCGTGGGACTTGCGTATGCGGACGCCTCTCGTTTAATCACCCCCAATTCTTCCATTTCCTTGATGGTCTTTTCCACTGCCGGTCTCAGCGCAAAAGGAATGGGATAAGGCCTCTTCAAAAATGGTGATTCGTCGTGCAATTTTATGACGTGGACATATTTTTTCGTCAAACCGGGAATTTTGCTGAAGATCTCCCGAAATTCCAGAAAAAGTTGGGAAAGTTCGTCTCTAGTCCGCTGATCGCCTTCGATTTCATCGATTTTCTTCTGGAGTTCGTCCACCGTATTTAATTTTGAGTCAGCTTCGGGGGTCGTGACCTCATTATCGGCCTGAAGATGTCCGGTAATGTGTTCACAATAATCTTCTTCGACTTCCTCGATCTCCACTTGTTTCTCGAACTTAATGATGGTCGAACTCATCGAATTTTGTAGAATCAGCTCCCCTTGCGTTAAATTAATAACCGCCCCATTATCGGTCAGCCAATCCGCCCCCAGTATTACAGGTTTGATTAGGTTCCGGACAATTAGTGCGACGATGTCAAAATATTCCTGGTTGATTTCTATTGAAAGGTAACACTGGATGACAACTGGACAGCTTCGTTGGCCCACGGCGCCACGAAGGTGTATGGAGGTAACAGGTAATGTGGGTGGTTTTTCGCCGGCGTTTAAAATGTTTTCCCAAGTCTCGAGTGAAATACAGCTGACTTCACTACCAGTATCTACTAAGGCAGTAACTTGTAGATCGGCAATTTTAATGGTGATTTCAGGGATGTTTCTCGAACTTCCAAAAGTGGTGGAGGTGCCTCTATGGTGTAGTGATAAAATTTTCAGTTCCCTATTGTTTTCGATGGCGATATTTTTGTAGCAGACGGGTATTGCAGGGTGATTTTTCTTCCTGGCTTTTTCGTGTAAGTTTCGGTGGCGATCTGCAGGTCTTTTGTGTGAAGTTCGAGGAACGTGGGGATTGGCTGGGCCGTTTGTGGCAGTAGGGTGTTGATGTGGCCCTGGACTCACACCCTTGTTTAGTTTCCCTGCTGCGAAGTTACCTGAGTTTGTGGGGCAGGGGTATCGTTACTTCCGGTCGCGGTGTTGTTACGGTTTTCCTGCTCGCGACGGTTCCCTGCAGGAAATTCGCGATTATTCGTGCCTCCGGAGTTATGGCGGGACCGCGAGTTGTTGTTGAACCGCGAATTGTTGTTGAAGCGCGAGTTATTGTTGAAACGCGAATTATTGTTGGACCGCGAATTATTGTGGAAGCCCGAATTCGGACGCGATTGGTCATAATTCCGGTTTCCTGGAGCGAAATTACGGCGCTGCGATTGTTGCTGTTGCTGGTTGAAGTCCGTAAACCGCGAATTTGTGGATCCATTTCCGAATGGTCGACGGTCATTATTGTTGTCGAAAGTCCCGATCGCTGCAACATTCCTGTAGTTGTAATTTCTTCGTGGATAAGCATTTGACGTGGCTTTTGGAGTGGTTTTCGTGGAGCCTGATTGTTTCGGATTTTGTTCCGGTACTTCTTGAGCGATTAAAAATTCAGCAGCCTCTACAATGGTGTCTTCGCCTTTCAAGGCCCACAATGATTGTACCGTCTTCGGGAAATGTCTCATAATTTGAGAAACCAGTAGTGCTTCCGAAATTGGCTCTGTGAGTTGTTTCGCCAGGTCAATGTACCGCGAAAAATGGTCCAGCATCGTCTCCTTTGCGTTTTCATCGTAAGATCCAGTTCCAATTTGATGTCTTACGTCCCATTGTTTGTTCCGCGACCAGTAGCTTTTCAGAAAATCTTTACGGAAATCGTCGAAGCTCCTCCACTTTTCCTGGTAAATGCTTTTCCAAGCCTGCGCACTTCCTTTCAGGCATTGTTTCGCCAGGTGTAGCAATCCATCATCGGACATTCCCAACGCTCGTCCGTACGATTCTACCCCTTTCAGAAATTTAATGGGATTTCTTCCGATTCCCCCATCGAACTTAGGTTTTTCCGGTAACGGATTCGATCCTTCAAGCAATCCTCCGAGCAGTGTTTTGAGACCGATATTCCCGCAAGTGTTAGCGTTGTTTCCGCTCTCCGAAGAACTTCCGGTGGCTTCATTTACCGAGGACGTGGATGAGGCCTCCGTTTCGATTGAGGTCGTCGCGGTCACTGTCGCTGGTACAACAATACTGCATGGTTGTGTATTCACAACGGCTGATAAAGCAGTCAAGCCGTCCGCCAACGTTTTCTGCTGTTCTTCGACCTGCAGTGCAAACTACTGGAACCACGCAGGTGGACCTTCGGCCTTCTTCTGCACGATTTTCCTCCGGACTTCTGTCGGTGTCGCTCCACTCGTGGCCGGTGCTTGCCTGGGAGCGGTGGAAGCGGTGGCAGCTCTCGTGGACCTCTTCGTCGGGGCCATTGTCGCGTTATTCTTTATTCCTGTTGTTTATTTGTTGTGATATTTCCTTCCGGCTTATCTGTTGAAACAATCAAACGCAGAGGCAACTGTTGCAAATTTTATCCTTTAATTAGGGCGCTTTATAACTCTAGATCCTGGTCACGCGACACCATTTTATCTATAATGGTTCACTTACCTTTGTTTCTTACGGTGACCCAAACAGATTTGCGATGTTTTATTTACCTGTGGGGTAAATCTAAGTCGTGATCTCTTCGTGGAAAACTAGGACCCAAAATATTGCTCGTTGTGTTTACTCTATGGTCTTTTGACCTTAATATGAACCCAGATTCTTTTATCTAAAGTAGCGTCCTGTCTAGTAAGGACTTTATTTACTAACAATTAGCACTGTGATTGAGGTGAAAAATTAAGCGAACTTAAACCTTTACGTAACTTTTATTCAAATTTAGCGGTGAGATTTCTTAAACAAATGAAAATATTGTAGTTACGCATGTCTGCAGCTGAATTCACTACGACATTTGTCCTAAAAGCTGGTTTAATCCTTTGGTAATTGAAATAATTCCGATTTACAAATTGCAATGATCTAACGAGCTTCTAGGTAGACGGGAAACTGCAGAAAACCGCCTACGCAGTGGTGTATCGATAATTTAAGTGGTGAAGAATAACAATAAAATCAAAGAAACATTGAAGATTGGCGATTAGTTCGTTAATGTCGATCTTTGAAATAAACGTCAGAATATGGCGAAAATAACAAGAAGTTTGATAGCAGTACGATGAATCCTGGAATTAAATATTCTCCTTAACAGACGGTTATGGCTAAGTGGCATACTTCAACCCCTTTTTTAACCCTTTTGATGTCGATGTTATGGTGAATCCCCCAAAATCAATCCTTTGCTCGTGTCTGATTAATCTCGAATTAATTTCCCCCCCTATTTGACCCTTGTCCACTTCATTCTGTTGTAGATTTGTAGATTCAACCCTTTTCGTCCCCGTATTGTCATCTCTAACCCCTTGACAAGTATGCACGGCAAGTCTAAGTTCCCGCAGCAGGAATTTTGTAAGCGAAAGATGTTCTTTCTTACATCGGAGTACGACCGTTTACCACTGCGCGAGCAACGACCGCCGTCCCCGTGGCAGGGGTAAAGAACAAAGCAATAAGCAAAACAAGCGCGTTTACGTTACGCTGAGCGCCGACGCTCGCCCCCGCTGTAAGTCCCGGGTTTCCCGGAAGAATTTGGAAGAAGCTACAGGCCCTCAAACCCACACGTACAACTCGTCTACTAGAATCAAATTTCCACTTTGATTGTTGAAACTCTCGACAACAGCGAGAGTCCTGGTGATTGCAAAGTTCTGCTGGAGCTTAATTTTGTGGGCAATTCGAACTTGAATTGCAGTAAAGTTGTGATCCTGAGGTGAGCAATGAGTTACTGAGGTTCAACGCAATTCATGTAGCATAAACCAAAAGAACACTACTTTCCGAGCGCTACACGTTTCCTTTGGAGCTCTCACCATCCCAGGAAACGCGGCGTTCCGGTGGAAAGTGGGACCTAGAGGTCTTCTGCAGGCCTCTGTCAAAGAGATCTCGATTCGTGACAATCTGTGTACTCACTCCCACTCCTCGAGACCATTCTTTTCGTCGGACACGACTTCCCAAAGGACTTGTGGCTTGTTCATCGGAGAATTGACTCTCCTCCCTAACTCAAAACCCATGAGGAAAAGTGTACACTGACGTCGGCTGAACTTTATCTCCAGAATCAGAAGGTGGTGGTACCGAATCCTCAAAATCATCGAGCATAGTTCGAACGATTAAGCTCCAGCTTACCTCGACGATACAGAGGGCGGAGCCTTCTGAATATGTGGCCGTCAACAGAAAAATTGTAAAATTCCTCCTCGAGTTCGGGAGAAAATGCGTGAACAAGTCGGTTAAAGTTGGGCCAGTAGGTGCAATACCTAGGGCACCGTTGGACTGCCGAGAAACGAGAACTGTCGCTCTCCGCCGATGGCTAAAGCTGGGGGCAGGCGGCTCCGGAGCCTCGACCTGGTACCCTTCGAAGATTGCTGGGTGCCGGGTGCACAATAAACATGATGGCAGTAACTCAATTAGGCTCAATTTGCTCTTAAAATGGAGCTAACATGATGAAGCTTTGAAGGTTGACGTTAGTGGAAATTGTGACCTAGTTTTAACCCCTTCGAATTACGGTGCAGTTGTTTCCGTTACTCCTGTTACCCTTTCCCAAGTTACGGCCGAAGTTGAAGAACAAACAATCGTTACGAAGTCCCCTTTCCCTCTTTCTAATCCTTTCCAGTCATTATCAAATTAATTAAGTTAATCCCTATTAATTAAAGTTGAAGTTTACGCTGGAATTTTCCCAATTTAGGATGGAGCTGCCCCTTTTTTCCCCAATGCCAAAACAATTAAATTGGAACCCCTGTGAAGCTGGACGGTGCATAAAATAGCACTCATTTTAATTAACCCCTTCTACTTAATCGCGTATCATCTGCTATCAAACTCCAGTTATCCCAGGATCTAGGTTACGCAACATAATAACATATTGGCGGACAAATAAACCAAAACAATTAACAATGGCGCTGGAATATTAACCCTTTCGGGCCTACCTGTTGTAGCTTAAAGTTGCCTGGAGGTGGTTCTACAATAATCCCAAATGGACACTTAACACAATAACTAAGATTTAAGAAGTCACTTCGAATTAACTAACTTAAAATTATTATTTAATTAATTAGACTTAAATCGCATTACGCGAACTAAATTTTAATAACTATTGAATTAACACTTAAGCACTAACTATTTAATTTACGAGGATTTACCTAACTAGCGGTTTGAAAATTACAAACTAATTTGTTTCAACAATTTGACGAAATCTGGCGACGAGCAACAAGTACAACGACGGACCGAAAAATCGAAAAACTTCCTCCTTAACTTAGAGGAATCGCTTATATAATCTCCCCACCTCCAGAAATCTGAACTTCCTATATTGTTCTAAAACAACCCTTAATTACTAGTTCTTTTGGCCTAGATCCTGGTATTATTTACATCCATAGGAAAATTACAATAATTCTACAATTCTTCTTAATTAAAACATATTCCAGTCGATGACAAAATTTCTTAACCCTTTTTCATTTGAGAATGCAATATGAACGCTCAATGCAACGCCAATTACGCAACCCTCGATGTTTATAACCTACTTGAGCTAGTACTACCTTGTATCTGGTCATAAACTGATCTAACCCTTTCAACCGTGAAAAAGTACGACTGAAAGGACAGGCGTAATGTTGGTGGCCTACGTCGTACCCCATTCTCAAACAACCCCCTTAAGGAATTTAATCATTTTACCCTACCCCTGATGGTTGTCGTCGCGGTATCCGATGTATTTTCGTCTAACTGTCTCTCCTGGTCAATCTTTCCCCCTTTCGTAACCTAATTTGATTCCTGATAAACCCTTTGATAATTTCAGTGCGGTACCGCTTTCCCAGCGATTTAACCCTATCATGTGGTATCTACTTAAAGAGAATTTCCCTGTCTAAACGTTGATTTGTACGGACATTACGTGATTCCCGTGGTAAAGGTGCAATTAGCAATTACGCCTTGATGTTTTGTCGCCGTTTTGGCGGCAGTACGACACTTGTTAGGCCATCTGTTTTCTTTCGTGCGTGACTGGCTGGGTGGCGGTTCTTGCTTCTCTCCATCAACCCTAACTAATCTCGCTAATCTCTCCTTTCCTTATTTCTTCGGCTTTGCAGTCGTCCAAAGAATTTAAATTTTTAGTGACGCCGTTGCAATTAATTTTGATCGTGGTTTATTTACGGAACTATCTCCCTAAATGACTTTAATGTAGTACTCGTATGACTTTGACCTACTTATCTCTTTATACCCCTCTTCCTAATGCTCTCTCTAACCTGTCTGCTTGACCTATTTATTTATTTTCGTCGCTGGGCTGGTAATGACATCCCATCGGAGGGTTCAATTGCATTCTTGCCTGACTAATCCGTTAATTCACGGGGCGATGTGGCGTTCGTACAACCATAAATGCGAAACAATGATAAATTAATTACATATTACGGCAAATATCAATTTTTTAAGCAAACATCTAATAACATTCGAACATTCAGCTGGCCTACTTGGTGAGGGTGAAATTTAACACTAAAACTCCAAGATTATTTTAACGTTCTCGCGTGAACTAATTTCTTAACGATAAGTATTTCCCTGAAAATCTATTACGACCTGTGGGTCTCTCCCATAAATTCACAAAATCATTAGTTTTAAGTGGTTAAGTTATTACTGTTAGGTCAACCGGGTCCTGGGACAGTTTCACAAAACGAGAAATTTTAAACACATGGCCCATGGCCGTTAAACTATTATTTCACAATATTCGCCCCTAATAAAATAACATTAAGAGCGGCCAGAAAATGGTGGGGGAAAAACGCTCAAAATGCAGGCCCAAAGTAGAATGTAATGCACGCTAACTATAATGAGTATATAACATTTGTAATGATATGATTAGAAAGCTAATATATCAGGCTTTGTTCTAATAATATTTGTTTCCCAATTTATTCAAAGATGCCTCGATAATTTATGTGTGAACACAAGTAAAATCGTGAAAATGTTTGTCCGCAATTTGAATAAGATTGGTATTAGAGTATTGAAAATTGATGTCACTATTATGTCCCCACCGCTGGAGAATAGTTTTCCAGTAATTATTGTTTTAATTACATTTTCCCGTCTCACTTGGCAGTTTTAAAAAAACATGGCGGTCATACCAGCTAAGACAAATTCCGAGGCAACCTTGTGAGTGTGACTACTATTCCACAGAGGGTGCTGCATTCAAAATTTTCTCAAGTGTTAGCAACTAACAACACTGACTGACAAACAAACCAAAGAAACTGTCAACGGCTGATCGGGAGACGTAGGCCGCCACTTTTGCTTTCACCATACAAATTCGAATTATGACACAACCGCAAAAGACATGACATGCGCTGACTTTGAGCTCTAAAAAACAGATGATACGAGTGATTGATCATACTTATCCTTTTCTTTTGAATTTTGAATAAAATAATAAAATTTCATACATCAATACATAAAGCAATAAAAACATAGTCCTATAATACAGAATTACATAAAATAAGAATCGACGAATACCACTCGAAAGTTTTAGCTTGCACAGTGGCGCGTTTAGGAAATCACATTTTATGTCCGCAAGAAAAATTAAAGAAGAGCAATTTTTTTATTTCCGAAATATACAGGATGGTACTTTTTTCGTTTCCCTCTTTGGGATCTTGGAAACCAAAAGAATTAAAAAATCGGTTAATTAAATTAACACCATAAAACCATAACCATCCGAGTCTTTTTTGCGTGTTCATAAATACAACACTTTGCTCTTCGGGTTAATAGCTCAATTTTTTTTAAAGTTAAGATCTGCTTTCCTTCCGTGGATATATGAGAATCTCTCTTTATTTTTCGAAGATTTTTGCCGTACTTTTTGAGAGCATGATTCGTACATTCAAGTTTCTTAACGTCCACCATACGACACTTTTTCTTTGATCTTCGCATACACACTAGAATCTCCATCAGCAACGAATTTTCCATATTTCACACCATGCATCTCCAGACTTGTAAATGAATGTAAACTTTCTTATCAAAGCACCAAATTCAAATTATTATGCAGGTGGGGAAATAACATTGAAATATTTTGGGGGGTATTGTACAGCTCAAAATATAAAAAAAAAGTTCCTATAAACACGTGTTAGGAAATCGCTCCTAAGGGAGTTACCGCCTTCTGAAAGATGCGCCCAAAATTCGATTTTTATTTAGTCAATCAGGAAGTGCTTCTTAATTTTATTAATTTTCGTGGTCGGATTCTCATACTTAATAAAAACCGCTGTTTTATTCGAGGTTTTAATTGCTAGAATTATTTAAAACTGGAGTATCTTGTGTTCAAAATTTAGTAGAATTTGACATTGGTCATTAATAATTTCAATCAGGAGGGTCATTCCAGCTCAATTCGACGGATCGCATCCGCATCGATCTTTCCGATTGGAATGAGATTTTCTTACAATAATCCACATTAGCTTAGAATACCACAGCCACAATAAAACATTTCTTGGATTATTAGTTTTCGAGAAAATAAATTTCACAAAAATTTATTTCTAAAGCGCTAGGTCGCACGGCCAGCAAACCAACTTTTATTAGGGGTTTTGTATTTTTATGGCATTACCTCTGCCTTTGGCCGAGGGTCTGCCGAGATTTGAAGGGATTTATTGCGTGATTAGTCCTACGTGACTATGAGTAGGTATATTTCGCATTTTTATAACCTGTGCCATCTGGCAAATTTCGCATAAACATTTACAGGAATGGTCTTAGCATTTCAGTGTATATTTATATATTATATCCAAGAAATGTTTTATTGTGGCTAATGTGGCTGTGGTATTCTAAGCTAGTGTGGATTATAGTAAGAAAATCTCATTCCAATCGGAAAGATCGATGCGGATGCGATCCGTCGAATTGAGCTGGAATGACCCAACAATGTAAACAAAAAAACACTACACAGGTATTCCAAAAACACTCGAATTTTAAATAACCGTGCCGAAACCTGGAAATTGCATCTTTAGTGGCAAATCTGCGCCGAACAAAATGCGCATTTGAAGCTTTGTGGTTGTGCATGGTGTGTTGTATACGTAAATAATTGATATAGCGCCACCTATGATACAATAGCATGAGATACTAGCATTTCACTTCATATTTGCACATTTTAAGAAATGACACTTCGGGCGACATCTAGTCGCTAGCTATAAATTACTCATTAAATAGATCAAAATAGACTATCCCCTCCAATTGCGGGCAGCTCTTAATTAAACATGCAGTACCTCAACGCAAACCAATTCAGTACCTACAGTTAAAAGACACTTGTGTCGGATGAATCAGAGAATTGTGGAATTAAATCCTCTCATTTAAGTTTTCTGATTATCCTTTATTAAATCGTAATAAAACCACACAGGGCGACTTTTTTAAAAGTTACAATTTGACTTTTCTCTCGAACTACAAAATATATTAAAAATCGCTGGAACAGATCGATTTTTGTGTGAAATTTTTCAACGCACCCCCCTAACTCTCGCTAACCCCAACTTCATCTTCAACGAAACTCTTGAACGAGTCGATGGATTTCAAAAATTCTTGCATCGGTTTACGGACATTTTCAAACCCTTTCAACTAGTGTATCACAAAGGGCCCTATTGTAATTTAAAATTTGACCATGGAGGGGGCTAGAGTTGAACAAATATCAAAAATTGTTACAGCGTTAGATTAGCAATGAAATTAGCTTTCAAATGATGTATCACAAGTATGGGGTTGCCATTTAAAATTTTCAAGTGGGGGTAGGTGGGGGTTAGGAGGCGAGTTTTGAAATTTCGCCAAGCATGCATTTAAGTGTCTTCCTCCAAATAAAAATCGACCTGTCCGAGCGAATTTTCATATTTTATTTGGTTGACGAAATATTTGGGGTGGCTACTTTTCATAGGAACACCCTGTATTTGTGAATTGTGGATAATGTGCAGTCAATAATTCCCATCTCAAATCCGCGATCTTGGGTTCCCACGACCTTACTCAACATATTCGCTTTCGTACAAATACTACAAATCGTTTCTCGGACAATTTTTGAACAATTAGCTTTATTACGTTATTGTATAACAAATATCTCTTCGCCGTCAATCGATCATTGAAACGTTGTTACAGGAATTAAATATTAAATGTGTATACAGGGTGTCCCAGAACGCTCGCACCACCGTTCAATTCTGCGTCGATCCGTGTTTTTGAAAATTTCCATTGTCCAATAGTTCTCCAGTTATAAGAGATTTAAGAGGACCAATCAGATTTCAGCTCGGAATTGCTTTATAAGATAACTTAATCTTAGATGCAGTATTTCATTCCTGGGGGGCAAACCGCTGGGGATGTCAGGTGTACAATTTAGGGGGAAATCCGGGGGATTTCAGGGGGAAAGTCCGAGGATTTCAGAGGGAAGTCCGAGGATTTCGGGGGGATGTCCGGGATTTCAGGGGATGTCTGGTGTACAAAATACGGTTAGCGGTTTACCTCCCAGGTGAGATAAACTGTCAATGAAAATTTGTATTGTTGAATCTTGTTACTTAGGGCACCTAACATTTAAATTATATACCTCATGAAGCAATTTACAGCTGAAATCTGATTGGTCGTCTTAAATCTCTTATAACTGGAGAACGATGGGCCTTGGAAATTTTCAAAAACAGGAATCGACTCAGAATTTAATGCTGAATTCTCCATTAAACGGTGGTGCGAGGAGCGAGCGTTCTGGGACAGCCTGCATGTAACAATTTCTAGATAATGTGATACCTGTCCTATTATCGCCATGTCCCTTCAGAATTGAAACTATTATTACCTCAGCCGAGGAGGTTGGACTTTCTTCACCCAAAAAACTGTTTATTAGAAGTGGATGAGGACAATGATAATTAACTAACAAATAAATTCGTTTTTTGCCATTTATAGTCTCAGTTTTTATTTTGATTGATTCAAACATTTCTGCAATAAAGGCCAATTTACACGAAGCCAGTAGAAAAGCAAATCAAGTGAGCAAGTGACTTGGCTACATGTTACTTGCTCCGTGTAAACATCTGCTTGCCTCATATTTCAGGTAAGGCAAGTACGGCAGGCAAGCTGATAAGACAGTCAAGTGAATAGAACCAGGTTCTGTTTACTTGTTAACTTGCTTTCCCCTTCTACCAATTTATTACCGATCTACCAATCACACCGGCGCATTACAGTAGTCTTACTGAACTTGCTTCAAACACTTGCCCACTTATGAGCTGGCAGCTGCACTGCTCAAGTCAAGTCTCTTGCGCACTTGACTTGCTTCTCTACTGGCTTCGTGTAAATCAGACTTAAGCGCACTGCGCGTAAAGAAATGTTGACTTTTCCCACTTGTTACATAAACTGCTACTATGTTATTAACAAAAACATGTACAAACTACAAATGTACCTTCTGAAAATTTTATTTTAACATCTAGTGGCTCGTTATTAACATAGGATTAATAAAAAAAAATTGGTTTACCCATTTTTTACATAAACGTGCTCTATATCATGGTGAAAGTTGTTATGGTTAAGTTTAGGGAGCATAGGTGCATCCAATTGGCAATAGCTCGGTTTTATAAGGGTGATGCTTCTGAAAATATAGGGTGGCCGTGACTACACTTCCGGTCAGATATGATGCATGTTTCGAACTCAGAAAAAATCGTATATTCGGAATCCGTTGAGAAAAAAGTGATTCCATTAAAAAAAACAAAGTTACGCTCATTTCCGGTTAAACAGGAAGTGAAGCAAACTACCCGAATGCCCGCCAAGTTGCCCCCTTCATGCAGGGCTGATCATCGTTTATTTGATTTTCAACATAGGTATTTTTTTATTAGAAGGCATTCAAGGTCGGAGGTTAAAAAAACACCCTGTATAATTTTTCCGGTAGTTTCACATAACGAGTGCCCAAATCATGCGTAAAATGTTCAACCACAGCAAGCAAAAATAAAAATTCGTTTACACCCCAGTTTAAAAATTGCTTAGAATGGAATAGTAGGCTTGGCTCGAGGCTTCGGAATCTTTGACGATTAATGCATTATCGCTTAAGTTGTCGAAGAATGACGGATATAAATAAATAAAATATAAAATTTCACCTCAGGCATAATATCTTTTCAAAATTCCCAAAACTTGGTTCAAACGTTAGCCCAAAAATGAGCAATGTTCGATAGTGTCCAATTTATTACCGAAAAAAGGCAAAAAAATTAATGAAAATGACTTTGAATTATTAACAAATCAAAAGAAAGCTGCAATTGGTTCAGACTGTTCCAGACTCAGGTGTTGTCCCGGCTAGCTTATGTGATATGAAATTAGCCCTTAAAAGATGGTAAGGGGCGCCACCTACTTAAGAACCTACACCCTGCAGTAGGTGCATTGAGTCTGGGACCTCTCGAAAAGGATGTGGATCAGCTGTGAGGGGTGCTAAATAAACACTCCGGATTAAAACCTTATTTACAATATTTATTGAAACTGTGTGCAAGCGCAACCCCAACCCTGAAAATCTCCTTCTAAGAGCACAACTGCTCGAGTGATCTCTAGTTAACCGCTTGATCAAGATAGCTATCTGAATCCGTCGCCGATTAACGCATTTACTCTTAACGAGACCTCACGAAGGGTATTGACCCGACACTAGACAATATCATTCATAGTATAATAATGACGTCACTAAAATTAATCCGAAATAGTCTTACTTATAACACGTGGTATAGCAAAGGGGTAGCTAACGTAGTTGACTTGATCCCGAAGGATAAAATGGATTATCGTGAAAATCAGACTTGATCTTAAAATTATCAATAATAAATCTGGCCTGGCTAGATGGTTCCTCCTTATCCGATGGTCAACGTCAGGTCGTCCTAACCGAGTCCTCTGGGAGTCTTTTCAGGAACCCGAGTGGAATCCGAGCCCTGAAGAAATCGAGGAACACTACCCTGGGGTACTTCGTGGACTGGAATTATGACGTGGTGATAGTGGAATCGAGGGGGTGAATCACGTTCTCTCAATTAGCTCCTAGATAACGCTCCTAGACAACGATCCTAGACAACGATCCTAGACAACGATCCTAGACAACGATCCTAGACAACGACCCTTAATCATCGTAAGGGTAACGATTCCAACAATCCCTGATAATGCAGCCAACTTATTATCTTCGCCGATTACTTCGATGAATATGGATTACTTCGATGAATATGGATTTAATAAATTTAGCCCCACATTTAATTAAATCGGACACACGCCATTCAACGAACAAAATGGGCAACAGAGGCTGTCAACAGTGTCAACTGTCAATTTAACCTTTCTTGAAACACCCACCGCGCAGGAGCTAGCGGTAAAGTGTGTTGCCTACGTCGCTTCCCATTAAGAAGTGTTTAGCGTCAAAAGTGACCATTACAAAGCAAAAAAAAATAAATAAAATGTATTTACTCCGCTTGCTAGGGCTTAGGGGTTGTTAGCAGCGTAGGGGTTGGTTTTATGTTGAAGACACATAAGACTTTTTTCAATGGTTGACCGAAGTCTATCTAACCCCATAATTTTATTCCACCACTTACATGAAAAAAATTCCAGTTTCGACCCTTAAATTTCATCCCCCTTGTTAGATATTAATGAAAATTTGCCCATCCGCTTACAGTGACGCTGTAAATTACCACATCAAATTTAGCCCTGATACGCTCAGCAGTTTTTGAGTTCTCGCATTTTTGTGTTTCGGCATGTTAGGGGGTTGTACCGCCTTTAAGGGTCGTTTTTCGCGAATGATGAATAAGACCTTTTTTGTACCATCAATAGAAAGCTATCGAATGGTATTATTTTCAACTATACATTATTCATTGAAAATTCGAGTTTCCACCCCTAACTTTCATCCCCTTCGATAATTTTCTCCTAAAATTCGCTCTTCCCTTCTCGAAGATGCAGTGTGTCAGATGTCGCAGTTTTGCAGAAGATATTGCTTCTCTGTGTCAAATTACAGGGCTTTATGGACGTTTCAACCCCTAAACTCCAACCCCCTATTTCACCACCCCCACATGCCCTAAAGGAAGTTGTGTTTTCAATTTCACCACCCTAACCCAATTCGTTGAAAAATTAAGGTGATTTGTAGATTCATGTTTTCAACACCTCATGATTTCACCCCTTTATGATTTACAGGGGTGTTTATTTTTCCGGTGTGACATAACTCCTTGCGTATTTACTGACTTCAGTTGTTCATAAATGAATCAATAGGATTTCAGAAAAAATAAATAAAATATAAAGAAGTAAAATTCCAACATTTTCTCGAAGTGGCTTGGTTAAAATATGGTTAAAATATAATTATCCGCTTGCAAAGAGTTAGGGGTGGTTAATGGCCTAGGGGTTGGTTTTACATTGAAAACTCATAAGACCTTTTTTCAATAGTTGACCGAAATCTATCCAACCCCGTAATTTTATGCTACCATTTACTTGAAGAAATTTCAAGTTTAAACTCTTAAATTTCATCCCCTTCGTTAGATATTATTGAAAGTTTGTCCGTTCACCTATAATGTCACTGGAAATTCACACACCAAATTCTGCCTTGATACGTTGAGTAGTTTTTGAGTTCTCTTATTTTTGTGTTTCTGCATGTTAGGGGTTGTAGCGCCTATAAGGGTAATTTTTCTCAAAATATGAATGACACCTTTTTTGAATCATTAATGGAAAGCTATCGAGTGACGCCAATTTCGACCAACACTTATTAAGCGGAATTTCGAGTTGCAACCCCTAATTTCCACCCCATCTGTTCGATTTTGCGAAAAACGCATCTCCCGCAAGATTTCACCGATATATGTGTGTACGTTGAGTCTCCGACAGCTTGCGTGCAACTCTTGCGGAGTTATCATATTTTTTGTGGTTTTCATCCCCTAAATTTCATCCCCCGAAATTGGCACCCCCTCACTTTCAACAGACTTGAAGGTCGAACGTGCATACCAAGTTTCAGAAAGATACGTCCACTAGTTCTCGAGTTATTGCAATTAATAGTTTTTCGGTTTTTCACCCCAGCTCCCACCCCCTTGGGCCGATATGGCCCAAAAGCAACCCCGGCCTTACTTTTCGGGAGACGAAGCTGTATACCAAGTTTCAGCCCGAAATCTCAATCCGTTCTCAAGTTATCGCTCGGATAGAGTGAGGAGCGAGCGAGCGAGCGAGCGGACGACGAATAAGCTAAACCAAGAGTGCCTCGCATTTTTTTTGCTCCGGCACTAAAATACTGTAAGCACCTCCGAATGTAGTTTATTTTTGCGATCAGGAATGCTTAG
Source organism: Pycnomerus fuliginosus (assembly GCA_963924575.1). Taxonomy (NCBI): domain Eukaryota; kingdom Metazoa; phylum Arthropoda; class Insecta; order Coleoptera; family Zopheridae; genus Pycnomerus; species Pycnomerus fuliginosus. The sequence goes on from OZ004621.1 coordinate 29,843,961, forward strand.
GAAACCTCGGCCCTACGGGCCTCGATTTCGTAAATTGCATTATTCGACCACAAAAATTCACTTACATTCCTCGGTACGTAATATACTATTATGTATTCACCACGATAACATTTGTTTACAAGGTGGGTATAATATTACGAAGGCCACTTCAAACATTTCAAGTTTGTCAGATAACGATAAGTTTAATAGGTACTGATGTATCCATATATCTTGTTTTAGTGCGATTATAGACTCTTCAGCCACTACTTATTTGAGAAGAATTATGATCTCAATATATTTTATTATTCTATTTGCATCTGTGAATGGTAAGATAATGAACTACCTACATAAGTATTTATTAGTAGGTATACTTTTTTGAGATACTCTACTCGATAATTATAGTAATATCAATAATTACCCGATTTACCTATCTAAAATAAACATCTTTATATCTGTTAATGCGTTAAAGTAGGTATAAGTACTCTCCATTCATTTTCTATTGAAGTGACAGAACGTCAAAATTTTAATTTTATGTTGGTATGAGGAAATTTTGCAAGGAATTTTACTAACAGGTGAGTTGATACAAGCAATTTCAATGCGATACGTCAGAAAACATGACAAATGTCAAAATTTTGCAATTGCTCTGAATTGGAGCAAAATGGCCTTCGTGTGTGTGCAGTTTTCAGTAAAGTGCAAAGAAAAATATTCACGAAAAAGCCTCAGGTACGTTTATCTATGACACTGCCTCTAACAATAAAAATAAACCCTAGACGATTTGGGTTATGCAATGTTTTTGCTTTCCCGCCAGAGGACCCTATACAATAAGCGACTGCCTGGGCCCATCTCTACCAAATTTTAAGTTTTGGTAAGCGAGGGATAGGTGAATGTTTGGTGGAAAAATAAAAGAGTGGAATCTTCTAGTTTCCGAGAAAAAAATTCGTGAAAATGCCATTTTCGGGGCTCAAATTGGTTTAGAGCCACATAAAAATATGACCGCCTGGGAAAATTTCTATATTTTTGTGATCAATGTTGTAAGAACACTTTATTATACCTCCACAGCAAGACTCACAGTTTGGAATCGTCTAGATCAGATTTTTCCTGGGCCACTATCGTATAGGGTCCTTTCTATCAAATTGTCAAAAGTACAGGCCCTTACAAATTAGGGATGTACAGTTCCAGAAAAATTTTAGATCTTCAACAGAAAATGAATGGAGTTTAAGTAACATCTTTTCAATCATAATATGAAATTTTATAGTTATTAAAAGACAAAAATGTTATGAGCTAAAAGACAAAGCAAAAGTCCAGAACCAGGAACAAAGCTTTATTGGACCTGAAAACGAAGTTAAAGTCGTCTGAGGTAGAAAAAAGTTCAAAACTTTATTCTTATTAGTATTTGAAAGTGTTGATACAAAGTTTTATAAAAGTTTTAAAACTGTTTCGTATGGAACAAAGCTAGGTTTTGAAAATTTTTTCCTTGAGGACCTTAGAAAAACTCCTCTCTATCCGTTTTTAATTAATCACATTAGTCTGCAGATGCGACGAGGCTGAAGACCCGCACGTGAAGACTCCTCTAGGCGAAATCCGCGGCCGCCACAAGAAATCCCACGAAGGCAAAGTCTTCTCATCCTTCGAAGGCATCCCTTACGCAAAACCACCAACAGGAAACCTGCGATTCCAACCACCAGAACCCGCAACCCCCTGGGATGGCATTTGGTACGCCAAAGACACTTACCAATGCCTCCAAACGAGTCTAATGCGCTTCGAAGTGGTCTCGGGCCAGGAAGACTGCCTCTACCTCAACGTGTACGTCCCCCGAAAACAACCAGATCCCAGAGAAAAACTGGAAGTTGTGGTTCACATCCACGGGGGAGGCTTCATGTGCGGCAGTGGCGACGGTTACGCCAGTCCCGATTTTTTGATGGACCGCGATTTAATTCTGGTGACTTTCAATTATCGACTCGGAATTTTCGGGTTTTTGAGCACTGGAGACCAGGCTTTGCCCGGAAATTACGGACTTAAAGATCAGGTCGAGGCTTTGAAGTGGATCCAGAGGAACATCGCCGGTTTTGGTGGTAATCCAGAGTCGGTCACGTTGACTGGATTGTCGGCGGGAGCCTCTGCCGTGCATCTTCATTACCTGTCACCTTTGTCCAAAGGATTGTTCCATCGAGGAATCTCCACTAGTGGAGTTGCAATTAACCCTTGGTCCCTGCAAGAAGAACCTTTGAGGAGAGCTAGAATCCTGGCAGCATCTGTTGGATGTCCTGAGAAAAACACGGGAGATTTAGCGAATTGTTTGAGGAACCGACCTGCACAGCAAATTATCGCAAAAATGAATCGGTTTTTCGGGTATAGGTTTCTACCGCAAAGTCCGTTTAGCCCTGTAGTTGAAGAAGGAAAAAACGGGTTTTTAACTAAAAATCCGTATTTTCTGCTGCTCAAGGGGGAGGTTCACGACTTGCCTTGGATAACGTCCAACACAGCTCATGAAGGATTATTTCCAGCTGGAAGTAAGTTAACTAACATGTTATACAAAATATAGGTACAGACGGGGACTTTGAAAATGAACACATTCGATTAACGTTTGTCTATCAGATCAGGTAACGTCATTCTATAGTCGGAGAGCTAGGGTCAAAATGACTGAATGAGAATATTTTAAAGGTTTAGTATTTTTGGTGATTGACAATACTGATAGTAACTTGAAAACCGCTGGACTGACGTTACAAATCGGCAGCGTTATCGGTGGGGCGGTGTTGTATAGCGTGGCTTTTTTTGGCTCGAAATGAACAACGTGATTCCAGCGGCAGACCTATACCAAAAAATTGCTTTAAAAATCTAGTTTTCAAATATACCATACAAATTTAGGAAGGCCGCAGCATTTGCAAAGTAGGCGCAATTTTATACATCTGGTTGCCGCACTCCCCTACTCACTCTAACGCGTACTCGCATTCGGCGGGGAGAGAAAGAGGTGAAATTATGATATATTAAAGTGATCTAGAAAATGCTAGATCATTTCTTTTAACAGCTAATATAATGGTATAGATATACCTAAAGTAAATAATAATTGTATTGTTAGTAGTTATACCTCCATCTAAAATGTCTTTTCAGAATCTGTAAAACCGCTTTTAGAAATAATTATACGTATAGTCCAGTCATATATTACCTCTAAAAAATGCGAATAGAAGAAATAATTTATATTTTTTTTGAAATTTTGGCTAAGCGGACTCCTGACGGCACCTGAAATGAAGAGCCGAAAAGTTCCCATCTCCCATGGCGCTAGTTTTTAACATTTTACGGCGAAACTATCCATCGGACAAAAAATTATTCTATTCAAAAAAATTCTGCATTAAAAAATGCAGCGGAGAACCGGCTGGAACCTGCCCATCGCGTGGATCTTTGTATTCTGTGTAATAGTAGTCAATTCAACAGAATTTTTTTTATGCTTATCGTCTGTGACTAATTTCGCAATTTTCTGACAAATACCGACATCACCTCGGACATCACCCCTCACATTTGACAATATGTTCCTTTTAAGGTTAACAGTTTGCCACCCTTTTGACAATAACTGATACTTTATGTCATCCACTGTCAGCCCGCTCCCTTTTAATGAAAAAGATTTTTTTCTCTATTTTCCACTGAAATGGCAGAAACTGGGAATACATTTTTAGAACCAGAATTTGATCGTCTTTCTAATGATGACTTAAAAAAGAAGCCTTGTATTCAAAATTTAAAGTTGATATGCTTAAATGGCACTTCCCGTGGACCAATTGCTTCCAAAAGCCTTTCAAGTCTTCAATGGGTCACCCAATCTCCATGTACCAAATTTCAGCCAAGCCGATTCACGAATTTGGGCTATATTGTATTTTTAGTGTTATTAAAAGAAATCGATTTTTTGACCCAAAGAGCTCTAGTTGCGAACGAATTTTGTCTTATTTAAAACCAGAATTTGAAGAACTTTCTGATAGTGACAATAAATCTTTCAAAAACTAGTTTTGGATGGTTAAATGAGTGAATAATTTTAAAGTTGGAAATTGGTGTTCCAAAACGGCACTTTCCGTGGGCCGATTGAATCCAAAATTTGTTCACCTCTTCGACGTGCTATACAATCCCCATGTGCAGAATTTCAGCCAAATCGGTTCAGGGGCTTGGACTGTACCGCGATTTTAAAGTCCGATAAAAATCTTTTTTTTTTTAATTTTTGGTCAAAAGAGCACTAAGAATGAATACATTTTAAGAAGCAGAATTTGAAGGCCTTTCCTATCGTGACGTGAAAAATGGGGGTTTGTATTTAAAATTTAAAAGTTGATGTGCCAAAATGGCATTTCTAGTTGCACGATTGGCTCTTCAGATCTAAGTTAGGTTACGAGATGCTTATGTTCCAAATTTCAGCCAAATCGGTCTAGTAGTTTTGGCTGTGGCGTGATTACAAACGAACGTACGTACGTACCTACTACAACTTCGGACGTTGTTTGCAAGAATGCTAAAAACTAGCGCCATGTCACATTTGGGGGTGGTTTTTGGCAAAGGGACGAAGCTTACAACTTGGGGGAATGGAACTTTTCGGCCTTTCATTTCAGGTCCCTTCAGGAATCCGTATCCAAACTTTCAAAAATATATGAATTATTTCTTCTATTCGCCTTTTTTAGAGCTAATATGACCGGACTATACGCAAAATGCAATTGCTTCAATTTTATTTCACTAAAAAAAAAGGCAGCAGAGCTGGAACCTCCCCAACGCGTGGGTCTTTGATTTCCGTGACTTGTGTTTAAGATTTTAAAGTTGATATGCCTAAATGGCACTTCTCGTGAACCAATTGCTCCCAAAAGCCTTTCAGCTCTTCAACTGGTCACCTCACCTCCATGTACCAAATTTCGAACAAATCGATCGAGTAATTTGGGCTATAACGTGGTTTCAGTGTTATTACAAAATTTGGATTTTTCTACCGCGATTTTAAAGTGCGATAAAAATCCCGATATTTTTAGTTATTGGTCAAAAGGGTACTGACAGTGAATACATCTTTGGAAGCAGAATCTGAAGGCCTTCCTTATTGTGACGCCTTTCTCAAGGCTCTACAACAGTAAATTACATTCAAAATTTATGTCAAAAACTTTACCTTATTGCGCCTTATTGTCTAAAATTGATTGAAAATGAAGATAACGAGTAGAAAACTAACATGGGCAGCAAGGAACGGCAGAACAATCTCAAAATTTATTCTTCTTTCCAACTCACTCAAAACAGGCTATGTCCATTTGAAAATAAAAAGTAGACATCCAGTTGACATTCAAGTTGAAGTTAACAAAAACCAAAAATACTTTGGATTTGTAGTGTTTTATGAGCAATTTCATCTGGTTTCTAATTTACCGACCACAAATAACAAAGTTATAGCGTTGTGGAGTTTTAATCTTGCACTTTGTATGCTTCGGCACTTTTTGTGTGGAGTATCCTGTTGCGCGGACACAAATCTATCGTGTGTCCCAAAAAAAAACAGACAAAACATTTTTAAGAATAAGTCAGCCATTTCTCAACCGATTTGGTTGAACCTCATCTTAAATGAAACCTAAGGAACCAAGCTTTTGAATCGTGTAGGAAACTATGACAGATGGCGCTGCCGTAATGACCCTATTGATACTTATTTTTAAGGCTTTTTTAGGTGCTTGGGGATTGGTCAGACCAGAACCAATCGTTATGTGACTCAAATGGCATTGAAGATCGTTCTTCTTTCTGCAAAATTTTTTTTTCAAAAGTCGATTTGGTTTACGCATTCATTTTCTGCTATTTTTTAAAAATATGTCTTTTACGCCCTAATAACTGATGAGTAAAGTTAGTGACGCACGAACAGCATAATTTTTGGTTATAAATTATCGTATTTGATGAAAACAGAGGTGACTGCTAATGAGGGACAAATTGGAGAACTATTACTGAAAATTAAGCCGTTTTGCATCACTGTTACTTTAGTCATAGGATCACAAAAGCGTGAAAATAAGAGAAAACACATTTTTTCAAAAAATCACTTAAAATGAATGCTTAAACCAAATCAACTCCTGAAAAAAGGTTTATAAAGACAAAAGAACGATCTTCAAGGATTTCTGAATCTCATAACGATTGGTTGTTTTTCACCAATCCCCACGCACTTAAAATAAGCATTAAAAACAATTCTAATAGGAATACTACTACAGCGCCATCTGTCGTAGTTTCTTAGAGAGTTCGAAAGCTTGATACCTTAACTTTAATTTAAGACCACGTTCATCCAAATCTGTTAAGAAATGGCTGACTTATTTCCAAAAATATTTTGTTCTGTTTTTTGGGACACCCGATACATCGCTGGAAACAATAAACGTTTTCAGTTTTATCTGAGCGGCGTGCGCATGTTGGTCGCCTTGCGTGCTCACTCATTGGCTGGAGGTCTGTCACAGCTGATTTTTACCCAATGAGATCTTTTTTACCTGTGTGTTTCGATGGAAACTTGGAAACCAACCTACGCGTGCATTATATTCTTATTTATGTTGACACATTAGACGCTGTGTTAGCAGCCTCTTTATCTTACAAACTGAAGACGTGTATTAACTATTAAGAGACGTTCAAAATAAAATTTTCTGTTTAATAATACCAAAAGCTATATGCCAATTACAGATTCAAGAAAGAGTCGTCGTTTCCAATCGCATCGTCTAACCTGATTGCACGAATTCGATGTGTAAAGACAAAATACGGCACACCTTTATAACTAAAAAAATAAATAGGTTTAAAAAAAATCAAGTTGAAACATGCAACTACCCAGTAAGGGAACGCAAAACAGAACATAAACCAGCCTGGAACTCTCTGGTGTTTTGCCCCTAACCACACTGGCTACTACTATTTCGGCGATTGAATAAAACAGCCAACATTGCTTGGCAATCTTCATACGTCCCTGAAGTAGCGAAAGTTTTAAAATATACCAATTTCGATAACAACTTACTTTAACGAAGAAGTAAAAAATCACGAGCAAAAAGTCAAGAAGAAAATCCGAACCGCAAATACTCAGAGTCGATATAGAGACCCAATTATCTAAAATGACGAAAAAATAAAGTGCAAATTCAAGTAGGGAGGTACTTACCTGTCCATGGGAATAATGATATTATTATTATCGTCGACGTGCTAAACAGCATTGACATAACAGCTTCTAAAATGATGTGCATCTTGCAAGGAAGTCGTAATTTCTAATCTAATTTATATTGTTTCCTCTTCCATTGATAATTCTTATGGTATTAAGTTACAGGTAAGCATGTACGCGATGCAATGTTTAAATAACGATGCAATAGAAATATTCACAATTTATTTAAATCTCAACTTGAAAAAACATTTATTGGTTAAATTAAACCGCCCCTCGTTAGTAATCATCGAAATCGAACTCCAAATAATCGAGTAGGTAGCAAAGAAAATCCACGAGTCGACTTTATATAGCTAAAGAATTTTGAATTAATTTTTAAGATTCCAGAAACATTATTTACCCAAGAATGAAGCATAAAACCGGAGATAGAGCATCTTGGAACTTTCGGGTACTTTTCCCATCATAATCACGCTGGTCACTGTAATCTCAGCTACTGAATAGAAAATCAAAGTACATCAATGCGATGTGTATCCCTGTAGATGTTTATGACATTAATGTGTATGTAGGGGCGCCTTTTTGACACATCTGTGCGTCTGCGGAGGCACTACTACTAGGAGCAGATTGATAAAATCTGCACCCGAAAGCTTTGTTTCTAAAATTGTATTCACTTGGTGTCCTTTTGGCCAAAAATCGGTGCCGTGAACAAACGTACGTACATTTCTATTATCGAACTTGATGACTGATATTTTGCCGCATCGAAAACCTAGTGCCATGTTTTCGTATATAATACAACAAGTGGTCTCAATATTGCCGGCAATTTTTGTCACTTTGATGCAACGAGCAGGCGTTGGGACGAAAATTATCACGAGCGCTTGCGCGAGTGATAATTTTCCAAAAACAACGCCTGCGAGTCATAATCAAAGTGACAAAAATTATCAAGATATTGAGACCATGAGTTGTATTCGGCAAGACAATTCAACGACTTGACGTTTCTCGTTTTTGACAACTACTGCCTGGCAATCACCACATGTACAAATTGCCAAATTAGTCAGGCTGTGATTGGCTTAAGCGGTTAATTCGTATTGGTTTATAAAGTAAAAGTTGAATTGTCGAAAAATGTAATTTTGCCTACAAAAACGCCCCTTTTTAAATTTATCTCACCAAAAGAGCATGTTATTGTTACAGAATTCGATAGCTGCGATATTGCCGGATCGAAAACCTTAGTGTCATTTTGTCGAGAAATGTCATTTTAGGAATGAAAAATATCTGTGGAGAGCGGAGAGCGGTTAGATTGCATTAGTGCAGTTTGCGGGTCGGTCGATCGGTTCGGGGATGTTTTACGCACTGCACACTGCACGTGCTATCATAATTCTATTATAATTCTCCGGCCCGTTCAACCTACTATAATTTTTCGAAAATTGTCGTTTTAGGTACGAAAAGCCCTTTTCAAAATGATAATCATTGATTTTAACCTCCCCATTCCACCTCACCACTTAAAAAAAGGAAGGTTACTGCCATCACTAAAATTTTCGAATTTGAGATAACACCAGATCTTCAGAAAAGATAACCTCAGTGGGAACGGATAGAAATTAAGATAGAGGGGAGTACGAAAAGATAAGGAAAGCAATAACAAAAACGTGGATAAGAAAAAATGGAAGAAACTGAAGCAGAGAGTAGGATCAGAAATACGAAACTGTTCTAAAAGAAAATTAGTGAATAAATAAGAACATTCGAAGGTAAAATAGACGAAATCAAAAACAAAACCCTGAACAACGTCATGAAACAGAAGTAAAAGAAGAGGATGTCCAGGGGTGTCTCTTTTAAAGCGTCAGCGATATTTACAGAATCGTTTTGAGCAGCTGAACGAAAATTCACACATGGGGATCATTGCCCATCGAATGAAAATATTTTCAGCTCTGACGCACTTCCGGTTATACCGGAAGTGGGCGCCATCTTTGTTATTTTAAACGGGGAGCAGATGTTTTGACTCCAGATTCGGATAGGCGTCTTAATTGTGAGCTTATTCCACTCCCACTTTGCCTAACTGTCATAGTTTTTGACATGTGTCAAAATTTGTGTAAAAAATTGATTTTTAACAAGGCAACAATAAAATTTGTATCTTCCAGACGGTTGAAGATTAAGAAGCCAAACTTAGAGGGTTGAAAGTACAAGGTTTGAACTTTCTTTTGATGTCTCAATTGATTATGTTGATTTAACAATATGGTGCAAAATAATTTTAAAAATGGCGTAACGAAATTGCACACAAATCAATTTTTTCAAATGCGAGTACCATAATTTTGTGTGTCCAAAAGATGCAAAATTAAATTTTCGTTAGGCTGGTATTAGCATTCCGTGTACCTATTTTCCATATTTTTGAAAATATTTGAAATATATTTGTGCAAATTAAAAAAATTTATCCCAGCAAACTTTAAGTCAAATTTTTGAAGAAGTAGAATGAAATATATAAAATTTTTGAAGAAATAGAATGAAATAATATATCAAATCTTTGATCCAAAGCTTACTGTGATCAATTTTCTTAATTCGCACACATAGGTAGGTACATTTGTTTCAAATATTTTCAAAAATATTGAAAATAGCCTACAGGGAATTTAATTTTGCATCTTTTGGATACATAAAGCTATGGTAAATACTCGCATTTGAAAAAATTGAGTTGTGGACAATTTCGTTACGCCATTAAAAAAAAAATTTCCTCCATATCGTTATGTCAACAAGAACGAGTGAGCCATCAGCCGAATGCCCAAACCTTGTACTTTCAGCCCTCCAAGTTTGAATTCTTTATCTTCAACCGTCTGGACGATACAAATTTTTTTATGGCCGGATAAAAATCAATTTTTTTACACAAATTTTGACTTATCTCAAAAACTATGACAGTTAGATAGGCAAAGTAATAATAATAATAATCTTTATTTAGCAATAGCTATTACAATGCAGAGACGGCAATATTATACAGGGTGTTCGTGAAACATGTAGCAGAACTCCTACCGTAGGTTCCTTACATAAAAATAAGTTGAAAAGTTCCTATGAAGATTTGTCCGATATCGCTTCCTAAGGGTGCTAGGTCTTCTCGTAGGAGGAGGATGGGGACCAGTTTATTTTTAATATTTCGGAAACGGCTTAATCTACGATATTGCAATTTGGTACATCGACTTAGGTACTTAAGGGTGTGTCATGTACAAAATTTTATTAAAATTGATGGAGGGGAACATTCAGTTACCGGCACCTGCAATTGGTATTTTCAATGCAAAACCTACATAAGCAGTTCTTGAAACATTATTCACTGATATTTAGAAGTAAAATTTCATAATAAAACTTTTATTGCTCTTGCAAAATTTCAAAATAATCCATCGATTTCACGCAATCAACAAAAATGTGTACTATTGCATCATGCGCGCCTTGTAATTTTTGGACCACAAAGTCGCCTGCCTATGCAAACCTAGCTCCCTTAGGAGGCGATATCGGACACATGTTCATAGGAACTTTTTAACTTATTTTTATGTAAGGAACCCACGGTAGGAGTTCTGCTACATGTTTCGCTGGTTTGCATAGGCGACTTTGTGAAACTTACAAGGCGCGCATCATGCAATAGCACACATTTTTGTTGATTGCACATAATCGATGCATTATTTTGAAATTTTGCAAGAGCAATAAAAGTTTTCTTACAAAATTTTACTTCTAAAACGCAGTAAATGATTTTTCCAGGAACTGCTTATGTAGGTTTTGCACTGAAAATACCAATTGCAGGTGTCGGTAACTGAATGTTCCCCTCCATCAATTTTAATGAAATTTTGTATACGATACACCCTTAAGTACCTAAGTCGATGTACCAAATTGCAATATCGTAGATTAAGCCGTTTCCGAAATATTAAAAATAAACTGGTCCCCATCCTCCTCCTACGAGAAGACCTAGCACCCTTAGGAGGCGATATCGGGCAAATCTTCATAGGAACTTTTCAACTTATTTTTATGTAAGGAACCTACGGTAGGAATTCTGCTACATCTTTCGCGAACACCCTGTATACATAGGCAAAAATAAGAGAAACAAGATATAAAATTTATTGTTTAGAAAAGCAATTTAAAAAAAATACATATATGTCACAAGACAGCAGGTACTTTTTCCATCACATGTAGTTTTAAGAGGCGTTTAATAGTTATTTAACGAACAAGAGTGTTAATGAGTGCGATTAATAATCGAGAGATTTTAACGCGTGAGCGCAGCGAACGCGTTAATGATAGAGATTATTAATCGCCTATTAACACTCGAGTTAGTTACAATATTTTTCCGTGGATTGTATTATCATTAAATTGGCGAAATTTGTTTTTCAAAATTGCGTTTGATAAACGGTTATGCAACCAAACATGCATCCAATTTAAAAAGTGCCGAAGCTCGATGAACAAAACGTGAGAAATTAAATGTCAATTGCCTTGCCAAAAGCACAGATTCTGAGTGTCGCAGTGCATTTTTCTTCTCGCACCATGAAATGAAATTGGCATAAGTTTTTTCATAAATTTTACAGCTTTTTTCTGGAAACAAACTTAAGCTCGCAAGATTTGCACTTACTAGCACTTCAGGTGGTGTTAAGTTAAGATTCTGAGTATCCATTGATCGGGACTTTTATTTAAATTTGTAGATTTTGAAAATTTGACAGATGTCACTTAAATTCTTGTTTATTGTCAGGACATGTATAGTTGATTGCCTATACTAAAATCGTTGATTAATAGAAAATCGTGCATTAACAGAGCCTATTAATGCACGATTTTGTATACATTAACGAAACCCATAAATGAACAATTCACGGAAAAAGTTATTAAATTATCACAGATTTTTATGTTTAATGTCAACTTATTGTATTCCGATAAGCCCTTATAAAAAATAGAATTATACTTTTTTGAGATAGGCAAAGTGGGGGTGCAATAAACTGACAATTAAGAGGCCAATCCGAATCTAGAGTCAAAGCATAGGCTTCCCATTTAAAATAACGAAGATGGCGGCCACTTCCTGTATAACCGGAAGTGCGTCAGAGCTGAAAATACTTTCATTCGATGGGCAGTAAATTGAAACACCCGTGTGTGAATTTTCGTTTAGCTGCTCAAAATGAGTCTCTAAATATCGCTAACTGACACTTTAAAAGAGACACCTTGTAGAGGGGGAGCAAAAAATAAACAGTAGGGGCTCGGAGTTGTAAATATGAAAAAATATACCTTAAATTTGACTTGTCAAAGTTTTTTGAACCATCCCGTGAATGTACAAGATAACGGGTGTCCCAAAAAAATAGCTCCCTGTTGAAGTTACTTTTTTCAGATCGCTTCTTATATCTAACTCCAATATTTATGATTTATGCCAAAAAGGCAGGATTGAAATCCGTCCTTGACTCTTTCCAAAATGTCCATCAGAATGAAAATGAATCCATCCTTCAATTTTTTGTGAATTTTCTAACAAGTCTTTAGGCAATTTATGCAATTTATGGTGCTTGAAGAAAATTCACAAAACAGTGAAGGATGGATTAATTCTAATTTCGCAACGGGAAAAGACGGGTTTCAATCCTTTGTTGAAATAAAAGTGACCAATTTTTTTCGTTTAGTTTTTGTGAAAGAGTTGGAGGAAATCAACAAAAACTGGACGGATATAGCCCCCTTCTTCCTGGACTACAACGATACTCTCGCCAAAGTTTTACACAAAGAGACAGCGAAGCAAATCAAATCTCACTATTTAGGGGAAAGAGATATAGACAAAGATAGTCTTCTCGATTTCGTCAAGATTGTAACCGACAGACTGTACACCGTGGATTCCGAAGCCGCCGTTAGGCTGCAATCAAAAGCAAATAAATCTCCAGTTTATTACTACCATTTTTCGTATGCTGCCGACGACAGCCAGTTTAAAAGTAAGTCTTTTTTTTTGAAACATTTTACAACATTCTTTTGCAGCCGTGGCTCACGGTGAAGACGCTCGCTTTTTCTTCAATAAAATGTTTGCAAGAAATCCAACTCCAGAGGAAGCCGACTTAAAGGATCTCTTCTTGGATATGCTGGTCGCTTTCACCAAGACCAAGTAAATAATTTTTGTTTTGTGGCGCTCCACCAAAATTCTAATCTCCCGCGCAGTCAATTGACAGAGAGATAGACAAGTTCTCTGAATTTAAAAGTTTTCGTATTGTATTTTTGTGTGTTAAGAATATCAGGGTTGGGGCCGTCGCTAATCATACATTTGCGAATCAAATGTTATTTGGGACGTTGCGAATTTGTTAGGCACATTTGTTACCACAACCTAAAAGCTTTTTTCCACGAATCCACGCCCTATAACTTTTTTGTGGCTAGTTTATTTTATACACATTTAACCTCGTATTTAACTTAATTATTTAATCAAACACTGATCAATAATTGACCTATTTGCTGAGACCTCCCACTCAGACTTGCGTGCGCGCGCACTAAGTCTCATGCAGCCGGTGTCCGCGGATTGGTTATAGTTTACGCGGGATTTTTGGAAAATGTCAATCTGACAGACAAGTTACTAAGCAACAAGAAAAACCTTTGTTGAGGTGTGGTTCCTAGACTTTTGATTTGAATTTTCCCATACCGGAAAAGGTGTGGCTTTTGTTCCATCATTTTCTGTTGGGGAAACAGGTGGATTAATGTTTCAACGAACAAACAACTCGTCCGCTCTGCCTTCTCTACAAAAACATACCTAACCTTAAATTTTGACACTTGTGCAATTTGCTACATTTACGTTTGCGACCACTTCCACTTTGCGACATTGTTTCAATTGCGACGTTTATGCCGACGTTTCAAAGTTTTGTTTTACTTCTTTTTCAAGGCTACCAAGAAGAGGGACAAAATTATAACCTAATAACCTTATTATGACAAATCATTCACAAATACATAAAAATAAACATTTTTTCGTGTTGACATCAGTACAATACTCACCTAAAAGTAGTGATGTACAGCTGAAATATTTCACACCCTTTGAAATATTTCATGAAACTTATTTTAAAAAACGCGAGCAAAATAAGTCGACATTCCACCCACCAGTCACCACCGAGGTTTATATAACTTCAAAAATGGGAAAATATTGCAAAGAATTTAATAATGCTGAGCCTAACCTGTCCTAACCGAAAAATAACTCAATCCTATTATTTATTTTATTGTGACTGGAAAACTGTGCTTCGCGGATGAGCACCTACCTACAGGGTGGTCCAAATGGATTAATACAGGGCTCTCACGGCCAAACGGTAAGATAAATGAGTAGCTTTAAAAAATGGCGGGCGTTTAAAGATGGCGCCTTCGCACCTGTATAAAATCGCTCGTAACTCTGCAAATATTAGGACTATTTTTATTTTATTTTATTTATTTGAAAGCCCTTGAAACGTAGGTTCATATCATATATCTACTTTAACATACAATTAATACACAAGAGCGCTAAAAAAAATAATTCATTCAAATAAAGTTAACTTCTGGATATTTAGAGAAATGTCTCTAAGATGGCTCACTTTACGAAAATTTGTGCCCTTACCGAAAAAAAAGTACGTTAATTTGGCTTTACACTGGTGTCTCAATCGTAAAGATTCGATGATAAATAACGGCATAAATTCAAAATACTTTACCGTGCGTTTTCGTACGCCCAACGGATGCGCGCATCATGGGCCCACTGCCTACTCGTTGGCAGAGCTGGGCAGTAGCTAGCTACAAAGTAACTTAGCTACGTAGCTAGTTACTTTTTCTGTGAAAGTAGCTGTAGCTAAGCTACTTAGTGTATCTGAGTAACTTGTAGCTGTAGCTGTAGAGAAATTCATTCAGTATTCGAAAGTTACCGATTTTTCGGTAACTAGTTACCAAAAAAAGCTACTGAGGTAGCTTAAGCTACTTCAAAGTAGCTAAGCTACTTCGAAGTAGCTAAACTACTTCGAAGTAACTAAGCTACTTCCAAGTATCTAAGTTACTTTAAAGTAGCTTAAGCTCCTTTTTGCCTTATGAGCTACTTCTGAAAACTGAAAATGTTGACGCAAGACACCTGCTCTTTATAGTTTCTTGGAATTCTGAAACTGAATGTTGCGCAAAATAACACTAGATTGTCTCCTCTTTAGTTACAAAAGCAATATTATTGTTGTGCATATTGTGAGTGAAGTGTTGACTGGGGTGTTTGTGCAGTTCAGTTAGTTCATGGGCTGCTGCGATTCAGATTTTAATGCAGATTGACTGAACAT
Source organism: Pycnomerus fuliginosus (assembly GCA_963924575.1). Classification (NCBI taxonomy): domain Eukaryota; kingdom Metazoa; phylum Arthropoda; class Insecta; order Coleoptera; family Zopheridae; genus Pycnomerus; species Pycnomerus fuliginosus. Next base: position 29,859,240 of record OZ004621.1, read on the forward strand.
TGAACGACATCGATATTCGAGATGTGTGAGAACTCAGAACAGAGCAAAAAATACCGTAAATCTAAGGTAAGTTAGAGATAATTATACCATTAGATTCCTGACTATTTTTGCGATGTATACAGGGTGTTCATTTGAAAACTCCACCCTGAATATCTCGTAAACGAAATGAGCCATATGACAGGTCGATTTTTATCCCCAATTTTGAAATTTAAAATGGTAACCCCGATTTATCGCCTGCTCGATCGCCTGTGATACATATCATTTTAAAGCTAGTTTACTTTGTGAATTCAACAATGGAGAGGAAAATGTAAAAATGTAAAATAATTTTTTCTATTTCGGTTTCGTAATAAACACTTTATAGCACCCAAATGAGTTCTCTAATGTGTTCTTTTAGAGCACGGCTTTTGTTTACATCGTAACCTAGACAATAAATGTGTCCAACAATCGCCAGCTGTCATGCGAACATTGACCTTGTCGTTGAAAACGACTTTCATTTTGAAGTTGGGTATCCGAAATAGAAAAACAACGTGTTTCATAAGGCTCTTATCGCACTCGGATTTTGTAAAACTCGGGCTTCTCGCCCTCGTAGTCCAAACATCCTTGTGCAATACTTAATAATTGGCCTTATGAAACGTGTTTTTTAATATACAGGGTGTCCCGAAATGACGTCACAATATTCGGGGGGTGATTCTACACCTAAAAATAGGAAGAAAAGTTTATATGGAAAAATGCCCGAATAGGCCTCCTGCGGTCGCTACAGGCCTTAGAAGTTGTCTATCAAAAACAGGTATTTATTAATTATTTTTGAAACGATTGGGGCCAGAATGATGAAATTTTGTTTCTGGGGTAATTTTGGGGTGATAAATTACCTGGTGGCAACAAAAAAGGTAACTGGCGACCATAGGCGTGCGAAACAGGGGGGCTTAGAAAAAAACCAGCTCAACTTTTTTTTCACCGGCTTTCTTTAATTTTTTACTTCAAATTATTGTTCCCCAAACAATTCTACATAACAAAGGTACTCTTGATACTAAGTATAGGATCAACCGTTTTCAAGAAAAGCCCAATTAAAGCATGTCATGCCTATGGTAACAAATTTATAAATGCAAAAAAACAAGTTGGCTTGCTTCACAATGTCATTAATCTGTCACTAACAACTACAACTTGTTATTCTAGTTCTAACAGTTTCAAAAATAACTAATAAATCCCTGTTTTTGAAAGACAACTCCCTAAGTTCTGTAGCTCCCCCTGGAGGCACTTTTGGAAATTTTTTCATATAAACTTTTCTTTCTGCTTTTAGGAGGAGAATCACCCCCCAAAATATTGTGACGTTATTTCGGGACACCCTGTATACTATTTAATCGGCCTTATTCTATAAATGTTAATAGTTCTCTCAATTGATTTCAATGTTGACAAATATCAACAATTACAGAATTAGGCCGATTGAGTAGGTACTGTTTACTCTACGGTTGCATTCCTATTTTGCATTTAGGATTCATCTGAGTCCGAGACTGATCCTTACCAGACAGACGAAGACCGTGATTATATACCAACACCGCCTAAGAAAAAACGAACCCGAAAACTTTTTGAAGAAAGAAAGATGAAGCAAATAAAATTGACGGATCCCACTTTGTCATTAATGGAATTGCCATTGCCAGCAGCAACTGCAAGTAACAAGATTCCAGATACGTAAGTGCATCATACTTTAAGGCGGATTGTACAGGGTGTCTCAGGACGCTCGCACCATGTTCTAATGGAGTATTCAGGATAAAATTTTGAGTCTACCCGTGTTTTTGAAAATTTCCAGGGTCCAATAGTTCTCGAGTTAGAAGAGATTTAAAAGGACAAATCAGATTTCAGCTTTGAATTAGGATTCTTCATAAGGTAATTTAATGCTAGATGCACAGTTTCCTAGGTAGGTAACAAGATACTATAGTCTGTCCGGGATCCACACGACCGGGATTCACCCTATTTCCATGGCGAATCATTGTTGTCAACAATGAATCGCCATGGAAATCGGGTGAATCTCGGTCGTGTGGATCCCGGACAGAGCATATAAATGAAAATTTATATTGTTGTATCTTGTTACCTAGGAAATAGTGCATCTAACATTAATGGCCAATCCCACGGACCATACTTATCAGTTAAGTTAGACTTAATAATGAAGAATGACGTTTTTCTTATGGTATAACCGTCATTATTGTCATTTTAAGAGTCTCTTAAAGTTAAGTAAGGTCGGTGGAATCGTGCATAAATTACCTACCTCATAAAGCAATTGAGCTGAAATCTGATTGGTCCTCTTAAATCTCTTATAGCTGGAGAACTATTGGATTGGACCCTGGAAATTTTCAAAAACACGGATCGTCAGAATTTAATCCTGGAGGCTCCATTAGAAGGTGGTGAGAGCGTTCTGATACACCCTCCCTTGGGGATAATCGTGTTTCTATGCCCGAGCCAAGCCAATCCGAAAACACGTTGCCTAGCGAATAACCCCGGTCCCCGGTACCTAATAAATTTTCATTTGGCTGAAAGAGAGTAGGTTCTAAGAAGAAAAGTTACTTACCTTATCTTTCAGCCAAATAACCGGATAAAAAAAATCAAAAAAATTTTCGCGCTCTAAAGAAATTGGATTCATTTTCTACCAAGATTGATTTTCGGATTGTTTTGGGAAAAAAAATTTTACAGAAATAATTACCTATGTAAAAAAAATGAGTAAAAGTAGGTATATTAGGTGACAATAATTTATTACTTGCCGTATTTCGTTTCCATTAGGCTTTTTGTTGTCAATAATTACTATTCTTACTTGCAGAAGAACTGAGCTACTCTCTCAACCTCACGTCGACGAATCTTTGCAATCAACATCGGATTCGGGATCCAAAGATCCTGATGATAATATGAAGACTAAACTCAACAACACTGCTTTATTTGACGGCAAATTTTTTGTCATCGATAAAGTTGGGGGAAATAATATAACATCAATATGTCGGCAATGCAACAATAAAATAAAAGGACCATCATCAAGTACTTCAAACTTTTTAAAACACTTAAAAAAGAAACATGCAGGAGCGGCTGATGAATATGAAAAGTACAAAGCAGAGAAAAAAATGGAAATGAAAGCTAAGAATAGGGATTCAAGAATTGAAGACTCCTCAACTAAGGCAACCAAACTGAAACAAACAACTTTAATCGATTTGACCCATAAAAAGAAATTTGACCAAAGGGTGTTTGACGCTAAGATAATTAGATGTGTTGTCAATACTATGTCAGCCACTTCACTAGTAGAAAATGAATCTTTTAAAGACTTGTTTACTGAAATGGGTATGAAAGTTATGAGCAGAAGAACCTTGGGTAGGAAAATAATTGAAGCGTTCGAGAAGAATATGCAGAACATCAAAGAATTGATCAAGAATGCGAAATACGTTTGTACTACAGCAGACATTTGGTCTTGCAAACGTCGGAGTTTTTTGGGAATGACTTGTCATTGGCTAGATGACAATTTGCAGCGACATTCTAAAGCGCTAGCATGTAGAAGATTCCGAGGCATGCACACATACGACAAAATCGCGGACCTTTTAGAAGACATACACTCCCATTTCGAAATTAATAATGACAAACTTGTTGCCACCGTAACAGACAACGGCAGCAATTTTGTGAAAGCCTTCAAAGAATACGGTGTTAACATGACTCTATGTAACAAATTTCCGGAGAGAGATAGCTATGAAAAAACTGATGATTCCTCCGAAGAAGACTCTGAAGAAGACGAAACGTTTGAATTAAATGTTGATGAGGTCAAATATTCAAGATTGCCAAGACATGTTCGGTGTGGAAGTCACACGGTCAATCTATTAGCCACAACCGATGTTAACAAGGCAATAAATAGCAACACCGTGTTAAGATCGCGTCATGATCGGATTTTGCAAAAGTGTAATATGCTCTGGAATAAAGCGTCCAGGCCAAAGTCTGCCGAGATTATAGAAAACGTTATTGGTCATACTTTCAGCTACCCTGTAATAACCAGGTGGAATTCATTTTTCGACTCTATTAGTCAGATCCTTTCTGAAAAAGGCAAACTAAAAACTCTTTTCGAAGCACTGGAAATTAAAGAATATTTCAAAGAAGCTGACATTCAGTATTTAGAAGAATATTGCAAAATTTTAAGACCTTTGGCAGAAACGGTGGATTACTTACAAGGAGAAAATAAAACATATTTCTGTTATTTACTGCCAAGTATTATTTCGCTAAAAAATAAGTTGCTAAAGATTAAAAATTCGAACGATCTGAAAAATATGAAGGCAGTATTAGATTCAGTCATTAATGGAATTGACAAGAGGTTCTCCCATTTTTTAAAAATTGATGTTCAATCAGAAGAAGCTATGATTGCTGCAGTGACCATCCCGTCAATTAAAATACGTTGGGTGGAATCATTGGATAACAACAAAGGCAGTAATGAAACCAAAATAGATACGAAAGCTTTGCAGGACCTATTAATAAAAAAGGCGAAAGAAATCAGTCCCAGAGACTTACTCAACGATAAAGAAACTAATACCACAGAAGACGAAGGCAAAAATCTTTCCGACGAGGACTTCTTTTGTTTTGGGGAGACAGAACCAGCGACAGCAGTTACACCAACTATTTCGAAAGTTGAAGAAAACGTGATTGAAATTGAGGTTTTAAGATATCTTAAGGATCCAAGAAAAAACCTGCAAATGTTGGACGAATATCCATTTATTAAGCTTTTGTTCAAAAGGTTTAATACAACACTTCCTTCTTCCGCTTCTGTAGAAAGACTCTTTTCTTACGCGACTTTCATTAACAGGCCACGCCGTAATGGACTTAGTGACAGTATGTTTGAAAAATTAGTGCTTCTAAAAGCAAACAATTTTGTGGAATATTAAATTTATTGATTAATATTCTGCTGCAATTTTGTGCAAACTTAATTTCTTTTTACCGTTATTACTTATTAATTACTATTATGTTTAATTTGTGGACTTCAATAAATTTTCTTTAACATTTAAAATTTTTTTTTATTGTAGAGATACCTTTGAAAGATTATTACCTACCTCCTACCTCATAATTTATGCAAATTTATTTTTTAATTTATTCACCAGTTTGACCGAAACCATTGATAATTGAGTCTGCTTTTGTGACGTGATGTGAGACATTATTCCCTTCAATGTATCATTTTCAAGAGCGTTGGGGAACTATTATACTGTCGTGGGCCAAACACAAAAACGATCCATTAAGTTTTTAATTTTTGGCGCGGTAAATTTAAAAAAGTAGTTGTTAAAAGTAGCTGCAAAAACGAATACAGTAACTAGTTACTAGTAGCTTAGCTACTTTTTATTCATGAAGTAGCTTGAATACGTAGTAACTAGCTACTTAAAATTACAAGTAACTGTAGCTTGTAACTAGCTACCAAATCAAAAGTAGCTTGCCCAGCTCTGCTCGTTGGCGTTGAGGTATTATAGTAATAACATAATTAACCCAAAATTTAGGTTTTTGGATGTTTTTTCTCTAAATCGCGGAGTTTTTTACTTTTGGTTATAGAGAAATTTAGATAGGTTTTTTTTCACCTCACTTTTTGCTTTTGCTTAATTAAGTGGCCTACATAGTCATTGTCAATATCAGACACATTCCTAGGTACATACATAGATCGTTTTTAAATAATATAAATATAATAGGTAGGTAGGATAGGTGGTGTACGGTTTCTTTCTCATTCTCTTTTTCTGAATATTTTTACGTAAACTCAGCACCACGACATGGGGATTGTAGATTTCTTGTATTTTGGGTTTTATGACGAGTAAGTTTACATATATTTTCTTTTATTGTAAACTTTTTCAATGTTCTTCAGAGAACTCTGAGGATGTGGCAGTAGCCATGAAACGTTAGTTCAATATATTTTTTACAAATTTTGTGGAGAAAGCGTACACCACCCACCTATTATGGAACTCCACCAACCCGTTCACCTGCATAATTTACTTACATAAATATAATAATTTTTTCGGAACTCCCAGTCGTATATTATTTTTAAATTGTTAATAATACAATATTAGGTAGGTATACCTAAATACGTAAAATGAATAGGTACCGTATATTGTTGTAGATATAATGACGTAACGTCTATAAATTAAATATAATTTACTTATTTAAATTAGTGGTAGTAACTCTTAGAACATTCGAAATAAATATATAGTTCTATTCACAAAAATCGCCATCTCAGAATTTTGAAAGTCTTGCAATTTAATCACTGCACCCATGTTAATAATTTTAATGATCTCCACATTACTTGAGGAAATTTTGATTTTAATAAAATTATGCAACTCTATACTTGTTACCTGTCAGAGTCTTAACACTCTACTCCATATATGATGTCCTGCGCAATTGAGAACGTGGCATGGTCAGTAATATTAGCCTCATTTTCTAGTAAATTACTGAGAAACTGAACTGACGAAGTAGGAATATCTAAATAGTTTGAGGTCAATTTCTAAGGGTTTAGAGATTTGGGGATTTAGAGAAAAAACATTCAAAAATCTAAATTTTGGGTTAATTATGTTATTACTATACTACCTCAACGCCAACGAGTAGGCAGTGGGCCCATGATGTGCGCATCCGTTGGGCGTACGAAAACGCACGGCAAAGTATTTTGAATTAATGCCGTTATTTATCATCCAATCTTTACGATTGAGACACCAGTGTAAAGCCAAATTAACGTACTTTTTTTTCGGTAAGAGCACAAATTTTCGTAAAGTGAGCCATCTTAGAGATATTTCACTAAATACCTAGAAGTTAACTTTATTTGAATGAATTATTTTTTTTTAGCGCTCTTGTCTATTAATTGTATGTTAAAGTAGATATACGATATGAACCTACGTTTCAAGGGCTTTCGAATAAAAAAAACAAAATAAAAATAGTCCCAATATTTACAGAGTTACGAGCGATTTTATACAGGTGCGAGGGCGCCATCTTTAAACGCCCGCCATTTTTTAAAGCTACTCTTCTGAGATGGCCATCATGGTTTTTTGCCATCTGGGGGCACCTAGGAACATTCCCTAAAAGTGGCATTTAGCCCGCCAAAATGGTACCAATATCGGTCATGGCACATGGACTAATAAAGATTTGGAGATCTGCAATCGGTTTATTTAACTCGTTTGTACCTTTAGACGCCCTTTGCAAAACACTTTTGTGCACCTCCAAGACACATTTTGGTCTGTATTTACACGGGCTTGACGGAAAGAGAAGTCGTCTTTTAGCAAAATATTTTTTTAGGCGCTCGACCGGAAAGTTTAACTTTCGAGTCAATTTTAGGACCGGAAAGTGGCTTTTCCCGGACTAGTCCGGGAAAGTGAAAAATTAATTTTCCCGGTCAATTTTGGGACCGGAAAATCAACTTTCCCGGACTAGTCCGGGAAAGTCGAAGTCCGGGAAAGTGAAATTTCACCGAAATATTCTAGAAAGTAAAATTTCACCGGAATATTATGGATTTTGTTATCGTGTTAATTTTTACTAGGCTCCTTACATTTTTCAGTGTAGATAATTTGAATTAAAATATTTAATTTCACACAGAAAATATGTTGCGAGCACCTAAAAAATTTAATACGTAACTCACATGTAAAGTGTCTTTCCTGGACTCGCAGGCTTTCAAGCTTCCGCCTACGGCGTCAGCCTGAAATCTGCCTATTCGTCCAGGAAAGATCACTTTCCATACTCTTTACGTAAATAACTATTGCTTTGCTGAGACGATACTATTTCCATAATCGCTACTAGCCCAGTCAAATTTAGACAAATCGAGTGAAAAAAATCCCGGAGTTTTGATTGGCATGATTGTTCACTAGTATCTACAGAACATCATAATAAAACTACCGGAGTGTGGGGGGTGAGTGCGAGGGGGGAGCTGATTGAATGTGCGTTTTCTGCGTTTTCCGTATATATCTCCGTAACTACCAATCCTAGCGAAAATTATTCTATATACAAAATTAAGCAGACTAAATTTCCTATCAAAACGGTCCTATTCGTTTTTGTCGTAGGATTCTTACTTTAAAGGTTGTAAGCTTGACAAGTTCTCATATTTCCTTGGGATGGCTTATAGCCCAGGGGTTTAAGGTATTGAACCGCACAAAAATAAGGTAAGGCTGAAAATTGGTACTTATGCTCTACTGGCGATCCTGAATGACGTGTTAAAAGTCCCGGAGCCTGCGGTGCCGGCGTCCTATTTTTTTTGGTACCGGAAGTCCTTAAGTGATAGTCATACATTATTTTCCGTACAACATGATTATTTATGAACCGATTTGATCGGGATTGGGCTCACAATGACCACAACGACCTAATCAATACTGATACTACTGATAGACTCCTGAAATTTTGAGATGGAACATCATTTTTTTCTTGGAGAAATTGCGCTCCACAATTGGCTTCGTCTTGCTTTTTGCGATTATTTCTCCAACGGATCTTTTCGTTGCAAATTTTATCCTGATCATTTCAGTTCCTACACATTTTTGTCGTTAGATAAGCCATTGAGGACATAATTGGAAAAAAGCAGCGCGAAGTCGGTACTGAAGTACGATTTCTCCGAGAAAAAGGATATTCGCTATGAAGCATTTGCCACCTAGCCCAGTAAAATTAGATTATATAGGGGAAACAATTATAAAGTCTTGATACGCGTTATACTTACTCCTTCAGGGCTATAAAACGAGAGTGTAAATAGTCCTCCTCAACTTTTGAGATAGAACATCCTTTTTCTCGGAGAAATCTGTAGGAACTGAAATGTTCAGGATAAAATTTGCAACGAAAAAATCCTTACATATTTGTCGTCCGATAAACCGTTGGAGAAATAATCGCAAAAAAGCAACACGAAGCCGATTCTGGAGCACCATTTCTCCAAGAAAAAAAAAGGATGTTTCATCTCAAAATTTCAGGAGTCTGTCAGTAGTATCAGTATTGATTAGGTCGTTGTGGTCATTTTGAGATCAATCCCGATCAAATCGGTTCATAAATAATCGTGTTATGTGGAAAATAATGTATGACTATCACTTAAGGCCTTCCGATACCAAAAAAAAAATATGACGCCGACACTGCAGGCTCTGGAACTTTTGACACGTCACTCAGGATCGCCAGTAGAGCATAAGTACCAATTTTCAGCCCTACCTTATTTTTGTGCGGGTCAATACCTTAAACTCCTGGGCTATAAGCCATCCCAAGGAAATATGAGAACTTGTCAAGCTTATAACATTTAAAGCATGAATCCTACGACAAAAACGAATAGGACCGTTTTGATAGGAAATTTAGTCTGCTTAATTTCGTATATAAAATAATTTTCGCTAGGATTGGTAGTTACGGAGACATATACGAAAAACGCAGAAAAGGCACATTCAATCAGCTTCCCCAACTCCGGGATTTATTGGTGCGCCCTAGCTACATTCAACAAGAGCACCTTTTTTATGAGGAACAGACCAGAGATTACGATTTTGTTATTATTTGGCAAAAAAAAGGCCGACAACAACTGAAAATGTAAAAAAATATGTAAGGCCTCCCAGGCACGCACACCTTTGATGTTATAAAAAATCTGAAAAAAATTTTAAATTTAATTTTTGAGTACCCCTTTAAAGGGGCGCAGCTCCCTTATAAAGCATTTCCGGACATATGTCCATAGGAACTTTTCTTCCTAGAATAACGCCCTGGAGTTAGAACTATGAATTTAGGAACACCCTGTATAATATAGGCAGGATTAACATTTACCTTGATGTCTTTTGTTTTGTGTAATATGGATCTGAGCTGACTAGAAATTATTAATTCTTATAAATTTTTAAACTGGACCAAAATTAGCATAACTTTCATATTTCAAAAAATAAGTTTCATGAAATTTTTACTACACTACCTAAAAGGCTGAAGATTATAAAAGTCCGTTCGGATGGATAAAATTAAAAATTATTTAAAACTTATTACAGGAGAAGAGGTGAGGTGGCCGTTGGTCTTGGTAGGAAATTGACAATTATGACAGTTCTGAACACTAACAACAAATAACTTTGAAACGTCGGCATAAAGGTATTGTTTTCTTGAATGTCCACTTTCTCTAAAAACAGTCAGATTTACGTAAAACTTAATGTAGCGACATTTACCCAACCCTGGTTAAGATCAGTAATAAAACCGTTGTTGAAAATCTGGCTACAAAGTTGGCGCCCAACGTTAGGCGCCAATTTTTGTGCGTGGGGGAGAAATACAAATTTTGGTGGCACGCGACAGTTTACTTTTCCCATTTTCCCTACACTGTTGTTTTAGTAAACCGTCGATAGCGGGAGTCGACTGGGAGCCAGCCACGTTCGAAGAGTTGAAATTCCTGAACATTTCCAGTTATGATCCTCAGGAGATGACGTTGAAGACGAGCGTTGAGTACCTCACGCCGAGGCAGTTCTGGAGCGACCTCGGATTTCTCGAAAACCAGAATATAATGCTTATCAAAGACGAGTTATAAAACCGTTGACTGATAATGATTAGTTTAATAAACCGAACGGCGAGATGAAGGCGTTTGTTTTAATTGCGGTTTGTTTTTTAAATTATGTTAAGAGTGAAGGGAATCCTTCTATCAACACTCCTCTAGGAAAAATCGAGGGAGGGGTAGGTACTACTTTGAATGGAAGAACATATTTTAGTTATGAGGGAGTGCCTTATGCCAAGCCTCCGGTGGGAAAGCGTCGATTTCAGGTAAGTTTTTGGGGAGGGAAAAAAATCATCGTAATTTTTAGGCACCAGTTCCTGGAAAACCGTGGAAATTCACGTGGATAGCTAGAACTGTTCATAAATGTTTGCAGCATTATCAGTTCACGCCGCCTGGCGAAGATTCCATAATCGGTAAATTGAAGTTGTTATCTTTATGACGCGACATATTTATTTGCTTTGGCAGGTGAGGAGGATTGTCTGTATTTGAACATTTACACGCCGACTACTGAGCCAGGAGCCAATCTGGACGTTGTTGTTTATTTTCATGGAGGTGCTTTTATGTTTAACTGGGCGGCGAAGACTGGGCCTAAATATATTCTTGACAAGGATGTGGTTTATGTAAACGTCAATTACAGGTTGGGGCCTTTCGGTAAGTCAGGAGTAGGTAACGGATGATTTATTTTTGCAATACTGTCAGCAGTGTCATCAAATTAGTCACTGCATATTTTGCATATTTGTGCCTTTCAGTGCATACATTGCATATTTTTGACGCTTAATGCATAATAGATAGAATTCCTAAGGAAGCTAGGGCCCTTAAAGGGGTTTCTTAGAAAATGTTTTTCTCTAAATATCTTCAAAACGGTAAAGATAGCAACGTGAAATTGGGTACCTTAAGTAAGTCTGATGGTGGATTTATTACCTACCGTGGTGAAAATGTTAACATTTTTGTCATAAACGTCCCGTCCCGTATTTAGGACGGGATTGTGAAAGTAACTATTTTCGAACAGAATTCTACGCTTTACTACGCAAATCGATAAAAACATGAAATTTTTACCTTTTATTTTATATCGAAATACGTTTCTCGATACGCTTCGAACAATAGGTAATTAATTATTGTTGCACTTTGTCGAACAAAATAGTCAAACCTTCGTTTGGGGACTCCTTAACCGGCAAATTTATCTGAAAAGGACTATAGTCGCAGGTCATATTATATTTAGCAGGCTACAACTTAGGACAGGTCACAGGCCGAGTTTTGAACTTCCCAATTTTTATAAAGCTTCATTTCATCCACTATTTTTTTTATCATAAAAACGCAGCAATGAAGCGGCTGGAACTTTCTCGTCGCGTGGATCTTTGATTTCTGTGTAGATATTAGTCAATTTAACAGAAAAATTGTTAGACTTCTCGTCGGTGACTTATTTCCCAATAGCGATTAGCGACATCACCTATCACATTTGACAACATCTTCTTTTTAACGTTAAAGCCGTTTTCTGGCGGTCGCTATATTTTTGAAAACAAACTTGCATTTGAAAACATACGGCGAACGCCTATTTGCCTAATGCAAGTTTGTATTTGAAAACGTATTGTAGCCACCGCCAGAAAACGGCTTAATATTCTGCAACATTTTTGTTAATAACTGCATCTTTACATCATTTTCCACTGAAAAAACTGAATTAGTCATAATTCACAGAACTGTGAATTAGTCATAATTTACAGTTACCAACGGGAATTGATTATAATTCACAGATGATATTAGCTATAATTAATAATTCACTGAAAAAACTGTGAATTATCTATAATTGTAATTCATAGTTTTATCTTCGAATTATAGATAATTCAGAGTTTTAATTGTAAATCTGTGAATTATTGGTAATTCGGTTTTAACCTCCCCAACCCCATCACAATTTTTAAAAAATGGGAGGTTACTGCAATCACTAAAATTTTCGAATTTGAGATAGCACCAGATCTTCACGTTTTGAGGTCTCAGGAACCCAAAAAAGGGGTTTTTAAAATGTGTCTGTGTGTATGTACGTACGTACGTTCGTTTGTAATCACGCCACAGCCAAAACTACTAGACCGATTTGGGTGAAATTTGGAAAATAGGCATCTCGTAACCTAACTTAGATCTGAAAAGCTTTTGGAGCCAATCGTGCAACCGGAAGTGCCATTTTGGCACATCAACTTTTAAATTTTAAATGCAAACCCCCATTTTTTACGTCACCATAAGGAAGACCTTCAAATTCTGCTTCTAAAAGTGTATTCATTCTTAGTGTCCTTTTGACCAAAAATAAAAAAAAAATTGATTTTTATCGGACTTTCAAATCGCGGTACAGCCCAAGCCCCTGAACCGATTTGGCTGAAATTTTGCACATAGGGATTGTATTACACTTCGAAGAGCTGAACAAATTTTGAATTCAATCGACTCACGGAAAGTGCCGTTTTGGCACACCAATTTCCAAATTTAAAATTATTCTCTCATTTGACCATTAAAAACTAGTTTTTGAAAGATTTATTGTCACCATCAGAAAGGTCTTCAAATTCTGGTTTTAGATAGGACAAAATTAATTCGCATTTAGCGTTGTTTGGTTCAAAAAATCGAAATTTTATAATAACAGTAAAAATACATTATAGCCCAAATTTCTGAATCGATTTGGCTGAAACGTGGTACCTACATGGAGATTGGGTGACCCGTTGAAGACCTGAAAGGCTTTTGAAAGCAATTGGCCAACGGGAAGTCCCATTTAAGCATATCAACTTAAAATTTTAAATACAAGACCTCCTTTTTTATGTCGCCATTAGAAAGGCGATCAAATTCTGGTTCCAAAAATGTGTTCATAGTTTCTGCTATTTCAGTGGAAAATAGAGAAAAAATTCTTTCTCATTAAAAGGGTGCGGGCTGACAGTGGATGACATAAAGTGGCAGTTATTGTCAAAAAGGTGGCAAAAGATTAACCTTAAAAGAAACATATTGTCAAACGTGATGGGTGATGTCGGTATTTGTCAGAAAATTGCGAAATTAGTCAAGGATTAAAAAAATTCTGTTGAATTGACTACTACAGTGAGATTCAAAACATTTGTAATTAGGGTTGGCTTTGGAAACAAAAGTTTCGAAAAACGTTTGTCCAAAATTAATCGCACTGTCCCTAAAGAAACTCACTAAACTAAAATGGGTGGTGCGAATTTTTTAAACTCATTTCTTTTCCATTCATTTACAAATTTGGCGCCCTTCATTGATCTCTGACAGCAAACAACAAAATTGTGCCAAAGTTAGGTTATGTTGTTGGTGATGTCTATTAAGAGTTTGAAAAACGTTTATTTCTTCATAAACCTTCAATTTTTGAGCAAGGATCTTGAAGCACTCGTCATCTCATCAAGAATACCCTTGGGGGGGACCAGGCAGCTTTTTGGGTTGTTTAAAAACAAATCGAATCCATGAGTAATGGTCCTCGATATGGTCAAATCCCATCAAAAGGTAACTTGCTTATTAAAATCGACGCTCATTTGGAAACCGTTTCAGGCACAAATGATGTAGATTAAATTTGAATCGCAACAAGTTCGCTGCCTTCGATATCCATGGAACATTCATCTTGGAGTGCGAGCTGCTATGGTGTTTTTTAAAAAACAGCACAAATTGAACAGAGTGTAGTGCCAGTCCCTTATGTACACGGATTTTAAAATTAACACCCACTTACTATTTTATGAATCGACAATACATTCACTAAAACAAAGTTCATTAAATGGTTTTAATTTCAGTTGCGAACAGACAGTGTGAACAAAACTTTACTTAGGAAATGGTGTTCCGATTTTGAAATATTGAATATAAATTATTACCACAATTAATTGGGGTACTGAAACTTTCTGACTCTACTGAAAGGGGGACCGTTGTGAAATCCCTCCAATCTTGCAAAAGGACCCCTAAATTTAATTACGTTGTGGTTGTGGTTCGTTTTACGAGGCCGTGGATACAGGAAATAAAACGGATCTTCCAAATAACAATTTATTCACACTGAAACAAAGTCTGGCCGCAAAAATAATACAATAAAATAAACACCTCTCGCTCAAGGAGCTCGAGGGAAATAATTTACACGGTAAAGAAAAAATACAATAATTATAATCCCCAACCTAAATCAATGGGTTTCTAAATTATGAATGAACTCTGAGCTAGTTTTATAACATGAAGGGTGCCGTTACCGAATGCTGAAAAAAGAATTAATCCCCAAAATTAAATAATATTACCGGACTTGCAAAAATCCGGGTTTCTAAATTGGGAAGCAACCCACAATACAGGCAAGTGTTAGGAGGGGTGCAAGACAAGTTTCGAGCAAGCACAATTCTTGACGTAATTACGACAGCTAAAAATGACGCAAGTTCAGTGGCGTGGCGTCAATATCCCAGTGGCGTAGTAGATTTCCTGAAATCGAGCAAATTTCATGCACTAAGTAAATTCTACGGTACGATAGAGGAAATTTTGTGTTTTAACAAAGTTTAGAGTGAAAATGACCCCAAATTGAACTGAATGACACTGAATAATGGTTTTAACGGTTCGAGGGGTGTGGACCCTGTGATTTCTCATGAAAGCCCAAATTTAGTTTCTTGCTGCTTCTTTCTTCGTCTTCAGTGTACGTGGTATAGACACTGTCCAGTCCCAGTCCCCTGTTTGGGGTGTCTAGCGGAATACGGGAAACCTATACCACTAGCAATCGTTGGTACACCAGGCCAAATCACAGGTGGAAGATGTCAACAGGACACCCTCCAAGTGAGCAACAATCACGTATTGGCAAAACTGTAGCGTTTTTAACCGCAACTGTGAATTATTGTCGACAATCCAGCGGGAACAAATTGCAAACAAATTGCAGAGCTGAGAGAGCGCGTCCCCTTATGGATATCCCCAAATTTCCTTTACCTCTTTCTATGCTAATAAAAGGGAAGAACTGGATGCGCTTTACCAAACCCTAACTATTCCACTACCGAAATGCAAGCAAGCTAAAGTCTACTCTGCAAAAGGGGTTAAATTAATTAATATTTAGCGGATGAAAAAGGGTTCTAGTCTATGAAAGCTAATTAGAGATCGGGAAACCTTCAATCAAATGCACTAACGGAACTACAAATCTAGTTGCGTAATACCTGATCTAGTTCCACCCTGCAGACCGGGAGGTGTTCTACCAATCACCAATAACCACTAAACACTATCCCCATACGGCGTGGTTACACTAACTTCAATACTACACAAGCACGAACTTTAACTACACAAAACCCAAACAACAAATAACTATTTTAAAGTAATAAGAATAAAAATTCTCAAAGTCTTGCCACGTTATGTATTAAAAGTTAACAGCTACATGTTTCAAGAGCAGAGGCTCCCATCTTCAGGCTAGAGAGTAGACTAAATTAAAATTATGAAAATTTACAAATAAAACAGAGTTTACCTGAGGTTAAAGTTCAAAGGTTACATTGAAATTGTTTTTCACAAGATTTTTACATTTAAATGATGAAAGTGGCTGAAATAAAGTGAGATAAAGCAGCAAGTTGACCCTCGGAACACTTACCAAGACAAATTTTATATTAAACTGATAAAAACTTTAAAAATTAAAAAGAAGCTTCACATGTTTCTTGGTCGGAGGAACATGACAGCAGGAAACGTAAATTGGGAGCTGACATTGATG
This sequence comes from Pycnomerus fuliginosus, assembly GCA_963924575.1. Lineage (NCBI taxonomy): Eukaryota > Metazoa > Arthropoda > Insecta > Coleoptera > Zopheridae > Pycnomerus > Pycnomerus fuliginosus. Next base: position 29,875,331 of record OZ004621.1, read on the forward strand.
ACACTTGAGAGAACTAATAAGTGACGTGACAGATAAATAACTAGTTAGGGCGGCAATTTTTGAAAAAAGTGCTAAAGGTGTCAATACCAACAAGAGTGGCTCTTTGGTTGTTTAAGAGCTCTGTTTCAGGGTTGTTCAAGTTTCTTGCTATTTCCAGTGATTCAAGCAGCTGCCTCCTCCTACGGTCATCGCAGTGATGAATCAAAGAGACATTATTCACAAAGTCAAATTGATGATATGTTGTCAGGATATGATCTGCAAAGGCTGAAGTAGTGTTGATCTGAGTCGAATGAATATTATTTATAATTGCTGACCTGTGTTCTGAAATTCTTTGGTCAAATTTTCTACCAGTCTCTCCAATGTAACAACAGTCGCAACTTGAACAGAGGATCTTATATACACCTGACTTGTCTGAAACTGAGGTAGGGTCTAAGTTATTAATGGAGGGTAGAAACTTTTTTAAATTGTTGGAAGTTCGAAAGGAAATCGTGATATTGTGTTTTTTAAAAATTTTTGAGAGAGTAAGAGACTGTGGGCCAAAATAACTGAGGGATCTATATATTTTTGGTTGAGCAAAATAAGAAGTATGGAAATTAAGAGATCTCGCAATGTGTTTGAGGAAGACTTTCTCAATTAGTGAACAAGGGAAACCATTATTTAAACCAATCTGTTTAATAATGTTTAGTTCAGTAAGAAAGTCGGTCTTACTCAAAGGGACGGAGAGGAGCCTATGGAAATGACTGTGGAAAGCAGCGAGTTTGTGTTGAGTGGGGTGATTGGAAGAGAAGGGGATAACACTGTCAGTAGTTGTGGGTTTCCTGAAAATTTTGAAAATTAAACTGGGTGGGACTCTAGAAATAAGCAAATCTAAGAACGGAATTGTACGATTATGTTCAAGCTCAAAGGTAAAGCGAATGTTTGGGTGAACGGAATTGAGATAGGTGGTGAAATTATTCAAATCATCATCAGTACCAATGAAAAGGGAGAGAACGTCATCAACGTAACGGGCCCAAAAGAGAATATTATTGCGAAATGGGTTTGAACTGTTAATAATTTTAGTGGTTTCTAAGTTGGACATAAAGAGCTCAGCTAAGAGTGGTGAAATGTTGGAACCCATAGCTAAACCGGTGTTTTGTTTATATATGTTGTTGTTGAATCTAAAGTAATTTTGGAGTGTGATAAGACCAAGAAGAGAGCAAAGGTCCAAAATGTGGTGTGTATCGATATCAGAGGAAAAAAGTTGGTCTCTTAGTAAAGCTATACACTCTTCAGAGGGCACACTTGGGAACAGGTTCGTTACATCGAAGGACACTAAACGGGCATTAGGGGGAATATTAATATTATTCAGTTTATTAACTAATTGAGAAGAATTTTTAATTGAAAAAGGGGCACACAAATCAAAGTTAATGTTCTTGGTGAAAGTTTTAGTGAGAAATGGAGCTAGTTTTGAACAAGGTGAGTTGAGATAAGAAACTACTGGTCTGACGGGGACATCTGGTTTGTGAATCTTCGGAAGTGCATATAACTTTGGAATAATGGGGTTAGGGGGGAGGAGAAATCTGGTATTGGAACCAAAATGTTTAATTGTAGAATCGCAAGATTTAAGAGTGTTTTTGAAAAATGTTATGAAAGATTTGTGGGGGTGGGGGTTATAATTCAAAATTTGGAAAACTTGGTTATTATTTAAAAAAGTTTCAACTTTAGTAATATAATCTAATTTATTTCCAAATTTTGAATTATAACCCCCACAAATCTTTCATAACATTTTTCAAAAACACTCTTAAATCTTGCGATTCTACAATTAAACATTTTGGTTCCAATACCAGATTTCTCCTCCCCCCTAACCCCATTATTCCAAAGTTATATGCACTTCCGAAGATTCACAAACCAGATGTCCCCGTCAGACCAGTAGTTTCTTATCTCAACTCACCTTGTTCAAAACTAGCTCCATTTCTCACTAAAACTTTCACCAAGAACATTAACTTTGATTTGTGTGCCCCTTTTTCAATTAAAAATTCTTCTCAATTAGTTAATAAACTGAATAATATTAATATTCCCCCTAATGCCCGTTTAGTGTCCTTCGATGTAACGAACCTGTTCCCAAGTGTGCCCTCTGAAGAGTGTATAGCTTTACTAAGAGACCAACTTTTTTCCTCTGATATCGATACACACCACATTTTGGACCTTTGCTCTCTTCTTGGTCTTATCACACTCCAAAATTACTTTAGATTCAACAACAACATATATAAACAAAACACCGGTTTAGCTATGGGTTCCAACATTTCACCACTCTTAGCTGAGCTCTTTATGTCCAACTTAGAAACCACTAAAATTATTAACAGTTCAAACCCATTTCGCAATAATATTCTCTTTTGGGCCCGTTACGTTGATGACGTTCTCTCCCTTTTCATTGGTACTGATGATGATTTGAATAATTTCACCACCTATCTCAATTCCGTTCACCCAAACATTCGCTTTACCTTTGAGCTTGAACATAATCGTACAATTCCGTTCTTAGATTTGCTTATTTCTAGAGTCCCACCCAGTTTAATTTTCAAAATTTTCAGGAAACCCACAACTACTGACAGTGTTATCCCCTTCTCTTCCAATCACCCCACTCAACACAAACTCGCTGCTTTCCACAGTCATTTCCATAGGCTCCTCTCCGTCCCTTTGAGTAAGACCGACTTTCTTACTGAACTAAACATTATTAAACAGATTGGTTTAAATAATGGTTTCCCTTGTTCACTAATTGAGAAAGTCTTCCTCAAACACATTGCGAGATCTCTTAATTTCCATACTTCTTATTTTGCTCAACCAAAAATATATAGATCCCTCAGTTATTTTGGCCCACAGTCTCTTACTCTCTCAAAAATTTTTAAAAAACACAATATCACGATTTCCTTTCGAACTTCCAACAATTTAAAAAAGTTTCTACCCTCCATTAATAACTTAGACCCTACCTCAGTTTCAGACAAGTCAGGTGTATATAAGATCCTCTGTTCAAGTTGCGACTGTTGTTACATTGGAGAGACTGGTAGAAAATTTGACCAAAGAATTTCAGAACACAGGTCAGCAATTATAAATAATATTCATTCGACTCAGATCAACACTACTTCAGCCTTTGCAGATCATATCCTGACAACATATCATCAATTTGACTTTGTGAATAATGTCTCTTTGATTCATCACTGCGATGACCGTAGGAGGAGGCAGCTGCTTGAATCACTGGAAATAGCAAGAAACTTGAACAACCCTGAAACAGAGCTCTTAAACAACCAAAGAGCCACTCTTGTTGGTATTGACACCTTTAGCACTTTTTTCAAAAATTGCCGCCCTAACTAGTTATTTATCTGTCACGTCACTTATTAGTTCTCTCAAGTGTCATCAATGTCAGCTCCCAATTTACGTTTCCTGCTGTCATGTTCCTCCGACCAAGAAACATGTGAAGCTTCTTTTTAATTTTTAAAGTTTTTATCAGTTTAATATAAAATTTGTCTTGGTAAGTGTTCCGAGGGTCAACTTGCTGCTTTATCTCACTTTATTTCAGCCACTTTCATCATTTAAATGTAAAAATCTTGTGAAAAACAATTTCAATGTAACCTTTGAACTTTAACCTCAGGTAAACTCTGTTTTATTTGTAAATTTTCATAATTTTAATTTAGTCTACTCTCTAGCCTGAAGATGGGAGCCTCTGCTCTTGAAACATGTAGCTGTTAACTTTTAATACATAACGTGGCAAGACTTTGAGAATTTTTATTCTTATTATCTAACCAAGCCACTTCGAGAAAATGTTGGAATTTTACTTATTTTAAAGTATTTGGAAAATATCGCAAATTCGAGAGCTTTGGAAAATACGAGTCTCTTAGTCAGAAGTCTGAGAGCAAGTCCTTTTTTATCGCGTCCTCTTGGATCCGGCGAACCTAAAACCACCCCCTCTACTATATACGGTCGGCATCCCTTCCAAGTTCATCTCCACATTTTATAACAATTTATAATTAATTGAGAAGCTACGCGATTCGACCAGCCTTACGATACAATCCTGCTCTTAAAAGCTAATCACAGATTCACATATCCTATCAATGAAACAATTTAGTTATTTTATGCAAATCTAATGAATTACCTAACAAAAGTCCAAGCAGTCCGGTGGGGTCTTTGAAGCTTTTCGAGCATGTGTAGAGTAGTGGGGGTTATTTAATGCATACGACAGTCATGCAATTTTAAAAGCAATCTAATTTGATAGGTAGGTCCTACATATTACATATGAACAATAGGGTATTAAACAGGGATCTGGCTTGAGGTTTCGGTCGTCTAGCCTAGATGGCGACACCAGTTCTATTCTTGCAGTGAACTTTAATTTAAATTACAGCGTTTACGCAGAAAAGATCTGATTGGTTACATATGCGTCGGTTATGCCTACACACATGAGGTTCATACGGTGTTTAACGGGTTGTCGAGGCAATTTTAGCAGGAGTAATGTTTGATTCACGTCATGCAAAATTAGTGTATCTTGGCTACTCTATCTTTGGGGTTCATGCATTTACTGAATCAAATTTAGCAACAAATTGTAATGAATAAGACATTTACGTTATTAAATCCATTTCTCGGAAATCTCTACTGTGGGAACAACTTTCTAAAAAATTGTATGTGAAGGAATTCGGTCATAAAGTTTACAGCGAGGGTGTTCTGGGAAACGGCAATTCAAGCAAAGGTTTCTACAAGATCCCGGACCGCCCGGATATACAAAGCCCGTGACGAAAGATGTGCACGGTTTATGAGTTTTGGCAATAAATAGTTCTAATTTACAGTTAATATTCTCGCGCCTCAATGACAAATTTTATACAAACAATTTAATGTGGATTTACCCAGGATTGGCTTTAACTGGCATATGTTACAGTACCTGGTAACAAATTAAAAAACGACTTGATCGATCTTCTACTTCACTACTTCTGTGCTCAGGTTCTGGCTGTCTTAAGGCAGGGGGCCACGTCAGGATCATCCATATGTCATTTTAATTGGTTAAACAATATGACTGGAAAAACTGCTTAACACAATCCAAATTTCGTTATTCACATTTGTAACTTCCCATAACATAATCCCTATTTTCCTTGCACACAAAATCAGCTGTTTTTATTTCAACTAACGGTTGTGAAAGAAAATTCATAAACGAACAGAGAATCAGGCCGGTTGGAGTCTCCATTATTTGTTTCTGAAACAGCTTCCAAGTGAAAAGGTTGATTTTAATAAGCAAATTACCTTCCGATTGGTTTTGACCATATCGAGGACCATTTAAACTGAGCCACAAAACGCTGCCTGGCCCCTCAAAGGTATTCTTGACGAGTGTTTCAAGATTCTTGCTCAAAAATTCAAGCTTTATGAAGAAATAACGGTTTCTTACGCCTCATCAACAACATAACCTAACTTTGCCACAGTTCACAATTTTGTTGTTTGCTGTCAGAGAGACACTGAAGGGCGCCAAATTTGAGACTGGAAGCGGGGAAGTTCATATTTTTTCGAAATAATTCGCATTAATAAATACAAAAGAAATCAATTTAAAAAAATCACATCTGTCATTTTAGTTTAGTGATTTTCTTTGGGGATAGTGGGATTAATTTTGGACATATGTTTTTCGAAACTTTTGTTTCCAAAGCCAACCCTAATTACAAACGTTTTGAATCTCACTGTATCTACACAGAATACAAAGATCCACGCGATGGGGAGGTTCCAGCCGCTTCTCTGCTGCATTTTTTTCTGTGGATTATGGGCACTTCACAGTTTTGTCTGTGAATAATTATAGCTAGTTCATAGTTGTAACTGTAAATTATGACTAATCCACAGTTTTATCTGTGAATGGTAGCTATTGCTAATTTACAGTTGCAACAGTAAATTATGACTAATTCAGTTTTTTCTGTGAATTGTAGTTGTTAATTATGGCTAATTCACAGTTTTATCTGTGAGTTCTAGCTGTGAATTATGGCTAATCTCGTGGCTAATTAACAGTTTTTCGTGTTTTTTGTTAATAACTTGGAACTGCTGTTTGTGATGGTTTTATCCGTTTTGTCTGATTGCTCCATACTGTAAATTATGACTAATCCACAGTTTTATCTGTGAATGGTAGCTATTGCTAATTTACAGTTGCAACAGTAAATTATGATTAATTCACAGTTTTTTCTGTGAATTATGGCTAATTCACAGTTTTATCTGTGAATTATAGCTAGTTCACAGTTGTAACTGTAAATTATGACTTATTCGCAGCTATAGTTGTGAATTATGGCTAATATCCACAGTTGTAACTGTAAATTATGAGTAATTCACAGTTTTTTCTGTGAATTATAGTTGTGAATTATGGCTAATTCACAGTTTTATCTGTGAATTATAGCTATTTCACAGTTGTAACTGTAAATTATGACTTATTCGCAGTTGTAGCTGTGAATTATGGCTAATATCCACAGTTGTAACGGTAAATTATGAGTAATTCACATTTTTTTCTGGGAATTTTAGGTAATTCACAGTTAACTGTACATTACGACTAATTCACAGTTTTTTCTGTGAATGATGGCTAATTAGCTGTGAATTATAGCTAGTTCACAGTTGTTACTGTAAATTGTGACTAATTCACAGATCACAGTTATATGGCAACCGTAAAAGAATCAAAAGTTGACTGTCGTTATTCAAAATCTAGAAGTTTCATTTAAATAAATTAAGTTCTTGTGATAAATCAGGAACGAATCAAGATATCTTCAGATTCATAATCACCATGAAATAGCCCAACTTTTCTCCGATATACCTACTAATGGTGAGCATCGAAAAATTAACCACCCTGTATACTTTGTCTGTCCATTTTTCTTTATTCTATCTCCAATCTTCCTCACAGTCGGATTTAATATGTCTTGATCTTTCTCGTCTTCCACTGAAATAAACTAGTCTCTCCATTTCTACTGTTATTCTTTTATTAATTCATAAGGAATATCCAGGTCATACTTATTTTTTCGAACAACTTATTCGACAAACGATTTGATATGCTTGATGAAGCCACAAACATCATTTAATTTTAGACCACCTGAGAGAATGTTTGGGGAAATTGGAGTAAGCCCCATTTAGGGGACTGAAAACAACAAACAATATAAGCAAAGTCTTAGTAATTCCTACCTTTTATAATTATGAAATACTCCCAATTGCACCATAATTAACCACCAATTTCGAAACATTTTAAAGAAAATGCATTCACCTAAATTCTTTCAGGCTTCCTGAGCACCGAAAATGATTTGATCCCAGGCAACAACGGAATGAGGGACCAAATCCTCGCCCTTCAGTGGATCAAAAACAACATAAAATCCTTCGGAGGCAACCCCAACTCAGTCACTATTTCAGGAATGTCAGCCGGAGGCGCGAGCGTTCACTTCCACTACCTCTCACCAAAATCGAGAGGACTCTTCCACAAAGGAATCTCCCAAAGTGGAACAATGCTCAACACCTGGGTCTTGATGGAGCAGCCTCTGGAGAAAACCAAGAAACTCGCAAGAGCTGTAGGCTGTCCCACCAAAAAACTTCAAACCCTCGTTGAGTGCCTTTCCAGAAGACCCGGGAGGCAAATCGCAGCAGCTGTTAAGGAATTCCAGGTGAATAGTTCGTACGATTTTTTATACTTTACTTACTTACTTAATCCTAGCGCCTTTCTACCCTTACAGGGTGTAAGGCGGGGTTGAGTCGGTTAGTTGGGTGTTGTCCTCCATGCATCCTTCCATTTTTTCCTATTTTGCGTTATCTGTTTCACTTCACTCCAGTCTATGTTTTTTTTTACCACTGCACTTCTAACACCCTCTGTCCATGTTTTTCTTGGTCTTCCCCTTTGCTTCTTCTTTCCAGTTCGCGTTTCGTACACTTTCCTCACCATCTGGTTCATTCGCATTACGTGACCTAACCATCGTAATTGTCCTTCTTATATTGTTATACTAATCGGGTTTGTATTGAGATTTTCTCTAAATGTTGTGTCCTTAATTTTATATAATCTTGTCTTTCCCTTTATCTTCCTTAGGTATCTCATTTCCATGCTTTGCATTCTGCTTTTCTGAGTTTCAGTTATCGTCCACGCTTCTGAACCATAGATTAAGATTGGCTTTGCTACTTTTTCGTTTGTTTCGGTATTTCTCGCCAGAAAGGAGTTTTTTGTACCATTAAATAGCCTCCTTGTTGCTCCCGTTCATTCTATTATTTCTTTCTTTAAACTTCCATTCTGTGCTATCATCGTTCCTAGGTACTTAAACTTTTTTACTTGTTTCAGAGTCACATTGTCTACCCTCATTTTGTGTTCTTTTTCTGAGTTGCTTATTATCATATATAATATAACAAGAAGGTGTTTGATTATCCATTTGTTTGACTCGAGAATTGAACTACGACCGGAATAGTCTAAATGTTTTGTAGCTCTAAAGACAACGAGACGAAGTCGAGTTGTCTTTGGCTAAAAACATTTCGACTATTTCGGGAGTAGAAAATTCGAGAGTTTAACAAATTGATAATCTAACACCTTCGAGTTATATTCGGCAGATAATTCCACAAGAGCCTTGATTTTTGCAGTAAGTAATAATTTATTTATTAGGCACCCAAGTAGTTCATTTTGAATATAGCAAGCACGCATCTGTCAAATAAATGTCATGTTATGACACTTTGGGATGTGTTTTCAATATAATCAAAAGCTCTTGTCGAATTATCAATATAATCAAAGGCTCTTGTGGAATTATCATTGATATCGTTTTATTCGTATCTATCTTCATGCTTTTGTTGCTCAAACTTCGGTTGTATCTTACTATGTTTTCGTTAAGTCTTTTTTCATCCTGGACTATTAGCACCATATCGTCGGCGTAGCATATTTCCGATATTTTTACTTCTTTCATTCTCCAGTGTCCTATTTGGTATTGTTTCACATTTTCTTTTGCTTCCTTAATTGCTTCATCTAGGACTAAGGCAAATAGTTGTGGGCTCAGTATACATGCCTGTTTCACCTCTTTCGTTGTTTCAAATAAGCTTGATTTTTCGTGTCTTGATTTTACAAAGTTTTTCGTTCCTTTGTACAGGCTTTTTACCCCTCTGATTAAGATTTTGTCTACTCCTCTCTTCTTCAGAGCTCTCCAAATATCATCTCTATTTACCCTGTCAAAGGCTTTCTCCAGATCTACGAAACATAGATGTATTTCTCCAGCTTCTCTTATGGTTTTCTCACTTATTTGCCTTAGAATAAAATTAGCGTCTGTAACTCCTCTGCTTGGTCTGAACCCATACTGCGTGTCTTCTAAAGTTTCTTCTATTTGCTCCCTTATCCTTTTGTCTAGTATCCTCGTGTATTCTTTCGCCACTGAGCTGAGCAAGGTAATTCCCCTATAATTATTACAGTCCTTTATGTCTCCTTTCTTGTGGATAGATATTATTATTCCTATTAGCCAATCTTCTGGTGCTTTTCCTGTTATTATTACTTTATTTATTATTTTCTGTAACGTTTCTAGAGCTTTTTCTGTTCCAGCTTTTAGCTTGTCTGAGGTTACTTGATCCGTCCCTGGGGCTTTGCCTGCTTTCATGTTTCTTATAACTTCCTGTACTTCTTCTTTCGTTACGTACTCCTTTTCTGCAACATTTTCCTTTTCTGTCTTCTCCTTCGAATTTTTTATTTCCTTTCCCTGCAGTAAGGTCTTGAAATATTGCCGCCATCTGTCCATAATATCGTCTTCGTCCCTCAGAACTTCTCCATTATCATCTTTAATATTGTTTATCGTTGCCACTTTATTTTGTCTCGCTTTTCTTATTGTTCCGAAGAAAAGTTTCTGGTTATCTTTGTATGCGTTCTCCATTTTATTTCCGAAATCCGACCATGATTTTTGTTTTTCCTCTCTTACTAGCTTTTTCACTTCTTTCCTTTCTCCTTTGTATTCCTCGTAGTCGTTTTGTTCCCTTGTTTGTAGACGTATGTATATCTTCCAGTTTCCTTTTTTTTCCTCTTTACTGCGTCTCTTATTTCATCTGTCCACCAGTGTGTTCCTTTCCACTTTCTGTTCGTAATCGTCACTGTCCCGCAACTCATCTCCGCTGCTGTCAATATAGCCTCTTTATAATTCTTCCACATTTCTTCTATTGTTCCTTCTGTATTTACTTTCTTTATGGTTTGATCCAGTATCTTTTGGTATGTTTCTTTAGTTTGGGTTTCTCTTAGCCTGTGACATATGATCTTTTTCTGGTTCCATTTTCAATTTCATAGTTGCCAGATAATGATCACTCCCTATTTCCGACCCTCTTCTCACTCTAAAATCTTTCAGTTTTCTCCATGTGTTTCTGTCGACCAGAAAGTAATCAATTATTTTTTTCTGGTTATTATTTCTCTATTGAATTTATGTACTTCTTTATGTTTCAAATGCGTGTTGGTCACCACTAATTCATTTTCTATGCAAAAGTATAAAATTCTTTCTCCGTTTGTGTTCTTCATTTCATCTCCCTGTTTTCTCAGACACCACTCTATTCCCTGGTTTCTATTTCCTACTATACCATTAAGGTCTCCCATAATTATCACCGTTCTATTTGTGTCGTCTATTTCTTTTTGTAGTTCCTGGAAGAATTTTTCTTTTACGTCTTTTCTTGCATCCTCGTTTGGTCCATATGCAACCACGATTGTGTATCCTTCCTTTCCTTTATTTTCCTTTACGTTTACAACGAGTATTCTTTCGTTCCCGTATTTTTCGTTTTCCACAAATCCTATTTTTTCTTTTTTAACATTAAAGCTACCCCAGCCCAATGATTATGGACACTCAGATAGCTCGAAACAATAGGAGAACTTGTCGGCACAGATTTTAATTCGAAAACTTGCAAGAGATGGCGCCTCTGTCCTAAATTTCCGAATAATTAGCAAAGTACAAAACCAATATTTACAGGCTGCGGCTCTAACTTATTTTTCCTATCAACCGCCAGATGGGCGATAGTTTATATCTCTGTTGCCAAATCATGCAGGATACATTTGGCAAGTCTTGCAGGATTGAATTATAATTTAAAATGAAACAATTTTTCTTATTTCATCCCATGCGGCCTCCCGCGATACATTCTTTTCTGTAGTACCTCGGAATGAAAAGACTGAGACGAATGCAGTGATAAGTGTAGTAATAATATTTTGAGTGACCTGAGGTCGCCGGACGAAAATTGCACCACGTAAAAAGAAGACCTCGCCTTCGTGTCTCAGACTGAAGTCTTCTTCTTACATGGGGGTGGTTTTCGTCCTGAGAGCGGTTTATACCTAGGATCTAAGTGCCGATGGCGACGCCCACTCCGTGCAACAGACGGACACCATCTGCTTGAAGTTCCCGGTTTTCCACCAGCACCAGGTGTTTTTTATCCGGGTTATTGCTTAATACTTAAAATCTATGAGTCTTAACCTGATCGACAGTAACATTCTGAGTATCCTGAGATCGTCTTATTACCAGAAACTCTTTTACCTCTGCGAACGGGTTACACCTACGATTTATGTGCCGCAGCTCACTCCGTACAACAAGTGTAGACCATCTGCTTGAAGCTACAGTTTTTTGATACAACACCAGGTGCTTTTCCTCTTGACCATTGCTGATGTACCTTGGATCTAGGTGGCATAGCCTGATCCATGCCTTAATCAAAAGTCCTCCATGATTCTGGAAGGTTTTCCACTTGCACCAGTTCCCTTTTTCTCTGAGAATTGCTTATATCATAGATCTAGGTGGCGTAACCCGACCTGATCCATGTCTTAGTCTAGATAATTCAAGCAAGTCTGCATTATAAGTATAAGGTGCGTGCTTTTACTGTCGAGGATGACTTATACGTTGAATCCATGTGGCAAGGTCCCCTGTGCAACAGATGGAGGCCTTTACTCTAGAATCCATGACCATTCTTAAAGGTTTTCTTTCTGCACCAGGTGCTTTTCCTCCTGGGAATGGCTTATGCCTTGGATGCAAGAGGTGTAAGGTACGCTATGCAACAGATGGTAGTCATGAATCCATGACAGTTTTAAAAGGTTTTCTTGCACCAGGTGCTTTTGTTCCTGGTAATGACCTACACATTAGATTCAAGTGGCGCAACACTGTGCAACAGATGGAGGCCTTTGGTGTGCAATTCATAAAAGGTTTTATTCTTGATCTTGTACCAGGTGCTTTTCCTCCTGGGAATGGTTTATTAGATACAAGAGGCGTAAGTAACACTATGCAACAGATGGAGGCCCTTAGTCTTGAATCCATGACAGTTGTAAAAGTTTCTTTTGTACCAGGTGCTTTTCCTCCTGGTAATGACCTACACATTAGATTCAAGTGGCGCAAGGTACACTGTGCAACAGATGGAGGCTTTTAGGTGCAATTCATAACAATTTCCAAAGGTTTCTAAAGGTTTTCCTCCTGGGAATGCCTTATACGTTGGATCCAAGTGGCGCTCTGTGTGCAACAGATGGAGCCCCTTAGACTATGACAATTCTAAAAGGTTTTATTCTTGTACCAGGTGCTTTTCATATTGGCAATGACTCCAGAATTACCTACCCATTGCCTTTGATGAAAGTGACGCATGATTCAATGTGCTACAGATGGAGGCTGTTAGTGTAGAATATTCATAACAAATTCTTAAAGGTTTCCTTCTTGCCCCAGGTGCTTTTCCTCCTGGGAATGGCTTATACACTGGATACAGGTGGTGTAAGGTCCACGGGACAGATCTGGAGGCCTTTACTCTCGAATTAATACCAATTGAAAAAGGTTTTATTCCCGTACCGGGTGCTTTTCCTCCTGGGAGTGGCTTATACGCTGGAGTGTGAGGCAGATAGAGGCTCTTAGTAAATCCATAACAATTCTAAAAGGTATTCTTTCTGGGAAATCTCATATAGACCAGGAGACCCACGCGAAAATACAAGCTACATAGAATGATCACAGGAGACCATTAATGCAACTGATGTAGTGGATAAGCAAAATACATATTTTAGAAGTAATAAAGAAATGATGAAACCTTTTACTAGTATTAAGTATGTATAGAGATCGATGGGGAAAGAACGTTCTGAGAAAATTTTTGTGATTTTGTAAGAGCATATAACAGAACGGGTAGATGGGAAATAAAATTGAAGATTTACAGTCTTTACTTTTATCAGTTGTTTTGAACGATTCAGAATTTCAGAAATCAAGTTTTTGAACAAAACTTTTGTTAATAAAGACCTTTTTTCCGTGGTCCGATTACTTCAATGCACGGCGGCAATTGATTTGCCAAGTATGCTCAAAATCAACTTACATCTTAACACTTAGTCACTACAAACAAAGAATTTCGTTGAAAGTTTTTATTCCATAATACATATTATAATACAACATTCAGTTGTCTTTGAAATTTGAACTACATAGATAAGATTTCGGGAAATTTCCCGGCTTGATGCACCTGCAGTCCTGTTGATCTAAATATTTTCTTCCATATCCGCATAGCCCTTTGTTTCACTCTGATGCTCGATTAATATAATTTGTTCTGTGCTTGCTGCTGAAATCCAAGTGTTTGACGACTTCGTTTTTAGCGGATGAGACCACTGCAATCCGATTGCAGTTTTTTCCATGCGGTTTGGTAGAAAACACGAGGAACCAACCTAAAACATCCAGCAGAGGAGGAATATGCTTTCGGGCTTCGGGTTTTGGGCGATTTTAAATCGATCTTGTTGACGGTTGAGGTTTGACGGTCCCACTGCCCAGACGCACTTTTCTTTTGGTCATCTATGCTTTTTTGTATAATCCAGTTTGTGCAATTATCTTCCTATTCACCAGGGAAACGCTCTTATCGATATTTTTTTGTAAAATCTACGCAACGAATCCAGAAGTAGGTACAGAAAAAGCGCCGACGGACTTTCCGACTAACTTGACATTTATGCCTGACGTTTCAGCTGCTGGTCAGCTGCAAGTTACAACGCGGTGCTTTCCGGCGATTCTGTCCAATATCTCGAAAGTTTCCGGGCGTCAAAGTTTGCGGAAAATTTCCGAATTTTCCTCGATCGTAGATGTGGGAAAACAGGATTTAAAATAAAAAATGTCTTTTAAATTGATGAACACAGCCACTTGACACTTTCTATTTAGACAGTTAACACTGACTTTTGATCGTCCATCTATCGAAGAGTAGTTTAAGTAGGTTGGAAAATCCCGAAAAATGATATTAAAACTGCGCCATCTGTCCACTTAAAAATGAAAGGGCCTGACGGCGTTCGATGCTGCTGCCGCCTGCATGCTGACGGCGTTTTCAGCAGACAAATCTTAGTAGGGTTATGAGCTATCTGAGTGTGCATGATCATTGCCCAGCCTTTGCGTTTTCTTCCATCTCCACACCCGACCATATCATCCAATATTCTTCAGTTATTCTCTCAAATCCCTTTCATTTCTTGTTCGTTTCCGTTAAGCCCACATAATCTAAGCTCATTCTTGGAATTTCTTCTGATACCTCATCTTCCTTATTTGCTAAACTCCTAACGTTCCATGTACCCATTCTTGCATATTCCCCTTTCTTTTCTTTTACAATTTATTCTTTCTTCTTTCCATTTTTATGTTTAACTGCTTTGTTATCAATTTCCATGTTTGTTGTTTTCTTATCACTTTGTGTTGTCGTCTGTCGTTTCTCCTTTTTTATGTTTATTTTGCGCTTATTATATCTTCTTGTTTCGATATCTCCTTTCTTGTTACGTTCTTGATTTAACTTTCTTTTGTACTCCATTATCATTATACATTTCCTCGCCCTGTCGTCGTCTTTGCTGTTGCCTTTTAATCGTTTTTTGGGATCTCTGTACCATTTTGGTACGGTTCTCCCTTTTTTCCAGATATCCTTTCCCAGTATTCCAGTTCCATACTTCCTCATCTATGGTTAATTTCTGGTATCCCATTTTCACTTTCCTTCCTCGTTGTTTTTCTTCTCGTGCCTTTTCATTAATCTTCCTCTGAATTTCCCTTTCTTTAATCGTAAGGTCACTGTTGATATAAATCCTCGCATCTTTTATTTCCCGCAGCTTATTCTTGTTTTTCATAATTTCCAACTTATCCACGAATCTCTCGTTTTTTATAATAATTCAAAATATAGCCGTGGCTGTACAACCCATTTTCACCATTTGGCCTCGTTGTCGATTCTTGGTCCTCCGATCCAGTTTTACCAAGCCACCCTTTGAAGTTACTAAAAGACAAACAAGTCCACGATGTTCCGTGGATGGCGTCGCATACGGATTCCGAAGGATTATATCCAGCTGCTGGTTAATATTTCAGTGTTCTTCGAAAATATAAATTTTTATTTTCAGAGTTTTTAAGCCAGGATAAATATTTTCAAGATCTGGACAGCCGCTGGAATGAATTAGCCCCTCTGATTTTGGATTACAATTACACAGTCAATGCCAATCTTCGCGATGATGTTAGCGAAAAAATCAGGCAACATTATTTTGGAGACAAACCAATATCAAGGGAGACTAGAAGAGAATTAATCAATCTTTGCAGTGAACGTCACTTCGTTGTCGATATTCAGAAAACAGTTAGACTGCATAGCAGGGCGGTTTCCTCCCCCGTGTATTTTTATTATTTCAGTTATAGAGGGAGTGAGAGTTGGTCGGAAATGTGGGGGGATGAAGAGGACTTGGGGGCATCACACGCCGATGATACAGCTTACATTTTCAGTATTCCTGGATTGGATACCTCGTCGACGGAAGATGGTAGACAAATGATAAAGCTATTTGTCGATTTATTTACGTCTTTTGCTAAGAATGGGTGAGATGGTGTTTGGGAGTTGGGGGTGTGTTAATTTTTGATTTTTCTTAGCCAACCTGATGTTGGGGTTGAGTGGCCTCCCGTTGGCGGCGACCCGCAGAAATTTTATTATTTGGATATTAACAGTCCAAGGAATTCCTCTGCCAAATTGGGAGCGTATAGTGTGTCCGAGTTCTGGGGCTCTTTGCCGTTGGTGGAAAATGAAAAACTGTTTGTTACTGCCAAAGATGAGCTTTAAATGTTTGGAATGAATAAATGCGAATTTTGCAAAGTGGCGCTCAGTGGGTTGAAAAATTGCGAAAGGGGATGAAAAGTCGAGAGGGGTGAAAATTAACTGTGGTTAAGTAAATTGCAAAATATTGTACTTTTGTGGGGGTTGGAATGCTTATCCACAACAAAATTTTAAAAATTTTCAGAAAAAAAAAACTAAGTGACAATTGTCATTTGTAACCGACATTATCACTTGTAATCGATAATTGTTACTTGTAACCAACAATTGTCACTTAACTGACAATTGTCAGTTGCAACTGTTGTGACAATTGCCCCTTGAAAGTGACAATTTGCTGATGCAAAGTTTTCAGAAAAAATACAAAATTTTGTTGTGGCCCCCTCTACGCCTTCGTACAAATGAGACCAATGTATTACCGAAAAAAAAAACGAAATTAAGCCAATTTTGCAGAATTGACACTTAGGAGGTTGAAAAATTGTAAAGGGCAATGTAGAGTCAAAGGGGATGAGAATTAGTCGCAATTAAGTAGAATTACAGAAAATAACACGAAAATAAGCAAATTATGCAAATTTGGCTTTTGGGGGTTGAAATATTGCGAAGACGGCAAAATTGCGCGAATTTTACAAAATTAACCCTCGGGTGGTCGAAAATTTGTGAAGGGGGATGAAAAGCCAAGAGGGGTGAAAATGAACTGTAGTTATATAAGTAGAACTAGAGAAAATTACACGAAAAAGGAGTCTTCGTGAATTTTGCTTTTTGAGGGTTCACATATCACGACATATCATGAAAGGGGTTGAAATTTTGTGGATGAGTTAAAAATTAATGAAGATGACTTTCAGTTACCGAATAGATCACAAAAAAGGCCGAAAAAATAAATAAAATGTATTTACTCCGCTTGCTAGGGCTTATGGGTTGTTAGTAGCCTAGGGGTTGGTTTTAGGTTGAAGACTCATAATACCTTTTTTAATTCCATAATTTTATTTCCCCACTTAACATGAAAAAATTTCCAGTTTCAACGTTTAAATTTCATCCACGATGTTAGATAATGAAAATTTGCCCATCCGCCTACAATGTCACAATAAATTAACGCACCAGATCCAGCTTTGATACGTTGAACGTTGAACAGTTTTTGAGTTCTCGCACCTTTTTTGTACCATCAATGGAAAGCTGTCGAATGGTATTTTAATTTCAATCCTACATTAATCAGTGAAACTTCGAGTTTCCACTATTAAATTTCTTCCCCTTCGATAAATTTCTCCTAAAATTCACTCTTCCTTTTTCGAAGATGCAATGTGTAAGGCCTCACAGTTTCACAGAAGATATTGCTTGCTTGTGTCCGGACTTGTGTCAAATTACAGAGCTTCATGAACGTTTCAACCTCTAAACTCCAACCCCCTATTTCACCACCCCCACATGCTCTAAAAAAAGTTGTGTTTTCAATTTCACCACCTTAATGATTAAGGCTTAATCCAATTCGTTGACAAATTGCGGCGATTTATAGATTCAACCCCTAGTGTTGTAAAGCTCAAATATTTCATTTGAAATATTTCAAATAAATTTCATTTCATTGAAATATTTCACACCCCTTGAAATATTTCATGAAACTTATTTTAAAAAACGCGCGCAGAATGAGTCGACATGACATGTGAATGACATTCCACCCACCACCGAGGTTCGTATAACTTCAAAAATGGGGAAATTTTGCAGAAAATTTAATAATAGGTACTGTGCTTCGCAGATGAGCGCATTCCTAAAGGTTTCGAGATCTGCAAAGTTTTTTAACCTCCCCACTCAACTTCACCACTTAAAAAAAAGGGAGGTTACTGCAATCACTAAAATTTTTGAATTTGAGATAACACCAGGGGCCTAATTCTCGAATCTGGGGAACAGTTTCCTATGAGAAATCACTAAGGTACGCGCAATCTGATTGGCTGTTGGGTAGCAACATCGCACGGGAATCCGTTCCCCAGATTCGAGAATTAGGCACCAGATCTTCACGTTTTGAGGTGTCGGGAACCCAAAAAAGCGGTTTTAAAAATGTGTCTGTGTGTGTGTACGTACGTACGTATGTTTGTAAACACGCCACAGCCAAAACTACTAGACCGATTTGGCTGAAATTTGGTACGTAGGCATCTCATAACCCAACTTAGATCTGAAAAGCTTTTGGAGCCAATCGTGCAATTATTAGAAATGTCATTTTGGCACATCAACTTTTAAATTTTAAATGCAAACCCCCATTTTTCACGTCACCATAGGAAAGGCCTTCAAATTCTGCTTCTAAAAATGTATTAACTCTCAGTGCCCTTTCGACCAAAAATTAAAAAATTTTAGATTTTTATCGGACTTTAAAATATATTATAGCCCAAATTAGTGAATCGATTTGGCTGAAATTTGGTACATGTAGATTGGGTGACCCGCTAAAGATGCACGAGTACTTGTGCACCTCAAAGTAGGGTTGATTAGTGTTTATTTCATTTCTGTAGGTACATATTTTCATAATTTCCACACTCCAATGGAAGGAAGATTCGAGGTACCTAATATCTTTTTAAATAGACAGTCAATTGTTTTTCCGTATGCACGAGAGGAAAGCTTACAAAAATATCTATCCATTGGTTTTTAAATGATCACCCTAGCCTCAAAAACAACCGAGATATAAATTTTTAAGTGATGCGCTGCACCAGTCCGGACCTGTACTTTAGGACTCTCTAGCGACTAAACCATTGGCCCCACAAGGTTGCGCCCGTGAGACGTTTTGATCAGCATCGCTCGGACTACAACATATCAGGAAAAAAATCTATCGATCCCAATTTTCCATAAGAAGTGTGCGGGGTTCTTTGAAGCGCAACGATTTCGTTTGTCTTTATTCTCAGAAAATTTGTCTTTTACTTAGTGGATTTAACTGCTGGATTTTGTAGATACTGTAACTTTCTGATTCTACTGAAAGGGGGACCGTTGTGAAATCCCTCCAATCTTGCAAAAGGACCCCTAAATTTAATTACGTTGTGGTTGTGGTTCGTTTTACGAGGCCGTGGATACAGGAAATAACACGGATCTTCCAAATAACAATTTATTCACACTGAAACAAAGTCTGGCCGCAAAAAATAATACAATAAAATAAACACCTCTTGCTCAAGGAGCTCGAGGGAAATAATTTACACGGTAAAGAAAAATACAATAGTTATAATCCCCAACCTAAATCAATGGGTTTCTAAATTATGAATGAACTCTGAGCTAGTTTTATAAAATAAAGGGTGCCGTTACCGAATGCTGAAAAAAGAATTAATCCCCACAATTAAATAATATTACCGGACTTGCAAAAATCCGGGTTTCTAAATTGGGAGCAACCCACAATACAGGCAAGTGTTAGGAGGGGTGCAAGACAAGTTTCGAGCAGTGACAACTCTTGACGTAATTACGACAGCTAAAATGACGCAGGCTCAGTGGCGTGGCGTCAAAATCCCAGTGGCGTAGTAGATTTCCTGAAATCGAGTAAATTTCGTGCGCTAAGTAAATTCTACGGTACGATAGAGGAAATTTTGTGTGTTAACAAAGTTTAGAGTGGAAATTACCCCAAATTGAACTGAATGACACTGAATAAATGGTTTTAACGGTTCGAGGGGTGTGGACCCTGTGATTTCTCGTGAAAACCCAAATTTAGTTTCCTGCTGCTTCTTTCTTCGTCTTCAGTGTACGTGGTACTGCCGGCGGTCCCAGCCCCCTGTTTGGGGTGTCTGGCGGGATACAGGAAACCTGTACCACTAGGCGACGGTACACCAGGCCAAATCACAGGTGGAAGATGTCAACGGGGCACCCTCCAAGTGAGCAACAATCACGTGTTGGCAAAACTGTAGCGTTTTTAACCGCAACTGTGAATTATTGTCGACAATCCAGCGGGAACAAATTGCAAACAAATTGCAGAGCTGAGAGAGCGCGTCCCCTTATGGATATCCCCAAATTTCCTTTACCTCTTTCTATGCTAATAAAAGGGAAGAACTGGATGCACTTTACCAAACCCTAACTATTCTACTATCGAAATGCAAGCAAGCTAAAGTCTACTCTGCAAGAGGGATTAAATTAATTAATATGTAGCGGATGTAAAAGGGGTTCTAGCCTATGAACGCCAATTAGAGATCGGGAGACCTCCAATCAAATGCACTAACGGACCTACAAATCTAGTTGGGTAATACCTGATCGAGTTCCACCCTACAGACCGGGAGGTGTTCTACCAATCACCAATAACCACTAAACACTATCCCCCTACGGCGTGATTACACTAACTTCAATACTACACAAGCACGAACTTTAACTACACACAACCCAAACAACAAATAACTATTTCAAAATATTTGGAAAATATCGCAAATTCGAGAGCTTTGGAAAATACGAGTCTCTTAGTCAGAAGCCTGAGAGCAAGTCCTCTTCCGGCGTCCTCTTGTGTCCGGTCAACCTAAAACCACCCCCTCTCTACTATATCCGGTCGGCATCCCTCCCTTAGTTCATCTCCACATTTTATAACAATGTATAATTAATTAAGAAGCTACGCGATTCGACCAGCCTTACGATACAATCCAGATCTTAAAAGCTAATCACAGACTCACATATCCTATCAATGAAACAATTTAGTTATTATATGCAAATCTAATGAATTACCTAACAAAAGTCCAAGCAGTCCGGTGGGGTCTTTGAAGCTTTTCGAGCATGTGCAGGGTAGTGAGGGTTATTTAATGCATACGACAATCATGCAATTTTAAAAGCAATCTAATTTAATAGGTAGGTTCTACATATGAACAATAGGGTATTAAACAGGAATCTGGCTTGAGGTTTCGGTCGTCCAGCCTAGATGGCGACACCAGTTCTATTCTTGCAGTGAACTTTAATTTAAATTACAGCGTTTACGCCGAAAAGATCTGATTGGTTACATATGCGTCGGTTATGCCTACACACATGAGGTTCATACGGTGTTTAACGGGTTGTCGAGGCAATTTTAGCAGGAGTAATGTTTGATTCACGTCATGCAACATTAGTGTATCTTGGCTACTCTACCTTTGGGGTTCATGCATTTACTGAATCAAATTTAGCAACAAATTGTAATGAATAAGACATTTACGTTATTAAATCCATTTCTCGGAAATCTCTACTGTGGGAACAACTTTCTAAAAAATTGTATGCGAAGGAATTCGGTCATAAAGTTTACAGCGAGGGCGTTCTGGGAAAACGGCAATTCAAAGCAAAGGTTTCTACAAGGCCCCGGACCGCCCGGATATACAATGCCCGTGACGAAAGATGTGCACGGTTTATGGGTTTTGGCAATAAATAGTTCTAACTTACAGTTAATATTCTCGCGCCTCAACGACAAATTTTATACAACAATTTAATGTGGATTTACCCAATGATTGGCATTAACTGGCATATGTTACAAAGATACCTGCTTTATTACTCTAGTAATAGGTAGAAGGTGTGAATAGTGAACGAAAATCATCAATTTTAACCTCCCCAAACAACAACACAATTTTAAAAAAATGCAGCAGAGAAGCGGCTGGAACCTCCCCAGCGCGTGGATCTTTGTATTCTGTGTAGATAGTAGTCAATTCAACAGAATTTTTTTAATCCTTGACTAATTTCGCAAGTTTCTGCCATTTCAGTGGAAAATAGAAAAAAAAATCTTTCTCATTAAAAGGGATCGGGCTGACAGTGGATGACATAAAGTGGCAGTTATTGTCAAAAAGGTGGCAAAAGATTAACCTTAAAAGGAACGTAATTGTCAAATGTGATGGGTGATGTCGGTATTTGTCAGAAAATTGCGAAATTAGCCGCAGACAATAAGGATAAAAAAAATTCTGTTGAATGGACTACTATCTACACAGAATACAAAGATCCACGCGATGGGGAGGTTCCAGCCGCTTCTCTGCTGCATTTTTTATTCCTTTTGTTAAAATGCCTAACATTGTTCTAAGTTTTGAGGAATTTCTTATATAATTAAAAAGTCGTGTTGAAACTTGTGGGTTGTACCTACTTAAATTTGTAACAGAAAAATATTAATTCTTATAAATTTTTAAACTGGACCAACGTTAGAATATCTTTCTTTAATGAAATATTTCGTGAAACATTTTATGAAATATTTCAAAAAAATAAGTTTCATGAAATTTTTACAACACTATCAACCCCTCATGATTTCACGCCTTATGATTTACAGGAGCCAGTTTATTTTTCCGGCGGCACATAACTTCTTATTGCGTATTTACTGACTTCGACTGTTCATAAATAAATCAATAGGATTTCAGAAAACATAAATAAATTTAGGTTGAAAACTCATAAGAACCTTTTTCAATAGTTGACCACCATATTAGGCATTAGTGAAAATGTATCCATCCGCCTACCGTATCACTGAAAATTAACACCAAATTCTGTCTTGGTAGGTACGTTGAGTAGATTTTGAATTCTTGTATTTTTGTGTTTCTCCATGTTAGGGGGTTGCAGCCCATTTAAAGGCGGTTTTTGGCAGAGTATGAATAACACCTTTTTTCAATCAACAATTTAAAGCTGTCAAATGACGCCAATTTCGACCGATACTTCCCAATAATTCCCACCCCATCTGTTCGATTTTGCGAAAAATACATCCCCAGCAAGATTTCGCCGATATATGTGTGTACGTTGAGTTTTAAACAGCTGCGTGCAATCCTTGTGGACTTATAATATTTTTTGCGGTTTTCATCTCCTAAATTTCATCCCCCGAAATTGGCACCCTCTTCACAGTTCACCTTCAGCAAACTTGAAGGTCGAACGTGCATAAGTAGGTACCCCAACTTTCCCCAAGATACCTCTACTAGTTCTCGAGTTATGCAATTCTCATTTCTTGATCCATATTATTATTAATTGAAGAAAACCGTCAAGCAAGGCACATTTTAAAAATACGATTCTGTATACAGGCTGTCCCACTAAGGAGTAAGAACGCAAACATAGGCTTTTTTAAATGGGGCACCCTGTATTTTTATTTTTTATTGGATTCTATGATGAATTCCAAGTAACATTCATTAATCATGTTTTCATCTGAAGCGAATGGTTTAGAAGATATTGGTAATTTTGTGGGAAAAATTACTTTTGCAGTACTTGTTTTGAAAAGCCAACGGAAGATGTATATCAATGCGATGTGTATCCCTGTAGATGTTTATCACGTTAATGTGTATGTAGGGGCGGCTGGTCTTACTGGTGGAATCGGGTGCAGATTTTATCAATCTGCACCTAGTAGTAGTGCCTCCGCAAACTCACAGATATGTCAAAAAGGCGGAATGTTAAAAAATTGTTGTTACAGAATTTAAAAATAGAAAATGAACAAGAATGAGTAAATGAAAAGAATTACCGGAATTAAAGCAAAATTTGGCTAATTTTGAAAAATTAACACTCGGGGCTGAAAAATTGCGAAAGGGGATGAAAAATCAAGAGGAATGAAAATTAAGTGTCATGAAGTAGAATTACGAAATAAAACACGAAAATAACCAAATTAAGCAATTAAAACTTTTGTGGGGGTTGAAATACGCACTTATACCTACTTATTGCGAAGGAAAATGAAAAATTGTAAAAGGTAAACTGAATCCCAAAATATGCGTTCAATTTTATTACCGACGAAAAACGAAATTATGCGAATTTTGGAAAATTAGCACTTAGGGGGTTGAAAAATCGTAAAGGTGGATGAATAGTGAAAAGGTATGAGGATTAACCGTGGCTAAGTATAATTACGGAAAATAACACCAAAATAACCCAATTATGTAAAAGCGTTTGAAGAGTTGAAATATTCAGAAGGGGATGAAAAAAGTGAAAAATGTAATCATCATCCAAATGAACTCATTTATTACCGAAGAAAAACGAAATGCGCAAATTTTACCAAATTAGCACTTAGGGGGTTGAAAAAGCGTAAAGGGGGATGAAAAGTCAAAAGGGAGGAAAAGTAATCGTAATTACATATACAGAATTACAGAAAATAACACGAAAATAAGCCAATTATGCAAATTTGGCTTTTGGGGGTTGAAATATTGCGAAGGGGGTGGAAAAAGTGAAAAAGGCAAGAACAATGTATATGAGTAAAATGTATTACCGAAAAACGGCAAAACTGCGCGAATTTTACAAAATGAACGTTCGGGGGGTTGAAAAATTGATAAGGGGGATGAAAAGTCAAGAGGGGTGGAAATGAACTGTAGTTAAGTAGAACTAGCAAAAATCACACGAAAAAGAAGCGGTCTGGGTAAATTTTTGCTTTTTGAGGGCTCACATATCATGAAAGGGGTTGAAAAATTGTGAATGGCTGAAAAATTATTGAAAATGACTTTGACTTGTCCAAAATTCAGAAGAAAGCCCAAAAAAATAAATAAAATGTAAATATTTCCTCCGCTTGCTAGGGCTTAGGGGTTGTTAGTAGCGTAGGGGTTGGTTCTAGGTTGAAGACTCATAAGACTTTTTTTCAATAATTGATCGAAATCTATCGAACCCCATATAGTGTGGTGAAACTGGAAGCATATCGTTCAGTCCGTGTGCACAGCGAAGACAAAAGCTACGACCTATTACAAAGTGTTCCTTACATATCAGAGATAAGATAACGAGAGGTCGTACAATAGGTTAGGTGGTATATAAATGAGGTAGGGGTGAAAATGTAATTTTTTCACCAAAAAATGACTTTATGTCAGTCGGTTCTATGTTAAAAGTGCTTTCCATCGGTTATAACTAAATACAGATTTTGAAAAAGGAAGGCTGAGAAATTAATTGTTTTAGGTTACTAAACACGTCGAAATACATGGTTATGCCTATACCACCCGATATTTAAAGTGGCGTTTACTCTCAATTCTTGAAATGCGCTGTCTCTCAAATGCTTTCTTAAATCATAAGTCGAAAACCTCGAGATTTAGCGAAAAAATTACAAATATAAATGTTTTTGAGTTAGATCTCCTCTTTCCAATGGTTTTTGTCTTATTAAAATTGATTGAATAGATTTCGAGAAAAATGCAATAAAGTGCAGTGTTGCACAACGGCTCGCCGCTCGGCGGACCGACACCCAGAGATGCGACGAAGGTTCAATATAGCAAGGTCGTGCATACGATTATAGAACTAATGCGCTTTCGAGGTATAATATTGTCACGCGGACCTGAAAAATTATATTAAGTACCTATTTAAAAAGTTTTTTTGTCTTTTTCTGTTCATAGGGGTTTTTGAAGAATCATTTAATGTTTTATAACTCGAAATGGACATTAATGGACAAAATACACGAAATTAAACGATTCATATTAGAAGAAAATTTTAATTGAATTTGTGAGTAAAAAATTAGGAACCGAATTTGATAGTAATTAATAAATGTTTGAAATCAAGAACTATAATAAGCTTATTCAAAAACATATCTACTCTCTCTTCATTTTCTATTGAAGTGACAGAACGTCAAAATTTGAATTTTAGGTTGGCATGAGGAAATTTTCCAAGGAATTTTACCAACAGGTGAGTTGGTAGAACCGTTTTCAATGCGATACGTCATTGCTCTGAATTGGCCCAAAATCGCCTTTGTGTTAGTGGAGTTTTGAGTAAAGTGCAAAGAAAAATATTCACGAAAAAGCCTCAGGTACGTTTATCTGATGTGACACTGCAAGCTGCTAACAATCAAAATAAACCCTAGAAAATTCGGTTTATGTTTTTGCTTTCCCGCTAAACGATCAAATTGTCAAAAGTACACTCCCTTACAAATTAGGGTCGTACACTTGTGCAGTTCCATAAAAATTTTAGTTCTGCTATAGAAAATGAACGGACTTTATAAGCAAGTTTCATTTGAAAAAAATACAATTTTGCTATAGTACTTATCACCTATCCATCGCTGACATCACAAGAATCGCTATCCAAAGAGGTATTAACGCGTTTAATGTTAAGGATGCCTGATGATGGAACATAACTATTATGACAAGAAGATGGTCTTGCCATGCACTTGCAAGAACCAATGCACTTTAAATTTCTCTTCCTGCACGAACAATATTTTTAACAACCTAAAATGGGAAGGTTTATTAATCAGTTCTTTCTCCAAATTTTTGCAGTACCTTTTACACATTTACATGTGAGAAACGGGCTGGTGTCGGGAAAACTTGGTTCTTTGTTGTTAAAGACCGGTATAATTTTATTGTCTTCTACTTTCCAGCCGGAATCGGTTACATTGGCCGAAATCGGTTGGGGCTCCAAACTATGCAACCAAACCAATGTTTGGTAGTGCACTCTAAGTGAATGTTGCACCAACTTGCTCTAGTCGGAGGTAATTTATTTAAAGACTTGGAACTTGCTAATATTTCACGTAACTCGTTGATGTTGGTTATATCTTCACTTTTCGTATATACACTAATTATAAATTGTTACATATTGTTTAAGGTATCTTTTGAAGGATTACCCCTTCCGACATGGTTTAACAAATGGTAATACTGCAGGTATACATTCCAAAGTGCCTTTTTGCCGCATCCAAATAACTACCAAACATTGGTTTGGTTGCATAGTTTGGGGCCACAACCGATTTTGCCCAATGTAACCGATTCTCACAACATGTAAATGTGTAAAAGGTACGGCAAAAATTTTAAGAAAGAACTAATTAATAAACCTTCCCATTTTAGGTTGTTAAAAATATTGTTCGTGCAGGAAGAGAAATTTAAAGTGCATTGGTTCTTGTAAGTGTATGGCAAGACCATCTTCTTGTCATAATAGTTCTGTTCCATCATCAGGTATTCTTGACATTAAACGCGTTAATACCTCTTTGGATAGCGATTCTTCTGATGTCAGCGATGGATATGTGATAAGTACTACAGCAAAATTGTATTTTTTAACCTCCCCAACTCCATCACAATTTTTAAAAAATGGGAGGTTACTACAATCACTAAAATTTTCGAATTTGAGATAGCACCAGATCTTCACGTTTTGGGGTCTCAGGAACCCAAAAAAGCTGTTTTCAGAATGTGTCTGTGTGTGTGTACGTACGTACGTACGTTTTTTAAACACGCCACAGCCAAAACTACTAGACCGATTTAGCTGAAATATGGTGCGTAGGCATCTCATAACCCAACTTAGATTTGAAAAGCTTTTGGAGCCAATCGCGCAACTACAAATGCCATTTTGGCACATCAACTTTTTAATTTTAAATGCAAACCCCCATTTTTCACGTCACGATAGGAAAGGCCTTCAAATTCTGCTTCTAAAAATGTATTCACTCTCAGTGCCCTTTTGACCAAAAATTAAAAAAAAATTGATTTTTATCGGACTTTAAAATCGCGGTACAGCCCAAGCCCCTGAACCGATTTAGCTGAAATTTTGCACATGAGGATTGTATTGCACGTCGAAGAGCTGAATAAATTTTGGATTCAATCGGCCCACGGAAAGTGCCGTTTTGGCACACCAATGTCCAACTTTAAATTATTCACTTATTTAACCATCCAAAACAAGTTTTTGAAAGATTTATTGTCACCATCAGAAAGGTCTTCAAATTCTGGTTTCAAAAAAAAATGCAGCAGTGAAGCGGCTGGAACCTCCCCATCGCGTGGATCTTTGACTTGTGTTTCTAGCCGAATTAGCACAGAAATTGTATAAGACTGGTTTCAACGACGGTTTTAGAACTGCCTAAAAAGGACTTACTTATACCTACTTTTCTCTAATGAATGTTTCAATTTGTGTGTTCTAAAAAAGTTCTAAAACCATCATGGAAACCAGTCATACATTTTCTTTGCTAATTCGACTAGAAACCCAAGTCAAAGATCCACGCGATGGGGAGGTTCCAGCCGCTTCACTGCTGCATTTTTTCAAATGAAACTTGCTTATAGATATGTTTTTGAATAAGGTTATTATAGTTCTTGATTTCAAACATTTATTAATTACTATCAAATTCGGTTCCTAATTTTTTACTCACAAATTCAATTAAAATTTTCTTCTAATATGAATCGTTTAATTTCGTGTATTTTGTCCATTAATGTCCATTTCGAGTTATAAAACATTAAATGATTCTTCAAAAACCCCTATGAACAGAAAAAGACAAAAAAACTTTTTAAATAGGTACTTAATATAATTTTTCAGGTCCGCGTGACAATATTATACCTCGAAAGCGCATTAGTTCTATAATCGTATGCACGACCTTGCTATATTGAACCTTCGTCGCATCTCTGGGTGTCGGTCCGCCGAGCGGCGAGCCGTTGTGCAACACTGCACTTTATTGCATTTTTCTCGAAATCTATTCAATCAATTTTAATAAGACAAAAACCATTGGAAAGAGGAGATCTAACTCAAAAACATTTATATTTGTAATTTTTTCGGTAAATCTCGGGGTTTTCGACTTATGATTTAAGAAAGCATTTGAGAGACAGCGCATTTCAAGAATTGAGAGTAAACGCCATTTTAAATATCGGGTGGTTTAGGAATAACCATGTATTTCGACGTGTTTAGTAACATAAAACAATTAATTTCTCAGCCTTCCTTTTTCAAAATCTGTATTTAGTTATAACCGATGGAAAGCAGTTTTAACATAGAACCGATTGACATAAAGTCATTTTTTGGTGAAAAAATTACATTTTCACCCCTACCTCATTTATATACCACCTAACCTATTGTACGACCTCTCGTTATCTTATCTCTGATACGTAAGGAACACTTTGTAATAGGTCGTAGCTTTTGTCTTGGCTGTGCACACGAAATTCTTTTCTAGACGAGTTTGTTGCGCCCGTAGACTCTACTAATAATTTTATTCCACCACTTTCATCACCTTCGATAAATTTCTACTAAAATTCACCCTTCCCGTCTCGAAGATGCAGTGTGAGGTATCACAGTTTCGCAGAAGATATTGTTTCTCTGTGTCAAATTACAGGGCTTTATGGACGTTTCAACCCCTAAACTCCAACTCCCTATCCCCTATTTCACCACCCCCCACATGCCCTAAAGGAACTTATGTGTTTTCAATTTCACCACCCTAACTCAATCCGTTGAAAAATTCCGTTTTGTAAATTCATGTTTTCAACCCCTTATGATTTCACCCCCTTTATGATTTACAGGAGTGTTTATTTTTCCGGTGTTACATAACTCCTTGCGTATTTACTGACTTCAGTTCATAAATAAATCAATAGGGTTTCAGAAAAAAAATTTATCCGCTTGCAAAGAGTTAGGGGTGGTTAATAGCCTAGGGGTTGGTTTTAGGTTGAAAACTCATATGACCTTTTTTCAATAGTTGACCGAAATCTATCGAACAACGTAATTTTATGCTACCATTTACTTGAAGAAATTTCAAGTTTTAACCCTTAAATTTCATCCCCCTTATTAGATCTTAGTGAAAATTTGTCCATCCATCTGCGATGTCATTGAAAACTAGCACACCAAATTCTGCCTTGATACGTTACGTAGTTTTTGAGTTCTCGTATTTTTGTGTTTCTGCATGTTACGGGTTGTAGCACCTATAAAGGTGGTTTTTCTCAAAATATGAATGACACCTTTCTTGAATCATTAATGGAAAGCTATCGAATGACGCCAATTTCGACCAATACTTATTAAGCGGAATTTCGAGTTGCAACCCCTAATTTCCACCCTATGTGTTCAAATTTCCTTTAAACGCATCTCCCGCAAGATTGCACCGATATATGTGTGTATGTTGAGTTTCCAACAGCTGCGTGCAACCCCCGCGGAGTTATTATATTTTTTGTGGTTTTCATCCCCTAAACTTCATCCCCCGAAATTAGCACCCCCTCACCTTCAACAGACTTGAGGGTCGAACGTGCATTCCAAGTTTCAGCAAGATACGTCCACTAATTCTCGAGTCATTGCAATTAATAATTTTTCGGTTTTTCACCCCTAACTCCCACCCCCTTGGTCCGACATGGCCCAAAAGCAATCCCCGCCTTACTTTTCGGGAGACAAAGCTGCCTACCAAGTTTCAGCTCGATATCTCAATCCGTTCTCAAGTTATACGACGGACAGATTGAGGAGCGATCGATACGACGAGCGAGCGAATAAGCTAAACCAAGAGTGCCTCGCATTTTGCTCCGGCACTAAAAAATCACCCCATAACCAATTTTGAGCCTTTGGTTTTGTAAATTTAAGTTCGTCTCCAGTAAGATTATGAACCTTCAAAAATGTAGACGGAGCAGACGAGTGTGCGAACGAGCGAATAATGAAAACAAACGTGCCTCGTGCGTTGCAAGAATTTACAGAGCTCCGTGGATACGTTTCACGTTGAAATTTCCCGCCATTAGTAAGTTGGACTGCGGTCTAGTTGCTGGGGTGAAATGCCGGGATACCAGCAGTCTACCTACTGGTCAACAGATGGCACCACCTCCGAGAAATTTTAAACTGATGCGAAATGTTAGTGTTTTAATACTAATTTAGAAGAAAAAAAACGGAAAATTGATCAACCGCCGAAGCCCATTCATTAATAATAATTTGTAGGTATTCCAAAACATGAAATCGAGACGACTGACTTTCACAAGCAAGTAGAGGTTTCATTAATGGTTTCGTGCGGACATCCGTAAGATGTCGCTAGTTGGTAATAGAGTTAATACAGTTCTCCAATCTCCCATCTCAATGCAAAATGACGGTTGTGCGTGTTGTATTTTTATTTGTTGTTTTTTAAAGTTTATACTTTTAAAATAATTATTCGTACATGCCGTTCGTTCAAGTGTTGTGTGCTAAAGTGCTCCGGAGTTCCTGGTTCTGCAAAGGTCATGATGCACAGCTTTCCACGTGAAGTTGAGGTAAATAGGTTAGGTTGAATGGGCCAATCTGACTCGCAATCTGATGAAAAAAAAAATCGCTTCTGTTTGTTATAGTTCATCAAGACTAACCAATTTATTTGTTCATGTTTAATTAGTTTGCAACGCAAATGTCCCCCCACATTATTAAAAAAAATAAAACCAAATTGTAAACTGTGATTTGTGCGGCAAAAGTTAGGTAAATTGCGAGGTAAATTGTTAATATTTCAGCGAGATTATAAGCAAATGCCGGTTTTTCTTCACAGAAGGCAACACAGACCCTATTAGATTAATTATAATTGTAAAATCTTACCATTTTATAAATTTATCGTACATAATTTGGCATTTTCGTTTTTCATTAAAAAAACTGGAAATTCAAATAAATTAAAAAAAATGTGGAGATAGCCTTGCAGTTCCAGCAATTACAGAAAAAAATTTTAACGAAACGCTAAATCTGGTAGGGTAGACTGGGGCAAGTGTAAAGCGGTTTTTATGTAGTTGCACTTCAACAGGGTAAAATAAAATCTTTTCATTACAACTAATCGTTGTTAATTTTTTTACACCTTCTATGGAATGTTGTTATATAGTTCCGAAAGTATAATAGCCGTCATAAACACCACTGAAGATTTGTATAATTAATAATATTTTTGGGTATCCATTTTTACACTTGCCCCACTTTGGGGCAAGTGTAAAACCAATGAGCAATTCCCATATGAAAGTATGTTCAAAGTTGGTGGGGTAAGTGTAAAATAAACAAACAAAATTAAACAAGCTGGTTTTTACAGATTAAAAAAAGCTTTTCAAATAAGAAAGATATTAACTTTTATTAAAAATTTAAGCATGGGCGAAAAAGAACAAATTTCTGAATTTTAGCAGAAACACAACATTTGACAATGTAACGACCTAATAACTAAAAAATAAGTACATTTTGAGGAAAATAAAGCAAAAAAATTTGTTGTAGTGTCTATAGGCATGTAAATTGTTTACAAATTGTACCCATCAAAAGCAATTTTAAATTCCAGCATGCCTCTTCTGTCCACTCTTGGATCAGGCAACATTTTAATGATATTCTCAAATGTTACACTGTCGGTGTCTTCCATATCCGGCCAAACAAATTTGGATTTGTATTTTTTTACAAATTTAACATCTATTTCCTCACTGTTTTTGACTCTTGTTATTTGACCCACGAAATGTCTGACTGTTTTTTTGGTCGAATATTCAACTAAGATCCACTGTCCTTCCTTGAGGTTTTCAGGTGTTAAATCTGGAGTTTCGTCTTCGTCAGACGAGCCTATGTAGTTATCATCGGAGTCATCTTCTTTATACTCTATGGTCACTATGTCTTCTTCAGAGCTACTAGTATCGTTGTCAATTATATTTGGTTTCGTTTTCTTAGAGTCGTTGCTCTGTTTTTTATTTGCATTTTAGTGCCGTAGCAGAATGCGGAGGTACTCTTGTCTTAGCTTATTCGCTCGCTCGCTCGCTCGCTCGCTCGATCGCTCCTCAGTCTGTCCGTCGGATAACTTGAGAACGGATTGAGATATCGAGCTGAAACTTGGTAGGCAGCTTCGTCTCCCGAAAAGTAAGGCGGGGATTGCTTTTGGGCCATATCGGACCAAGGGGGTGGGAGCTAGGGGTGAAAAACCGAAAAACTACTAATTGCAATAACTCAAGAACTAGTGGAGATATCTTGCTGAAAATTAGTATGCACGTTCGACTTTTAAGTCTGTTGAAAGTGAGGGGGTGCCAATTTCGGGGGATGAAATTTAGGGGATGAAAACCACAAAAAATATGATAACTCCGCAAGGGTTGCACGCAGCTGTCGGAAACTCAACGTACACACATATATCGGTGAAATCTTGTGGGGGATGCGTTTTTTCGTAAAATCGAACAAATGGGGTGGAAATTAGGGGTAGCAACTCGAAATTCCGCTTAATAAGTACTAGTCGAAATTGCCGTCATTCGATAGCTTTCCATTAATTATTCAAAAAAGGTGTCATTCATATTTTGCGAAAAACCACCCTTATAGGCGCTACAACCCCTAACATGCAGAAACACAAAAATACGAGAACTCAAAAACTACTCAACGTATCAAGGCAGAATTTGGTTTGTGAATTTCCAGTGACATTATAGGTGGATGGACAAATTTTCAAAAATGTCTAACAAAGGGGATGAAATTTAAGGGTTGAAACTTGAAATTTCTTCAAGTAAATGGTAGCCTAAAATTACGGGGTTCGATAGATTTCGGTCAACTATTGAAAAAAGGTCTTATGAGTTTTCAATCTAAAACCAACCCCTGGGCCATTAACCACCCCTAACTCTTTGCAAGTCGATAATTATATTTTATTTATTTTTTCTGAAACCCTATTGGTTTATTTATGAACAACTGAAGTCAGTAAATACGCAAGGAGTTATGTCACACCGGAAAAATAAACTCACCCCTGTAAATCATAAAGGGGTGAAATCATGAGGTGTTGAAAACATGAATCTACAAATTACCTTAATTTTTAAACGAATTGGGTTAGGGAGGTGAAATTGAAAACATAACTTCCTTTAGGGCATGTGGGGGTGGTGAAATAGGGGGTTGGAGTTTAGGGGTTGAAACGTCCATAAAGCCCTGTAATTTGACACAGAGAAGCAATATCTTCTGCGAAACTGTGACATCTTACACACTGCATCTTCGAGAAGGGAAGATCGAATTTTAGGAGAAAATTATCGAAGGGGATGAAAGTTAGGGGTGGAAACTCGAATTTTCAATGAAGAATGTATAGTTGAAAATATTACCATTCGATAGCTTTCTATTGATGGTACAAAAAAGGTCTTATTTATCATTAGCGAAAAACGACCCTTAAAGGCGGTACAACCCCCTAACATGCCGAAACAAAAAAATGCGAAAACTCAAAAACTGCTCAACGTATCAGGAAATTTGATGTGGTAATTTACAGCGCCACTGTAGGCGGATGGGCAAATTTTCATTAATATCTAACAAGGGGGATGAAATTTAAGGGTTGAAACTGGAAATTTTTTCATGTAAGTGGTGGAATAAAATTATGGGGTTCAATTGATTTCGGTCAACCATTGAAAAAAGTCTTATGAGTCTTCATCCTAAAACCAACCCCTGCGCTACTAACAACCCCTAAGCCCTAGCAAGCGGAGTAAATATATTTCATTTATTTTTTTTTTGCTTTCTTCTAATTTGTTATTAATTTAAAGTGATTTTCATTAATTTTTGACCCATCCACAATTTTTCAACCCCTTTCATGATATGTGAACCCTCAAAGAGCAAAATTTACCCAGACCGCTTCTTTTTCGGGTGATTTCCGCTGGTTAATTTTGTAAAATTCGCGCAGTTTTGCCTTATGAATTGTTCTTGCCTTTTTCACTTTTTCGACCCCTTCGCAATGTTTCAACCCCCAAAAGTCAAATTTGCATAATTGGCTTATTTTCGTGTTATTTTCTGTAATTCTACTTAATTACGATTAATTCTCATCCCTTTTAACTTTTCATCCCCCTTTACAATTTTTCAACCCTCTAAGTGTTTATTTTGCAAAATTCACATAATTTAGTTTTCCTTCGGTAACAAATTGAACTCAATTGGATTATGTTTATCTTTTCACTTTTCCAACCCCCTTCGCAACATTTCAACCCCCAAAATCTAAATTTGCATAATTGGTTTACTTTCGTGTTATTTTCTGTAATTCTGCTTAATTACGATTAATTCTCATCCACTTTGACGTTTCATCCCCCTTTACAATTTTTCAACCCCCTAGGTGTTAGTTTTGCCAAATTCGGATATTTTCGTTTTTCTTCTGTAATAAATTGAACCCATTTGGATGATGATTAAATTTTTCACTTTTTTCATCCCCCTTCGCAATGTTTCAAGTCTTCAAATGCTAAATTTACATAATTGGGTTAATTTGGTGTTATTTTCCGTAATTTTACTTAGCCACGGTTAATCCTGATACCTTTTGATTTTTCATCCACCTTTACGATTTTTCAACCCCCTAAGTGCAAATTTTGCAAAATTCGCATAATTCCGTTTTTCGACGGTTATAAAATTGAACGCATTTGGGATTCAGTTTACCTTTTACAATTTTTCAGTTTCCTTCGCAATAGGTATTCAGTTTAGGGATTCAGTTTACCTTTTACAATTTTTCAGTTTCCTTCGCAATAGGTAGGTATAAGTGCTTATTTCAACCCCCACAAAAGTTTTAATTGCATAATTTGGTTATTTTAGTGTTTTATTTCGTAATTCTACTTAATCCACACTTCATTTTCATTCCTCTTGACTTTTAACACCACTGTGCGTCTGCGGAGGCACTACTACTAGGTGCAGATTTATAAAATCTGCACCCGACTCCACCAGTAAATTCAGCTCGCCCCTACATACACATTAACAAGGTAAACATCTACAGGGACACACATCGCATTGATACACATCTTTCGTTGGCTTTTTTCCTACTTCTGTCTGGTTGCTTTCTTGTTCCTTCCTGCAAGTTATGATTTCAGCACCTGGAGCTAAGCGCTTACGTTTTAAAGTCGGAGGAGGTTTGTGCTGTTTTAGCGATTGTAGGAGTAATTCTTCAAAACCATGATTTGGCCTTACTTTTGACGGGCTCTCCGATGAGGTTCCAGGGGTGGGTATTTGATTTTCTTGTTCATCAGTTGTCTCATTAGGTTCTTCAGTGGCTTCTGTGGGTGTGCCTCCATTGACTGATGTGCTGTTGTCTAAGTTTCTTCGTTTTTGAAATTCCTTCCACCTCCTCAATGCTGAAGGATCATACTTTTCTTCGGGGATCACTTTGTCATTGAAAGGGTATATCCCGCCTTTCCTAAAACCACTCATAATTGAATCTTTAGAAACTTCGTCCCATGTTTCAGCTAGTAAAATTGAAAAGTTTCTCTTTGGTAGCTTAGATCCACGGTGTCGACGTTGCCAAACTACTAGCTTTTTCTCCCAAATTAATTTAAAAGGTCGAAAAACAGCTAAATCTAGCGGCTGTAATAGGTGACTAGCATGAGCAGGAAGCTTCAGTATTGTAATATTTTCGGCTTGAGCCATTTCTATCAACTGACCGTCAACATGAGATGCATGACCATCATACACTATTAAAATAGGCCGAGTCTCACCGAAAAAGGGTACTAAGGTTTTTTTAAAGTAATTGCGAAAAATTTCTGAAGTCATCCACCCGTTAGGACTTGCGGCAAACGAAACTGGTACACTGTTCATTTCAGTGCTTTCCGGTATCCATGAGCTCCATACGTTGTTGCCTTTGTAGATAATTAAGGGCGGGGCTTTTTCCCCAGCTGCACTTGCACCAGCCAGGACAGTCACGTTCTCCTTTCCTGAACCGGCGATTATTCTGGAACAGGGTTTTCCCTTTTCTCCTACAACCTTGATCCTTGAAGGGTCCATACAAACACTTGTTTCGTCCAAGTTCCAAATGGAACATGGCTTATCATGAAGTTCTAAATCGTCAAGCGTTTTTTTAAGAAGTTGGAAATACTCGTTCATTATAAAAGGGTCTGTTGCTTTTTTTCTGCAATATTCTAGAGGTTGCGGTTTCTTTGTGGAAAGATGGTGGCGGCGTTTGAAAGTAATGAACCAGTCTACTCCTGGGCGGTTGTCTTTGAACGGAGTTTCAAGATTGTTTAGAGTGACAAATTCTCTAACCTTTTCTAATGTTTCTGAACCCGAGAGCCCATATCCCCATTTCTCTAAACATTTCAAATAATCTGCCAATCTTTTTTCATCATCGGGGTTCAAGGCAGTGGGCCTTCCTTGGGTGTGGCTCTTTTGTCCCCTTTGACCCCTATGATGTTTGTACAGGGTATTGTATGGAATATTAAAACGCGCACTTGCTTGGGACAAAGTGGTCCTGCCACTTTGAATTTCCTCAAGTGCTCTTTCTAAATTCTCAACTCCATAATTACCCCTGACAGACTTCTTCTTGTACGTCCTCACCATTTTCAACTCTATAAACACGTATCCCATAAAATAGAAGAATATTGTTGCTCGTTTTACACTTGCCCGATATGAATTTCATCTAAGGGGTAAGTGTAAAAACGACCATTTACACTTACCCCGTAGCCATATTCTGTGGGGCAAGTGTAAAGATGGGGGGTACTAATAAGTTTTTAATTTATAGGTAAAAATATTGTGACAAGCAGTTGATATGGGACCACTAGAAGCTGTGTAGTACAAAACAATTAAAGAATCTTACCTTAGACTATCCAAATTGTGATATTTTCTGCACCGCTACACACTCGTTAACGTACCACATTTGCAGGTTATTCGAAGATCGGTCGGTAAGATAGAAATCATCTTGTTCATTATGTTTGTATATACACTGTGACAACCCAGAAGGATAGTTGGTTGTCTACAATGACAAAATATTTTAGTTTTGTATAACGTGTTGTCTGCTGCTAATCGATTTTACACTTACCCCGATTTTACACTTGCCCCAGTCTACCCTACCTATATAGTTTTCGAGAAAAAAAAATAAATCCCGTTAAATGCACCCTTTTTTCAACTTGTTATTTTTTTTTATAAAAACTGTATACCAGAATTGTTTCATATTTCGACACAATGAATTCGATACTGAAACGAAGGCCTGGTATTTTTTTTATGAAGTTTGAATACAGAAATTTTTTTTTCTACTGTACCCAAATAGCACAATCTCATTCCTAGCACATTCCATGAATGTTCAAACTGAATATTCAAATATTCCTAGAACATTCTCTCAATGTGCGGTATATACACAGAACATTCCTGGAATTATCTAATGTCCCTTCCACAGATATTCTAAGGATAATCATGAGAATATTCCCAGAATATTCATCAAATATTCCTATGTGCCAATCAGGAGTTTATAAGAATATTCCGCTCTTATTTTAGGGATATTGTAAATAACATTCCTAAAATATTTTAAGAATATATTTCTTGAAATTAAATGAACATTCAGTATACAGGGTGTCTTACCGTTTGCACTTCCTTTTAATGGAGTATTCGCCATCAAATTCTGAGTCCATGCTGTCCAACGATTCTCTGGTTATAAGAGATTTGAGTGGGCCAATCAGATTTCGGTCCTGAATTATTTCTTATAGCTATTTATTTAAGAAGGATATTAAGATATTCATAATTGACGAGGACGTTACCTAACGACGACGAGGCGAAAGCCGAGTCGCCTTAGTAACGTCCGAGTCTATTATGAATTGTTAATATCCGAATTGAATACAAGGCTTTATCGAAATCGCAGGTTGCCTTTGTTTGACAAATGGTAAAAGTGTGAAATTTTGACGTTAAATTTTCTGCCGTTTTGAATTTTCAAACGTAATGGATTCTGATATTATTCCTGAGGATATTTTGATGGAAGCCAACGAAGTTACTTCGAATTTGTTGCCAGTACAATCAAGAACATCGTACGAGAAGGAGTACCTCGAATTTTGTAAGTGGCGGGAATCGCGAGGTGTAAAAGGAACTGCAGAGCCAATAGTACTCGCGTATTTCAAGAAGGTAATTTTAATTTAGCTATTACCAATTATTGTTGTTGGTGACATTTTGTTATTACCTAGGCAGAAAATTATGCTGCGTCTTCGCTATGGACTAAGTACTCCATGCTAAGATCTTGTTTAGAGATAAAGGAGAGGGTCAAGATAAGTGAATATGGCAGTCTTATTGCATTCATCAAGCAGAAGAATGTTGGTTATGAGGGAAAGAAGGCAAAGGTGTTGACAAGGGACGAAATAAATGAATTTCTGCGCGTTGCGTCAGATGAATCATTTTTGATGATAAAGGTAGGTATAGATTTAGAAATGCACTCAATGAGATTATTGAGCCTTGGTTCTTGTATTGTTTGCAGGTTGCTTTTCTTTTCGCCATTTCTGGCGCTTTGCGTGGAAAGGAGTTGGCGTATATAACTATTGACGACATTGAGGATAAGGATACTCTGCTTGTGGTTACTATCTCGAAGTCAAAAACACACGTCAAACGTGTATTCACAGTAATTTCTGAAGGCAATGTTAATGCTGTCGAGTTGTACCGAAAGTACATTGCATTACGTCCTCCAAATATGGAAAATCGAAGATTCTTCGTGTCATTTAGAAATGGAAAATGTACTAGACAAGTATGCGGAGAGCATTTCTTTGCAAGTATTC
Source organism: Pycnomerus fuliginosus (assembly GCA_963924575.1). Lineage (NCBI taxonomy): Eukaryota > Metazoa > Arthropoda > Insecta > Coleoptera > Zopheridae > Pycnomerus > Pycnomerus fuliginosus. Next base: position 29,914,174 of record OZ004621.1, read on the forward strand.
CGCAGCGAATTGCGAAATTTCTGAATCTTCCAGAAGCAGAAAAATATACTGGGCATAGCATGCGTAGGTCATCTGCCACGTTGCTGGCAAACTCCGGAGCAGATATTATGCGACTAAAACGGCTTGGCGGCTGGAAAAGCAGCAAAGTTGCCGAGTCATATGTGGAAGATAGCATTGCCGAGAAGATTAAAACTACCAGAAACATCTTAGTTGATGATGTATCTATAAATTCTGGACACATTGTTGAAAGGATGACCTCTACCAAAGCAATTACGTTAACCACTTCGGATTCTACAAGATTTGGTGTGTTTGACAATGCCGCTGCTTCAGGTTCATTGATGGCTGAAGAAACTATGAATTCTACTATAGATACCAAGGGGATGACACTTTGCTCGACCAAAAACGATCCAATTAATTTCAACTTTAGTAACTGCCATGTTACGATCAATATGAAGCCGGGAGAAAGTTGTACTTGATCTTATTTTGTATGTATTGAATTTTTATTAATTGTTACCTACTAGGTGGCTATTCTTTAAGTTTTGAAAAAAATAAATATTTGCATTATTATCTTTGGGTTATTGGTAACTATGTTATTATGGACCGGTAACTATGCTATTAAGATTCGGTAACTATGATGTTATGATTTGTTTACCTTGACAATACTCCTGTAATATTATGATGTATTTAACAGGCAACTAAGCAACAACATTAAGACACTATAACGATACAAATTTCGATAAAGGTAATTTAATGTTACCCCCCGATTCTGTAACTTTTAACAGTTATGTTAGAGCACTGTTATAATGACAAATGACAGATAAACAATGCATTTTCTGTCACTTGACATTATAACAGTGCTCTAACATTCTTTTAAAAGTTACAGAATGCGGGTTGGATGCACTATTTCCTTGGTAACAAGATAAAATGAAAATTTACATGGTTGGATCTTGTTGTCTAGGAAACAGTGCATCTAACATTAAATTACCTTAAGAAGTACCTAATTCAAAACTGACATCTAATTGGTCCACTTATATCTCCTACAACTGAAGAACCATTGGACCCTGAAAACACGCATTAACTCAGAATTTGATGGCGAAGACTCAATTAAAAAAAAATTCTGGACAAATTATAAAACAATACTTGAAACAGCTAAAAAAAGAATACGTAACGAAAACTCTGTTTACCAAAAAAATAAAAAATGTCTGTAGAAATGATAAAACAAATTCAAAAAAAAATTCCTTTCAAGGGCCACATCTTTTCCTCAGACGTCGTGTTTATCATCCGCATATTGTACAGATTCTAAAAGTACAAGAATAATATGAGTAGATTCATCTCTTGCAACTTACTTAAAGTATAATTAAATTAGGAACAGCAAATTTCTTGGAAATAAGTTCAAACATTTTTTCTTGGAAATAAATTCAAACAAACATTTTTCTTGGAACACAAGTTAACTTGGCAGCCATTATTTACTCCTTTATACGTTTGAGTCTCTCAGAAGCTTTTGTAAGCCAAAGGGCTACACATACTTCGATTTCTTTCTCAGTTGTCTCGTTCTTATCCGCATATTGCACAGATTCTAAAAGTAGGAATAAGAACAATATGAGTAGATTCACCTCTTGCAACTTACTTATAATTAAATCAGCAACAGCATATTTCTTGAATGATATTTTCCCCTTGTGGCCTTGCCAGCTGTAGAGTTGGGCCAACGGGTCTGATATAACCCTTGTAGCTATACGCCTCACGCATTCCTTGTAGTTACCGCCACCAATGGTAGCCATCCGCTTCACCTTAAAATTAATTGTAAATGAAACCTGAAATACTAGCAACATGGACACTATACCACATCTTCAAACGTTTCTTTGTTTGACAGCAATTCGTTCACTTTTATGAAGTTTTCTTCTTTTACGGGGAATTCTTTCAGCAATTCTTCTACATCCTCATTTCTAATTTCATCTGTGGTTGACAATTCTTTGCTTCTGTTTAATTGCGTAACCAAAAGTCCCATTTTATTAGTAACGTCTTCTAGCATGACGGTGTGCTGCTGCAGCAGTTTAGCGTTACTAATGCTTTGTTTTAGTAATTTTTGAAGAAGTTGTTGTAAATTAATGACTTCTGGCTGCGATTTACCTAAAAAATACACTATAAAGCACATAAAATTAAATTATTTAAAAAATACCTTGTAATGCTGCGTGTGCGTTAATTTGAGAGGCACGTTTTGTTTTGGGAAGTAAATCTAAAAAAAGGTGTATTATTTTTATACAAAAATAATCAATAAAAAAATACTAGGTGATGCTGTGGCTTCTTTTTGTGACGCTGTGGCTTCCTTTTGTGACGCTGTGCCTTCCTTGTCAACACCCCGTTTTGCTTGATATGTGGGAGGCGGTGGTAAATTTGGCAAACTGTATTGATCTTCCTCATCTTCTGAATCATCTTCTGAATTATCATCTGAATCATTAGCGTACTTTGGATTTTTCTTTATTTTTCTTTTGGCGCTGTTCGAATTTTGTTCATCATCATTTTCGTCCAAGTCAGATCTAAACTGTGCCTCGTTTGTTTTTGCTGAAGCTGTACCAAAGTTGTCATAGGGCATAAAACTTTAATATTGTATTTGATCCAGTCGTCACAAGGCTTTTCACATGTTTTGATTGCTCGTTTTAATTGAGTTCCTCGCTTATTAGGCCACATACATTGTTCTCCTCCATCAATAATCCAATTACTGGGGACTGCTTCAACTTCGCTCGAGTCGTCGTCATTTAAATATTTGACGACAACCCAGAAACAAAAACTTGACATGCTGAACGCCCTGTTAGATAAAAAAGCAGATTACTTGGTCAAAGACATAAAAAATATTTCGTAGAAGGCTATAATCTGGTTGGACAAATCCATTTTGTCACGAAGCTCTAAGTAAACTTTAAAAAATCGCAACACCACAGATGCTTTTGCGTAGACAACCGATATTTTTCAAAAACTGTGAAATTGCAACCTCGCATAGCAAATGTAAAACTATAGAGTTGCCCGAGGAACTACCCAACCAAAGACGGAAACTTCGACGGAAACATGTACAATATTACGGGAAATTAAGTAAAAACTTTGGAAGTGATTATTCATAAATAATTACATTTAGGTACACCTAGACCAGTAGAATCATGGCGAGATTCGAATCTAGTTATGATTACTAGAGAAGAATTCTGACACTTTAGCCTAAAAAATTAGGGTTTTGATTAACTTTAACAAAAATAACTGCTGCGTTGAAGCGTAGAAGTTAAAAAGTACTTAAATAAACAAAACCATGAACAAGATTCACTGGTCCACGATGTACAAATCTGCAGATTTATTGTCTAAGACAACAGATGGAGTAGTGGATAAACCAAAAATCCATCTTCATAGGGTAATCTAACTAATTTTGAGTTAACATTTGGCACGGGCCAAAATGATAACTCACCAAGATCCTTGACAAAGTAAGTTTCTAACATTGACGACTTACACGGTTTATCATATGCTTCCCTCTTTTCCCTGTAGCATCGACCTATCAACATAAGTTCACCATTATCAAGACAAGTTGCAAAATTTTCAATATTTACGATAATATTATTGTTAAGAAGGCAACATGCATCACGTTGTGAAAGAGAGAGTTTAAAATGTGGAAATACAACACATTTAAACTCTGGCGAACCACAGCCATTAACTAAGATCCCGCCTGAATATTCATATTTTGCTTGGAACCCTGAACTCACTTTATTTTCGGAAATGGGATAGCTACAACCACTATTAAATTCTGACACCCGTCGTATTATCTGACTCAACGGATTGTCTGCTTTCCTAATTAAGCCTTTTAGAAACTGCAAATAATTTTCACTGGAAAAATTGCTGAAGTTATCCAAAGAACCAAACTTCCGAACATCATCTGATAAATGAAGCAAATTATGAACATTATGACTTAAAAAGTGGGAGCCATAAATTATTTTAGTAACGCTGACAAAATGTTTCAATAATGATTCGGCATAATCTACATAATCTGCATAGTGTTTTTCACTCGACAGAATGCGAATTGCAATATGTAAAGTCAAAAAATGTTCATACTTCTGTCTAGATAAAATTGATTTTAAAACTATAGGACCGGAATATAACAAAAACTGCCGAAATTCCGTTGCCTTCCAGCGTTTACACTCGTTTAACCCGCGAGGTTTTCTGAGGTTTTCTGAGGGCACATAAAACTTAAGTGATTTTAATCGAGAAGAAACTATCGCAACGTTTCTACTACAAAACTTATGAGGAGGTGTCCCACAACACCACGTGCCAACTAAAAACTTTTTTACCACTCCAAGACACACAAGGTGCATGTAATCAAGAGGTACATCTTCTACTAAATTAATGTTTGGAATATTTTGTAAAATTGTCCTTCCAGTATGATACTCTGGATTAGTTTGCTCTATGAAGCTCTGACCGGTTCTTTTTACAAATCTAACTTCTGGGAAACAAATTCTACTATTGAGATATTCTCCTTCTTGTGTACACTTTGTACATGAGAAATAACCGCTGTGACCCTTGATGCATAACAAACTAGCCTTCGCTACAGCGTCAAACAAAAACATCTTGATTTTGAATTGATACCGGACACCAGATAAACAAATTCCATTATTGGTAAGCTCTACAGCTTCATTAACAAAATCTTCCAGAAAATAATTAACGTTTGTAGGCTTTTCATATCCATGGTACACACCAACAAGCGCTATGTTGTTAGCATGCTTTAAAGTTGTTATAACACATAATATTGGATATACTTGACTGCCGGAACTTTTCGATAAGGGCAATCCATCAATATTAACTGCAATTTCAACATACCCACGAGCTGGATTAATACTCGCCTGTACAAATTTTTCCTCAATAGATTTTTGTATGCCTATATGACAATAATACCCTGGATGTACAATACGTTTTGTAATTGTCTTAGGGGTATTTAAAAAAGTTCTTGGATCTTTAGGAATATCTCTAAATTGTGGATCGCTTGAATGAAGAATTTTTAATAAGTCTTGAAGAGCAGAGTGAGTAATTTTATGTTTTAGAGCCCAATGTCTAATTTTATCAATGCTACTATTTGCCGAAGACTTATTAATAATGGGACCATGATGGTCTATTGCTTCATAATTATTATGACATAGTGGGGGACAAATGCTTTTGTTATTTTCATGGTTTTCACTACTATTGTCATCTGAATCTGAACATTCTAAACTTGCAAAAGTATGTTGATCGAACGACAAGGAACCTGTAAAATCAGGAATATTAGACCTATCACCACTACTATCACTACTATTACTGTTACTGCAACAAAAATCTAAAACATATGAACTGGAACAACCTGCTGCCTGTCCTCGACTAGTATCATCATCCATACGATCAATATTACATTCAGTACTTTCACGGACCGTGGCATTACATTCCTCATCAGAATCTGAATTAGAATAATTTGCAGCTGAATCTGTGACTTCCCTATATATTTTATCATATTCATTTTTGACGATTCGATTGAAGTGTCTCTTGGAAACAATTTTAGGCATTTTGTGAAAAATGTAATAATAAATATAAAATACCTGAACAAACGAAGGTAGGTATCTATGCTGAACAAGTAGGAGCCCTGGTGGAGCACTGGCAGGTGGTGAATAAAACTAAAAAATAAAGATGGCGAACCCGACCCAAACTGACCATCGAACGAGTAACGACACCATGACGTGTGAGCACGACGCGGCCAGATCGGCAAGCTCACGCAATCGCCTACGACACGATTCGACCCGAACCCGCAACCTTATATAGCGACTACATTTTTAAAAATATTTTAAATTAGAAGTGTAGTAGAGCAGTGTTGGAACCATTTTTAATAAAATGGGAAAATTCCTAATGGGGGGGTTGGTCCTAGATTGGTTCCTATTCAATAAAATAATTTTATATCGCTTTTGCCAATTTTCCCAATTTATTAAAGATATTTTAGGCACATTACAGGATTATTTACATTTAATGTTCATGGAATATTTAATCTGAATATTCCTATAATCATAAGGGAGGATCTACAATGTTCATAATATTCAGAGAATATACCTGGAATATTGCCTTATTCAGAGAATATACAGCACATTTACAGATTGTCCACAGAATATATTGTGCTATGTGGGTATACTTGAACCTTAAAATCAAATTCAGCCAGTTAGAACGGGACATGGGGGATACTCCGCACACTAACTTAAGCGTTTTTTCTCGATTTTATGTTTTTCAATAGAAATTAATACAAATGATGGGCTCTCATGATCGGTCAGCTTCAGTGGCGGCCCGTGGCTATATAAATCGGGGGGGCAACATCCTCGCGGGGGGGGGGCTTCCCGACAAATTTGTAAATTCGGGGTCGTGGTCTTGATGGAGTAGATTTCCACATCACCCAGTGAGGTACTACTGTCGATGCGTTGACCTATAAGGGGGGTCTCGCCTGTAGCCCTACTCCCAATCCAAATTCGAATTTAAATCAGTGTTTTATAAATGAAGTTGAGATGCCGATTTTTCTGAGACGCAAAGTGATCGATGACGAACTCATTAAAATTTTCAGTATATTGAATTAGATTTTTCTCAATCGAACACATAGCCAGTGCGCAAAGCCTGTCTTCAGTCATTGTGTTTCGTGAGAAAGATTTAACTCTTTATAGTGGAGAAGCACCGCTCACTTTCCACGGTCGTCATCGGTATAGTGCAAATCTGCTTCAACAATTTAACTGTTTCCTGAAATACGCTGGAAAGATTATTTGTCAAAAAAAATTGCAGAATATGAAGTGCTCCATCAGCATTTCCGAAATCCCCTCTTCGATATATGGTATTTAAAGATGAAAACAATGGTTGGTGATCGAGTTGCCCCCCCGACAGCTGCAGACCGGTTTCGTTCTTATTAGAACTCATCAGTACAGCAAAGCCCGGAAGGCAACTCGATCACCAAACCAACCCGGTTATATAGCCGGAAAGCGAAGATTAAACGGTGTGAAGACGGCTCAACGCCATCTAGAGGTCTTTACCAACACTTACGGCGGATTTCTCGTCAACAAGGTTGACATCGAAAACCAAAGTGTGGTTGACCACCGTGCTATGGCAGCACGAGCAACTCAAAGATGAAAACAATGGTTGGTGATCGAGTTGCCCCCCCGACAGCTGCAGACCGGTTTCGTTCTTATTAGAACTCATCAGTACAGCAAAGCCCGGAAGGCAACTCGATCACCAAACCAACCCGGTTATATAGCCGGAAAGCGAAGATTAAACGGTGTGAAGACGGCTCAACGCCATCTAGAGGTCTTTACCAACACTTACGGCGGATTTCTCGTCAACAAGGTTGACATCGAAAACCAAAGTGTGGTTGACCACCGTGCTATGGCAGCACGAGCAACTCAAAGATGAAAACAATGGTTGGTGATCTCTAGATGGCGTTGAGCCGTCTTCACACCGTTTAATCTTCGCTTTCCGGCTATATAACCGGGTTGGTTTGGTGATCGAGTTGCCTTCCGGGCTTTGCTGTACTGATGAGTTCTAATAAGAACGAAACCGGTCTGCAGCTGTCGGGGGGGCAACTCGATCACCAACCATTGTTTTCATCTTTGAGTTGCTCGTGCTGCCATAGCACGGTGGTCAACCACACTTTGGTTTTCGATGTCAACCTTGTTGACGAGAAATCCGCCGTAAGTGTTGGTAAAGACCTCTAGATGGCGTTGAGCCGTCTTCACACCGTTTAATATGGTATTTAGTTCTTGTTTTAAAGCTAAACTATTCACTTTAAAATTTTTAATAGTGGTCTGAAAATAATCTTCCGGAAAATTTAAGGCATAGTCTGAGAAACGAGAAACATCAAACAGTAAAGACGCCTCTAAGTAGTTCGTGACATAAAATCGATCATTTACACCGGATATAATGTGATCACATACTTCTTTTGCTACAGCAACATTTGAAATTACATCGTACCGCACACGTTTCGCGGAAGACTCATCATCATCAGCTCTGTAATAATTATAGCTAATCTCAGTTTTAATAGTTTCAATAGCCTTTTTGAACGACGCAATGCACTGCTGAACTTTTAGTGTATCTAGTTGACGTTGTTGCAATTGGCTATAGAGAATGTCACTATGAGGAAAAATTTTATTAAAGAAGTGCAGCCAAAAGTTAAACTCTGGATCTTTTAAATAATTGCTTAATCCTGTAGCTTTTCGAATGGTTTTTTTGTCATCTTCATTCTGAATAATAAATTCAAAACATTCCAAAAGGCAGTTTCTGTAAGTAAGAACTGTGCTTACAAGTCTCGAGCTGAAATTCCACCGAGTATTGGAACCTCTTGGTAGTCTTTTTTTCACAATATTGTCTAGAACTTGTGTGCGTTTCGGTGAACGGGAAAAAAATGAACAAAAGCCCTCAATATTTGCAAAAAACACTTTTACATTTCTATGCTGGTTGGCGGATCTTTCTAATATTAAATTTTATTGATGCGCATAACAGTGAACAAATTTTGCTTCTTTATATACTTCTCGAATTTTAGCTTGAACCCCACCGACTCGGCCGCTCATGGTTGCGGCCCCATCATAACTTTGGGCAATCAGCTTTTCTGGTGTTTTGTTAATTTTAATTTTTTCCAACTCAGACATTATAACAGAACTTAACTCTTCCGCAATGGTGCCAGGAGGATTTACAAATCCCATGAATCTCTCGTGAATGTTACCATCTAGAACATAACGCACAATAAATACCAACTGTGTGAGATTCGAGGTATCGGTTGTCTCATCAGCTTGGATTGCTATGTAATCACTTTTATCAATTTCCGCATGGATTATATTTAAAGTAACCGCTAATATGGAGTCCAGCAATTCATTTTGTATGGTCTTGGACAAGCCAGAAAATACAGCATTTTTCGCCTTTTCTATATGCGAATTTAGCTCTTTATCGATATCAGCCATAAGATTGACCAAACTTCTAAAAATGCCTGGATTACTACTATCCCAAGATTCATCATGTCCACGAAGAGCAAGCTCAAAAGCTCCACAAAATTCGATTCAATCGATAAGTTTCCCTAAAATATATATATTGTGCTTCACTTCCTCATTGTGTCTTTTAATTTGAAAACGATAGGCGCTCTCCAGCTGATTTCTTACATCTACCCGCCCCAAAGTTGCAAATTCAAGCGAATTATGCAGGTGCTTCTGACTGATCGAATGACTTTTAATTTTTTCAGATAAATGTTTTAAATCTCTTATCCCATTGTTTATCCAAGCAGGATCACAATCATCGCTGCCCATTAATAAGCATACAAAACAATAAAAAGAGTTGCTGACATCACAGCCACACAGCCAATCAGCATGTTTGTACATGTTTTGGGTAAACTTACGGTTTACAGGTTTTCCCTTAACGACTTGCTGTTGAGCAATTTCCATTTCGGGGCGTGGAGGGCCCAACTTCTTTATTTGAAGCCGGTCCTCGAAACAGAGTCTATTATTTCTCCTCAAAGTTTTTATTTCCTGCACAGAATGAGAATTCACGAGAGAATTCATCTTGATTTGCTTCTCGAAAATCTCGATCACTAAACTATAATAACGCAGTTTTTATTTAAGTATATGCACTAGCACTAGAAAACGAGAGCCGATATCACAAATGACGAATGTTTTAAAATAAACCCATTAACAATAACAACACAATTAGCAATCCATTAACGTAAAAAACAACCATGCGAAAATTGGACCACTACGTGACTACACCACGCCGCACGTGCTCAGGATTAAGTAAATGCGCACCAACTTGCGCTCAAATCCCATTTCGTCGCCTGGGCAAAACTGATCAACACCACCTAGAAACAAGGCCAGACAACTAAGTGGATGACGTCATTGGCAGTAGGCTGACAGCGCTGAACGCGTATATCAATAGGCGGGCTATATGAATACACTTATTTGGCGTTTATTTTTTATAAAAGGACGAGGCATAAACAAAACCATTTTTTTTTAATAAAGCATTTATTTACAATAAGTAATGTTGAAAAATGTAACAATAGTAACAATATTATAAAAATTATTGTTTAATTTGCGGTTTGATTCTTTTTATTTGAGGCATGCTTTTAGATTTTACTACATCATTTTTCTTTTTTATAAAATTGTTTAACAAAATATTAGTGGTCGGGTGTAAAATGAGCTCTATTACATTATATTTAGAGTGTTTGTCACAGTTGTGACCTAAAAGAACGTCTGTATCTAAATCTGTAATTGTTTCGAAAGTAAGCATTTTTGCAATTTGTCTTTGATTATTTTCTTATAAGAAATCATGCTCAACAAGAAGTAGCTTTTTTACAATTAAATGATTGTATGCCACAAGGGTTACTACACTTTCCGTTGGGTAGCTTAAACCACCACGATCATTAGCAGAAATTAACGTAGAAAAATGCGTAAATTCGCCAGACTCTTTCAAATATGTTTCACAATAAGGGCAGTGCAATTTTTTTGCCGCAGAGTAAGCGGCGTATCCAGAAATATATAGGGAAGAATGTGGAGGAATGGGACACTTTTGACGTTTTACGTTGTAAAAATATTTACGTTCAATCAAAGTAGTTGTAATTTTGCCTAGAACTCTATTAGACATGTAGTAAACGATAAAAAAATGCAATATTAACATAAGTGGTATTTCAGATTTTATAAAAAAATAATATTGTTAGTCTGCAAGATGTCCCATTGCTACTCACATGTGTTAGAAATGGGACACAGTTTAAGGTGAAATGGGACAACTTGTAGAAAAACTGCAAATACAAAGAAATTAACTTTTCAACCATACAAGTAGTTAAATAATTAAAGAATACATAAGAACTGGACCGCTTAACTTGTAAATTAACGAAGCGTGGTATAAAAGTCGTTCAAATCAATGTTAAATTTGATGCACCCTGCAGTCCTCGCCGTTGCCTTATCCTGATTTTTCGGATCTGGGAGTCTTATAACAATGTCGTCTTATCTCATATTTGTCTTGAATATCGGGATAATAAAATTCGAATGTTGTTCTTTTTCTTCTTAAAAAGTTGACTACAAGAACTGTCTCGTTTTGACTTTCGATTTTGCCAATGTAGTGCACAGGATTCTTCCCCGTATCGAATTTGCACAAGACGAAGCTATTCAAAGTGGCTAATGACGGAGACACGTCAAAATCATCATGCTGCTTTTCGGACTCTGCATCACTAATTATGTCGTCTGAACTGCTATCTGCCACATCATCAGGCAAACTCTCATCTGTATCTGAAGAATCAGACTCAGCTAGTTTTATTTTCTTGCAAATTTTCTTCAATTCCACTTTAGGGGGTTTCCTTTTCGGTGTTTTTTGGTTGATGATTTCGTCCTTCTCAGGAGTATCTGTTATTATTCTGCTTCTACCAGGACGCCTACCGCCTTTTCTTACGGTTGGGGCAGCTTTTGGAAACGGGAAAATGTCTTCGGGTCTTAAAACTTCATGTGAACATCTGCCATTTGATGGGCCTGGTTGTGGGGAAGGTGGATTTTCAATATTCTCAGTGCGGGTTGCTGCAGAAGATTCACCCTCTTTAGATTTATCTCGTACCAGATTAGGGTTTGGTTGGTCTGTTACTGAACTCATAAGGAAATCTTCTGGTGTAAAGATCTCTCGACAAAATGGACTTATACCCGTTTTGCGAAATCCTGATAATATATTGTCCTTTGTCATCGCTGCATTGAACGCAACAGCTGATAGTGCAGCCACATTATAAATGGTTACCGTTTTCCCGGGATTGCTTATCATCCAATTGTTAAGTGCAGCGTTATATCGAGCCTTAAATGGACCATAGACGCTAACGTCTAACGGTTGCAAACGATGGCTACAATGTGGGGGAAATGTAAGAATATGTACACCATTTTCCTTTGCTTCGGTAATTGCGTCAACGGTAATGTGACTCTCATGGTTTTCAATTAGTAACAGCACAGGATTTTCTGTGGAAGCTTTGGAATGCTTTATAAAGTGTCTCATTGCCAAAACAAAGTTTTCTGAGGTCATCCACCCACTTTTATGTGCCAGTCCCAAACTTCCAGGTGGTGCCCCATGCATAAGGTGATCAGGAACTTTCGCCCGAGGAAAAATGTAAGCAGGAGGCAATGTATTTCCAATTGCACTTATGAAATTACACATCGTTACTAGCTGTCCTCTTTCTTGAGACGTTATTTGACCAACCTGTTTTTGACCCTTGGGCGCTATTACTTTTGGTGGTTTTTGTACAGTTGTGACCCCGGTTTCATCAAGATTATAAATATTGTCTGGACTAAATTGTTTTCGCTGCATAAGACCAGCTAGTTTATCAAAAAAAGCGTTCACATTTGTAGGGTTAAAACTAGAGGCTCTTCCCCTACTTGTAGCCTCCGGAGTTCGTAGAGATAAGTCTTGAGATCGAAGCAGAAATCCTTCCAACCATTCTCTTCCAGCAATCATTTTTTCGTCCCATTTTGGTGGATAATTAAGCTCAAGTCTTTTAGCATATTGATAAGCCAGCTTTCTCACGTCTATTTTGCATAACCCATATAGCATATTAGAAGACATCTTTATGTATCTGCGCAGCATTCCCTCTTGCACTCATTCGATTTTGCTAAATCAAACATCAAAAGGTAGACCATGAACTAGGGTACACCTCTACCAAGTTTCACAATTCGGAATTTTCGTTTTTTTTATATTTTTTTATTTTACTTCAATTGCTGTTTCCGAAATTAGTTGATTTTATCGAAAGTGGATAGAGAATGCTAAACTGAGGAAGATCCGTTGTGGAAAGTTCGTTTTTTTTATATTTTTTTATTTTACTTCAATTGCTGTTTCCGAAATTAGTTGATTTTATCGACAGTGGATAGAGAATGCTAAACTGAGGAAGATCCGTTGTGGAAAGTTCGTTTTTTTTATATTTTTTTATTTTACTTCAATTGCTGTTTCCGAAATTAGTTGATTTTATCGAAAGTGGATAGAGAATGCTAAACTGAGGAAGATCCGTTGTGGAAAGTTCGTTTTTTTTATATTTTTTTATTTTACTTCAATTGCTGTTTCCGAAATTAGTTGATTTTATCGAAAGTGGATAGAGAATGCTAAACTGAGGAAGATCCGTTGTGGAAAGTTCGTTTTTTTTATATTTTTTTATTTTACTTCAATTGCTGTTTCCGAAATTAGTTGATTTTATCGAAAGTGGATAGAGAATGCTAAACTGAGGAAGATCCGTTGTGGAAAGTTCGTTTTTTTTATATTTTTTTATTTTACTTCAATTGCTGTTTCCGAAATTAGTTGATTTTATCGAAAGTGGATAGAGAATGCTAAACTGAGGAAAATCCGTTGTGGAAAGTTCGTTTTTTTTATATTTTTTATTTTACTTCAATTGCTGTTTCCGAAATTAGTTGATTTTATCGAAAGTGGATAGAGAATGCTAAACTGAGGAAGATCCGTTGTGGAATAATAATATAATAATAATAATATATATATTGAACCATAGATCACAGTACAGGATATTGGCTTCGTCAACTTAACCTAGTTACAATATAAAATGGAATACAATAAAATTCAATATTCACTAAAAGTTTTTAATGTAAAAATCGTCGACCTTGTAGATACATTTATCTATTAAAAAATCTTTTAAGTGGCATTTAAACCCAGAGACACTTTGACAACTTTTTAGTGACTCCGGCAGGCGATTAAATGTCTTCACAGCCATGGCCTCAGGGGACTTAAAAGCTACAACACTACGTCTAAATGGAACACAGAACTCATGTTTTCGTCTAGTATTAAATTCGTGAACATCACTTCTTAACTTTAAATTAGTTTTGTTATTAAAAACGAACATGCACAGTTCAAAGATATATAGACTTGGCAATGTAAGTAGTTTAAATTGTTTGAACACTGATCTACAACTTTCTCTGTTCGAGATGCCAGCTAGACATCTTAATATCTTCTTTTGTGATATGAAAACATTTTGTGACGCTGACGAATAACCCCACAGGCAAACCCCGTATCTCAAACGACTTTCGACCTGTGCATAATATAACATTTCCAGTTGACTTTTTGAAAGAATGTGTCGCAGGCTTCTAAACATATATGCCAATGAGTTTAATTTAGAAACTAGATGACTACAGTGCGACCGCCAATTGATTGATTGATCCATATATAAACCAAGAAATTTAACACCGTCTGTGGCTTCTGTTACCGGTTGGCTATCAATTTTTAGATGCAGCTTATTGCAATTTTTTTGGGGATTGTGAAACCGTATAAAATGCGTCTTACTGGGATTAAAGTACAGGTAATTCCCTGAGAACCAGTCACTCAGGTCCCTAAGAATGCCATTGGATCTAATTTCAAGTTCCATCTCCGACTTCCCCGACACAATCAGAGATGTGTCAGAGATGTTCGTTTTTTTTATATTTTTTTATTTTACTTCAATTGCTGTTTCCGAAATTAGTTGATTTTATCGACAGTGGATAGAGAATCATTTGACACAAGAGAAGATCTTCGCCATCAAAGCTTGAGCGGTTTCCAACAGAGTTTTGTAGTTAGCTTCCACCATTATATTGAACTGTAAAACAACTTGAAAAACAATCTTATTAATGTGTTGACGTACTTAGGCTAGGCGGTTTCTTTACCCCCGGAAATCCCAACTCTGAGCACCCTCCTCCCCAAAACTATCCCCCTGAAACGGCATTCGGTAACAACCAGTCTTTGCTAGTGATCTTACAAGTTGTTCTCCAAAGTAAAGACGACGTGGATGGAGCGCCCTGTTATCTGATCTCGATTGATGCAGTTGTCATTGCAGACGAAATAGAAGCATTCACGTACGTTGTCCGTCCCCGCCTCGGGCTTCGACAGAGGGAACACCAGGTTGAGGTCGCGCTTGTTATTGTAATCGCCGTTGTAACTGAAAACGATTTTCAATCAGTGAATTCATCACAAGTCCACATCAACCGCAAAAACAGCTGATGCCACCTTACCCATTTGATTGGTGGCGTGGTTGCCGTCCTCATGAAATGTGCATCTGTGCACAATGTTGTGGTAATAATTGTCCTGCTCCTCGTACATCGGCAGCACCCTCACAAACAGACTCTCGCTCGGAGGAGTCCTCACTCTGAAGTTCAACGGAAGCTTCTGCCCCATATTCAGGTAGACTTTATTGCACTTTGCTGAAAACTGTAAAAAATTGATCAAAATTCATATAAGGTTGCCGTTAAATGCCTCCAACCTCCAAGGGCCAGTTTATTCCCTCAGGGTCGACCTCCACCTCGAATCCGAAAGGTCCGGAAAGGTCGGAGACGCATATCTCCCTTGGGTCCGAAGGAGGAAAATTGGAGTCAGCCATTTTGCTGTAATTAAAATATTTGTATAGTTGATTTAAAATAAAGCGAAAAAATTAAAAATAAACACTCACCTTTCCAAATAGTATTTATATTAACGAAATCATGAAATGACGGTTAATGTTAATGATAATGAGGGCTGTTTTACCGACGTTGCATTGGAAAGCAAAATGGCAGATTTCTCCTTTCCTGCAAATATTTGTATATTGATTTAAAATTTTGCGAAAAAATTAAAAAAAAAACACTCATCTTTACAATAACACTTTAAAAGCACAAAAAATATATTAAACAATGAAAATTGAAAACTCAGATTATGTGCATGAAGTGCCGCGCCAATTTCAAACTTAGGTATACAGTAACCGTACCCTAAGAAACATAATCGTAATATGTACAATGTTGGTAAATATACGATGCTCGTTTACCTTTTCCGGTGTGACAATATTTTTGCTGACACTGCAAAATATTAAAATATATTGAGCCACATGCCACATATGGGACATTCTCTGTCAAGTGAGCCACTTTTTTGGCGATTACTTCCTAAATTGACATGGTGTAATGTCTCAAGTCACATGTTAGTTTCATTCAATCCTTCTCAATTACCCTGAAAAGGCGTGGCAAAATTTGACAAATAGTTCGTGCACTGGTCCATTCCTTCCGTCCTAATTCGATTAGGGCGACTTTACTAAAATTTGTTAATATTGATCCTTGGGGTAAATTTAACGTCTTCTTAAACTAAGGTATCAACAACTTTTTAAAAATTTTTTATTTTCAAGGTCATTTTTGAGAATTGCTGAGAAATTTCAAATTTTCCCCAACTTTCCCCTTTTTAAAAATTTTCAAAATATATTCATTGGATAGTCCTAACCTTCTCCTATGATCGCCCCAAGGAGAATTTTGGGATTTCATTTAGTATACGATCTACGAATTTTCTTTTTCGCCAATTTGCTCGGGTCGATGGTAATGACTGATTTTTCAAAGCCGCCATTTTCTTGATTTTGGCTGTCAGATTTTTACAAGCAACATGCGAGATACGTCGAAAACAAAATAAAGTTTCATTGGCAACTTGATGAACTTTTCATTTGAACACCTGTTAGTAGCTGCATTCAAAAGTTCACATTGGTGCATATCGCAAATATTGTACATTCAAATTATTTTGTCATTTTTAGATTTAAGATTTATTTGTACGCAAGTACAATAGTTCTTTATTTAATTAAGGGAGAGTTTCAAAGCGTCATTTTAAATGTGTGTTAATTTCTACCATTTGTTTTTGCTTTACTTACTTGAATCGGCCATCGCTGAGTAGTTCTGAAAAAAGACCAAGGAAAACATTAGTGCTCAATCTTCTATGAGAATGGAACAAATACAATTGTCAATTTTTCACTAAAAAATGGTGAAAAATGGAAAATTTGAAGAAATTTCAATAAAATTTTCAATTTATCATTAAAAATAGTAAAAAAACTACAAAATTTTAAAGAATCCCTATAAAATTGTCACTTTTCCATTTAAACATTGTGGTAAAACTACAAGAATTATGCATTGGAAATTTATTATTTGCCGCGTGCTTCTCTCGACCTATAAATTTAAACCGAACGATCTCACTGGCCGATACAAAATAAACGTTGACAAAAGAAAAAACCCGACTTTTCACCTTTTTAATTCGTGTTATGGCAAATAAAACAGCAAATTCAAATTCACTTTGAAAAAATTATCATTGTTGTTAATAACGACAAAATGTAATTGAAATTATACCTTTTGTCACTCATTGACCACGCAGTTAAACGGTTGCTCATTCATTTCTTGAAACCGAGACTGGAGAGTGCAGCAGGGCTTTCCGGCTGGCGAGCATCTTCAGCCGTGATTTCCCGAGCACGTGCCAGAATCCTGTCAGCGACGTCAGGACTCTGCCTTTGTTGCAGCCATCTAACAAATCCCCTCTGACGAAGTGTTGTATTCGTCTCGAGACCCCTCTGGAATGCTTATTGTCCTTGTTCATCCAGTCGTCCTTTTGCCAGCTTTCCTTTCTGCAAGATCGTCATTTACAATGTGCATAATTCGTGTTATGGCAAATAAAACAGCAAATTTAAATTCACTTTGAAGATTGTATGAGAACTTACTTAAATGGGGCCCCTCCTGGCACGCTTGGCCTCCTGAGGCGCCATCCATTCATCCTCCTGCCATCGTAGCTGCAATGAGGTCGGCATTAAAAATATGCATAATTCGTGTTATGGTAAATAAAACAACAAATTCAAATTCACTTTTAAGTTTGTATGAGAACTTACCGCTTCTGCCTGGAGGAGTTCGGCCTCGTTGCGGCGCCGTTTGCGGATAAAGGGGGGTTGAGGGTTGGGAGGTGGTGAAGGTGGGAGTTGGGGTGAGGGAGAAAGGGGTGGCGGGGTTCTACGCGGGGATAGGTGTGGCGGGGTTCTAGGTGGGGATGGGATTGACGGGACTGGGGATGGGATCGACGGGACTGGGGAGTGCAGCAAGGCATCCGGTTGGCGAACATCTTCAGCCGCGAGCTCCCGAGCACGTGCCAGAATCCTGGCAATGACGTTCGGGCGCTGCCTTTGTTGCAGCCGTCTAACAAATCCCTTCTGACGATGCAATGTTGCGTCCTTGTAATCCAGGCTGAACAGTACATCCGTCAGATTGGATTTGTCAAATCTACCCGACGTACTGACAGCATTCAGCACGGTCGGGTTCGCAGCCAAATAGCTCACCACCCTCGCCTGCATCTCAGCACATCCCCAGAACGGGCGTGGAGACTGGCGGCCTTTCGGAACCCTCCGCAAATCAATTACTGTAATAAAAACGTATTAGTTTTGTTCTAGTAGCTGCGTTCAAAAGCTCAATTGGTGTAGGTATATCGCGAAAAATTTACATTCAAATTACTTTGTATTCTGATTCAAAATCTCTATTGGTACGCCAGTTCAATAAACCTTTAATTGTATCTGTATGCATGCATATTTCTAAGTCAAAATTGCAAAATTCTTAATTAAGCCGAGTTTCAAAGCGTCATTTTGAATGTGTTAATTTCTACAATTTGTTTTGGGTTTACTTACGTTTAGGAGGTGCCATTGTCAATCTGAAAAAAGACCAAGGGAAACATTAGAGATCAATCCTTTATGAGAAACGTAAAAATAGTATGTTATATTATCATAAGGCACTGAGGAAGTAATTATCTTCAATTTTTATTTATTTTTATTAACTATATTAAAACTTGCGTATTTTTTCCGCCAAAGTGGAAAGTTTGGAGCCCGAGGCGAAGCCGAGGGCTATAATCCTACTCGACGAAAGACAATTTCGTCTCGAATTTGTAAATAGCAACTTTTCCCTCCACAAAAACAATAGTAATGGCCCACTTAGGAACAGGTAGTAGAAAAAAAATTACTTTTGATCCCTAAGCAGTATTGGTGCGTCAGTTAAAATTTCATCAAAATTACAATTATCCAAACACACAGTGGGCTATTCTTTGCTTTTAACTGGGGTTTTTACAAACATTTTTGCTTCTTGCAAACGATTTTAATACAATCCACAGAAACCTCGTGCTCTCAGTCAAAAGTGAGGTTAGGGTAACACACTTAAAACGTGCGTCCGTACTTTCGCAAAATTATTAAAATGTATTAATATTTGTATTTTCATACTTACATTATTAATAAAACGTAGACAGACGACAATCACATGGACGTAACAGACGAAACAATGACATGGACGTAACAATCACATGGACGCACTTTTCTTCGTGGCGGTGTTGCCAACCGTTTAGTGCAACTCCCCAACAGGGAGAGCCTATTTCGGCTACAATTTAATTTACTTTAGAAAAAATAGTAAATGAAACCATTTTACCTCAAAAACAATAAAATGAGGATTTTTCCGTTAATTGCGTGTCATTTTTACCGAACATAAATACCGCCACTTTTCTCAAAAAATGCCCGAGGCCTGAAAATCCGCTAACGTAGCGGAATTCCGCCAAGCTTGGCAACGCTGCAGTTCGCGCATGGCGCGTATGAATCAAATCCAACCTCATTGGCTTAACTGGTCGCGCATTGGCGTGCGGAATTGGGATAAAATAGGGTTTAAGAAATTAAATTTAGGTATTGCAAAGAATTAGGTCAATTACAAAGAAGAACAGGTCACATGATTATACTAGAAACGATTTTCGGCTGAATCAGAAAAATTGAAAAATTAACAAAAAGCAACCACTCCACAAAGGCTCTCGATTCCAACCGTGGAGTTATTTTCTCTTTACTCCTTGAATTGTTGAGAGCTTCCAAAAAAACTTAACAGCAGGCTCATTTTGGTGGTTTTTCAGATGCTGCTTCGTGTATGGTTCCTCCAGTTGTTGGCTGGCAGCATTGCAAAAGCTCTGTGTGTCATCCAGAACATCAGGGAGACTAGGTGTGCTCCCTAAACCAGAATTAACTTCTTCGAACGTAGTTTTGACACTTCCAAACTTAACAGAAGCTCCATGTTCTAGCGGATGCAATTCATATGCTGCGGTTAATCTTTGACCGTTCAAAAAAGTTCCATTGCTAGACTGTAAATCCGCAATATACTTTCTATTTTCCATATCAATGATTATAAGGTGGTGGGCACTTATCTCCTGAAAAAATAACGTTCGAATTGAGTGACAAAAAAATCTCTTACCAAATCAAGGTCGGTTACCACCGAACTGCGGTTATGTATATACCGACTGTGAGACGAGACGTAGACTAGGCACCGAGGGTTCGATCCCCCTCACAGAAACAACATTTTTGAAGCCTACGTATAAAATTTTTTGGGAACTTATAAATTGAATCATGAAATTCCGTTGATTTTTATCTCTTCCTTATTTTGTATCTAGAGAATGCACATTTGGAGTAATGTTTAAAAAAGAAATGGTTATTTAGCAAAACAACTACAATTGATTTAGTAATTATTTTATTTGCTACACCAATCCAACAGTATACATTTATACAGGCTTTCATTTTCTGTAAACTCTTATACTATAATTGTATCAACATCATATTGTCGGAAGGATATTAGTGGTGGCATCTTAAATTGATTTCTTGTAGGTATTTTTCTTTGGGATGTTCTGCCACTTCTGAAATTCTTAAAAGAAATTAAAATATTTAAAAATTTGATTTAAAAGGAGCCCTGCTTGCTGTCCTTGACTTAAAAAATCGGCTAATTCGTCAGGGTTCCTAAATTTTTTAGTTTTGCCTAAAAATTAATAATCAACAAACAAATGTCAACTATAAAACTTTCGATAACGGAAGTGGAGAGCTTCCGAAACGTTAAGACAGCAATAATTATAATCTTCTTTTTGTTAATCACGTATTTTTCAGAAATTTTATTAATTTTTAGGCAAAACTTAAAAATTTAGGAACCCTGACGAATTAGCCGATTTTTTAAGTCAAGGACAGCAAGCAGGGCTCCTTTTAAATCAAATTTTTAAATATTTTAATTTCTTTTAAGAATTTCAGAAGTGGCAGAACATCCCAAAGAAAAATACCTACAAGAAATCAACATCATGGTAACAACTTGAACCCACCTTTTTCATTTCCCCTGGCGACCATGGACCAATCTGTGTTCTACTTGGTTCTACAACCTTCTGGTCACAGTAACGAAATTGCTAATGCCCCTTTTACGCGAGCAAGGTTTCAATTTAAGTAGTTTTTTTTATTTTAAGTAAACAAAACCAGGGTGGCCGTCAATTTTGCTTGCACAGAAAGGGCAAAAAGATTCAAATCCATTTGTGCCGTGAGGAATTGGCAATTTCGTCCAATATATAGCTGTTTTTTCGTTAACTATGTGACCACAAGGCTGTAGAGCACAGATTGGTCCATGGTCGCCAGGGGAAATGAAAAAGGTGGGTTCCAGTTCAATTTTGAGGCGGGCGATGTTTCCAATCTGTAAATATAAAAACGTACATAACTGCTTCTATCTACATAGTCATACCTTAGAACAAAATAGACAGCGTTGTTTTCCCCTCACATCCTCTTCATATAATGTGATGTGGCCACAAGAAAAATTACAGCACGCCCTACCATCCCTGCCGGAAATGCTGACATCCATGCTGTTAGTATGCTTCTCCTTCCCATTCAACTGGCTAATTAATTTTTGTCCAAGCTCCATTTTACTGATTGATGATGGCACGGAATTCCACAGGAAAGTGCTTGCACCGATATGAAATAATGTTCCAGGATGCAAAATATTGTCATTACTATTATCGTTTAAATTTGTGTCGGAGACAAGTTGAGGTGCATGGACCCACAACTGCTTTTCATTTTCGTAAACTCTTACATCATTTATGCTGGTTGAGTTAGCTTTATATATTCTAGGGTAGTCATTATTGTTCTGTTCGCATATTATTTTGCATGCAAAACGGGAAATGGTTGACCTTTTTATATTCTCAAAGAAAACAATATCGTTTTGTTTGGCTCGTCCCATCTCAAAAACGTCTTTACCCATTGTAGTAACAGTGGAAAGAGGCCGTTTGAATAGCGTAAACTTTCGATTTCGTCTGTTTCCTCGTTTCTTTCGTTTGGCATAGCCTAATGGTATAATCTCTCCATAAATGTGATCGTGTTTTAAGTTTTGAACTCCGCTAGGGTTAGTTAGTGATTCAACTTGGACATCAGCAACATCAACATCAGCCATTTTTTTTCCAAAAAATTTTGCTACAATGTAAGTTTCAAACATCAATATAAAAACTATACTCATACATACCAAATAATACCTAAATATTTATGGATGTGAGGGAACCAACGCTGGTTCCGACAAGTCCCTGGGGGTGAGATAGATGAGGATGATATCCAAGAAACATGATTTTTATGGGATAATCAATGAGACGCACATATGACATCATCTCACTGATAAGCATATCGATAGCCCACTCTCAGGGCCTGGTGACTTTAATGAATAAATTAATCCGGGCTAGGGGGTGAGGTGTGGTAAGGGGGGAAACTAAGGCCTTAATAAACTTAGGTGGCGCTGTACGTAGCAAACTCGCCTGCTCATTGGTCAACCAATGACGCTTTAAAATGACAAGAATAACATATGTGCCATCGTGCGTCCGTTATTTCACGTTATTCAAATTCCACGTTGTTTATAATTATTTCTCAACTTGAATTCTTCAATCCTCTCGATCTCGACTTCAATTATTAACTGTCTTTAAATCATTTCAATCGTCGCTTAGTTTGAGAAAAGAATGCCGTGGTCAAAGCTGTGCATTGTTTGTGGGCTTCATAAGGATGAAGTTCGGAGGTTATATTGCTTTCCACGCAATGCTAATCGGTAAGTTTTGAATTTTTCTTCATTATTTGCAAAATTAAATGTGGGGTTTAACATTATTTGACGTACCTGCTAACATTTATGAATGCTTTTAGAGCGGCAACATGGAAGACTTCAATGGGGATGAAATTTGCTCCAGTTAGCGGTCGAATTTGCGATAAACATTTTACAGAACAATGTTTTGCAAATTTGGTAACAATGAACCTCACCAGGGTTGCCATTCCAACCCTTTTACCAGCTGTTCAGCAAGAAGAGCCCGCTGCTGTAGAAGATCAAGCTCCTCCCTTGTTGATGTCGAAATTCGATAGCTCGAAGTACCTAGACCCACAGCCACAACCTTTGTCGTCTGCTGCAGAACCACAAACTAGTTGCTCGGTGGTGCCTGCAACTTCTCCAGTGCACTTAGAAGCCCTACCTCCCAGTCCAGAAAGATCATCACGCACGAGAGGACACACGTTGAAGTCTCGTTCTCTTTTTAGAAATATTCCTGGTCTTTCTAAGGCAGATCTTACGCCCAAAAAAAAAAAGAAGGATGACCATCTGAGGCAACTGAAAAAAATTTGCAAGGAGAGAGGTAATACCATTAAAAATTATTCTGACATTGACAGTAGCCCTGTAATTCAGAAAATTTTACAAGGAATGAGCTCTCAAACTGTAAATTTGATGTTGTCTCAGATACGCTGTTCCAAACGTTTGCCAAAAGGTAGAAGGTGGACTTTGGATGAGAAGGTTATTGGTTTGGCCCTCCTTAAACGAAGCCCAAGATGCTATGCTCTTCTCCGGAAATTTCTCACCCTTCCCAGTCGTCGCACACTTACAAGCCTTCTGGAATGCTGAAATGCCGCTTTTATGAAGCAGAGTGCGGAAGTGCCGTCTTTATAAGTGAAAAGGTGTCACGCAACTCAGCTAAGCGGCATTTTGGCACCCCAGACTTCTTAGGGATTCGGGCTGCACTGGAGCCCTGATTTCCTCGCTACAGCGTAGGGCTACGCCACATGCTTTCAGGAAGACGCCCAATCGAGTAAAGGGTTTGTAAACGCGGAATGGCGCAATCAAGATGGCCTCAGGCCTTGAAAGATACTGCCGTGAGATTGGTGGAATGTACTGGCGTTTTAAGAAAGAAATTCTATGCTTTTGGGCTCGGGTGTTTTCGAATGCGATATTAAGAACCAGTGGGCTGTGCTGCAGGATGCATAAGACTTACCTGTTCAGGACAGCCCAATTTATCGACTTTATTTATGGGTGCTGAAATGCCGCTTTTAAGAAGCAGATTGCGGAAATGCCGCTTTTATGAAGCAGAGTGCGGAAATGCCGCCTTTATAAGTGAGAAGATTCCACTTAACTCAGCTAAGCGGCATTTTGGCACTCCAGACTTTATTAGCCCCAATTTCATTGCTAAAGCGTAGGGTTACGCCCAATGCTTTTACGAAGACGCCCAAGCGAGTGAAGGGTCTGTAAACGCGGAATGGCGTAAAAAAGTCGGCCTCAGGCCTTGAAAGTTTCTGATGCGGGAACCGGTGGACTGTACTGCCTTATTAGGAACCAAATTCGATGCTTTTGGGTTCGTGTGTTTTCGAGTTCGATATTAAGAAAATGTGGTCTGTGCTGCAGCCTATTCAGGACAGCCCAATTTTTCGACTTTATTCATGAGTGCTGAAATGCCGCTTTTATGAGGTAGGGTGCGGAAGTGCCGTCTTTATAAGTGAAAAGATGTCACGCAACTCAGCTAAGCGGCATTTTGGCACCCCAGACTTTTTGGGGATTCGGACTGCACTGTAGCCCTTATTTCCTCGCTATAGCGTAGGGCTACGCCCCATGCTTTCAGGAAGACGCCCAAACGAGTAAAGGGTTTGTAAACGCGGAACGGCGTAATCAAGACGGCCTCAGGCCTTGAAAGTTTCTGCCGCGAGATTGGTGGACTGTACTGCCGTTTTAAGAACCAAATTCGATGCTTTTGGGCTCGGGTGCTTTCGAATGCGATATTAAGGACCAGTGGACTGTGCCGCAGGATGCATAAGACTTACCTGTTCAGGACAGCCCAATTTTTCGACTTTATTCATGAATGCTGAAATGCCGCTTTTATGAGGTAGGGTGCGGAAGTGCCGTCTTTATAAGTGAAAAGATGTCACGAAACTCAGCTAAGCGGCATTTTGGCACCCCAGACTTTTTGGGGATTCGGACTGCACTGGAGCCCTTATTTCCTCGCTATAGCGTAGGGCTACGCCCCATGCTTTCAGGAAGACGCCCAAATGAGTAAAGGGTTTGTAAACGCGGAACGGCGTAATCAAGACGGTCTCAGGCCTTGAAAGTTTCTGCCGCGAGATTGGTGGACTGTACTGCCGTTTTAAGAACCAAATTCGATGCTTTTGGGCTCGGGTGCTTTCGAATGCGATATTAAGGACCAGTGGACTGTGCCGCAGGATGCATAAGACTTACCTGTTCAGGACAGCCCAATTTATCGACTTTATTTATGGGTGCTGAAATGCCGCTTTTATGAAGCAGAGTGCGGAAATGCCGCTTTTATGAAGCAGAGTGCGGAAATGCCGCCATTATAAGTGAAAAGATTCCACGCAGCTCAGCTAAGCGGCATTTTGACACTCCAGAATTTATTAGCCCTGATTTCATTGCTAAAGCGTAGGGCTACGCCCAAGCGAGTGAAGGGTCTGTAAACGCGGAATGGCGTAAAAAAGACGGCCTCAGTCCTTGAAAGGTTCTGATGCGGGAAAGGTGGACTGTACTGCCATATTAGGAACCAAATTCGATGCTTTTGGGTTCGTGTGTTTTCGAGTTCGATATTAAGAAAATGTAGTCTGTGCTGCAGCCTATTCAGGACAGCCCAATTTTTCGACTTAATTCATGAGTGCTGAAATGCCGCTTTTATGAAGCAGAGTGCGGAAATGCCGCCTTTATAAGTGAGAAGATTCCACTTAACTCAGCTAAGCGGCATTTTGGCACTCCAGACTTTATTAGCCCTAATTTCATTGCTAAAGCGTAGGGTTACGCCCAATGCTTTTACGAAGACGCCCAAGCGATTGGAGGGTCTGTAAACGCGGAATGGCGTAAAAAAGTCGGCCTCAGGCCTTGAAAGTTTCTGATGCGGGAACCGGTGGACTGTACTGCCATATTAGGAACCAAATTCGATGCTTTTGGGTTCGTGTGTTTTCGAGTTCGTTATTAAGAAAATGTGGTCTGTGCTGCAGCCTATTCAGGACAGCCCAATTTTTCGACTTTATTCATGAGTGCTGAAATGCCGCTTTTATGAGGTAGGGTGCGGAAGTGCCGTCTTTATAAGTGAAAAGATGTCACGCAACTCAGCTAAGCGGCATTTTGGCACCCCAGACTTTTTGGGGTTTGGACTGCACTGGAGCCCTTATTTCCTCGCTATAGCGTAGGGCTACGCCCCATGCTTTCAGGAAGACGCCCAAACGAGTAAAGGGTTTGTAAACGCGGAACGGCGTAATCAAGACGGCCTCAGGCCTTGAAAGTTTCTGCCGCGAGATTGGTGGACTGTATTGCCGTTTTAAGAACCAAATTCGATGCTTTTGGGCTCGGGTGCTTTCGAATGCGATATTAAGGACCAGTGGACTGTGCTGCAGGATGCATAAGACTTACCTGTTCAGGACAGCCCAATTTATCGACTTTATTTATGGATGCTGAAATGCCGCTTTTATGAAGCAGAGTGCGGAAATGCCGCCTTTATAAGTGAGAAGATTCCACTTAAATCAGCTAAGCGGCATTTTGGCACTCCAGACTTTATTAGCCCTAATTTCATTGCTAAAGCGTAGGGTTACGCCCAATGCTTTTACGGAGACGCCCAAGCGAGTGAAGGGTCTGTAAACGCGAAATGGCGTAAAAAAACGGCCTCAGGCTTTGAAAGTTTCTGATGCGGGAACGGTGGACTGTACTGCCGTATTAGGAACCAAATTCGATGCGTTTGGGCTCGTGTGTTTTCGACTTCGATGTTAAGAAAATGTGGTCTGTGCTGCAGCCTATTCAGGACAGCCCAATTTATCGCCTTTATTTATGGGTCCTGAAATGGCCCTTTTATGAAGCAGAGTGCGGAAATGCCGCTTTTATGAAGCAGAGTGCGGAAATGCCGCCTTTATGAGTGAAGACATTCCACTTAGCTCAGCTAAGCGGCATTTTGGCACCCCAGACTTTATTAGCAATAATTTCATCGCTAAAGCGTAGGGCTACGCCCAATGCTTTTGCGAAGACGCCCAAGAGTGTGAAAGGTCTGTAAACGCGGAATGGCGTAAAAAAGACGGCCTCAGTCCTTGAAAGGTTCTGATGCGGGAAAGGTGGACTGTACTGCCATATTAGGAACCAAATTCGATGCTTTTGGGCTCGTGTGTTTTAGAGTTCGATACTAAGAAAATGTGGTCTGTGCTGCAGCCTATTCAGGACATTCGACTATTCGACTTCATTCGTGAGTGCTGAAATGCCGCTTTTATGAAGCAGAGTGCGGATATGCCGCCTTCCTAAGTGAAAATATTCCAGGCAACTCAGCTAAGCGGCATTTTGGCAACCCAGACTATTCGGACTATAATGGAGCTCTGATTTCCTCACTACAGCGTAGGGCTACGCCCCATGCTTTCAGGAAGACGCCCAAAGGAGTAAAGGGTTTGTAAACGCGGAATGGCGTAATCAAGACGGAATCAGGCCTTGAAAGTTTCTGCCACGAGATTGGTGGACTGTACTGCCGTTTTAAGAACCAAATTCGATGCTTTTGGGCTCGTTTGTTTTCGAATGCGATATTAAGAACCAGTGGGCTGTGCTGCAGGATGCATAAGACGTACCTGTTCAGGACAGCCCAATTTATCGACTTTATTTATGGGTGCTGAAATGCCGCTTTTATGAAGCAGAGTGCGGAAATGCCGCCTTTATGAGTGAACAGATTCCACTTAGCTCAGCTAAGCGGCATTTTGGCACCCCAGACCTTATTAGCCCTAATTTCATCGCTAAAGCGTGGGGCTACGCCCAGTGCTTTTACGAATATGACCCAGCGAGTGAAAGGTCTGTAAACGCGGAATGGGGTAAAAACGACGGCCTCAGGCCTTAAAAAGTTCTGATGCGGGATAGGTGGACTGTACTGCCATATTAGGAACCAAATTCGATGCTTTTGGGCTCGTGTTTTAGAGTTCGATATTAAGAAAATGTGGTCTGTGCTGCAGCTTGTTCAGGACAGCCCAATTTTTCGACTTTATTCGTGAGTGCTGAAATGCCGCCTTTATAAGTGAAAAGATTCCAGGCAACTCAGCTAAGCGGCATTTTGGCAACCCAGACTATATTAGGGATTCGGACTACAGGGTATCCCTCGACGAGCGTAAGTTAGCCGTATCTGGAGAACTGTTTCTAGCATCATCTTGAAAATTTGTACACAAGGGTTTCAATTAATTTTGAATCAACGTAAAATATTTTCATCAATGGCGCACTTCCGGTTATACCGGAAATAGGTACTAATTTCCTTATTTTAGATGGAACACCCTATATATTATGATATTTTTGGATTCCACGTTTCATTTTTGGTAAATTTTTACTAAGAATTGCTATGCCAAAAATCAACCATTTTTGAGAAAATCAAGAATTTCGCTGTTTTATGCCAAGTGCAGGCCTAACTTCAAAAAGCTGTAACATCTTTACAGTATGAAATGAGAAAACGATATATTAATTTGACATGAAGACTAATGCAGGGTGTATCCGCCCCTGGACTCAAATTCGGTGAAATACATACAAGGGTGTTCTCTGCAAATTCTTAAACATCATCAACTTCATTGGCCAAAAAGTAAATTTTTTCAAATGTAATGCCCCAACTATCTTATGGCACGTCGATGCAGAATTTAATTGTCTATCATTTTAGTCTATATCGTCGCTCTTCTCACGAAGTGACGTATCTGACATTATTCTAATTTTACAGGAGAGACGAAAAACGAAATTGTTCAACGTTTAGATTTCTATAGCGCAAACGTAAAGTTAAATAGGATAGAGAGTTTTTTATACCGTATTCTTTAATATTCAAGGTATCATTATCAGCTAATTTTCGATTTAATAGACATCACGATTTTGAGAAATAAATTCAAAATGTAGATACGCCGATTTGTGGGAAACTTATTTAGTCGATTACAAGATACGTCACTTGACGATAGTGTAAAAATTGGGCACACTATTGAAAATAACACTATTTATTTATCAAAACGATCGTTGCAAACAATGTAATAATAGGTAGGGAGGTAATAAGAAAGAATAGTGAAAATTCTAATGTGATTGAGAGAAACTACTTAACAAAAATGAAACAGAAATGAAAAAAATTGTTGATATTCAGGATTAATCCTCTTCCTGGTGGGGTAGAGACAAGAAGAACTGTTGATGTTCCGGTAGGCGAACCACGGGAGTCTCTCCTTGACATAGGGATACCAAGTCTCTGTATTTTCTATTTGTAATTTTTGGAGGTTGCTCATTTAGCTGGCAAATGTTCAAATCTGACACACTGCCTTTAAGACGTTTCAAGGCTATAATGTCATATTCGTTTTCTAAATGGCTATACTTAAAGAATATTTTAAATGGGGAGTTCTTCCTCACCATCACTTCCATTATGTCAGTCCATTTTACGTTCCTGCCAGTTTCACTGGTTCTAACAGTCAATATTCGCATATTTTTCGATAGAGACTTAAAATCCTTGAAATCGCTAAACTTCATGGGAATTACCTTGTAGGGTTGTTTTCTACGTGCCAGATGAATTACTGGAATCAGCTCGGACGGTAAAAAAATATCACCAGCACCAGAAATAGCTCTACCAATGGCACTATGGGCAGAATCCCCTTCGCTTTGGCCATGGTTCGTTTCAAAGAACCGCAGAGAAATTTCTTCTATGATGGGAAATTTGTTAAGCGAGTGGAGTAACATTGAGGCAATAATAGAGTTCTTATTCTGTCC
This sequence comes from Pycnomerus fuliginosus, assembly GCA_963924575.1. NCBI lineage: Eukaryota > Metazoa > Arthropoda > Insecta > Coleoptera > Zopheridae > Pycnomerus > Pycnomerus fuliginosus. Next base: position 29,943,732 of record OZ004621.1, read on the forward strand.
GTAGCATCCATCTGCATATAAATAAACAGTCTTTATACCCTTCTTGCTATAATGTTCTAAAACTTGAGATATGCATGTGGCTATCTCAGAAGAACCACGCTTGCTGGCAGCATCATGCCAAACAAACAGAAGCAATCTTTGGTCCCTATATCATAAAAAGTAAAATTGTAGGTGGCCAAGCGAGTTTTATAAAAAATAGAGCTTTCTTGTGAAATGGGGACATAAATTACTTGTTGCAAGTCGAAAACTCCACATACGGTAAATTGATCTTCTTTAGCCTTCTGCTTACATTCAGATTTCTTTTCTCGAACTCTTGTCTTTTCAGCGATATGGGCATCGTATCGATTTTTCAATCGCTCCTTTACTGTTTCGTCCCCTTGCTTATAAGACATACAAAGAGAACATTGATCTTTCTTAGGTGAGTGGAAGGATAAGTTTTTAGTTTTGAACACTCTCCTGTAAGTTTGGAAACTTGGTGCTTTTTTGCTCCCAGTTAGGTTCAATTCGTTGAGGTACATAGCATACATTTTTTTTAGAGACAGATTAGAGTGAAGGTACTTTCTTGTTGTGCTGGCTCGGCAATAATGAGATTCTACTTGTGGAAATCTGTCAATGTGTTCTTCTATTTCTTTTCTAACAAGTTTCTCATTTTTCAAAATCTCTTCGCTTCTTTGTCTGCCCCCCCTTTTTTCCTTTGTTAAAATACCAGAGTCGCTTACTTTTGACAAAGCTGTTCGGGCCGTACGTTCGGAAATCGATAACGTGTTCAAGAAGAATGTTTTACAAACAACGAACCGTTGACTAGAAATTGTTAGAGTGTATCTTATGCTGTGTTGCCTACGCGAATCCTTTTTGTCAGTAGTCTTTCGTTTTGTTGCCGTACTTTCCATATGTCGTACCAAAAACTCTCTCTGCCTGGTTAAGTTACCTAGCTCATAGAAGTGCTCAAAAACCTTCAGTCTATCCTCTTCAGTAATCTGGATGCACTGCTTGCTAGACTTTTTGCATTTTTCGGAATCACACCGACTTTTAATTGATCTGGAAGGTACAAGTTTTTTTGAAAAAGGGCTTATGTATTCCTTGCCAAGATCTCTCCTTTCTTTGGCAACTTTTCGTTTATTTATTTTAGGTGCTTTTTTTGGAGAATCGTTACCTTCCTTCTCTCCACCTTCCATTAAAAATGATTCCGGAGTTCTATCCTCCTCACATGTTTGTGGTGGATGATGATTAATTGGTGTTGTCCTATTCAAAAGATTACTTGGCTCTCCGCTCTTACTTTGTCCTTCGTGTTCTGAGCAATTTCTCGTTTCTTGGAGAAAGTGTTCCCAGCAAAGTAATATTTCGCATCGATGACAAGAACTAAAAACCTCTTTCTTACAGTAAGAAATTTCACAGCCGCCATAAGGAGGATCTGCGTCGGAATCGTTAACGGATGAGAAGCTACGAACTGATTCCGAAATATCATCAGCTGATGGATTTCGTACGTTTGCTTCAGAATTATCATCAGATAGATGTTTTACCTTTCTTTCAACTATTTTGCATAGTGGTGTATCATCCTCATCAGATTTCTTCACTTTACATACTTCACTCAGCGGTATGTCGTCTTCAGAGTTGTCATCGGTTTGCACATTACCCAACTCCTCTATATCTAACACACGTCCATGGTACCACTCGTTTTCAAAATACATTTTCACAGTTTTTCCTACAGTTATCTTGCGGCCCTTGCACAACTGCAGCTCATTTGAGGACACCACATTTTTGGAGCCATCTTTCCATAAGACCAGCACATCCATACCTTCTGATATTAATTCAATTAAGAAAAACTTGATTAGAGTCAAAAGATTAACGGTATATAAGAAGAACGAATTCCAACTGCACGCGTCAGCTCTGATTTTTAGGCAAAATTTGACAAAGCCCGGTGAGAGAGACCTACTAGATTGGAAACCTTAATTGAGAAATATTAGGATATGTGTAAACAATCAACTCAGTACACGTCTGCAGCAGATACGCCACACGAATTATTGTGTCAATGTGACAATGTCAGGAACAGTTTTCACGAACTGGCGTAAGTTACTTTACGACACTTCGTGAGAAACTTTATTGAAATTTTGTCAGATACGTTGTCGGCTCACTATAAGCTTATCACGAACCCGTTGAGACCAGAGTTACGCCACTTCGTGAGGTTCAAGATTCATCCCATAGAAGCTGTTTAGCCGCGTAACTCAATTTTTGAATTTTTGTCAGTTACGTCACTTCGTGAGATGAGCGACGATATGTTTGCCATATTTAAATAAACAGTTTTTGTGATATTTCTAAGTAAATATTTGGAATTGGACCAAAATTTCATATTTTAAAACAGGATTAAAATACGTTTAAATTTTCATTTGAGCAGCCATAAGGAACAATAAAGGCTCCTAAAATCATAGCTAACTTTGGTTATTAAATCGTGCTAAATATGAAATTTTGGTCAAATTCCAAATACTTAGAAATATCACAGGCACAGTTTGTTTAAATATGGCAAACATGTAGACTAAAATGATAGACAATTAAATTCTGCATCGAAGTGTCATAAAATATTTGGGGCATTCCATTTGAAAAAATTGACTTTCTGACCAATGAATTTGATGATGTTTAAAAAATTTGCAGAGAACGCCCTGTATGTATTTGACCCAATTTGAGTCCAGGGGCGGATACACCCTACATTAGGCTTCATGCCAAATTAATATCGTTTTCTGATTTCATACTGTAAGGTTGCTACAGCTTTTTGAAATTAGGCCTGCACTTGGCATACAAAAGCGAAATTCTTGATTTTCTTAAAAATGGTTAATTTTTGGCATAGCAATTCTTAGTAAAAATTTACCTAGAATGAAACGTAGAATCCAAAAATATCATAATATACAGGGTGTTCCATTTAAAATAAGGAAGTTAGTACCTATTTCCGGTATAACCGGAAGTGCGCCATTGACAAAAATATTTTACGTCGATTCAGAATTAATTGAGACCCCTGTGCACAAATTTTCAAGATGATGCTAGAAACAGTTCTCCAGATACGGTTAACTGACGCTCGTCGAGGGATACCCTGTATAATGGAGTTCTTATTTCCTCACTACAGCGTAGGGCTACGCCCCAGGCTTTCACGAAGACGCCCAAAGGAGTGAAAGGTTTGTAAACGCGGAATGGTGTAATCAAGACGGCCTCTGTCCCTGAAAGATTCTGCCGCGAGATTGGTGGACTGTACTGCCATTTTAAGAACCAATTTCGATGCTTTTGGGCTCGTTTGTTTTCGAATGCGATATTAAGAACGAGTGGGCTGTGCTGCAGGATGCATAAGACGTACCTGTTCAGGACAGCCCAATTTATCGATTTTATTTATGGGTGCTGAAATGCCGCTTTTATGAAGCAGAGTGCGGAAATGCCGCCTTTATGAGTGAACAGATTCCACTTAGCTCAGCTAAGCGGCATTTTGGCACCTCAGACTTTATTAGCCCTCATTTCATCGCTAAAACGTAGGGCTACGCCCAATGCTTTTACGAAGACGACCCAGCGAGTGAAAGGTCTGTAAACGCGGAATGGCGTAAAAAAGACGGCCTCAGGCTTTGAAAGTTTCTGATGCGGGAACGGTGGACTGTACTGCCATATTAGTGTGTTTCGTTCGTGTGTTTTGGAGTTCGATATTAAGAAAATGTGGTTTGTGCTGCAGCCTGTTCAGGACAGCCCAATTTTTCGACTTTATTCATGAGTGCTGAAATGCCGCTTTTATGAAGCAGAGTGCGGAAGTGCCGTCTTTATAAGTGAAAAGGTGTCACGCAACTCAGCTAAGCGGCATTTTAGCACCTCAGACTTTTTAGGGATTCGGACTGCACTGGAGCCCTGATTTCCTCGCTACAGCGTGGGGCTACGCCCCATGCTTTCAGGAAGACGCCCAAACGAGTAAAGGGTTTATAAACGCGGAATGGCGTAATCAAGACGGTCTCAGGCCTTGAAAGTTTCTGCTGCGAGATTGGTGGACTAACTGCCGTTTTCAGAACCAAATTCGATGCTTTTGGGCTCGTGTGTTTTCGAGTTCGATATTAACAAAATATGGTCTGTGCTGCAGCCTATTATTCAGGACAGCCCAATTTTTCGACTTTATTCATGAGTGGTGAAATGCCGCTTTTATGAAGCGAGAGTGCGGAAGTGCCGTCTTTATAAGTGAAAAGCTGACACGCAAATCAGGTAAGCGGCATTTTGGCACCCCAGACTTTATTAGGAATTCGGACTATACTGGAGCCCTGATTTCCTCACTGCAGCGTAGGGCTACGCCCCATGCTTTTAGGAAGAGTCCCAAACGAGTAAAGGGTTTGTAAACGCGGAATGGCGTAATCAAGACCGCCTCAGGCCTTGAAAGTTTCGCCGCGAGATTGGTGGACTGTACTGCCGTTTTAAGAACCAAATTCTATGCTTTTGGGCTTGTTTGTTTTCGAATGCGATATTAAGAACCAGTGGGCTGTGTTGCAGAATGCATAAGACGTACCTGTTCAGGACAGCCTAATTTATCGACTTTATTTGTGCGTGCTGAAATGCCGCCTTTAGACTTGATTAGGGATTCGGGCTACACTGGAGCCCTAATTTTCTCGCTACCGCGTAAGGCTACGACCCTGTCTTTGTCGAATGCAAATTTGAAAGTGCTGACGTGCCGCTCTTTTAGATGAACAAGTTTCACAAACGCGCAATTATGGCATCCTAACCTTAAAATACATTATTTATAAATTACACTTTATTGTAAACTTTTGTAAGCTCTGAAAAGAATAATTTACTTTTAAATGTACTATAATGGCGCATTTCACCATTGTCACTTTTATTGCTGCACTTTTGAATCGCTTTCGCATCACAACATAAGCCTCCTCTGCCTCTGGTCTAAACGTCTTTAGACTGATTCAAGGTTATGCACATTCCGAACAAGATTGTCAACAAAAGAGTGTGAACTGGGGGACAGATTCCGCTCTTCTTTTTGTACACTGGAGGTCCTCTCTCTGCCTGAGGTCCCCGAGTTCCTCTAAGATTTCCCTGGAGGTCTTGCAGGAGGTTCCTCGAACAGGTAACCGAGTTCCTCCATGAGTTAACTCAAGCCCTCGATAAGGTCCCCCAGGTGCTAGATGAAGTCCCCCAGGTCCTAGATGAGGTCCACCAGGTCCTAGATGAGATCCCCGACATGACTGACACTCTTTATAAAAAACAATCTATCCCGTTTAGGAAATTACGTCAACGGACAAATGTTCGGATTAATGCCACGGTTACCATAAATTCTACTAAATAAAGTAAATTGTCCCTGATGAGCGATATTGAGACCACGCCCCTTAAATTACCCCAAGGTATAAGCAACCTGAGCAACTAGCGTGTATTTTGTTATGCAGCGTCGATATCCAAGGTTGAACAATGAAACAAGATTTATTTATAAAGTCAATTACCCGGCGACATCTGTTGGTCATTATCCTGTTTCATGCATAACTCAACCTTATTTTGGGAGTTAATACTGTGTATTGATACTGCTTAACTCGAAATGCACTTGGGGACACTTGGACCTAAGACTGTAAAATTATCACGTATTTTCGAGTTATTACTGGATCTATGATCATAATAATACACGTTTAACATGCTCCACTCGGTCAGTTGATCCAAGGTAAACACCATCATTGACTGTGTTCAATATTTTGGGAATACGCTTACGCTACATCAACCGTTCAGCAAGAACCAACGAGAAGGTGTAGAGCTTTCTTGCTAGGAGAGGACGGGAGATAAAGGATTAAGACGGTAAGGGAACAGAATAAGGGAATAAAAACAAAATAAATTTCTTATACAAAACTGTCAAACGAAATTCGAAAATTGGAGAACGAAAACAAAAACAAAAGTTATGGTTCAATTTTTCTTAATAAGAACAAGTATGTACAAAAACGCGAGCAAAAACGGTCATGAACAAACGCTTCAAACCTTTCAAAAACAAAAAAAAAAAATTAAAAGTATTCAAGTTTGTTGAAAACTTGGTCCGTTTTCAAAGAGGAACTGATTTGATTACACAGAGTAGCTTCAAAGTCTGGTTCCACAAATTGTACTTACTATTTAGGACGCGTTTCGGGTGTTACTCCATCTTCAGTAACACTCCGAAACGCGTCCTACAGTAAGTACAACTTGTGGAACAAGACTTTGAACCTAGCCTGTGTAATTAAAAAATATTTCTCAAAACCGTGCAACAGATTGAAATTAAAGTTTCTTGTAAACAAGTGGAATTCTACGATTTTTTTGAGAGGCAAAATAATCGATTATGTCTTCTATAAAACTATCTTTGGTACTCATTGACTTTACAAGTTCCCTTTCGATGGTGATTTGAGACATATTTGTTAATCTATTTTGACCGATCGTATTTCGCGAATAGGTTTTCATTCGTTTAAGAGTGGAAAAGCTTCTTTCGACGGACGATGAGGTTACTGATAAAACAACTGCAATATTGAGTAACTTGAACAGTTCTGGCATGCAAATTTGAAGATTATTTGCATGCACAAAACTAATCATTTCAAGTGGAATTTTACACTTTTTCAAAATTTCACCTTCATATAAGACAATAAGCTCATTTTTTAGCTGATCGGAATCAAAAACTTTATATTGCTGAACTAACGACTTTAAAAGGGCATCAGGAAAACTCTTTGAAAATGTTGGAAATTTAGAAACATTCAGCAAATCAAAAAAGTTCAATTTCTCTAAATCGGAAAATCTAATTTCAATTTGATTCACAACAATATCTAGGATTTCAAAAAAAATCTGCCTCATTTGCTGTTGTTTATCCGGCAATTCTCCACTTTTGTGACGTTTAGATGCTAATTCTCCAAAGTCTAGATTTGAGTAAATGTTATTAAAAAACCTATCGCTTGCCCTGAACTCACGAATTTTTGTTAAAAGTGACACCAAATGTTTTCGCGCTTGAAGTATATCAGTAAGTTTATGTTGCAAAACAGAAAAAACGACATCGGTCTGATCAAAAATTAGTTTGAAGGTTTCTAAGAAAAAAATGAAAGTAGAATCTTGTAAACATTTCTTCAAACCGACTGCTTCCCTAATAGAAATTGCATCGAAATCTGGACTGGAAATAATGAAATCAAAAACCTGAATTAACTGCTCTCTGTTATTGCAGACAGTAAAAATTGCGCGGGAGGTAAAATTCCAACGAGTTGGGGCATTCGTAGGTAAGCGACTTCCACAAATCTGGTCTAGAACCTTAGTGCGTTTTGTCGACTTGGAAAAATATGCAGAAAACCCAGACAAACTCGAAAAGAAGACACGAACTTTTTGGATCGAACTGCAGGCCTTACCTAGAACTAAATTCAAAACATGGGCGTAACAATGTGTAAAAATTGCCTGAGGAGCCACAGATTTAACTTTAGCCTGCAAACCGTCATAGGTTTGGGCGACTAATTTTGAAGCTAAATCAAATTTTCCGAATTTTTCTAACAGTAAATTAAATATTTCCTCCGCGGTTCGTCCGGAACTAACATCGAAAAAACCCATAAACCTTTCGACTACTTTCCCATCGATTACGTATCGAAAAATGACAGACAGCTGCGACTGACAACTGATGTCAGTTGTTTCATCAATTTGCCACGAAAAAAACAAACAGTCAGAAATCTCACTCTCAATTTTTTTATTTAAAACATATGAAATAGAATCTATTAGCTCATTTTGTATGGTTTTTGACGTTCCAGAAAACACAGATTTGCTATCGTTGTCTTTTTCGAGGAAATTTTTTAAATGTGTGTCTCGCTTGCTAAGTAACGAAACAAGTTCTCTGAAATTTCCGCGATTAAAAGATTCATTTGATTCATCGTGTCCTCTAAACGGCAGCTCTTGCATGCATAAAAATAAGGCAGCTTCAATTAAACTTCGTAAAATTTGACGATTTTCATTAACTCTAGCATTATGATTTTCAATATCAATTTTTCGAGCGCTATCTAAAGCTGCTACGATATTTTGCTGTTTTCCCAATAGAGCTAGTTTGCAAACTGACCGGATGTGCTCTGCACTTTTGTGGTGAATTCCTAAAGAACGCGATAAATTTTTTAAATTCGCATATCCCGTTTTACTCCAAACTGTGGTGTCACTGTTAGTTGCAAATAGAATGCAGGGCCAACAAAACAATTTATTAAGTACTTTACTTCCACAAAGCCAATTATATTTATCATACCATGCATTCTTAAAAGCCCTGTTTGACCCTTTAGCATTAACATTAATCAAAGATTTACACAGATCTGGACACGGTCGCTTTGATTCTTTCACAAATAATTTATCTTCATAACTTAGACTACCAAAAGGGTGTTTATTTATTAAAAATTCAACAATATCGTCAGTGTACCTAATACTCACGCTATCCAGACCCACGCTACCGACGCTTAAACCATCAACCAAGTGAATTCCACTTGGACCTGGTGTGTCCATCGTCGATGCTGCCATAACGTCACTCACAAATAGTTCAATTAAACTCAAAAAGAAAACACAATAGCAATAAACAAATACACTATAAGTTTCCTCTTTATCTCAATGCACGTCAGTTACAACTCTCCCACTCTGACTATAACGACGCGACTGTGGGGGCGGTTGCGCGGCTGAGTGCTGAGTTGCTGACGTGTTGGCACATTCGACGTAGCCCGGAGTACTGCAGTTGTCTCCTTTCGTTTAGTTGGTTTTTTGCATTGCGGCTACCCTCAGACAGAGATACATATAGCGCACCTAGAGCGCCTTACTTATACTCGGTTCGCGTGGAGGAGGAGGGGTACGAGTAGGAGTAGGCGCAGCGCTGGACCGCGCCAAATGAACACGTCAACGAGGCAAATTTAAATCCGCCTCTCGGGCTATTCCGCCAGAAATCGAAGATTTCGTATTAAGATAGACTACCTTTTACGACTACAAATGAGCGGAAAACCAGTTTCGGCTCTAAATTTCAATGATATTTCAAATTAAAAAATTTTTTTTAAAATAAAAATGTTTTGTTTTATTTTTTATTTTCGAATTTTTGACTGATGAGGCACTGCCTCATTTGCCTCATCTGACAAGCCGCCACTGCATTATATACTTGCGCGTCGAGTCCGACCAGTGGCGTAGAATTTTCAACCGAAAATCGGGCGTCCTTGTGACAGTCCGTCGTCCGCCCAATGGCTTTCCTAATAATTATTTTTAGAACCGAATCATTGTTGCAAGCATTAGTTAAAAGCGAGAAATTCTAAGTATTTCGATTACCCTCCTACCTGAATGACCATGAAGCGGATTAAGAATCTTTAGAAAACTGAATCTATTTTTAATTTATTAATCCCTCCGGTAATAGCTTCCTGATAATAGCAAAATGCATATTTATTCTAAACCTATTTAATGACTCTATCCTATAAAAAAGTTTATTGATAAAAGTGGCAACCCCCAACTCCTTTTAAAAATCAAAAAATAAACAACGATTATAAATAAACATTTATTGTTACAATATAAAGTTTATTCACTATCTGAATTTGGCATTCCTGTTTGGTCATCCTCTTCATCATCCTCAAAGTAGGATTCTTCGTCTGAATCGCTTGTATTGACCACAAATGTCATATCGGACGCGGAATCGAGTAGGTGCTCCTTTTCTATGTAGTTCTCTACAATTTTGTCAACATGATTACAGAGATTTTCCCATTCTTCTGTAGTTATTTTGCTGAATTTTTCTTTTGCCAAAACCATTACATCGGCTAACTTAAATGTAATGTTCCTTGCAGCGACCCATTGTTTGACTAAAGCCCATATCTTCTCTATGGGGTTTAGCTCCGGGTGATAGGGTGGTAGCCTGAGCACTAGATGACCATGCTTTTCCAATTCGGCATCTAAAATGTATTCTGGAGTCACACACTTATTCTTCTTAATGAGTTCATATAGTTCTGGCTTAGTTTTTGAAGGGTCATGAGGAATATTTTTGTCGGTCGGCCATTTAATCATGTCGCCCTTGCGTGTGGCTGTAGTGGGATCACGATTAATGGCCACATTGTGGTATGACGCATTATCCACCACAAGAACGGATCTTGGCTGTAAATTGGGCAATAATTGGGTTTGGATCCATTTCATAAAATTTTTGTGATTCATGTCATCATGATAGTCGCCACTCTTCGAGCCTGAAAAAAAAAATTAGGTCATCTTTAATGTGAAAATGGTCAGCTTACCTGAACGAAACATTAATAACGCATTTGGTATAAAGCCACTTTTACCACCAGCATGAAGCATTATTAGTCGTTGTCCTTTTGAAATTGGTTTTTTGAAGTCAGATTTTGATTTGTCCTGCCAGCATCTTGAGTTCGTATGTGAGCTGTGTATGTACAGTCGAAAAACTAAATAATGCACTTTATGGTGCATGACTTACTTTCTCGACTGTACGACTCATCCGTAAACACAATTGGCCTTTTTTCTTTTACATACTGACTTAGTTTGCGCAAGTAATCAATACGTTTTTTTCTTATATCATAGGATTCGACTAACACAGACCTATTGTCCATCGTCTTTTTCCATCTAATTAAAATATTATTTAAAATATATCCCCAAAACACTTTACTTACTTAAATCCCATAGTCTGGATCACTTTGCTTAAAGTAGATATTCCTCCATCAAAATCGATTCCCGAATCTAAAACTTTACTGTGAATACCTGCAACAAAAACATTACTGAAACTCACATTTTGATTATGATATAGAATAACTTACCTTTAAGAGTGGGGTGTTTTTTTTCTCTCAAGGTGTAATTGTGAATGACAGTACGAATGGTTTCGATTTCTCCTTGACCTAAATCACTTTTAGGGCAACTTCGTTTTCTAGTTTTTTTAGGTGAGGGAAACGAAGAATTGCAACCCGGTTGTCTATTATTAGCTTCCTGCACAATTTTCTGATAACTGCATTTTCCAATTCCCGTTGCAGCCATAAGCCTCTCTCTGAACTTGTGAAGGGGTATTATCAAACCAGATTGTGCTTCCTCCTTCATGAACTCCAGTACATTTGAAATTACTTCCTTCGTTTGACCTCGGAGAGGTTTTCCTTTTACGCCAATTGTCTGTTTCCCAGGCATGATAATTTAACGAAAATTAACACACTTTTGACTCCTGAGTGCTGCAAGATAACACTGGTAATTAATTAGATATGTTAATGCGACTATTAATATTAATAATGTCTATTTAATCCATATTCTGGAAAATTAGTATAAAAGTAATCACCTGGATTAAATATACATCATTGTAATGAACACATACCTGAACAATAAAAAAAAGATCAAAGGCGTTCATTCAACTGGATTATTGTCTTCATAAGTCGAACTTGAAAAAGAAGATAACGAACAATAAAAAAAAAGATCGTTCAACTGGATTAAAAATCACGAACAATAAAAAAAATCATAGTAGGCGTTCATTCAACTGGATTGTTGTCTTCATCAAGTCGTATTTGAGAAAGAAGATCACTATCATTTAAATTAAACCCTGTGTCACGGACCTTTTTAGCTGGACTTGATTCGAAATCATGTTCGCTTCTTTTTTGGGAAGAGGGAGAATATATGCCTTCTTTTAACATTTCTGCATCTAAAATGTCAGTATTCACAATTTCTATGTCGTCACTTTTATCGACATGTAGATAAATGGAGTCGTCTGTAATGAAAAATTGGTAAAAATTTATCATTATATAAGTATTTTATACATTTGTCTTTTTTTATTTCACCTTTAACTCTTATGTGACTACCTAAGACAACGTTAGGATTAATTTTGAATTCATTGATATGAATTCGTAGCTTATACAGTGTGATTCAAAAGTTTTGTAGTTAGGGTTGGCTATGGAAACAAAAGATTCGAAAAACGTTTGTCCAAAATTAATCGCACAGTCCCCAAAGAAAATCACTGAATTAAAATGACAGATGTGAATTTTTTGAATTTATTTCTTTTGCATCTATTATTGCGATTTATTTCGAAAAAATGTGAACCTCTCGGCTTCCAGTATCAAATTTGGCGCCTTTCAGTGAGCACTCTCCGGTTGACAGCAAACAACAGAGTTCTGGCAAAGTTAGGTTATGTTTGGTAAATGCCCATGAAAGTTTTAAAAAGCTTTTATTTCTTCACAATGCTTGAATTTGTGAGCAAGGATCTTGAAGAGCTCGTTAAAACAGCCTTGGGGGCCACGTAGCTTTTTGTGCTCAGTTTAAAAAACAATCCTATCCGTATGCAGGATGGTCCTCGGAGAAGTCCCTGATGTGGTTAAATCCAGTCGAAAGGTAATTTGCTTATTAAAATCGACCTGCTAATTTGGAAACTTTTTCAGAAACAAATAATGGAGACTCCAACTAGCCTGATTCTCTGTTCTTTTATGAATTTGCTTTCACAACCCTTAGCAGAAATAAAAAACAGCTGACTTCGTGTGCAACGAAAATAATGAACCCGGGAAGTTACAAATGTAAATAACAATAAAAAACAGAATGAATCCGGGAAGTTACAAATGTGAATAACAATAAAAAACAGCTGACTTTATGTGCAACGAAAATAATGAATCCGGGAAGTTACAAATGTGAATAACAAGATTTGGATTAGGCAGTTTTTCAAACCAATTAAAATGACATACAGATGATCCTGACTTGGCCCCCTGCCTTAAGATATCCAGAACTTCAGCACAAAAGTAGTGAAGTGGAAGATCGATCAAGTTGTTTTTTAATTTTCAAATACACCAATATTTGTGGGGGTAGTAATTTTTGTTCACTATCTCAAAATCGGGAACACCTGTTTCTAAGTAGTTTTGTTTCCACCGTGTGTGTTTGTAATTGAAAATAAAGCCATTTAATTAACTTGTTTTAGTGAATTTACTAGTCGATTTATAAAACAAAAAATAGGTAAGTGTTAATTTTAAATCTGTGTAAATTGGACATTACACTGCTCCATTGGTGCTCTTTTTTTTTAAATCACCATAACATCTCGGAGTCCAAGATAAATGTCCGATGGATATTGAAGGCAGCGCACTTGCTTCAAGAAATTGTTGCGATCCATATTTATTGTATAGCATTTGTTTCTGAAACGGTTTCCAAATGAGCGGGTTGCATTAATAAGCTAATTATTACCTTTCGATTGGATTTGACCACATCGAGGACCATTATCCATACGGATACGATTTTTTTATTTAACTAAGGACAAAAAACCTATTCTTGACGAGTGCTTCAAGGTCCTTGCTCACACATCCAAGCTTTATGAAGAAATGAAAGCTTTTTCTTTTTATACTTTCATGGACCAAGACCAAACATAACCTAACTTTGCCACAGTTTTGTTGTTTGCTGCCAATCGAAGAGTGCTCACTGAAGGGCGCCAAATTTGATACCGGAAGCGTAGAGGTTCACATTTTTTCGAAATAATTCGCAATAATAAATACAAAAGAAGTAAATTAAAAAAATTCTCATCTGTCATTTTAGTTTAGTGATTTTCTTTGGGGACTGTGCGATTAATTTTGGACAAACGTTTTTCGAATCTTTTGTTTCCATAGCCAACCCTAATTACAAAACTTTTGAATCACACTGTACATGCCATCTACTATGGCTCCACTGCCATAGGAGCTGTAGTTGGTCGCAATCTGCTTGAAATTAACTCTAACAAACCCTGTTACACCTAAAAAATTAGTTTATTAAAGCAAAAATATTTAATTAAAAGCATAATATGGGATATGTTGATCAGATGATTGATGACTCAATGCAAGTATGTTAAAATGTATTTCCTATTTTATATTTAAAAAATTTACTTACTTATGAAGCCCGGAATATCAGCGCAATCTCTAATGGTGGTTGTAGTTATTTGAAGTATTTTTGTTTCATTAATATTATATTTTCCCAATAGTGTTATAGCAGAGTTTCTTGATAAAGATAATTCAAATCGAGGGGTTAACATCCACCAAAAAAATTATACACCTGAATTCCTAGAACAATGAATTCCTGAGACTTCCTACTGAATTCCTCTGACATCCCAAAGAATTCCTCTGACTTCCCAAAGAATTCCTATGACTTCCCAAAGAATTCCTATGATTTCCGAATGAATTCCTATGCCTTCCAAAAAAATTCCTATGATTTCCCAAAGAATTCCTCTGACTTCACAAAGAATTCCTCTGATTTCCCAAGGAATTCCTATGACTTCCCAAAAAATTCCTCTGACTTCACACAAAATTCCTGCGATTTCCCAGAGTCTCTCCGATTTCCCAAAACATTCCCAAAAAAAAACCGGTGATTTTACCTCGGATTCTCGCATTATATTCTTGCTTTTTATACGGTAAGAAATCTACGACGAGATACCTATACGATGAAGCTCGCGAAGAAGTGTCAGTAATTAGGCCTGATATTTTTAAGAACAATATATTTTAAATCGATTTAAATACCTGAATCTTTCGAGCCACCATTCAAAAACTTCGGACCGGTTTCGGGTTACTTGACCCTCATCAGCGAAGTGCATTTGAATGGTGGCTCGAGCTGAATCTCTCGAGCCACCATTCAAATGCACTTCGCTGATGAGGGTCAAGTAACCCGAAACCGGTCCGAAGTTTTTGAATGGTGGCTCGAAAGATTCAGGTATTTAAATCGGTTTAAATACAATTCCTTTGCCGTAGCTGGCAATTTGAAGGTCCCGGGCTTGAAAGTGAGTCGGTCGCTGCAAAGTGCCCTCGCTTCTCTTGTGCTCATTTGACCATTCTTCCGGTAGAGGGCGTTAAAACTCTCTATCACTTCTCACAATATATTTTATTTAAGAAAGTCATATTGTATATCAGTTTAACAAAAATTTATAGTCGCTTTTTACACTTTCCCAAATTATACACTTGCCCCAGTCTACCCTACAGTTTTTTCTTATTTTTGGTTTGGGTTGGTGGACACGAGAAATTTTTAAAAACTTAAGCTATTTTGATGTTTGCGGAGATAATCTCATAAAATAGACTGTATTACAAAAACTCTAAGAACTATCAAAGTCTTCTTTTATTGCATGTCAAGAATGTGAAGTTTCCAGTACGATCGACGAAAAATCATATTTTTCTGAATAAAATGAAAAATACGAAACTTGGATATAGGGACATTTTATATCAAACAAAATTGAAAAATTGGTGGTGAGGTGATGATTTTTCAAAACAAATACTGCAACAGCAATTTTTCCCATAAAATTGCCAATATCTTCTAAACCATTCACTTCAGATGAAAACATGATTAATGAATGTTACTTGGAATTCACCATAGAATCCAATAAATACCTAAATAAAATACAGGCTGTTGCATTTAAAAAAATCTATGTTTTTGTTGCTACTTCTTAGCCTATATACGGGATTGTATTTTTAAAATTTGCCTTGTTTGACTCTCGGCAACTTTGTATTTTACAATTTTTCGCAATCTCTAACAGCAATGGGGATATCGACCGCATACAGACAAATGGGACAAATCCTATATATGAGTAACTCCCCCTTTCGCCTCTTCTAAACAAATATGGAAAATTACAGATTGTACTTCGAATTTCTTGTCAGGTTCACTTTTATTTACTTCATAATTCATTTACTGTTGAACTTAGCGCGGTAAGTTATGAGGCACAAAGCAAGCACTATCGATTATATACGCATTTCCGTCGATTGTGCTTCAAAGTTGTTGCTAGGCTGGTGGACGTTCTTATTTTCATTTCTACTGCAAATTTCTTGAAATTTTTCGGCAGAGCAAGAATCTTCAGACTGTAATTTGCTCCCGATCTTCAAAATCTCCTGTTCTTCCATTACAACTGACCACAAAAATTTCAGAAACGGACCTAACGTTTAAGACATCCCAACTTATGATTGGCTTTTGTAATAACCTATTAATGTAGGGAAAAAGGTGTCGCTGGTCTTCTCCCAAAAAAATTGATTCTTCCTCTAATAGTAAGGGGACAATTTCGTCGGTGCAAAAAATCGTGGCCAATTCATTATCATTGCTCACGTATATTCTTCTTTAGCTTATATTGGACTTAACACAATAAGTTCTGAAGTACAATAAAGCACAAAGGAAGCACTAAAGCCAGGGATGACGTAGAGATACGAAAAGTAAATGCTTTACAACCGGCCGGTAAAAGTTATGCAACCCGTAAAACTTGGTGCTGAACGTTTTCAGATGGCGCTGAAGTCAAATTGAGGAACAGCGGGGTGGCGGGAAATTCAAACCAAAAATTGGCGGTAAATTCAAATTGCCTCTATAATTGATTTATAAAATTACTCTTCAATAATTATTGTAAAATATGCGATCTCATCCAATATTGCAACTAGCTAAACTGCAATTTTAATAATAATAATGGATGAACCGCATATTTTACAATAACAGAAAATAAATACAGATTAATGGAATAATTACATTGTAATTATAAGAAATGTTAACTTTACTTCAGCTAATTATTGCATTAACATATAAGAATCAACCTAATAGTCTAATAATAACATATATAATACAGGAACCCAAAGCTGACGCGTTAAAAAATTGACATGGGCAAAGAAAATAACAATTATTTAACAGGAGAAAGTGGATTAATTGAAATTACAGTAATTACACTAACTTATAGAACCTACATATATTATTTATACAGGGTGTCTAAAAAGTAACGAATATTGGCCGTAATTCTTAAATCGTAAACATCTTCGAAGGAGTACAGGTTTTTTCCACTCTGCGGCTGATAGCCGATTTTTTTGGTTCAGCCGTTTTCGACAAAATGACGTGATCATGTTTTCTAAACCCACGTTTTTTCGACGGATTCGAAATCTACCCATAGGGCAGTTCCAGACACTCTAGGTTTTCAAAAAACGTCGAGAAATCCGTAAAAATTAGAGATTTTTTAAAGACGCAAAAACACAATTACATTTTCTTAAATTCTATCTGCAGTTTTCAAGCCTCCTCAATTTTCACCGATTTCTCGACGTTTTTGAAAATCTAAGGTGTCCGGATTGCACTTTCGGTTGAGTGTGATACATGTTTTTATCACAGAAAAATTTGTAGAAACGAATCTGTTGAAAAAAAGTGGGTTTCCATTTAAAAAAAACATAATGACGTCATTAAGTCGAAAACAGCTGAACCAAAAACACTGGCTATGTCACCATCACAATGCAAAAAAAAAATATTCCCCTTCGAGGATATTTGGATAAAGTTTACGATTCAAGAATATTCATCACTTTTTAGACACTCTGTATATTTACCATTATTACCTAATGTTTAAATTTGCGAATTTTCCTCTTAGTGGCTCTAACTTCTTTCATTTCCCTGTTCTGGCGCTTGCACCACCAGGGGATTCCAATCCGGCATATGGCCGTCACCGTCGCATCAATTATTATTTGTTTATGTCCTAGACACCTCAGGTATTGAAAATCTAAATTGGTTTTCATAATACCAGCAGCAATCTTTCCAATATGTTGTACGTGGCACTTCTCTTTTAATGTAGTCTCTAATAGTGTAACACCATGTCCAACTGAGACTACCAAACTTTCTGAGGGGTAGATGAGGTGGTGCTCTCTTGTTGACCACTCCTTAAAGGATATGAATAGGTTGTGGGGATCATCAGGAGTGGACAAAATGTCTTCTTTGCATTGAGCACACTGTTTAGTCTCTTGAAATAGCCTTTTTGCAATAAATCCGGCAACATATGCCACAGAAAGGGTTTCAGTCTGGCCTGCTTTAACTGCTTCCACAATATTGTCGGCCATTGTATTTATGTCAGCCCTGGCTGGTTCTGGCAGCTGGGAAGTGGATTCTTGGCTTTCTTGCCGACTGACTCTGAAACTGGTGTCCACATTCAGAAAAGAAGCCAAATTGGACAAAATCTCATGGTCATCATCTTCGCAATTTTTTCCAGACACTGCCTGCTGTGTAAGCTTATTTAAAATCGACGATTTTAAGCTGGCAGTAAATTGGGTGGCATTTGGGTTATCATTACTCCCACATCCCCCTCTAATGCACCCAATCAGATTTTCCAGCGAATCCTGATTCACGGAACGTGGGCGTAAATGCGTAAATCCTGCATTTTGCAAATTCATCCAAATGCCTTGGATGGCTCGAAGAGACGTAAGCCACCTCTTTTGAGAGGGAGGCATATCTTTTCGCAGCTGGCCAGTTTTGGTAATCCGTCTATAATTCCACGATTTTACCACATTGTGAGCCTCCTTCCAATAAGTCATATGTTGCGTGTTTTCGCTAACACAACACTTCAATGGTTTACCGCCTTCTGACGTTTCTGTGAGTCGACTTCCATTGAAACTATCAAACAGTGTGTCCACATCCTTAACAAAGGTAGCAGTGGCAATTGCCTCTGGTTCAAGTTCACCTAGAAAATACATTTTATACCATGGAAATTCAAAAACGTTCACCTACCTGTTGCAGTGAGAGTATACAGGTATGCAGCGGTTGTGTGGCTTAACAACTGTCCAGCAATGTTTACCTTCATAGCATACTGCATCTTTGGGGCTAAATGCTCTGCTTTAATTTTATGGAGATGGCGAAAAATAAGGGGCGACTCTTTGTCTTTTTCGTAGGCTGCCACAATGTGCTTGAAACTTGCCTCCATTATTTGTGGTTGGTCATTTATTGTAACAGGAAGTTTGACATGATGTTTTCTAAATAATGATGCTGTACATTTCAGCAAATGGGGAGGATCATACATTGTATAGATTCTTTTCCCATCCACTTCTATGTAAGGACGCTCAACAGAAGATCCCATAGTCTCCAAACACTTGCGGTTTGAGGAACCCATATCACACACAACCCCCACAATACTTAATCCAGCAACATTCTGACAAGTCCTGATTACTTCTTCTGTGATATTCTGCAACTTTTCTGAGGGACAGCCATTATTAGAAAAATAAAATGCGATTGGTTGCTTCCATTTCCGTGGCCCCAGTCCTTGCACCATATATATTAGTGCCTTATTCGCAAACTTCTGGCTAAGGCTGCCATGACCAAAATCTTCAAAGCCCACAATTTTGTCCTTGTGCTGGTCATACTGTACATTCTCTTTGATGTCCATTTCATCGAACATTAAGATGCAGTATTTGTCCATATCAGCAGTAATAAAATCACGAATATGGGCAAATAAATGTACATTGATACCAACTTCCATTGGGACTTTGTTCAGTAAGGATGTAAGAGTCCGTTTGCTTGGCATAGGCACAATTTTGCTAAGCAAGTTGTAACATCTTGGACCCCTTTTTAATAAAGCCAATGAAATTATTTTATCTTCTGTTGACCAGCGCCTTCCAGTGGGTCGAGCTCTGGCACCTTTGATACGAGCAATCAAAAAATCTGCAGTTGTTTTTGATAACCCACTAAATAACTTTCTCACAGCTGTATGTTCATTCAGATCGCATATGGACTTAATGTCATTCTTTCTTTGTTTACACAGCCTTTTTATTTTGCGAATATGGGCTTCCTTCCTTTCTACCAGTGCCATAAGTTTTCGCTTTCTAGGCGTAGCTGTATATTTAGACAAATGCTGGATTCCTCTGAATGTAGGTATTCTTTGTCCTACAGGTGTTTTTGGTCTGTCTAGAAACGAAAAAAGAAAAATATTAGAAACCGACTTGTATTTCAACTTCAACCATTTATTGTGTAATTTGCAGGTACATTCACTTAAAACAAAATATTAGAGAATTTAAAATAATACAACTTTTAAATATTCTCTAAAGCACTACAGTAGGATGAAAAGAAAGTCTGAAGGGCAGTCACATAGCAATACACGTTTTCATTTTAGTGATTGTTATTGGCGCATGCTCGGGTTTGTGAAGCGCGTTTTTTAAAATAGTCGGACAGTAACTTTTTTTAGTAATTTTCTTGCTGCAAGGTTCGAGGTTTGGGCGCATTGGCGGGCAGCTGGCTGTTTGTCACTTTGTAACGTATGCCGTGAGGTTATGTAACACTCGTGTTTATCGTGTATTTTTGGTTTATAATAATAAACGCGGTGTGCGATTAGTTATCTGGATAAGAAATGGAAACTTTGAAAAATCCAAAAAGGAGTAAAGGCAGAGGTAACCTACATTGTTGTTATGGCACGTGCAACAGTGACAGTCGTCGAAATCAAAACAATGAATTTTATTTTCTGCCTTTTCCAAAACCCTGCCCAAATTTTCGAAACGGCCTTATTTTTAAGAACGTGAAAACTCATATTAGCAGTTGTGATCGGTGTAAGAAAGCAGAATCCTGGGTGAAACTATGCAATCAAAAAGTTAGCCCAAGAAAGAAAAGTTTAAGAACTATTGATGACATCACGAAGGATACATATATTTGTTCCATGCATTTCAAGAATAAAAGTGGGCCATCTGAATCGGAATCTCCTATCCCATGTTTAAAAAGAAAGGTAAACAAATTTTAAGTTAGGTATATGTTTCCTCATATTGCTCATATTGCAGTCAACTTTATCAAGAACGGATTTGGAAACGAAATACCGAAGAATAGAGAAAGAGGACATTCAAATTAATTCAGTATTTGAGTTACCAAGTGAAGTAGGAGAAGCTGGGACAATGAGTGATGATATGAATCGGACAACAACAAGATCAGAACTGAAAGATACTGAAAGTTTGGTATAATGATTTGCTTAAGTTTCAGTTTAATAATATTGTAATTCCAGCAGCTAAATTGTGTCAATATGGAAACACAAACAACACATTCAACTTCAGTAGAAATTGGCACTCAAACTGAACACACAGAAGAATGCAAAAAGTTTTCAACCACCTCCACTCAAACCACATTGTCTTTATTTCCCCATATGAAGCAGCTTTCTAAGTATAAAACTTTATGTAATGTTTTGAAAAGTAAGCTATATGTCAAAAACAGTGACATTCACAAATTTGAAAGCAGTATCCGAAATGATGATAAGCAATGCTTTTTTTATACTGGATTGCATTTCACGCAAATCTTGACCTTGATGACATTTCTTGGACCATGTGTGAACAATTTAAAATACTGGAATTCAAAAACACTTACATCACCCCAGCGAGGTAACAGGAAAAGAAAATTTTCACCTTTGCAGGAACTTGTTATTGTTTTAATGAGACTTCGGAGAGGGTTCCTTGTTGCAGATCTAGCTTATCGATTTAAAATTTCTGTAGGCCACGTAACTAATATAAGTATAACATGGATTCAGTTTATGTATTTAGAATTTGCTAAACTAAGACCGCATATGTTTCCAAGTCGTCATCAAATACTAGAAAACTTACCGAAGGTCTTTTCGAGGTTGAAAAACATTAGAGTATTGGTTGACTGTACTGAATTTTTCTGTCAAGTCCCATCAAATTTTGAACATCAAGGGAATTTATATTCCACTTATAAAGCACATACTACATTTAAAGTTTTAATTGGATGCACACCAAATGGTGCAATAAGTTTTGTGTCTGATTTGTTTGAAGGGGCTGTGTCTGACAGAGAATTATTCGAAAAGTCTAAAATAGTAGATCTTTTGGAGGAAGGTGATTTGGTTTTGGCAGACAGAGGTTTTACTGTTGAAGATTTACTAATGCCTGCAGGTGCAAAACTTAATATACCCCCTTTCCTAAAAGGTAGAAGTAGATTAACAGCGCAAGAAGAAATTGAAACTAAGAAGATAGCCAAGGAGAGGATTTATGTAGAACATGCCATAGGTAGATTAAAAAGGTTTCGTTTCTTGAATCGTACAATTCCATTAAATATGAGAGGCGTTTTAAATCAAATTGTGTTTCTTTGTGCTTGTTTGGTCAATTTTCAGCCACCAATAATTATTGATTGATCACTTTGAACGGAAGTTACTTTAACATAACTTTATTAATAACGCATCTCAACTGTAGTATCAAATCAAAGTGTCCACACGTTCTATAGTTATAATTATAATTATGTTATATTTAATAGAAACAAAATTTTAATTCTAATAATTTTTAATATATGTATATGTAGGGTTTAGAGTCCAATTTCATAATTATCTGGCTATGTATATTTTGATGTTAAATGAAATGTGTAATTTAATAGAAACATTAGTTTTAATTTTAGTAATTTTTTACATTCCCGATGAGACCTGATCAATAATTTTAATAATTTATAGCAGCAAAGAAAACATTTATTTCAAAAGATATTTGAATAATAACACAAAAAGAACTAATAAAATAATATACAAAAAAAATATTTGCCCATTTACAAACTCAGTCACATAGTTAATTATCACATAGGTATTGCAACAAATTCATTAAAATTGAAATTTGTAAGCAGGTACAAAGACTAGAGGTCATGAAATCTAGTTAGTTTGTTATTGTATGTACAACAAATCACAGAACAACAGCACTAAATCTAAAAAGAGTACAAAAACTACATTCTACTATACAAGCTAAAGTAAGTCATTTGGAAATAATCACAGAATTATTAAATACTTGCAACAAAGTACAAAGGTTAACTGAAAATAATTAACGGAAACAAAAAAATTATATGACGAAAGGAGTGAGCTTCCTAGGAACTCTTTTTTCAAAATATTCGGGTGCGATCACTGTATTAAAAAACTTCATAGGCTGTTCAATTAAATTTTCAAAATAACATCTATCAAACAGAATTCTTTCTATGTGAATGCCATTTTTGGTCCAAATGACAAAATCACACCATTCGCTTTCTGTAATGCCCATTTGAACCTGCACTTGGCTAAAGTATTTATGGCTCCTTTTCAATTCCAGGCTGTTTTCTTTGAGGTCACAGCAGTATCGGCCTCTTTGCTGCGCTGTTAAGGCATTTAAGTCTGTTGGCACTGTGGACTCCAAAAGCATAGGACACTTCACTTCCACCAAACCTAAAGCAGGTGTCTCGGTAGGGTCCACAACGAGGCCATCTGGGGATGCTCCAATGCCCGGGTATTTGGGGTTTATCCACAGTCCTGTTTCATTTACACAAATCTCACTGGATGTTTTTCTTTTCTCTTCAAGATAAGAACGAATGGCCATCTTTTCATGCTTTTTCCCGTACTCCAAGTAGGGGGAATAAATTTTCGAAGGCATCATGTGTCGTTGGATGAGGTTACTGAATTGTTGTGGCGTTTTATTGCAGTGGTAGCTTTTAATAACAGAGGCAGTTATCAGAAGCGTGCGTAAATTGCACCACTGCTCGTCGTCACTTTGTCCATTAGTGACACAAACTGCCATTGCTGAACTGAATTTCAGTGCATCTTTCAGCTGATCCACCAATTGCAATAAAATGTCTTTCCTTTCTACAGACAACTCATAATTTTCATATTGTGGCTTAAGAAGTAGTCCCCAACAGGAAATGGACGGTCTACTCGTTGCATAATAGAAATCTTGCACTCTTGTTGTGTTTTCTTCTGGTGTGGCCACTACTTTTCGTGGGTCAAACACAACTTTTGCCCTAAGGTCCATCTTCTCCCTATAGGTCTTCGTAACTTTGCCAGGATTCTTTTGTTTTCTGCCCTGGTTCCATTCACATAGTTTACTGGTGCATGGAACTTGCTGATCCCTGAACTTATTTACGAAGTCCTCCAATGCGAACAAAACAGCAGCCACATGGCTGCACCTTCCCATGCTACTTCCCTTACACTCACAGCTGGCATCAACCACTGCTCCACTTTGTTGTAACATGATCATAGTTACGTAGGTGGTTTTTCTGAATGATGCCATTACCTTTGACTTTAAACAGTAATGATCGTCAATTTTTCCATCGTGAAGGTCTTGAACATGACCACTATTGAAATATTGTTGTCCTCTCTGAAACGGTTTGGACGTGCTCATATGTTCCTTCACATTTTCTTTGTCTGAATCTGGGTCTGAATCTGAGTGTTCGGAATGCAGCACACATGATGTGACCAAATGATCATAAATATGTCCACGTGAAAATGTGGATGGAATTTCGAAACTTGGAAACTTCTTCCAGATGATGGGAAAAGCAGGGGGGTTTGGATAACCATCTTGCAAAATCCTCGCATTCCTCGCCCCATTTTCTTTCAACTGCAGCCACTTCCCACTGTCAATTTCCCTGTGAATAGGGGGGTTCGTCCTGAGTGCTTCTTTGACCCTAAAACATTTATATAATATTGTACAGCATATTTACTAACTTACTTTTCCACCAACTCTTTTTTGCTTTTACTGGAAGCAACTTTAATATTCCGGCAGGCAAGAAATCTTTGCAGCTGCATTCGCGTGTGTTTCTCCACATGTTGGTGCACTAATTTTGCGCCAGGTACATCGTCCTCACTTAATAAAACTTCGTAGAACGGAAAAGAAGCTGCCATAACAATAATCAACACTTCTTATACCACAAATTTATACGCAGGACGCAAACCAAACTAACCTAACCTCACTAAATCAGCTGCTTGCCTGGTGCAACCCCAAGTGTGTAAAATCCCTAACTAACCAACTAAACATTCCCCAGCTGCAATTTTATTTTTCATAACATCGACGCATTAAGCAAAATTCATCCACTATAAACTATCGACATTTCTTTTTACTTGACATACTTAATAGATCCGCAAATATTTGCAGCCAGGTGACTACGTTTATATCACTTATCGGTAAATTTGAAGCATTTGGTCCGACTTTTTCGAATTCTGCGACTTCCCGCGACACTTCGCACTTGCGCATTACTATAATGAAAAAAAATATTGAACAGTTTCAATACAGTATTGCGCTCACTTATTCTGCAGAAACTGATAATAGTGAAATGCACACTTACCCAATAAATGTTAAGAATTTACATAATTATGTAAACAAAAGTTTTAATTTTTTACCAAGCGCTATATAATAAAAAAAACAAACAGAATTGTCTGTTTGCTTTTTTACTGCACTTAGAAAGAGCATGAGTGCAGTAAGAGCCTTATGAAACACGCTTTTATGCATTTTTGTCCATTTCTGATACTAAACTAACGGTTTTCCATTTTCAAAGATAGCTCAATGTTCGCTTGACAGTAAGTTGGCAATTGTTGGACACACAATTATTGTCTAGGTTGCGATGTAAACAAAAGCCGTGTGCTAAAAGAGCACGTTAGAGAACTCATTTGGGTGCTATAAAGTGTTCATTAGATAACTGAAATGGAAAAAATACGTTATAATTAGGGACCGGATTCTAGGTTCTATAAAAATTGAAAATAGGTACCTAAATAGGTTACATAAAACTCAAAAAATATTGCCACCATTAAAAAATTTTACAATTGCTTGTAAAAAAAATATTTTTTCCAAATTATCTGTAGCAAAAATAGTATATTATTGACCAAGGCAGATAAGAACTATAAAATAGTCTTCTCTACTGTGGTGAATATAGTGCTTTTTTCACCTACTAACAAAAAAAAAACGAAGTCTCAGTTCAAAGATAAGCCAACAATGGTACGTTTTAAAGCTAGTAGCGAAAAAACAAATAAATCAAGAAAAGCGAGGTGTTAGGTTCGTTAGGTAGCAAAAAACTCTATTTTAGCTTACAAAAAACACTTAGGTTAAATTAATTATAATAAGTTAGTGTCGAAATAGGTTTTTTAGGTAAAATAAAATAGGTTTCATATTACTCGAATTTGTACGGAACAAATCTATCTTCAATTTATTTTTGTGTACTTAAAACGGGTAAAAAAGGTATTTTACCTAAAATCCAGTCCCTAGTTATAATACTACAATAAAATGTGACATCCCAATTTTGTAAACTAGTAAACTACTATTTATCTCTGAGACTCTGTCTCTCCATCACACGGGAGAAACAAAACTCCTGAGATATCTATGATTGTAAAGTCTTGTGGAACTCAGTATGCTATTCACCTATGGTATACACAATCGTGCAGTTAAATAACTCTACTTATTAATAGGGCACTTGAAAGAAAGTAACAAGCTATAATGGAGAGCAGAAATACATAAAAAGTGGGTTAGCTTATGTGGTAGGTATTTTAAAATTTTCAACAGATACAAATGCCTAAATTGTGTTCCACGAGAGATTGCAGTGGTGAATGAGGCTTATCAAGCTCGTATTACAAAGATGAACTTGACACACTGCTATTTCAATCGGTTTTGCACAGTGAATAAATTTTATTCATCACGTTTGATCATTGAGTTTGCAAAGCACAAGTATCTAATTGAAACGCGCAAAGTTCTACACTTTTAGTAGCACATCATTGTAACATTACTGACATATATTTAAAACTTTGGATTGCTAGCAGTTGCCGGATGTAAGCTTGGTCACCGATTGCACCAAACCAAAGTGCGTATTTTTGCCCCTATACTTGCCAACGCTGCAAACTCTCGTTCGTGGAACACAGTTTATATGCATTTATCTAAACAAGGCATCCAACACAAACACAAAAGGCACAGAGGATTAATTATTAGTACCTATTGCCTCAATCCCTTCTCCACGTGTAACTGCAGAGGTACTGGGTTGGCCAGTGAGGTCTGCTTCAGTCGTAATGGCAACAGGGTGAGATGTAATTTTCTTCACTTCTATTGTTGCAGTTGGCATGTCTAAAGCACTCCCTAACATCTCCATTACAGCAATGGTTGCAGTTGACCCAGCACTTGGATCCTTTTGGCTTGCTAAAGTTAAAGTAATTAGTACAAATCTTGTATTGTACAGCTGTGGTGGAATCCTTGCAGACCCTCGTACTTTAAACAGTAGGAGCTCTGTCATAGGTTGCTCCCCCGTTGCTTTCTATCAAAGCTTTCACTTAATAGGAATGCCATTACTGTTAAATTAATAAATACATACCCACACCGGCAGGCTCAAGTAGCGTAGCACTGGGAGAAGATCTGGTGTTATCTCAAATTCGAAAATTTTACCGATTGCAGTAACCTCCCTTTTTTTAAATGGTGAAGTGGAGTGGGGAGGTTAAAAATCAGTGTGCTAAAATTGCTTTGACTACTCACCAAATCCAGTAGGCGAACAAGGAAACAAAGTCGGAATTGCATTTCTATTCAGTTGTTTCGTTTGACTATTAGCATAAGCATCACGAGCGAAATGACGATTGCATATTCTTAAATGCCTTATGGAAAGACCTTCAAGATTGATTTCCATACTATCTTGCCACAGCAAACACCTGAAAAATGTAAATTGTAACGTTTTACTTCAAGTTTTCCAAACGAATTGTTACTGCTTTTACATAATTATTCATACTTATTTTCAAAAAATAAGATGCATATTTAACAGTACCACTGGTCTGGAACAAGTGGATGAAATTGAAAATAAACTAACCTTCCAATGTCGCGAGGAAAGCTATGTAATTTGTCGCCTTCCGATTCTCCAACGCCACAAACTATGCAAAACATCTGCCTTTGCTTAGATGCCATGGTAGAAACCAATTACACACTTCAAAAATACACCAAACAAAACAAATCAAAGAAATCAATTCAATAAATACAATAAAACGATCAAACCACCACTTCCAAAGACAGGTACTTCGAAAATACGAAAATGGCGGACGTTGGCATCGGATCACCTGTTTTTGATCGATTGGCAAACCGCGCAGACGCGACCTTGGTGATTTCAGGCTTGCCAATAGACCGTGACCAACCTTAGAAATATTTTGTACTCGTAGCGACATCTGAAAATGTTCAGCACCAGTGCTAGACAAGGATATAAAATACCCGTTCTCGTATGCTAGAAGGAGATACATATACTACCGAACCTATTTCCTTATCTACTTTCAAATCTCTAAGTCATCCCTGACTAAAGCGGTGATAACATGAATTACTGCTAGGAGCACCTGTGTTGCCAGATGTGAAGTTGGCAATAAAAGTTTTGTTTCTTTATAAGCGGCTAAGCAAATGGTGTTGTTGACTTACAATGTGAAGCATAATGAGGCACTAACGAGGCACTAATAATATGCCACATTACCTTCATTTGTGCTTCAACTACGTTGCCACTTTCACGGAGACTTTCTTGTGTCGAAGTTTTTAATTACCACGTTTGAACGCGGTAAACCTCAAATTATTTGTTGTCCATTATCGTCGTCGAGCAACTGATAGATGTATGGGGATAGAAGGCAATCCTTTAATTTTGTTGGGTCGCTATTTTAAAGAAAAAATAATTAATAGCAAACCTTGATAGTTTTTGAAAATAAAATACAGGTGACCCTTGTAGCCTTCAGGTTACAACCACAATGGTATACGTGGCTGAAAGGTTCCTTGTTCATTTGTCACAGTGGTTCAGATCAACCACATTTGATCCGATATTCCTACATAGCACCTATCTTAATAATATCGTCAGTGAAATTTTAGTCATGCTTTGCTTAGGAGTGGGCGATATTTTATTTGGACTAAAATAGGTATTTGTATATCTGGACGCGAAATGATTCGACAATTTTTGTAAATGTTCAGAGGACAGACTAAGAGTAGGTAGAAATGTTGATCTTCTTTCATTTATACGTTTGTTGAGGGCAAGTAACTAACTAAAGATTCATAAACTAAATCATCAACATGAAACTTTGAAATAATATTATCTATGAAACTTGAATGACTATCTAGTCATTTCCATAATAACAGGCTCGTAAACCACTCCCACAGTCTCGGTCCCCTTCTACTCGACCTTGAGAGTATCGAATTCCTGATCCAGGACCTCCTTGACCTGCCATGAAAGCCAAAGATAACCAATTTGAATGTCCAAAAGCTGTTTGTTTTATCGTTTAAATGTAAATTTAAATGTTCTAATATTATTGTTTTTTCCCTTTCATTAATTAATGTTCCTATTTTTGTGAAGATTGCCTTAAAATTGCAGTTTTGGTGTTGCGTTGATTTCTACATGTTAAATTTTTTTAAATGAAAATTATACAATACAATAATTCAAATTGCCATTTATTTGAATCCATTTCTTCTGGGGAATCCACAAAAGTTATTTCAGTGTCATTTCGAACATAACATGATAAGCCGGTTTTTCCGGTTGCATTACATGTATTA
Source organism: Pycnomerus fuliginosus (assembly GCA_963924575.1). NCBI lineage: Eukaryota > Metazoa > Arthropoda > Insecta > Coleoptera > Zopheridae > Pycnomerus > Pycnomerus fuliginosus. Next base: position 29,972,609 of record OZ004621.1, read on the forward strand.
ATTCTTTCAATTTCGGTTATACAGGGCGAGTCTGAACGACACCACATCCTTCATACCACATAATCTACTGTTCAAATGATGAGGTTTGGTGCAAAAATTTTAGGTCAATTGTGATTCCTCTTGATATTATAAGCCGCCAAAGATCTTTATTTTTAATCGTTTTTATTTAATATCTTCCGAACGGTGTATCGCAGGATTCTGAAATTTTGTGCAGTATTGTTGCAAACCAAGAGGCAACAGATGCCGAAACTTTTTTTGCTTTACAGGTGGTTGTTGTCCTGCCACCAAGTACTCATAAAATACGTCTCTTCCTGCTTGCACTTTCCTTAGTCCCTCTATCAATCTCCATATAGTTGGATGATCCATGGATAATTCAATTTGCAGTCTTCTATGGGCAGCTTCAGCAAAATTAATTGTCCTATCCGTGTCGGTTAAAATCCGTTGGTAAACAGACCAAATTGTCGGAGGTAACATGGGTTCGCGCCTTCCGTTCCCCCGTCTATTTGGTTTTCCCAAATAATAGTTTTCGAACCATTCCAGTAAGGGATGAAGTTCCACTCTTAAATTATTTGCGATGGCATATACTGCCTCGTTTAAGGCGGCAAGGGCAGGGCCGGATTAAGGCTCTGGAAGGCCGGAAGCACGAACAATTTTGGCCCCCCCCCCTTGGTGGCAAATGATATTAAAATTATAAAGAGATTATATTTTAGTAGGTAATACTAATAAACAAAAACATTAACACATAAACATTTGAACATATTAAAAGAATTCTTTTCTAACCCGCGCTCTGACGAATTCTTCAATTATTTCCTCATGATTAACTCTTCTTAGAATGTCTACCTACTTCCATACATAATAAAGCGAGGGAATCAAGTCTATTTTGAGTCATAGTGGTCCGTTGAGGACTTTTTAATCTCTTCAAGTGTGAAAACGAGCGTTCTGGAGAACAATTTGTGATCATCAATGTTAAAAAAATGCGCAAAGCGATTTCCACGTTAGGAAACACACTTTGTATCTTATCGTTGACTATAATCTCATATAGCTCACTATGAGAAATATTTTTGGTGTCTTTTAATTTATTGGTTTTTATGTACGACTGAAACTGCTGGAATTCTCCGTAAAGATTTTTATTTAAGTCCTCTGGGTATGACTGCAGGAGACTGTGAGATTGTTCCAATAGTCGGGGAGGCAACGACAGATTGGCTTGACTCATTTCATTAACTTTCTGAAGTTATTTTTCCTATTACTTATATCTATGTGAGTCGTAAAAGTCGAGTCTGCCATGCGAGTAGCGGGACAACGCCCCACGGGGGCGGCTCAAATATGTCAAAAAAACCAGTATCATTGACTGAAATCATTAACGCTGAAATTGTTTATATGGGTAATGGACACCATGAAGTGTCCAAAAAAGCCGGTCTGGCAGTTTGTCTGCGGGACAAAATGTGTCTGCCAGTTGCAAAAGTATGTCAAAAAATTATTAACGCTAAAACTGCTTGCATTTATTAGCTTATAGTTTTAAATGTTAGAAAAGAGTGGTCTGCCATTCTTCTAGCGGGACCAAAGCAGTCTGCCAGGCGCCCGAAAGTAGGATCTGCGTTCTTAATAAAAAATTATCACGACACTATTAATTGGACGATCTATACGACACTTGGTAAATTTGTATATAATTCAATGAGGGATTTGATGGTGATGTTAGTTTTTTTTTCAGCCTTCTGAATTTTTAGCTACTGCTATAATAACTACTATACAGGGTGTCCCGATAATGCTTGGCACTATTTTGACCTGAGATTCCCCATTGAAAATGGTGATGATTGGTACAAAAATTTGTAGGTCGTAGTCGCTTCCTAAGGGAGCCACGGCTCCTCACAGTGCGCCATCGGGATCAGATTTTTTCAGATATCTCGGGAACGGACTGTCGGTTCTTAAAAAATTTTGGGGGCTATTGGCACTGTATGGACCTACGTTTACACACGCTTACAACGTGAATTTTATCGAATTCTGACAATGCAATCCTTATAAACCCGAAATGACATTGATATTTTTGTTTCTAAAGATGGTTCAAGGTCACAAATTTTAGATCTGGTGGTATTAGTTACAAAGGGTAAGTCAAACTGCAACTGTTCTTATTCGTGGTAATTTTTGATATAAGCAGTCATTTTGGAGATAATTGAGGTTCTGCCTTAATAAGCACCAGTTGCCTTGTATAAAATCTGCATAAGCCGGTTTCAAAATTAGAAAACGACTTCGACCTACAAAATTTTTGTGCCAATCGTCGCCATGTCATTTCCCATGGAAAATGGCGACGATTGGCACAAAAATTTGTAGGTCGAAGTAGCTTCCTAATTTTGGCACTAATAGACTTGTGAAGATTTTATACCTACAAGGCAACTGGTGCTTATTAACGCAAAACCTCAATTATCTCCAAAACGGCTGCTTAAATCAAAAATAAACACGAATAATAAAAGTTGCAGTTTCACTTACCCTTTCTATTTAATATCACCAGATCTAAAATTCGTGACCTTGAACCATCTTTAGAAACAAAAATGTCAAGGCCATTTCGGGTTTCTTAGGATTACGTTGTCAGAATTCGATAAAATTCACAGTGTAGACGTAGGTTCATACAGTGCCAATAGCTCCTAAAATCCATTAAGATCCGGCAGTCCGTTTCTGAGATATCTGAAAAAAACTGCTCTCGATGGCGCATTTTTGAGGAGCTGTGGCTCCCTTAGGAAGCGACTTCGACCTACAAATTTTTGTACCAATCATCACCATTTTCAATGGGGAATCTCAGGTCAAAATAGTGCCAAGCATTATCGGGATACTCTGTATAGTAGTTATTTATTCTAGCAGTAGCTAAAAATTCAGAAGGCTGAAAAAAAAACTAACATCACCATCAAATCCCTCATTGAATTATATACAAATTTACCAAGTTTCGTGTAGATCGTCCCATTAATAGTGCCGCGATAATTTTTTATGAAGAACGCAGATCCTACTTTCGGGCACCTGATGGCAGACTTCATTAGTCCCGTTAGAAAAATGGCAGACCACTCTTTTCTTACATTTAAAACTCTTAAGCTAATGAATGCAAGCAGTTTCAGCTTTAACGATTTCAGTCAAAGAACTTGATTTTTTTGACATGCTTATGCAACCGGCAGACACATTTTGTCCCGCAGGCGAAGTGGCAGACCGGATTTTTTGGACACTTCATGGTGTCCATTATTCATATAAACAATTTCAGCGTTAATGATTTCAGTCAATGCTACTTGTTTTTTTGACATATTTGAGGTCCTCTTGCGGAGCCTTGTCCCGCGGGTACCCTACCAGACCGCCATTTTCTGTATTTATGGCACGCAAATAGATGAATAATGTGGAAAAGAATGTTAATGAAATCGGCCGAATATTTCTGTCGCTGCCTCCCGGACTACAAACACTGTTCCTCCGTTAAATCAAAATTCGTCAAGAAAGAAAATTTGTTTGCAATTTCTAAATAAATTGTGCTTCTTCTAGTCATATTGGAATGAAGGGTGTCTATAATAGTATAGAACGTTTTCACCCGAAAGGTATCTTTTGGGCCCAGTTCTGCTTCAGGTGCACTTCCCTCGTCTGCTTGCTTTTTCCTAATTCTCTTCCGGCCTTGACTTTGTTTGTAATCTGTGTCTGGTAACATCTCTTTTGAAATTGCTTCAAACTTCTCAAATTCGTCCCTCATTATTCGCAACCTCTCTGCCAACGATGCGTATAGATCTGCACATACTTTCAAGTTTAAGGTGGAATCTTGAAGAGCTTGGCTTGTCCGTTGGAATTTCTCCAATATTTCGTTCCACATTGTCAGCATAAATACAAATTCTAATTCTTGCATTTTGTTGGCAATGTTTTCTGATTCTCGTCTGGTATCTCCCTTCTGTGTAGAATCGTCTGATATGCTTTCTAGTGCATTTATTATTTTTGCATATGAACTAAAGACTACGCTGACTGCCTCTGCATGTGCTGTCCAACGAGTATCCGATAAAGACTTAACTACTCGATCAGCTCCTAAACAAGATTTTAGAACAGACCACCGATGAGTTGATGCAGAAAAAAAATTATATAGTAACTGAACAGTAGAAAAGAAATTGACCGCATCCGAGCAACAGTCTACAGCGCTACGTCCTACCAGATTTAATGAATGTGCAGCACATGGGATGAACAAGGCGAACCGATTTCTTTCCAAAATTTTTTGCTGCATGCCTTTATACCTTCCCGCCATATTTGCAGCATTGTCATATGATTGACCTCTGCACTTTGAAAAATCAACCTCGCACTTATCCGTCAAATAATTTAGAACTTGATTTGCAATTTCCTCGCCAACATGACTCTTCAAATTAATGAACGTAATGAATCGTTCCACAGGCTTTCCATCTGAAGGAGAAACGTATCTTAACACAATACTCAGCTGATCTACATGAGAAAGACCAGGAGTAGAATCGACAGATAAACTGAAATATCCTGCCTCATTTATTTCTCTCAAGATAATTGATCGAACTTTATTACCCATGGTAGTTATAAGTTCTTCACATATGGTTTTGGATAAGTAAGAAGGATTACCTTTTCCAGAATTACCATGTTTTGCAATGTGAGTAGCTAAAAATGGATCAAATTGAGCTACTAACTCCAACAATCCTAAGAAATTCCCATTTTGTGGGATCCAAATGTCTCAGTTGTTCCTCGAAAAGATAAACCTCGTTCGGCTAACGTTTTTATTACTGCCAAAACACGCCGCAAAACATTTTGCCAGTAATTTCTTTTTTCTTCAATTTGTTTCTCGAGTGCATGTGTTATAACATTCCCAAGTCCCCGACGTCGATTTAGATATCCTAGCATGCAATCACGATGGGAATTGCTGTTTTCATGCTTCTCAATCATACTTATGTTTCTCCAATCACTAAATCCGTCTGCAGCAAAGTGAGTCAATTTTGAGGACAAAAGTTTACAAACGAAACAGTAAACTGCTCCAGTTGAAGGCGAATAAAGAAGCCAGTCTCTTTTATACTTTTCTCCATTAGTTTTGAGTCCAAAAAATAAATTAGGAGAACAAAATCTAGTTTGTTTCCCTTCCAGAAATTTTCTACAAGATTTATCGAAGGGCCCTGCGCTATTTTGACAACTATCTGGTCCTTTATCTATCCAAAAATTTACATCATCAGAGGACAGGTTATTCCACAGACCACAATCGGTGCTTCTGTTAATTTTGACGGCATCAGTTGCTCCAATTTCAGAGGGCAATACATTATGAGCGTTTAAAGTAGTCGCAGTATTGGTAGTACTGGTAGAATCATTGCAGATTTCAGCATCAGGACCAGATTGTAAAAGTGGAGACTTGACCGGTGAAACTTGTGATTGAAGGGTGTTTCCTGAACTAGTGGATGCTGCCTCGTTCTCTAATGATAATTTTGCGCATGTTAGAAATGAAGTCAATTTAGGAACTTTTTTCAATACTTCAAGCTCTCTATTCTTTTTTTCGTCCGCTGCTTTTCGTTTTTGAGCCCCGCTTAACTGATGGCGCTTCATGATTTACTTAACTGAAAACAATGCTTCATTTGATGATCTATCCCAGAATGAAATATGATTTTAAGTGAAATTTGTATGTAATAATTAAGCGATCAAATGAACTTATGAAGTTCGATCGCAATTATATTAAGCGTCCAGTCCGAATATATCACTTTAATTATCACTCGTAGTACGACCTAGTGCTGCTTCGTGCCACTACATTTAAAGAATTCCCACTCACCTTCCATCCCCACTCTCACCACAACCGGTTCACTCTGAACTCATTATTTTAAAGAGCAAGAGAGCGCGACCTAGAATGTTAGGAGGAAAACATAATTATGTACATATTAGGTACGTGATATGCACCTAACTGGGTGGGTGGGAAGTGATATATTCGGACTGGACGCTTAATATAATTGCGATCGAACTTCATAAGTTCATTTGATCGCTTAATTATATAACAGCGTCCAGTCCTCTATATCACTTTAATTATCACTCGTAGCTGTTTAAAGATTAGGTTGCGCTCCTGTGCTAAAGAAAAAATTGTTAACAATTTTTTCACAATTAGTTTATTTGGCTGGAAAATAATAGGAGGCAAACAAACTTAAAATTATTCTAAGTAACGAACAAGAACAAGAAAACAGTGATGCACATAGCAAAACTGGGAATTACGGATGGCCAACGTTTCTGCCAAGAATATTATTAGCAAAGGCATCATGGCTAGACAGTGGCCTATTATACACTTTAGCAAACATTGATGATTTTTGTGACCAACCACAGGTTTTTTGAATAATATCTAAGGATATGCCTTTCCGGAATGCGGATGAACTGGTCGCATGTCGTGTAGAATGCGATGAAAAAATTGAAGTGTTGATGCCGGCTTGACTTAAGGTCAATTTAATCCACCGGCTTAGTGTTTGTTTGGACGCTACCCTATGCGGTTCATTAAACGTCAGAAAAAGCGCGTTCTGACCCGGCATTCTAAACTTACTGGTAATACTTAAGTAATCCAATAAAGTGGTAGCAACACATAAAGCTGGCTCCTCAGCAAAAAACGGAAAATGCAAACATGGTTGAGGTTTACCAATACCTGATGTTTTAATGGCATCCAAGATTGGAATCTGGATGCCTGATTCATCTTGAATAATATTAGAAATTTTAATCAAATGAATGGTCTGAATTCTCTGGCCTGTCACAAGCGCCATCAATGTAGTGAGTTTGTAACTTAAGTCTTTTAGGCTTAACACATTATTTGGAAACTTCGTCTTTAAGTAAACCAAGACTTGATGAGGATCCCAAACCAAGTTATATCTTGGCTTACTTGGTTTCAAACGACTGACGCCCTTTAAAAATCGTTTCACAGTCGGATTGTTTCCTACATCGCCAGGTAAAATCAGAGACAAGGCGGATCGATGACAATTAAATGTACCATATGAGCAGTTGGTGGTGTCCAGAATGTATTGTAAAAACATTAATACGTGAGAAGGGTCTGACGTATACAGAGAAAACTGATGCCTTAAGCAAAAATTCCACCACTGTTTATATGTTACACTATATTGTCTCAGTGTATTTTCCGATAAGGAGGCCATTGTTGTAGCTATGGCAGCGGCGGGGGTTCCTTTCCGCTTGAGTCCTTCGCTGATAACTTCCCGGCTGCCAGGGTAAGCTGTGCAGCCAGTGGATGGACTTTCCTAAAAGGAGATGATAACAGTAAATCATCTGGTACGAAAAAGAGTAATGGCTCCTCCAAGAGTTCCATAAAAAGAGGAAACCATGACTGCGAGGGCCAAAAAGGAACCACCAAAATTCCGCGCGCTCTATCAGCTATGATTTTGTTTATAACTCGTAAAATCAATGAAAAAGGAGGAAAGGCGTAGAAAAACATGTCTTCCCAAGAAACTGTGAATGCATCAAATGCATACGCGTCTGGATCTCTTAACCACGAAATATATTTATCACATTTGTGATTTATTTTTGAAGCAAACAAATCTACTTCCGGAGACCCGAAATTTAAAACAATCTGATCAAACGCATATGGGGCTAAACACCATTCAGTTTCAGACGGGGCGGCAGTGCGCGACTCCCTATCTGCCTCTACATTGTCATGAGATGAAATGTATGAAGCATGGAGCCAAAGATCTCTCTCTTCAATCCATTGCCAAATTTGTTTGGCTAATAGGTTCATTTTTAAGTGTTTGACACTACCCATACGGTTAATATAACACATAGCAGTGGTGTTGTCAGTTCGAATTAAAATGTTACATGATCTGAGAGATTTTGCGAAACATTTTATTCCATAAAAAATCGCTAATAGTTCCAGAAAATTTATGTGATTCTTCTTGTCTTCCGCACTCCACCACCCATGCGTAGACTTCCCTTCGCAATGGGCACCCCATCCGTTCAAAGATGCATCGGTAAATATAGTCATCTCAAATGTATCTCTGTGAATATTATTATCTGCCACAAAAATTTTTGACTTCCACCAATCTAGATCAGACAATATATTTGTCGACAAAAGGAAACGGGCCTTGTAGTTAAAATTGGAATGCCTTAAGGCTATACATTTTTCTCTTTCGAAATTTCTAGTGTATAACCATCCATATTTTATTGCCGGGCAAATCGAAATCAACAGCCCAATAAATTGAGCAAACATTTCGATTTTGCAGGCTGTCTTGTCACGGACCAGTTTCCTAATTCTGTCGATCCAAGTGTTAACCTTTTGTCTTTTGTAAAAGGGTAATGATATTTTCATATTTATGCTGTCAAAAGAAAAGCCTAAATATTCACAAATCTGCGATGGGACCAATTGACATTTAGCTATATTTATTATAAACCCCAAAGAATGCAATAGGTTTGTTGCTTCACTGGTCTTCTTCAAACAGTCTTGAAAGGAGTTTCCAAATATCAGGAAATCATCCAAATAATTAACGCAAATTATGCCCTTTACACGCAAGAATTCGACAATCGGTCGCGTCAGTTTTGAAAAAGTGTAAGGGGCACTGGATAAACCGAAAGGCAGAACTGTAAACTGATATAATTTGCCAACAAACCTGAACCTCAAATATTTCTGATGCTCTCTACAAATTGGCACTAATAGATAAGCATCAGTAAGATCTATAGTAGTCATGAAACTACCCGGCGTTAATAGTTTCGCCACAGTTCGGAAGTCATCCATTTTAAAATGAGGGGTTTTAATAAAATTATTCAGCTTCTTCAAGTTGAAGATAAACCGTTTACTACCATTAGATTTATCTACCATAAAGTAAGTTGAAATAAACTGATCTGGAGAAGTTCCTTTCTTTGGAAAGGTTTCGAAGCAAATGGGATTCGGTAGCCTTTAATCCACTCAAGAATTATTTTATTATCGGTTATTTCTGACCAGGAATTAAAATAATTCTTTAATCTGCCGCCATATGCCAAATATCTTACCTGTTGGGAGGTTAACGACGGCGGGATGGATATTTTTTGGTTTCCTTCGAGGAGTGCCCTTGATATTGTCTCGTTTCCCTCGAGTAGCGAGACGGGCCTTGCCTGTTTAAAGTCTGCTGGACCTGCTGGACACGGCTGCGAATTTGGCCAGTTGGTTTTTTAAAATTGGCCTTCTTAACATTCGTCTTGGGGGTGTAAGTTGACTTAATGTCATTACCTGTTTTTTCCAGCATCTTTGCTTGTTTAATACGTTCAGATAAATCGTCCCCAAACAATAAAGATGTTGGAGTTGAATTCTCCACCATGTCCCTAATCGATTTACTTAAAATCGGCAGTAGCAAGGACTGACGGGTCTTGGTTAAACAAAAAAAGGTGTGCGTCAATATGTTGGCGGAATCTACCAAATTAGGAAGCACTTGTGCCTTCAACTCGTCAGATGTGATAGCAGAATCACCATCCATGGTTATTAAAAAATTTATAGCCCTAGATAGTGCAGAAATGCCCAGGCCAAGGTCACTCTGTGTCTTCACATACGAGCTGTCTCTATTCTTATGCGAGATTAACAAAATGGGCGTAATTTCAGGATTAACATTTGGAGCAGCAAGCGTTGGCAAATTTGTAGGGGGAGGGTACTTTTTAGAAAGTTCCTCCAGCTTCAAATTATTTATGCCGCTAGAAATAACGTGTTTGAGGCGGTTGCACAATGAGGTGTGAATTGCCACATTATTTGCTGCGCCATCTACTGGCAATTCTCCCAAACACCGTAAGGTTAAATCATCCAGCTCCTCATCATTATCGATAACGAGTACAGGCGAGCGCATTGACTCATCGCTGTCCAATCTCCCCCTCTCGCTCGGAGAGAGGTCCCTGGATTGAGGGTACTGAGATGAACGAGGAGATAATGGCGGCGGCCTTGGCAGCGGAGGATTTTTGACTGACCTTGCTAGCACGCCCGGTGCATAGTCTCGGTTTCGGCGATCATTTGTGTCACGTGAATGTGACCTCGACCTTGCATCACGGCCCTCACGGAGCCGGGATCTAGATCGTGAACGCCGTTCATTATTCTCCAAATTGCGATTATTTGCACCTGCACTATGTGACCTCGACCGTGAATCTCGGCGTGTACTGCGCCGGGATCTCGATCGTGAGCGCTGGTCCAGCTTACGCTCCAAGCGTTCTTGCCGCTCTTCTAACTTCTGCAGGGCACGTAAAACCTCACTGTTGCTTTCCTCAAGGGAAGACTTTTTTGACTTTCCCATATCCTACAAATGGTAATCGATGAGTTTAGTAGTTAGTACTTACGGTTTTATAAACAAACGTCCGACACGTTGAAGCACTAAAGATCGAATGAGTTCAGAGTGAACCGGTTGTGGTGAGAGTGGGGATGGAAGGTGAGTGGGAATTCTTTAAATGTAGTGGCACGAAGCAGCACTAGGTCGTACTACGAGTGATAATTAAAGTGATATAGAGGACTGGACGCTGTTATATAATAGGACAAATTTTAGAATTAGACAGGTAGGTACTTACTTAAACTCTTAAACACATTAAAATTTGACGAAATAAATTTGCAAGGAAATTTGTGACAAAATGTGTTCACTGAGGTGTTCACGCACGGAAATTATGTTACATAATGAAATGAAAGAAAAGAAACAATATTTGCCCTTTCGCTCGTTCCAATTATTGCGAAACGCGGTGCCGTCGTAGCGCCGTCACGTACGGTTGCATTTCGCCCAATTCCTGGAAGGAGTTCTTTAAGGAAAGCCGACCAGCGAGTCCCGAGCTGAAAACAAGTTAAAAATACCGCTTCAAAAAAATATTGGCAAGGTTGGAGTTCGGATTTCATGATGGTGCCCCTTTTCCGTGATGCCCTAAGCACGTGCTTACTCTGCTTATTGGGTAATCCAGCCCTGGGCAAGGGGGACAGACGCCAAAGATGAAATCATTCTGCACTCGATAGCGAAATCTCCATTATTATTATAGTCACCTAGGAGGTGCATCTCTCCGGTATGTTTTTTCAGATTTTTCACCAAATGGAAAAAGCATCCAAGCATTTCCGCATTAGGAAAAGCTGCCTTGAATGCGTTAACTGCTGCCAACTCGAAGTTCGTTGAGATACGATCGGGGTTGACAGATGACGCTAATTCTTTGATCTTTCGAATTAATGAAGCATATGTAGCCGATTGCTTATTTGATTTGGAAGCAGTACATACACTGTTGGATGTACCCCCCTGCACGTTTCGCCATAATCACGCAGAGTTGGTAGAAAAGGGCAGGCGCAGGTTTGAAGGTCCCATCAATAAACCAGTGTTTCGAATTCGAAACGGCGGCGTCAAACTGGCCGTATCGAACTGGCCCATTCCGTATTTTATCACAGTACCTATTACACTAATGGTTTTTCTAAGCTTTGAACAATATTTATAGCGTATTCGGCTGGGGACTGCCCCAAAACCATCCCAGGACACGGTTACGCTGTCCGGGACTGTCTCAGGGCAACTCCAATCTAGGACGGTCACGTGACTGTCCTCTCCCGAGTTGAGTGAAAATAATTTCAATGCCATTCTTGAGTTCAATGGTTATATAAAATGTATAAAACAAAGCGTAATGGTAGCTGATGACTTGTAGTTGTGCTTGACATCAAAGTCAGGACAACACTTGTCCCAGCTTCGATAGGTGGTACAGATTTTGCGTCCCCACTTGGGTCGATATGCGCCAGTCGAATACACACTTCGAACCGTTCCGGGTTGGGACACTACCAGCCGAATACGCCAGAAATGTGTCCCAGTCATCTTTTGCGTTACTACGCATGCTCGGTCTGTCCTGAGACACTCTGGGACTGCCAGCCGAATACGCTATTAAATAACTATACCGGGTGGACCAACACTATTGCCCACCTCAATAATTGCCCTTTACCTTGAAGCTAGAGTTTTGATTTTTTTACAGGGTGTATGGGTACTAAAAACCCTTCAGAGGACGTAAAAATTTTTTTGATTGGTCCAAAAATGTGACGTCACGAAATTTTCAATGGGGCTATTTTCATGAAATAAATAATTTTTGCCCACAGGTTGGTTATTTAGGGCCTTAGGATCACGCTAAACTGATTATTTAATTTTTTGGACATCAGGTTACCAAACTGCAGAAGCTAAAAATTACGTCAATTTTTCTCACAAGTCGCCCATGAAACAACACCTAATCATTGCGAGGTATGTCCTTTATCGATCGGCGGATATTCAGAAATGTCAGTGTCAGCTTGTCATGTCGGCAGGGTCATCAAACCACATTATTCTTAATTTTCGAATTCATTCAATTAATCAATTAATTTTCCCGGAAAATTTTTCAAACAAAACGCCCAAAGTTTGTTTAAGCGCGTGCGTAGTGTTCCACATTGCGCGTCAAATTAAATCAGACATAACCTCGTTTTGGAGAAATTTATCCAAATTTAAATTACAACCAGCACCAAGTACGTTTACCCATTACCCATTTGAAGGGCCTTCTGATTTGGTAAGTTTTTGGAATTTCGGTCGATTTATTTAATTGTAAAATTGAAAATTTTAGGTGACGAAGATGATATGTGTGAACCCAAAACCTAGTAGCTGGTAGCATTGTTGGTGGTATCTACTCTGCAGAAGGACCATTAGATAATAAAGAAGCTTACTTTCAAGTGTGGAAGATTGGTCCACTGAAATTGTTGATAAAATTGAGACTGTTCCTGTTACGTTGTTAGATTTGACTCCTGATAATAAAAGCTATTCAAAGTATTTTGTAACTTAAGTAAATTGTTGAAATTCATGATGTGACAGTGCTCTGGATTTACTTAATTTCATAACGATGGGTAAGTATTAACCTACCTCCAGAAATATCAAAAATTAAGACCACACGACAGATTTTTTAACAATTTTTATTATTTTATTAATCAATTTAATCAGACAACTTGCAGCTTTGCTGTGTTTACGGACAAAGCGTCACTAATTTGGCACTGTTCATAGGTGGTACACTTGCACTGAGAAGAATAGTCCTGGTTTGTCGATTAGCTGACACTCCCCGTGATAACATTTTTGAGAATCAATTATTATGTTGCAAACAGGCTGTCTGATGAGGCTTGCAGAGAACCTACCAACAGGCCAGACACTGCCATTATTAGATTTTGGGTTCACAAAAGGGCCCCATCGTTTTATTAAACATTTTTGGTCTCCATCTAAAATTTTCAATTTTACAATTAAATAAATCGACCTAAATTCCAAAAACTTACCAAATCAGAAAGCGTACAATGGGTAAACGTACTTGGTGCTGGTTGTAAATTACATTTGGAAAAATTTCACCAAAACGAGGTTATGTGCGTTATGTGTCATTTTATCGATATGGAATTACGCACGCGCTTGTCTCACACAAACCCTATGGCTTCAGGGGTTTTGTTTGAATAATTTTCCGGGAAAATTAATTGATTAATTGAATGAATTCGAAAATTAAGAATAATGTGGTTTGATGACCCTGCCGACATGACAAGCTGACACTGACATTTCTGAATATCCGCCGATCGATAAAGGACATACCTCGCAATGATTACGTGTTGTTTCATGGGCGACTTGTGAGAAAAATTGACGTGATTTTTAGCTTCTGCAGTTTGGTAACCTGATGTCCAAAAAATTAAATAATCAGTTTAGCGTGATCCTAAGGCCCTAAATAACCAACCTGTGGGCAAAAATTATTTATTTCATGAAAATAGCCCCATTGAAAATTTCGTGACGTCACATTTTTGGGCCAATCAAAAAAATTTTTACGTCCTCTGAAGGGTTTTTAGTACCCATACACCCTGTAAAAAAATCAAAACTCTCAAAACTCTCAAAACTTTCGCTTTCATTAAACTGAAATTTCTTACCAGCCCGTGCAGGCACATTTTCAATGGGCAAGCTTTCCCATTGCAATCCACTCACACTGTAAAAATCTTCTGGTACTCTTGACGCATCAGAAAAATGAATGTCACAAACTATAATTTTTGTGGACTTTCGCCACATCCATACTGTCAAGATCAGGTCGATTTATCAGCAAACACAACTGCCGAAGTAACTTTAAAATCAATTATTATTAGTTTAAAAGTAAAGTACCTAATAAATAGCTGTTGTTAAACAATCAAAATACAAATCGTGAACGATAACTGGGATCTGAGCATCAATATTAACGATATTGGTTATCTGAATGCTTGTTATCATAGGCATCATTATTACCCTTTTCTAGCGGCGATTTCTCTCTGTCGGCATTGAGCTTCCGTTGCGAGAAAACATCTTTTAACTTCAGTTTTTTGAAAAGGTCTTTTTTCTCCGGTTGTACAGGTTTATTGTATTGCTCTTTTTCTTTTAGAAACCTATTATCGACTCTAGTCGATCGAGCTTTGTCAATTGTAAGAATCTTTTCCTCGCACATGCTGAAAACGTGTTTTCTAATTTTCCTAGCGACACGACTCACCTTATCATTTTTTTCGATTTTCCAAAACGTTCCCTTTAATAATGCCAAAGTACCTCTCTACAGGAGCGTTACTTAAACGTTTGCCCTCTGTTAACAAACCACTCCGCAAAGAGAGATACGGAACATATTTTGACATGATTATTTCAAATAATTTTTCATTGAAATAAATATTCCTCTTTCCTTCCTGATGGGAGAAGTCGCTTTCCCTTTTTATTTGGTCCCATAGCTTATTGAAATGGTCATAGAATAGACTTTGTTTATATTGCGGTTGTTTTCCATGAGGTTTTTCTTTAATTTCGTGTGAAAAATCGCGTTCCTGTACGATTTTTACAAATTCCCCAGTACAACAAACAGTTACAAGCCTGTTGAAACACACACTGAAATTACTGTTCTCGCATGGAGAATTCAAAACAATGGTCAAATTTTTAAACCATTCTTCGATTGCCTCTATATTGCTAAAATTGAATGGCGCAACAAGGATTTCCTTTACCTTATCTGAGATAGACAAATCGAATTCGCATTTGTCAATATCATTGCACATGATTTTAGCAAATATGAATGCCTACAACATCGCTTCCCTTTATATATAATATACAGAAATTGCATTTATCAAGGCATGACTAAAATCGACAACAGCCGTGGGAAATAAGGGCCAACAACTAATTTGGCGAATTGCAAATTGTTTAAACCTTGACAACCAAATTCCTATCGATTCTGTGTCGTGTTCACAGGTAAACATTTCAAATATTGGGCAGTCTGTTATTAAAGAATGACTGAATTGCACCAGCATAATAAAAGAGTTTTTTCCCAGTTTTTTCGGGCTTCCTAACTATGCTACCGGTTGCATCGATATGGACGACTGGAAGTAAATTTTGTTTTTGGACCATGGCTAACTGTTGCTTACTGTAAATGTAAACAGTTAACGGGTCCCCAACGAACGGTATATAATTTCTGTGTTCGCGAGCCATTAGCATTACGTCATAGATATTGTCCTTTTTTCTATCAATACGCTTCAGGGCCTCAGACTTTATTTTTATGAGCGTACTGTCGGATTTTATTTGACCCAAATTTCCGACAGCTATTTGTTGAGTGGAAGAAGACGTGACACTATCCGTACGCACATGAAGAGATGACTTGGTCAAAGAAACGTTTCTTGCAGCTATCCTTGCTGAATAATTAACATAGCGCGTTAATTTACTATCAGCATCCTGTATCAGCATACTGTAACATTATGCGCATCTGCGTTTGTTTTAGAAAAACTTGAAATTTTCACTAAAAAATTTTTACAATTTTCATGGGCGCAGTGCAGGTATATCATCATTTCATCTGTCCTTTTTACATACCGCTTGCTCTTAAATATTGGCACACACGTGTTATTTACGTAAGAAAACAACCTTTCTAGTATGTGTTTGTGGTATAGAATGTTTACCTTTCCTTCACCTGATGATGATGCTTTAAAATATTGAAATAGTTCTTTTCCCATACTTTTTGAACCTTCAATCACTTTAAATAATTGTAAACGTCTGCCAGAAATTTTTCGCGAATATTGCCAGTTCGGTTCAGCAACATTTTTTGAATTTAACGGTAGAAGCAGCTCACCGGCGGAGTAACATTCTAAATTTTTTATTTCTACTGGCATAGCTTCTCCTGTGACTTTTAATTTGAGACTGACGTCTAAAGCCTGATCGGAACTGATGCTTAATTCAACACCATCCTTAATGTCATCATTATTAATTATCTGATGCTCCTTTCCCTTTCTACTTATTTCGCTCAAATTAAATTGAGGTCTTTTTACAAATATCGGCACGAAATGACCATCATTAGGATGTGGATAGCTCTTTTCTGGAGTCGAGTAATCATGACGATTAAAGTCGAGAAATGACAGATTAATGGATTTATTATCCTCACTACTTTCATTTCCGTTTCTTTCGCTCAAGTTTAATCTGCGTTTTTTTACAATGGACAAATTCAAATACTCGTCATGTTTGTAATTTTTTTCTGGAGTACAGTAAATGTTAGGCAAAGAATCAATATCAGGTGCATTCCCCCAAGTTTTGAAAATTGTTAATAACGTTTTCATCCGTGAAATGTTGATTTTCAGGAGTAACGTCCGCTTTTTTATCTTCAATGATAGGATCAACACTTATTACTACATTGCACACTAAAAACTATGAATACCATAAGATATGGTCGGAGCAATTTTGGTCATTATGATCATAATCTTAGTTAATCCTACAACGCATATGAAAATGGAAATGTTTCGCCTAACTCAAAAGTTCTTGTAACTTCACATGTGGTTATTGAAACTATAAAAACTGAAAGAAAAGGAATAAATAATGTCTAGGTAGTAAACAGGGTCAGTGATGAGAATTCAAGTGAAAGTTACCCCTGTGGAGTTTTATTAGGGGCCACCTCATTAACAATTCCAGTTATTTGTTCATACAATGGCAACATTCTTTTGTTATTGATATGAGGTTAATTCCTGTGGCTCGTCGGAGTCATAAAAGGGGGGACCTAAAATAAAACCTATGCAGCTCTGCTGCAGCCCTCTGGTTCTCAGTAGGCGACTCTCAGGCTTCAAGTGGGGGAGGAGCTAGAACCCTCCTAGGCTACCTCCTGGGCCGGCTGCTCTCCACAAGAGCGTGGGTGGATTCTTTCCGCTAAGGGGTGAGAGCAGACGAAATAAACCTAGGCGACCGGTGCTTGAAATTTCCAAGAGGAGCCTCACGTAGAAGCACCAATCCCGATATATCCCACCTATGCCTGAAAACCAAGTGCAGAGGCCAAAGAGAACACCAACACTTCTGTACCGGGTGGACCAACACTATTGCCCACCTCAAAAATTGCCCTTTACCTTGAAGCTAGAGTTTTGATTTTTCTACAGTGTGTATGGGTACTAAAAACCCTTCAGATGACGCAAATTTTTTTTTGATTGGCCCAAAAATGTGACGTCACGAGAATTTAGGTTGGGCTATTTTCATGAAATAAATAATTTTTGCCCTCAGGTTGGTTATTTAGGGCCTTAGGATCACGCTAAACTGATTATTTAATTTTTTGGACATCAGGTTACCAAACTGCAGGAGCTAAAAATCTCGTCAATTTTTCTCACAAGTCCCCTATGAAACAATATCTAATCATTGCGAGGTATGTCCTTTATCGATCGGCGGATATTCAGAAATGTCAGTGTCAGCTTGTCATGTCGGCAGGGTCATCAAACCAGATTATTCTTAATTTTCGAATTCATTCAATTAATTAATTAATTTTCCCGGAAAATCATTCAAACAAAACCCCGTGAAGGTCTTTCAAACAAGCGCGAGCGCGTGCGTAGTTCCATTATCGGGCGTCAAACACATAACCTCGTTTTGGTAAAATTTTTTCAACTTTAATTTACAACCAGCACCAAGTACGTTTCTCCATTGTACGCCTTCTGATTTGGTAAGTTTTTGGAATTTCGGTCGATTTATTTAATTGTAAAATTGAAAATTTTAGGTGGTGACCAAAAATGTTTAATAAACAGATGGGGCCTTTCTGTGAACCCAAAATCTAATAATAGCAGTGTGTGGACTCTTGGTAGGTATTCTGCAAGCCTCATCAGACAGCCTGTTTGCAACATAATAATTGATTCTCAAAAATGTTGTCACGGGGAGTGTCATCTAATCGACAAACCTGGACGATTCTTCTCAGTGGAAGTGTACAACCTATGAACAGTGCCAAATTAGTGACGCTTTGTTTGTAAACACCGCAAAACTGCAAGTTGTCTGATTAAATTGATTAATAAAATAATAAAAATTGCTAAATAATCTATCGTGAGGTCTTAATTTTTGATATTTCAGGAGGTAGGTTAATACTTACCCACCGTTATGAAATTAAGTAAATCCCGAGCACTGTCACATCATGAATTTCAACAATTTATTTAAGTTACAACATACTTTGAATAGCTTTTGGAGAATGTGCCCCTTCTACCTTTGGCGCCCTAGGCCATCATATCCCAGGACCTATTTGGCCTATTATGTTGTATGGTTATGGTATGGTGGTGTGGTCGTATTAAAATTTATTATCATATACTTATTGAGTTAAGAAAGAGAATAGGATTATAACATACTTATCTGAAGATTCCATATAAAACAGGTAATTACAATATGTAGGTATTTATATTATATACATTATATTAAGAACAATATTTTTTTGTTTTACGACTTTAAGAGTTAAACAAAAGTTCCAGCCGTCGATTGCCACTGTTCGCAAATCTCTCGATTACTTCCTCAGAATCCACTTTCCTGCTTGAATGTACATTCATCAGCGCCAATCCTACCAACCGATTTTGGGAAGTTGTGTTCCTAAGATAGGTTTTTAATCGTCTCAGCGTCGAAAAACTTCTTTCAGATTCTGAAGTTGTCACTGGTTTAACACACAGTATTTTCAAAAGAATCTTAATGTTAGGGTAGAAACTTTCTTCGCACACACTAAGTGTTTCAGAAGCTGTTTCGGGAACTTTACCCAACTCCTGATCCCAACGGTGTTTCCATCTTTTCATTTCTAATTTTAGCAGATTGTTGGATATGTCGGACTCCTGAAAGTTTCCAACTGATGCAATGGCTTGCTCAATAGTCATTTTTTTCAAAAATGTAGGGATTAGGCATTGTAGGGAGGCCAATTCTGTAAACATTGAACCAAAACGGCTTTCAATTTCCGATAATAAATAATCCATAAATGGAATATATATTGATCTCTTGTAATATTCTTCCGGGCTGGAATATGGTACGTTATTGCGTTTCGTTTGTTTACCACAAACTCGAGGAATCGATGGCTCAATACGTTACTTTTGGCAAATTGTGTAATATCCGAAAATAAAGAAGAAAATTCTACATCGACATTTATCCTGTATTCCGAAATCATCTTCTTAAGATTCAGTATTTCCTTTTGGGCGGCAAATAAATCACATTTCACACTTTGCAAGGAAATACTTATAGGTAAGAAAAGACCAGAAATTACATCCATTATTTTCAAGCAAACAACGAACTCAAAGTTAGCAATTGATTTCTGGAAAACTGACCCCATATTGTCATTTTCACTGAGGTCTTCCAACGTACTTAGAATGGCGGAGTAAGCCTCAACAAAATCTTTGATCACTGCATGGCGTTCAACCCATCGCGTCTCACACATTTTTTTTAATGTGTGAGATTTAATGTCAGCAGGTAAGTTACTGGAAAAAACTCTTCTTCTGACGTTGCTGTCTCTTATATAAGTAGTAACTGATTTTATAGTACCAATCATGTTTTTTATAGACTTCAACTCGCAACTTGACATTAAAACTAAATTAAGTGCGTGGCTAGAACAGCGTGTATAGTGTGCCAAAGGATATTTTTCCATTATTCTAGTTTTGACTCCTTTAAATTTTCCAGACATGTTTGATGCGCCGTCATAGCCCTGCCCCCGAAGGTTGCTAAGGTTTAATCCCATTTCTTCCATAGAATCTAAGATAACTTGAGATAACGCCTCACCACTCGTATCACTAACAGGAACAAACTTCAAAAATGATTCAACTATTTGATCCTCTTTTAAATATCGTACGCAAAGCGTCAGTTGCTCAATTCCCGCTATGTCTGTAGTTTCATCAGCCAATATAGAAAAATACGGACTATTGTTCACTTCTCTCACAATATCCTCTATAAGTATATTTCCTATAATTTGAATGAGATCATTCTGCACGGTCGGGCTTATATACTTAGCATGCCGGGGTGCAGTTTCTAAATGATTTTTAAGAATTACATCCCCAGAGTCAATTCGAAACCTCAGAAGGGCCTGAAAATTGCCAGTGTTTTTTAAATTTTGCTCGTCAGCATTTATTATATCTGAAGCACTTCCTTCACGATGACCTCGTAGCGGAAGATTTTGTCTTCCACATAATAAAATTGTATCGACAATACTTTTCAATTTCAGGCGATTCTTTAATTTTTTGATGAATATTGATCGATAGAATGTCACATACATTTTGGGACTGATTTTTAATAATCTTAGAAAATGCTTGGGCAGCCTCTAAAAATTTGCTGTGATAGCGAGTCTGTTCATGTGCTCGGAAAGTTTCCAAAGCTTTCTTCCAATTTTTTAAAGGAATTACAACTAACTGTCCGAATGAATTATTGTGAGCATCAGATCTGTTGAACACAGCGCAGAACTTGCAAAACGCCCCGTCAAGCTTTTTGGAATATACAAGCCATGGTTGAAATTTCTGAATCCACGACAATTGAAAACATCTTTCGCGATTCCCTTCCTGATGTTTAGGGAACACAAAATCTGGAGAAGGAACCCAGTGATTGTTCAAGTACTGATATTTTTCATTGTTCGTCAATGAAGAAATTGGAGTGCTAAATAAATCTCCAAAATCTGGTGAAAATGTAATTAATTCACCTCCCGTTTCTAGCTGGACCTCGGCCTTGGCTTCGGGTTCTGCGGTTTGTTTCTGGATCTTACTGTTGCTACCAGCTTCCAATCTGTCCACGGTCGGTCTTTTTAGAAATTTACGGATATCCATCATCTGAACCATTCAGTAACACGAAACATAAATAAAAGCACGTGTAGGTAAAACTTTACTTACCTATTCAATTTAATAAGTAACGAACAACAAGCAACTTTACTTAACACCGTCAACACTCAAAACAGTCAAAAGAATAATTCAAGTTACACTGAGGTGGTTAGGAGGGGCTGGGAGCCGATATGCAATTATTTTAAACAGCTCGTCTTAAAAATCGACAGAAATCTTCAGAGAACCATAAACATAAAAATTTTATGGCCCTCTTCCTGTTTTCATTGTCCACCCACTTGCCTGAGCGGCCGTCCCCACTCCCCAACCCGAATATATCCTTCTGTGCAACATGTGCTTCTACCTGCTGCCTGCTGGACATGTCCCTCCCATATTTCACACTTTAAATTTTGTACTTGTCTCAATTTTGTTGTCTGTTACGTACCAGAATAATTTCGTATATCTACCTACCTCCCTTCCCTATCTATTTGTATCAGGGTTGTACTGCCAGCGGAACGTTGTTAAGATTCAGTTTTAGTTTTTAAAATCTTTCTCTGGGTGTTTTTAAAAAAATCAGGGCCAGGAAAAGGCTTGGGGGGGGCCCGGGCCCCCTGGGCCCCCCCCTGGCTACGCCACTGGTAATGGGTAAACGTACGTGGTGCTGGTTGTAAATTAAATTTGGATAAATTTCCAACGAGGTTATGTGTGATTTAGTTTGACACTCGATATGGAACTACGCACGCGCTTATTGTTTCAAACAAACCTTGGGCGTTTTGTTTGAATAATTTTCCGGGAAAATTAATTGATTAATTGAATGAATTCGAAAATTAAGAATAATGTGGTTTGATGACCCTGTCGACATGACAAGCTGACACTTGACATTTCTGAATATCCGCCGATCGATAAAGGACATACCTCGCAATGATTAGATATTGTTTCATAGGCGACTTGTGAGAAAAATTGACGAGATTTTTAGCTTCTGCAGTTTGGTAACCTGATGTCCAAAAAATTAAATAATCAGTTTAACGTGATCCTAAGGCCCTAAATAACCAACCTGTGGGCAAAAATTATTTATTTCATGAAAATAGCCTAATTGAAAATCTCGTTACGTCACATTTTTGGGCCAATCAAGAAAATTTTTACGTCATCTGAAGGGTTTTTAGTACCCATACACACTGTATAAAAATCAAAACTCTAGCTACAAGGTAAAGGGCAATTTTTGTGGTGGGCAATAGTGTTGGTCCACCCGGTACAATTAGTTTAATTGAAATTATTTACAAAAATAATTAATGTTGAAAATAACTAAGAAATGACACTGTAAAATTCTCACGAGGAGTCGACCGTAGCTGAAGGCTTAGATCTCAGCCTAGCTCGATTCACCAGGTAAGGTGACACTATAAAACCGCTGTTTAGTAGTTCTACGAAGACCGGTAGCGAATACCCGTACGAGTCCTATCTACATGGATCCACGCAAATTAACCCGAAAATATTCACCCTAAATGGGGGTGTAGGCGCACAAAATGTCGCCAGCGGTTACATAAAGTCACTTACCTAGTCACATCGTCACACGAGAAGGCTGTTGATCTAAAAAGGTCCTTCCTCGGGGAAGCTCAAAAGTTGTCGAACAGGCTCGGAGGCTGTGCGTCGTTCTCGGAGTCACCGGAACACCTTCCCGAAGCGGTAAGTAAGTCCAACACAACAGTACCCCAGACGACGGTACTCTCTCGAGTTCGCTGAACTTCCGCCCCCGCAATAAAACTTCTGGAGCTTCTAGCCTCCACACGAAAAATCCTGGGGAACTTCTAACCCCACACGTAAATCTTTGGGGGAACCTCTAACCCCACACGGAAATCTTGGGACTTCTAGCCCCACACGAAAACCTCTAAAATTAAATTAGTAACAACTAAAACCAAACCAAATGGTCACAAACCCTTCGAGGAGGTAAACAAAACAACGTCCACGCCGTCAACGATCCCTGTCAAAGTTGACAAGTGGATGTCAAAAATCAACCGGCGGCTGTCGGAAAATGACGTCTGCTCAAAGATGGCGAAAAGTCTAAAAAAACGAGCCACAACCCGAGAAACACACTTACGTTTATTTCGCGTGAAATATTAATCCGGAAACACGTAGTTAGACAATGTTTGTATATGCGTTTATTATTAGTGAAAATGTCAGGCTAGTAAACGTATACGTTAATCCTTGATAAAAACGTATACATCAAACGCATATTTTTAAGGGTAATTTTCATGCATATTTTACTATTACTTTAGAGGAAAACAAAACGTATACGTTAATCCTATATAAAAACGTTTACATTATACGTTTATTGTAAGGGTAATTTTCACGTATATTTTTTCGTTACTTGAAGGAATACAAAACGTATGTAAATATCGTTTTTTACAGATATCTGAAGGACGTGTATAAACATATAGACAAAAAGTAATTTTAAACGTTTTTAATGTTCAATAGCAAAAAATACAAAATACAAATACTTTATTAATAAAAACGATAATGTTTAATTGATTTATTTGTATAAAGTAGATATGTAAAAATATAAATATAAAATGTAAAGCCCTAATCCTCATCAGTGTCCTCTGATGATGCGCGGCTCCTTATATCCCCGCCGCGGTCACCCCCGCGACCACCACCGCGGCCGCGGTTGTTTCTTTGCCAGCGTCCGCGTCCTCGCCCTCGTCCTCTGTAGACCCCAGGAACGGCGCTCCCGGCGTACTGTTGTATCGTCTGCAAGTTCAATAAATTATTACATTGACCAGGACATTATATCTACATAATATATATTCGCATATACTAGATAAATGATACCTTATAGGTACAACATGATGAATAGTATCTACTTATATCATACCGTTTCTTTTGACGCCGAGGCCGGGTCGTGGTGGACTGTCGGCGTACTTGTCAAGGTACTTGTCGATCCAGATGGAGGCGTCATCGAGGCCGTCGCTGATGATCCTGGTGATGCCGGCGTCGGCCATGTCATCATGGCGTTCCCCGGCGGCCATGACATCATGCCGTTTCCCGGCGGAAACGCCATCGTGCCGTTCCCCAGCGGAAACGCCATCATGCCATAGGCCTGCGGCATCACGGGATTTAAACAAGTCAGAAAATATGGGTTGTAAGGATAAGGATAAGGATAAGAGTTAGGGAAAGGGGTAGGATACGGGTATGAAGGAGTCCACGGCATCTGCTACGGGTCTGGGGATGCGGCCTGTAACAGAGGGGCGGAGGGTGTAATTTTGGGGGCAAATGTTCTTTTAATTTTTGGTTTTTTGGGTGGTTTAGGAGCAGAGGGTGATGGTGATGGCTTGGGGGCAGGGAGTGGTGAAACAGGTAAAGCGGCAGACGTAGATCGTGGGTTGGAAGTAGACGGTGGGTTGGAAGTAGACGCCGGTGGGTTGGAAGTAGACAGTGGGTTGGAAGTAGACGGTGGGTTGGAAGTAGACGGTGGGTTGGAAGTAGACTGCGATGGGTTGGAAGTAGACTGCGATGGGTTGGAAGCATCATCAGGCGGTGGGTTACTTCCAGCAGAAAGCGGCGGCGACTTGACGTTTTTAAACTAAAAAAGGAGACAAAACAATAATATAACATTAGTATACAGCTCGGCAGGCAATCGAAATATCGATACCTATACGTACGTACGTTCGTTCGTTCGGTCGTAAACGCGCCACAGGCCAAACTACTCGACCGATTTGGCTGAAATTTGGTACGTGTGCATGTGATAGCCCAACTTAGATCTGGAAAGCTTTTGGAGCCAATCGTGCAACCAGAAATGCCGTTATGGCACATCAACTTTTAAATTTTAAATGTAAACCCCCATTTTTCACGTCACAATAAGGAAGGCCTTCAGATTTTGCTTCCAAAGATGTATTCACTGTCAGTGCCCTTTTGACCAAAAACCAAAAATATCAAGATTTTTATCGGACTTTAAAATCGCGGTACAGCCCAAGCCCCTGAACCGATTTGGCTAAAATTTTGCACATGGGGATTGTATTACACGTCGAAGAGCTGAACAAATGTTAGATTCAATCGACCCACGGAAAGTGCCGTTTTGGCACACCAATTTCCAAATTTAAAGTTATTCTCTCATTTACCCACCCAAAACAAATTTTTGAAAGATTTATTGTCACCATCAGAAGGGTCTTCAAATTCTGGTTTTAAATGAGATAAAATTTATTCGCATTTATTACCCTTTGGGTAGAAAAATCGAAATTTTGTAATAACACTGAAACCACGTTATAGCCCAAACTACTGGATGGATTTGTCTGAAATTTTGTACATGGACGTCAGGTGACCCGTTGAAGAGCTGAAAGGCTTTTGGGAGCAAATGGGTGCCATTTAGGCATATTAACTTTAAAATCTTAAACAGAAGTCTATCACGGTCAAATTTTCGGGTAGAACGGGTGGCCTATATTAACACATATTTTTACGCGCCAAGATCCTCCGCGCATTGAGCAGGAGTTCGTCGAATGTCGTTGGACTTGGACTTCAAAAAAAAAGGGCTAGTGGAGATTGTCAGTCATTGTGCCACGTTTTGGAAATTTTCGAATCTTGAACATTGTGCGGATTATTAAAATTGCTTTTGGTATCCTAAGCAAGTGCACCGTTAAATTACGTCGTGAATTTGTGGTGCTTCGCCGTTGTTTACTTTCATTCGCCTTTTTTCTGTCATAATCTCGCCTGAACATCATTTGGGACCTCCTCCTGAGGAACGAGGTAAAGTACCTGTACATTGTTCTTCCAATTACTTAGTAAATAATTTGCTATTTAGTATAATACTTGGTCGAACGTATATACAGGGTGCAGACGGTCAGCGTCTCGATTTCCGACCCTAAGTTTCTGCTACCCGGATTCGCTCCTCGTTGGATTAATTAACACCATACGCACCCTCCTGATAATTGAGGTAAAGTAACAAAGCCTGTGGATTATTTTTTTGTAATTATGGATTGGGCATCAATTAATATTTGGGTTTAATACATGTACAGGGTGCAACCACCCGGCCAGTTTCCATCATCCAGCCGAAACAGTTTCCACGCCTCCCACAAGACCCATTGGAGATTGAAAGAGGGACCACTCCATCGTCTCCCATTAACACAGATAAGCTCGAGTTTGTTACGTGTTTTGTAAATCCTTGTTTGGCATTGTTTAAGTAATTTTTTTGTATTGTTAGCCGCGAAAAAGTGCCGCAAGGCCTGTTGAGGGCTCGGTGTTCCCTTTTCTCGATTGTTAACCTATAAGTAGATAGTAATTATCGACGTTTAGCCCAACCAAGCGACTCTTGGGCGACGACCATCTAACGCGTGACGGTGGCCATCGACGCGTCGTATTCAGGTGCGCCAAATACCACTCCTGCCAGTTGGGGTAACCGGAAATAGTTGCGTCCTTTCAGTTATTACCCCTTTTGCGGCAACTTATTAATTGCGCCAATAATCAAATATCACCGAAGCCGATAGGTTTCTTTTGTAGCCTGCTTTTTTGCCTAAGCCTCAGTTAACTCGTCCTTGTAATATATTATACACTGAAAATCTCTCAGTTTACTTTACCCAAACCCCCCCCCTTCCGGTTGAGCTAGAACGGCGGGTTTATATCGCAATTTCTCGTGATAAGTCACGGAAATCAAAGACCCACGCGTTGGAGAGGTTCCAGCCGCTTCTCTGCTGCATTTTTTTTAATACACACGCCTTGACTTAAATTATACTGCATGCGCTTGGACAGCCTTCACAATAACTAGGAAGACATTTTCTATAAAGAAATCGAAGAGTCATAAATTAATCTGTTAATCATCACAGCTTTATATTAATAAATGAACAATAATTTTGTCAATAACTAACATAGAACGCCAAGTCTTTCCCGAAATCATATTTAATAGTCATCGATACCGTACAGGGAAACTATAAACATAATGGAACATTTTTGGCCAAAACTAAAGAGAATCCTCAACGGTAAGCAGTGTTCCTTAATTATTTTTAACCTCCCCACTCCACTTCACCATTTAAAAAAAAGGGAGGTTACTGCAATCACTAAAATTTTCGAATTCGAGATAAGACCGGATCTATACGTTTTGAGGTCTCAGGAGCCCAAAAAAGTGGTTTTTAAAATGTGTCTGTATGTATGTACGTACGTACGTTCGTAAACACGCCACAGCCCAAACTACTCGACAGATTTAGTTGAAATTTGGTACGTGTGCATATGATAACCCAACTTAGATCTGAAAAGCTTTTGGAGCGAATCGTGCAAATAGAAATGCCATTTTGGCACATCAACTTTTAAATTTTAAATGCAAACCCCCATTCTTCACCGCACGATAGGAAAGGCCTTCAAATTCTGCTTCTAACAATGTATTCATTTTTAGTGCCCCCTTGATCAAAAATTGAAAAAAAAATGATTTTTATCCGACTTTAAAATCGCGGTACAGCCCAAGCCCCTGAACCGATTTGGCTGAAATTTTGCACACGGGGATTGTATAGCACGTCGAAGAGCTGAACAAATTTTGGATTCAATCGGCCCACGGAAACTGCCGTTTTGGCACACCAATTTGTAACTTTAAAATTATTCACTCATTTAACCATCCAAAACAAGTTTTTGAAAGACTTATCGTCACCATCAGAAAGGTCTTCAAATTCTGGTTTTAAGTAAGCCAAAATTCGTTCGCATTTAGTGCTCTTTGGGTCAAAAAATCGAAATTTCATAATAACACTAAAAATACATTATAGCCCAAATGAGCGAATCGATTTGGCGAAATTTGTTACATGGAGATTGGGTGATCCGTTGAAGACCTGAAAGGCTTTTGGAAGCAATTGGTCCACGGGAAGTGCCATTTAGGCAAATCAACTTTAAATTTTAAATACAAAGGTCTCCTTTTTTATGTCGCCATTAGAAAGACGATCAAATTCTCGTTCTAAAAATGTATTCACAGTTTCTGCCATTTCAGTGGAAAATAGAGAAAAAAATATTTTTCATTAAAAGGGAGCAGGCTGACAGTGGATGACATAAAGTATCAGTTATTGTCAAAAGGGTGGCAAACTGTTAACCTTAAAAGGAACATATTGTCAAATGTGATGAGTGATGTCGGTATTTGTCAGAAAATTGCGAAATTAGTCACAGACAATTAGCATAAAAAAGGTTCCGTCGAATTGACTACTATCTACACAGAATACAAAGATCCACAAGATGGGGAGGTTCCAGCCGCTTCTCTGCTGCATTTATTTTATATGTAACTTATTCCAGATGACAAAGATCCACTAGTCATTTACTACTATCTAACTTTTTTCTTTCTGCGTTTCAAAATCGTTAAAGCCCTCTTCAATTCTATTTCCGGAGGACATTTAGTGCTATTGTTGATCCAAATGTACAATTTTAACCTCCCCACTCCACTTCACCATTTAAAAAAAAAGGGAGGTTACTGCAATCACTAAAATTTTCGAATTCGAGATAAGACCGGATCTGTACGTTTTGAGGTCTCAGGAAACCAAAAAAGTGGTTTTTAAAATGTGTCTGTATGTATGTACGTACGTACGTTCGTTCGTACGTACGTTCGTTCGTAAACACGCCACAGCCCAAACTACTCGACCGATTTGGCTGAAATTTGGTACGTGTGCATGTGATAACCCAACTTAGATCTGAAAAGCTTTTGGAGCCGATCGTGCAACCAGAAATGCCGTTTTGGCACATCAACTTTTAAATTTTAAATGTAAACCCCCATTTTTCACGTCACAATAAGAAAGGCCTTCAGATTCTGCTTCCAAAGATGTATCCACTGTCAGTGCCCTTTTGACCAAAAACTAAAAATATCGAGATTTTTATCGGACTTTAAAATCGCGGTACAGCCCAAGCCCCTGAACCGATTTGGCTAAAATTTTGCACATGGGGATTGTATTACACGTCGAAGAGCTGAACAAATGTTGGATTCAATCGACCCACGGAAAGTGCCGTTTTGGCACACCAATTTCCAAATTTAAAGTATTCTCTCATTTACCCATCCAAAACAAATTTTTGAAAGATTTATTGCCACCATTAGAAGGGTCCTCGAATTCTGGTTTTAAATGAGATACAATTTATTCGCATTTATTACCCTTTGGGTAGAAAAATCGAAATTTTGAAATAACACTGAAACCACGTTATAGCCCAAACTACTGGAAGGATTTGTCTGAAATTTGGTACATGGAGGTCAGGTGACCCGTTGAAGATCTGAAAGGCTTTTGGGAGCAATTGGTTAACGGGAAGTGCCATTTAGGCATATTAACTTTAAAATCTTAAACACAAGTCACGGAAATCAAAGACCCACGCGTTGGGGAGGTTCCAGCCGCTTCTCTGCTGCATTTTTTTTAAAAGCTTTTGATTCGAAATTGTTCATACAGTACTGCCCCGAGAACACGTTGTTTTGCCTCCAGTTTTGCCAAATAATGTTGATTACAAAGGACAAACTTGTCCGACACCGCACCAATTGTTGTTTGAGTTGTGAGAGTAGGTAAGTTATTTCCAAAGTACCAGGGTCCAAATATTATTAATCCATTTTCAGGTGTTCCATATTACATGATCACAATCAATTACACGCACAGTGAAGAGGAAATGATCTTTCAAAACTCTCACAAATGCAAATAAATCGAGCAAAACCAACAACTACAATGTTAATTGATCTGTCCGAGCATTTTTGTCACAAATCAAGGACAAAAGCTTTAAGTAATTTTAGCCCATACGTATGTAGGTACTTTACACTCGCACTGTATAAATATCTTCAGTGATAAAGACATCATTAAGTAGTACATGAATCATTATATACATACAGGCTGTTTTCTAACCGCTTGTAAGTTTTTTAACCTCAGATTTCCCATCGAAAATGGTAACGATTGGCACAAAATTTTTTAGGTCGAAGTCGTGTACTAAGGGAGTTAGGGCTTTACCATAGGGAGCAGTTTTTCTTATTTGTATATCTCCGGGTATATCTCTAAAACCACTCATTAAATAAAAAAATACCAAGAATAGTAAAAGTTGCAGTTTAAGCTGCTCTTTACAACAGACACCACCATTTTTAAAATGCCTGACCTTGAAAAATTTTTCAGTTAACCTCGGGAACGGATATCTCTAAAACCACTCGTTAAATCAAAAAATACGAAGTATAGTAAAAATTGCAGTTTGAATTGCCCTTCCTAACAGACACCACCATTTTTAAAACGCTGACCTTCAAACATTTTCCGGAATAAAAGTGTCAAAGGTGTCTCCGTTTTCTGGGTATTCCGTGGTTATAATCCAACGAAATTCACAGTGTAGATGAATATTCATTGGATGCTAGCTTCTTCCAAATTTCATTCAAATCCGTTGATTCGTTCCTGAGATAATTGAGAAAACGTGCTCCCGATAGCTCACTTTGAAGTCCTGTAACTTCCTGAGGAGACGACTTCGACCTAAAAAATTTTGCGAAAATCGTCACCATTTTCGATGGGCAATCTGAGGTTAAAAAGCTTACACGCGGTTAGAAAACACCCTGTATATACTTCTAGGAAACAACGAATAGGTTAGCTTCCTCCGCTTCTTGTTTGATTTGGTTCGTTTGGTTGTAAATAATGTCAATGTCACTTCAAACATCAAACGTAAAAAATAATCGTGTTACTTTCTTATCCCCACCAAGCAGTGAACAGTGAACTCTCCACCAAGTTACATCTAGGGCCGATTGTATAAAAAATAATTCCTGTATTAAATTTAATACCGCGGTTTGTCGCTAGGCAACGAGTCTTCTGATTGGCTCAGATTATGAGCTCAGATCACGCTCAGACACAGAAACTGTTGCATAAAACGCGATTATCCCCACGATTATTTCTTATACAATCCGCCCTTAGTAACGCATAGTAACGTCCCAAAAAACAATAGTAGTCGCGTAAATACGTTTATACGCTTATTGAATGCTATCGCTATATAAACATGATGGCGTTGCATGATGACATCAAGGTCCACATGATGCGCGTATTTTATTTTGCGTTCGGGTTGTTGCAAATAAGTTATAATTACTATAAGGCTAGCGTCCTATTCGCCAATGAGCTAGAAATGTCCCGAACATGGCAATGAGTGGAAGAGGAAGAGACATAGTTCTTCTGTTCTTGCTAGTAATCTAGACACAACTGCGCATGGCAACCGCGTTGTTTAAACTGCGGGGTGGTTGGTGACTTTAGCAGCAACATAGCCTAAAAAAATTGTTTTATTTACTATTAATTTTATTTCGAAATGCCTAAAATGCGGACACACCGAGGAAAGAAACCTGCCGAATGATAAACTTTTTCACATTTTAAAGTGTCGATCTGCAATGTGCAAGTTGGTGTTTTATTGATCGAATTTCTCGGAATGGACCACCACAAGTAATCTGAGCTGTACGAGTGAACCAATTTGAAATGTTTTATGGGAATTGGTTATTTGTATTTACATACATTTTTGCCACACAAAACTGCAAAAACTGGAAATATTTTACATGACTATCGACATTCGACTACCATTTTACCTTATCGGGTTCGAAAAAATAGTCATAAATAAAATAACAATAATGTTAAATCATAATTGTATTTAAGTTCTTAAAAATCTACGAATACACAATTTTATCATTATAATAAGAAAATAAAAGAAAATAACCAATATTCCTATAACACAAATAATAAATCTTAATTGATAAAATTAAAGTTAATTTAAAAGCAAGTAAGCTACTGTCCCTGAGAAATCACTAATCTATTAAATTTACTCCGTGTGTAGCCTTCTCTTATATTGCTAATCCTAGTTTCATGATACAACCTTATTTTGATGAATATTTCGGTATTATTAACTTAATTATTTGTACTTTGTGATTGTCCATTCCCTGATTTGAAGTATGACTTTCCATTAAACCATGAAACACTTCTGTAACCACAGCCGAAAATATTTTTAATGACAACTTTTCAGAAAATTTAGTATTGAAAATTTCACTTTTATAGCTTCTCAGCAGCCTTTCTGCAATTCTACAAATAAAAATTACATCATTTGATGGATTTTGCAGAGGGCCCCTATCTTTTATTTGAATTAGTAAAGGCTTACTTTTCTCGACATCAAATAAAGCTTTCTTGCAAATAATGCACGAAATTCTGGTATATGTCTTCTTAGCTATAAAGCCACCTATGTATTGGATGACATTGTCTGCATAAGAGGACAGTGACCACATTGTTTTAACATAATCGTGGTCAAATTCACTGAAAGACATCTCTGTTATGTCACCAATAGGATTAACAACTTTTTTTTTGCGAGAGGACACATTCAAAATTACGGCACTATCGTCTATACAATTAGATGCAATTGAAGCGCTAATTTGATGCCTCACAAGCAACCTCTTATAAGCCACTTCCAGTTGCCTGGCATTCGGATTATTATTAAATCCCCCCCTTGCCCGAATGCAACCAAAAAAGGTTTCAAGAAAATCTTGAGAGAGCTTAAAAGTTAGCAAATACTCAAGACCGTATTCTTCATATTTTAAGAAGATTTCAAAAACATTTCTAAGATTAATGATGAAACCAAGAAAGCCTGTTTTTCTTTGACTTTTTAAAATATCAACAGAAGTGTTTGGGTTAGTCAATAGTTTTAGTCCACATATATAATTTTCGAATTGAGTTGCCTCCTCTTTAAACCTATCAAAATTTTCTCTGGAAATGGGAACGTTAAATGTATTCCTTTTGGCAAACTTACTCCTGCAGTTTAAGAAATCAAATATATGATTGAAAATGTAACAAAAATTAGCAGTTGGTAAACACTCTTTAAATTTAGGTAAATCAAGGGCATGAACAAATTTTAATGAATTACAAACACTTTCACTTAGAGTCTGTGCTGCAAGACGCACATTCATTTTATTGTCCGTATATTGAAGTGGACCCAGTTATCTCGAGCCTTAGAGCGTTTATATTAAAATTCCTTTGCCAGAGTAGGTAGACAACCATTAAAACCTTGCATAGCTACCTCCCAAAACACATTGGCGCGAGTTTTTTCTTTCGAGTCCGCCATATTAGAAAAACTCAGAGTGTATTCTTTTCTGTACAACCTCAGGGCTGTAATTCTCGTAACTGGAAGGTTTCTAGAATCCGGCCTGGTGTATTAGGTAAGCTCAGTAAATTCCTTCCGCCTTCTGCCACTTTTTTGTATTAGATTAGGATTTTTACTCGAAACCTCGAACCCTGCCGCTTGGACATTTCCACGTTATACCAACCAATCTGCCTCCAATAAAGCTGTTTTTAACATCTCGAGAACCTTACTACCCCGTACCATTACAACTTGGCGTCCAACCTAGAGCCGAGAGTGAATAGCTTCAAGGGGGCATGACTACGGAACGAACACCACATGGCCGGGGGGTCCTTACAAGGAGCCAGGCAAGGCGTGCCAGTCAAGCAGAGGAAGAAAGGCTGGATGAAGCAGCTGGAGAAATTTCAGATGGAGAATCATCGACACAACCACCACCCCCATATCATCAGCTGATCGATGCAAATGATTATCGGGACTTCCTCGAGATAAGAACTAATAATGGTTCAGGTATGAGTCTTCCATTTAACATCCAGGGGGCACCCCCACTGAGAATCAGAACGGGACAACCAAAACCTACAGAATTAAATAAAGATGAATGTGTAAATCAGGATAGGGTAACGAACAAAAATTGTTGTGAGCCGGGAGGCAGGGGGCAGAGATCTCCTGTTTATGGTTCATGTTTTGCTCGGGATTTAGTTTATAATTTTCGAACGTCCGATGCTCGGGGCGGAAGGACTATAAACGATAGAGGTTTATTAAATAACAATAATTTTAACTTACCAAATGCACAGCAGGTACCGGTCCCACCGGTGTACCCCAATCAAAATAATAGGCCTCGCCCAGTATCACCTATGTATCTGGGGGCTCATAATATCAGTCCCGCTCCAGTTCAACCCATTTTAACTCCTGCAGTACAAGCAAGCAAGGTATTGCCGTGTTTCTCAGATGATGAGACACTGCATCCGGTTGAATTTATTAATTCTTTCCAAAGAATTGTGGAAATGTATCAAATTCCAGAATATATAATGACTACTTGGGCACATGAATTGTTCATTGGTCGCGCAAAACCCTGGGCCGACACAATACTGCCTCTTTGTCATTCACTAGTAGAGCTTAAAAACGCCTTTTTGGCACATTTTTGGAGTTTTGTCAGGCAGTCTAGGTGCCGTAAACAAATTGATTCAGGGCGGTTTGACATTAACTCTAAGTTAGGTTATGTGAACTACTTCTTAAGGCAAGTCGCTTTTGCGCGCTACTTACAACACCCCTATACCGAGGTCGAGCTGATCATTTTGGTCGCTGCGCATTTTCCCGAAAGAGTAGCTTCTGTTTTGATTGGTGCGAGAGATGTCGGTGAGGCTGTGGAGAGATTAAGAATGGCTGAATATTTACAGTTGGATTCAGGTCGCGGGAGATATTCGAATAACTCAGATAATTATGCGCGCGATCAGGGGCGAAATCAGCCGGTCAACAGAAATAATAATAATAACAGAGAATCCTACAACCAGCGTCAAGGTCAACAGGGACAGGGGGCTGCTCGCGGGGGTGAAGAAAATAGAAATAACAGAAAATTTAACATGAATTATATGTCTTTTGCTGCGCCTTGTGATATAGAGGAAAATAACGAAGTTACGGAGAATGATGAGGATGTTGCCCCATCGTCAAACTAACGACCTCGCACCGTGGTGGTCCACCGGTGGGGGGTATCTTGGAAAAGCGGGCCAATAAAAATTATTGTAGTTTTAGTTCGAGCATTCCTGGTATCACCAAAAAAAAAGCTTGTGTCATGTCTAGGGTGAAGTTACCTCAAAATAATCCTCGTGATGAACTTCTTCTTGAGGATGACTGCGAAGAGTTGCTGCTCGACACCAGTAACCCGGTCATACTCGTCCGAATTTTCGATTTTCAGTTTCCGGCGCTTGTCGATAGCGGGAGCGAGATGTCCGCTATTTCACAACAGGTTTTTGGTCTCGTTACAAATTGCGAAGGTATAACTGTGTTCCCCACTACGGGAGTGCGGGTTTCGGGTGCTTTTAGAGCCAAAAGTCGGAAAATTACCCATCAACTTTTGTTACAGTTTTCCCTGGAGGGGCAAACGTTTGAGCATGAGTTCTTATTGGTACCTGAGTTGGTATATCCGGTCATCCTAGGTTCAGATTGGCTTAGGCCTTACGGAGTTTGTCTAGATTTTAAGAACCGTTGTTTAGAGTTAGAGTCTAGGGGGCAGAAGCTTATCGTCCCGGAAACTACTTTGATGGACTGTGCGTTTATGGATGGTGATAGAGAGAGCTTAAAATTGCGTGCCACCAGCATTAAGAGGTGTTCAGAACTTAACCCCGTTAGTCTAGTTGATAACGACAGTGATACCGCAGATGTTACCGCACGTATGGTTCCTATTTTGGAGAATTTAAAGCAGACTCTCTCGGTTGGTCAGTTGGATCGGTTTGCATCAGTTATGCATGATTTTGCTAGCATTTTTTCCGATGTCCCTGGACGTACTTCCGAATATTATCACTCTATTAGTTTATCAGACAATACGCCATTTTTCAAACGGCCCATACCTATTCCGGTGGCACATAGGCCATCCGTGGATGCTCAAATAAAGGGAATGGAAGAGTGGGGAGTCATTGAAAGAGCAAATACACCTTACGTTAGCCCACTGGTCACGGATGTTAAAAGGGATGGAAGTGTTCGTGTTTGTCTCGATGCTCGCACTTTAAACAAAGTTATGTTGCCGGATTTTGAGATGCCGCGCCCGATTGAGGAAATACTTCGTACTTTACCCACCGGTGCATTCCGATCTGCCCTTGACTTGTCTGCAAGTTATTGGCAGATCCCTCTACGACCTGAGGACAAACAGTACACCGGCTTCATGTACGCAAATAAAACCTATCAGTTTCGAGTTCTACCTTTTGGTTTAAAAACCGCAGTTTCTAGCTTCACTAGGGCTATGGATATTATTTTGGGTGAATTTAAAGATTTTACTGTATGCTATGTAGATGATTTGTTGGTTATTTCAGAGAGTTTTGAGGAGCATATTCGTCAATTAAGTTTGATTTTCGATCGGTTGCGTCAGGCGGGGTTCACCTTGAAATTGAGTAAATGCAAGTTTCTCGTAAACGAGATTAACTTTCTGGGCTATGTTATAAACAACGATGGCGTCTCTCCGGACAGATCGCGTGTGCAGGCAGTTTGCGAGTTTCCTACCCCAGCAGATGTTAAGCGGCTTCAAGCATTTTTGGGCTTGGTCAATTTTGATCGTGGTTTCTGTGAACATTTTTCAACTGTGGCCGAACCTTTAACTGCCCTTCTACGTAGTAAGAGGAAGTGGACATGGGGAAGTCGTGAAGCGGATGCCTTTAAAGAGTTGAAACAACTTGTAGCTAATGGCACTTTATTATCTTATCCGTGTTTCCAGAGTCCATTTTACGTGCAGACCGACTCCAGTGATGTAGGGTTAGGGGCCCAACTTTTCCAGATGGACGGTGACCGAAGGAAAGTGGTAGCTTACGCTAGTCGGGTCCTTTTGGATCGTGAGAGACTATATACAGTCACCGAAAAGGAAGCTTTAGCCGTGGTCTGGGCCCTCCAAAAGTGGCGATGTTACTTGATCGGTCGGAAATTCTTTATCTACACTGACCACCGAGCTCTCATATATCTTCAGACCTGTCGCTTGCTATCACCTCGTATATCTCGATGGGCTTTGGCTTTGCAAGAGTTTGACTATGAGATTACTCATATTCCGGGCACGAAGAACATAGTACCGGATATTCTGAGTCGTCATCCACCACGTCGCCCTCCCGTTCCGTCCGACAAATGTTTTCGTCTTCTCAGCTCATTCCTTAAATTATCATCGAACTCCCATCAATATCTGAAAAACCTCCCACAAGATCAAAGAGAAGACCCTAAGCTGAGTAAAGTTATCAAAGGACTCGAGTCTGGTGATGCCACTCTTGCATTGAAATTTGTTTTGAGAAATGATGTGCTTTTCCTGAGGCGTGCTGAAGACGAACGTTGTTTGGTGTGCGTGCCAGCAAACCGTAGAGTAGATTTCATACTAGCTTTCCATGAAGCAATTGGGCATTTTGGTTCTTTTAAAACTTGGTCAGCCCTCAAAAGGGAAGCTTGGTGGCAGAATATGAGTAGGGACATCAAAAGGGTCGTAAAGTGTTGCGAGACCTGTCAAAAAACCAAGGTCAGTCCTTCATGCAGACCTCCGTTGCAATCCATCATCCCCGAAGGACCAAACGACATCTGGTCTTTTGATCTATATGGCCCTTTACCACCCTCTCGAGGTGGTGTTTCCTATCTTTTGGTCTGTCTGGACGTGTTCAGCAAGTATGTCTCCCTGTATCCTCTGAGAAGGGCCACCACCCCAAATATCCTTCGTGTAGTGCAAAGGGACTTATTCAAAAACTTAGGGGTTCCTAAACGTATTTTGGCTGATCATGGCACTCAGTTCACTAGTAGTAGGTGGTCTGAAGCTTTGTTGAGGTCCGGAGTGGAATACGTGTCTCATTGTTCTGTTCGGCATCCTGAAGGTAACCCTGTGGAAAGGGTCATGAGAGAGCTGGGACGGCTCTTTAGAACTTTCTGCTCCGAGAAACATTCCAGCTGGGTTTTTGAATTGGAAAAATTCCAAGCCATCCTAAATGGAGTGGTGCATGAGTCTACCGGCTATACACCTTATGAACTACAAAAAGGAGCACCTACACCTTTGCTCCTTACAGACTTGATCGAGTTCCCAAATCCCCTTAGTAACGAGATGAATTCTCATGTGAAGGTTTTTCTCGCAAAAAGTACCCTAGAATCCAAGGCCGCCCGTAGGCGTGAGAGGCATATCAGTCGCGATATTATTTTCCACGTTGGAGACCTGGTGCTGCTGCGTGCGAACCCTATCTCAAGCGCCTTGAATAAAGAAACAAAAAAATTTATGTTATTATATGAGGGGCCGTACCGCATCAAGTCTTCGGTGAGTGCTAGTACATATATTTTGGTATTCCCTCAGGAAATCAATAAAGAACGCGGTATGTTCCATGCGTCTTTACTTAAGAAGTATCTACGACCTGTTTCACTGTAGCTGGAAAATTGTTACCGTTTGTTTTGTTAAGTTTCGTGATATTTATGTTATTAACTTCATATATTGCCTTGATCAATTTGTTTATATTTACCTTTTGGTTTATTCGTCGTTTGCCATCAGCGCACGCCGTATAAAAGGGGGCAGTTGAAGTGGACCCAGTTATCTCGAGCCTTAGAGCGTTTATATTAAAATTCCTTTGCCAGAGTAGGTAGACAACCATTAAAACCTTGCATAGCTACCTCCCAAAACACATTGGCGCGAGTTTTTTCTTTCGAGTCCGCCATATTAGAAAAACTCAGAGTGTATTCTTTTCTGTACAACCTCAGGGCTGTAATTCTCGTAACTGGAAGGTTTCTAGAATCCGGCCTGGTGTATTAGGTAAGCTCAGTAAATTCCTTCCGCCTTCTGCCACTTTTTTGTATTAGATTAGGATTTTTACTCGAAACCTCGAACCCTGCCGCTTGGACATTTCCACGTTATACCAACCAATCTGCCTCCAATAAAGCTGTTTTTAACATCTCGAGAACCTTACTACCCCGTACCATTACAATATTTAATATGTTTCTTGGTCAGTTTATTTGCAGCATTCAGCCCTTCATCCTGCTGTAGTGCATATAATTCTTCTATAAAATGCCACTTAATTAAATTTCCGTCTCCATCCCTAATTACACCCTTATCACCCAAAGTGTTTCGAACCAATTTCAACATATGGCACGCATCCCATATTACAAAAATTGGGTCCCCATTTATGGGATTGGCAAAATATGGCCGAAAATTGTCAGTGCCATACTCGAAATTGGCTCCCAACTCTGTACACATTTTAAGATTAACTGAAGCTCCATCAAAAGTGAGGGAGTGTACCTTGGCACCTGTGCGGTCAAACAATTCAAAACACTTTGTGAGCAAGTTAGCTCTCTCTGTGCCAGACAAACTTTTAATTAAAAAATATCCTAGTGGGACCTTCCAGTGACCATTTTGGACCACGGCCATGAACACTAAAGCACTAGTTGCTTTCACTTGGGCATCATTGTCCACATCATTTTCAACACCAATGTTCACACCTCCAAAAAACTTCTTTCCATCAAAAACTAACTCTTCCTTGATGGATATTTCATCCACAACAATATTGCATAAAACAGTCTCTGCACTACACTGAACCTTAGAGGAGATAGCTTCAAAAGCTTCCGATGTAAATCCAGGCTTTCCATTTACGACAGCATACCAACTTCTCAGGGTGCTTGGACATGGTAACAAATTATACCAGGTTTTCCTAATGTAGTTGTAGGCACGAGGGGAATAAAAATGTAGTGTTAGAGCAAATCTTCTTAGTTCTGGTGAATATTTCTTATTCCGTTTGTTCCTTAACTTTGTAGCAATTAATTCTTTCATCCCAGGAGGAACTTGCGACTACAATAAAGAGGTACAGTCAGACTGTAATACGGGATTAAAATTAAAATACAAAATGTAGAATTTAATATGTACAGGGTTTTCAAAATTTCGTGGGAACTCAGGAAGCTATGGGGTTTGCAATCATAGTCTTAGGACGCACAATTTTCTTTTCACTTTTTGCAAGTAGGTATCTGCCATTATAAATATGCTTATGAATTTGAGTTCAAAAACTATAGAATTATTTTTTTTGAAAAATTACATTCAAGTCAAATATGTAGAAGAACTTAAATGAACTTATTAAAGTGAATTTTTGAAATTGGGATTAGAGGGGTTAAGCGGTGGTTTGAAAAATTTCACCAAGGGCGAACTTAGGTGTCCCACTGTCCGACTGTCCCCCTCGAAATAAAAATCGACCTGTTTGAGCAAATTTTTATATTTCACCCCGTTTATGAGATATTCGGGGTGGAAACTTTTCGTTGGATCATCCTGTATAACAGCTAGGTACTTGCAGTCAATGTGAAGATGCGTCAAAAGAATATCAATGCTGATAGAAATTCCTGTACAGTTACAAAAGCAAAATAAGTGAAGTGCTTTACTTACCAAAATAGAATCTTGGGCTTGGCTACTAATAGTATTTTTGTTTCTGAGGTGTTGTAATAGTCCTTCAAGGGTTTTAACTTTCTGCCTAAGTCTCCTCTGTTGTTTTTTCAGTGTATGAATTTCTGCATCCTTTTTCTGCACAACACCTTTAACAAATGCAATGCTACGTCTTCTTCTTCTAGGGGTTTCAAAATGTGGTGACGATAAGTCTCCAACGTATCGTGGTTCCCTAAAACGAGGCCTTTTTGGAGTCCTTAATCCAGAACCACCTGCAATTTCCTCAGTAGGAATGGTGTCTAAAAATTGAATACTTAGTAATTGTTCCATAGGGGAGAGTGGGGCTACAGTGGACATTTTTTGGTTTATGTTGCAAAAGAGGGGCCAAAACTAAGCGAAATGGCTTCAAATTAATTTGGAGCATTCTCCAATCGTTTGTCTAATATTGTTAACTCAAATATTACCTCAATTATTAAATACATTCTGGAAAAAAAAATTAAAGTAAAAGCCAATTTATTGTCCACTGAAGCCCCATATCGGGGCTAGAGTGGACATGATCAAAATGTTGTGGGGCATTGATTACTTAGCCTCAAAATAGGCTGTTTTTAACATAAAAAAATATTAATGTACTTACATAAAAATAACAAAACTTGTAATTTAAACTTCGGTATTTAATTTTAAGCAGGTATCTTTACTTAACAAGATAATGTGAAAAATCTACAGCAAAACGATAGAAGCCTGCGGCACGCTTTGTTGCTTCTACGTTATTTGGAGGAGGAAGCTTGCAGACGACGTCTTCTCTGTTAACAGTAGCTTGGTCATCAATGATTGGAAAGACGAACTTGTCAAACTTTCTCCGCATATACTTCACTTCGAATTCGTTATCATCAAATTGGTTGGTTACTAAGGCAACATAATGAACCTTGCTTTTCTTAGAATCGAATTTAACTAAAATGAAATCATTATCGTTAATTTTTTCATTCTCGCATAAAATTAGAGGTTCTGGCATTTCGATGTCGCTGCTATCAGAATCATCTTCAAATCCTTCCAGACCTTCATCGCTCTCAGAACTTGACGAATTATTGTCTACATTCATTTTAGAATCAACTCTTTTAGCTGGCGAGGAAAATAGGCTCTTGCCTCTTTCCATGCACAATTTCTTCCTATTATTTTTACGCTCCTCCTCTTTCTTCTTTTTGGCTGCAATTTCTTCAAGTCTTCGCTTTTCTGGAGTATCAGTATAAATTCGTGATTTACCTTTTTCTGCTCGTCTTGTTTTCTTGCGTGGTTCGTCCAGTTTTGGAAAGGGTCTAACAGCCTCTGGAGTAATTGTTAAGTTCTCAGACCTGTTCAATCCAATCTTTGATGTTGAAGGTGTGCTATTAAATGAATTCTGATGGCTTGTAGATGGTTGTGAGCCTTGCCGATCATCCGGCATTTCATTGCATTGATCATTAGGATTAATTATTATTGATTGTGATGGACATTCATTGACTTCCTCACTGCTTTCCTGATCCTTAGGTACTTCATTTCGATCAGACACATAGTTGCACAAAAAATCTTCGTCTGTAAACACCATTCTGTTAAAAGGATAAATGCCTGTTTTCGAAAAACCTGACGTTATATTTTTTGGAGTAAAGGAGCTCACAAACGCAGTTGATGCCAAAGCGGCTACATGGTAAATAGTAATTTGTTTCCCTGCATGCATGCTCATCCAGTTATTGAAAGCTACTTTAAGTGCTCCTTTAAATGGCCCATAAACCGATACATCCAGTGGCTGTAAACGGTGGGAACAATGTGGAGGAAATGTAAGTAGCACGATACCATTATCCTTCGAATACTCAACAGCCTCAATTGAAATATGGGATGAGTGGTTGTCCATTATTAATAATATGGGATGTTCTACACTGCACTGTGTTTGCTCCTGAATATGTTTGAGAACGGTAGGAAACAATTGCGAGGTCATCCAGCCGCTTTTGTTAGATAAGCCCATACTACCCGTAGGAGCACCAGTAAGAAAATGGTCAAGGTATCTAACCCTTGGGAAAATAAAAACTGGCGGGATTGAACTGCCTGTTGCTCTGATGATACCGCACATTGTGACTAGTTCTCCTCTCTCTTGTGATACAATTTGACCAACTTGTTTCTTACCGGTTGGTGCTATTACTTTGGGACAAGGCAAGACAGTAGTGATACCTGTCTCATCTAAGTTTAGAATTTTATCGGGACTAAAATTATGTTTATTCATCACCTTTTCA
Organism: Pycnomerus fuliginosus; assembly: GCA_963924575.1. NCBI lineage: Eukaryota > Metazoa > Arthropoda > Insecta > Coleoptera > Zopheridae > Pycnomerus > Pycnomerus fuliginosus. Next base: position 30,014,898 of record OZ004621.1, read on the forward strand.
TAGTTATCAAAAAATTCCATTACATTCGTTTTATTAAAAGCAGTGGCCCTTGCCAAACTAGTATTTTCCGGCTTGCGTAAAGATAAATCCTTATGTCTTTTCATGAAACTTCAGATCCAATCTCTTCCCGCAATTTCATTCTTAACCCAGTTATTAGGAATCTGTCTGTCCAATTTAATCGCATATTCGTAAGCTAGTATGCGAGCATTCTTGTAAGACAACCCATAGTGTATCTCAGAAGCTCTTTTAAAATACTCACATAATTGAAACTCCTCATCATCTGAGAATATTTGATGGGTCCTGAATTTATTTCTGCCCACAACTTTTAAAGTTTTTGAGATAATGTCATCATCACTTGAATTTCCAGAATCTGACGCATTTGCTTCATTATTTCTTGGATGATACTGTTTATACAGTTTCAGCCTTTTATGTAGCATGGATTTGGTTAGACCAAATTTGGCAGCTGTTTCCCTTATGGATTTCTTGTCATTTACAATTTCCATTATGGCCTCCTTAACCACATCTTCTGAAATATTACACCTTTCAGTCTTTCGCTTATAAGTACGAACCATGCTAAAACAAAATTTTTCCAATTTTAGACTCATTTCACCAAAAACATGGTGCATGGGGTTAGTGTGGACATGTCCACAATAGCCCCATTTTTTTTGTCCACATTAGCCCCGACAGACAATTTCAAATACTGTCATTGATAACCTCAAAAGTTGAAGATATATTTGAATGAATTAAAAATAAAATGTAGCTAGATAACATACCTTCAATGTGCTGTATCGACAGTCCCACAAACTCCAGAATTTACCCTTATTCTATCAGGACGCGTGCGACTTTATAAATTTACGTTTATGGCGCAAAAACAAATAAGTGTTTCTGTCAAAAAGACGATGAAGACGGCGGGTTGCGCCATCTGTCTGACCGAATGAGGTCTTCGCTGCCAACCAAATATAATTTTTTCAGAATTTTTCTTTACCGGATTGGCGGTAAATTCAAACTGTCTACACTAGCCCCATGTCCACTGTAGCCCCACTCTCCCCTAATAATTGTGAGTAATAATAATAATAAGCTTTATTTAGCAAATATGCTAGACACAGAAACAGAAACATATTACTTGTAGGTACATATTTCAATTTTATAAAATTGCATAAAAAATACATTAATACTCGCATCCTAAGGTAGTAAATTCTAAACACTAGTTACGTATTAATAAACACTAACTATCAATAAATTCTAACTCTAGCAGTCTTTTAAATTTGGCTATTCTTTTACATCCTTTTAAACTCGTTGATCAATTAAACCTTTGAAGAGAACGCAATTGCAACATTTTCCTTATTGAATGAAGTAGCACGATCAGGACTAGTATTTTCTGGCTTTCTCAAAGAAATATTTCTATTTCTTTTCATATACGATTTCATCACTCGCTTCTTTGTGTTTATTCCAATTAGCAGGACCTTTTTTTCCCAATCTCAAGGCGCACTCGTAGGCTAGAGCCCTCGTCTGTTTATCTGTCAAACCATAGTGTATCGAGGAGCATTTTAACAAAGTCATTTACTTAATGATTTTTCTTCTTGGGCCGAAACCTGTTTATTTGCGTACTTTGGTTTTTGAGTAAGTTGTACACATTCTTTGTGGTACCACCGAACTGAACAATCTTTATTTGCACACAGAAGCATATCAGCGTTATCTCCTGTCTGGCAAATACAAAATAAATGGCGATTTTCGGTGGTTTCCATCGATGTTCCAGGTTCAGATTGTTTATCTTAATCAGTAGATAGATGACAGGTCTTCTCCCTCTCTACTGAAAAATTTGCCAAGTAATTCAGGTAGGATGGCCTTGTTTATGAAATTTTGGGCAATAATGTGGTTCTTTTCCCCAATTTGGAAAATCTGGTTTGATTCTTTCATAAAAGAAACTAGTTATACTCCAAATTACGAAGTCACAAAAATTCCTCCTAGTAACAGCAAGCTGCATTTGTGCTTGGTAATAGTAGTAGCTATGGCCCTTATCAATTATTAATTTTTCACCAGATTTAATAAGTCCTGAATTTTTTATTTCAGTCACGCTTTTGTCTCTTATAGTGTATGGGCATTTCACGAGGAATTTCATCTCTACGCCACCCTAACCACACACATCACAGAGAATGAAACTGTCAGGGGTTACCCAAAGTAAAAATAATGATGGTTTATGACCAGCGCAACTTTGCACTTGGATGCTCTTGGCTGTGCATCTTTCTCGTGCTCTTTACCGTACACACCTTGCTTGAACGTGACATTCTCTGGATATCAAATTTTCTTAATAATTGTTTTCGATGGCTTCTCAATTTTGGTGTGGCAAACTGATCGAAAAATTGGTGCAGTGCTGTGTTTGAACCACCGTTTGCCTGGTATTTACTTCAATAGCAGCGCAATCTTCCTGGAATATTTTTGCCTCAAACGCTGCACCTAACTGCTGAAGCTAAGGTTGCCAGATTTGTCAATGGAAAAAGCGGGAGGCATCAACTTTTGATGAACCGACAACAGAATAATTGGGGGTGCGGGGGGCGGTAGCCCCTCGCGAAAATTTGTACCCCCTACACGACCTTGTTTCTCTGTGGTTTTTCATCATTGTACGATGTAGTAGTGACATCACCAAACCGGTCTGTGGAATCTTTGCCCTTTTTGATTCCCCTTTCACGGAGGCTTGTTCTCGAGTGTCTGTGATTTGTAAAGATCTTTAGATTTAGTTTATGTCAAAGATTGGAAATGTGTTGTGGTTATTTTTTGGTGGTGATGGCCACACATTTCAATGCCGCCACCACTTCATCAAAAATTTATTAACCTCCCCACTCCACTTCACCATTTAAAAAAAAGGGAGGTTACTGCAATCACTAAAATTTTCGAATTCGAGACAACACCAGATCTTCACGTTTTGAGGTCTCAGGAACCTAAAAAAGTGGTTTTTAAAATGTGTCTGTGTGTATGTTCGTACGTACGTTCGTACGTTCGTACGTACGTTCGTACGTTTGTAAACACGCCACAGCCAAAACTACTAGACCGATTTGGCTGAAATTTGGTACGTAGGCATCTCATAACCCAACTTAGATCTGAAAAGCTTTTGGAGCCAATCGTGCAACCGGAAATGCCATTTTGGCACATCAACTTTTAAATTTTAAATGCAAACCCCCATTTTTCACGTTACCATAGGAAAGGCCTTCAAATTCTGCTTCTAAAAATGTGTTCACTCTCAGTGCCTTTTTGGCCAAAAATTCAAAATTTTTACATTTTTGTCGGATTTTAAAATCGCTGTACAGCCCAAAGCCCTGAACCGATTTGGCTCAAATTTTGCACATGGGAATTGAATTGCACGTCGAAGAGCTGAACAAATTTTGGATTCAATCGGTCTACGGAAAGTGCCGTTTTGGCACACCAATTTCCAAAGCTAAAATTACTCACTCATTTAACCATCCAAAACAAATTTTTGATAGATTTATTGTCACCATCAGAAAGGTCTTCAAATTCTGGTTTTAAATAAGACAAACTTCGTTCGCATTTAGTGCTCTTTGGGTCAAAAAATCGAAATTTTGTAATAACGCTAAAAATACATTATGGGTAGCCCAAATTAGTGAATCGATTTGGCTAAAATTTGGTACATGGAGATTGGGTGACCCGTTGAAGACCTGAAAGGCTTTTGGAAGCAATTGGTCCACGGCAAGTGCCATTCAAGCATATCAACTTAAAATTTTAAATATAAGGCCTCCTTTTTTATGCCGCCAATAGAAAGACGATCAAATTCTGGTTCTAAAAATGTATTCACAGTTTCTGCCATTTCAGTGGAAAATAGAGAAAGAATTCTTTTTCAATAAAAGGGAGCGGGCTGACAGTGGATGACATAAAGTATCCAGTTATTGTCAAAAGGGTGGCAAACTGTTAACCTTAAAAGGAACATATTGTCAAATGTAACGGGTGATGTACGAGGTGATGTCGGTATTTGTCAGAAAATTAGTCACAGACGATAAGCATAAAAAAAAATTTGTTGAATTGCCTACTATCTACACAGAATACAAAGATCCACGCGATGGGGAGGTTCCAGCCGCTTCTCTGCTGCATTTTTTTTGCTACTGCCGCCACCAACTTACAACCAAAACAGCTTTGTAACAAGTCCCATCAGCATACTTTACCCGAAATGATTTATTTATTATTTAGTATAATTTTTACACGACTAGCCGTGAGAAGCGGTCCTTTCACAGCCCTTCTGAATCCGTGTAGGAAGAAAAAGCCATTTAACTCTCAAATTTTTTTTTTGGATTAAATTGTTAAAAATTGAGAAATGGTGTTTTCGAAAAACACAATCCATATTAAGCTGCTGGTCTCATTTTTATTACCATTTTTGTTGCTTACGCCTTTTTTATCATGGCATTTGATGCTTATGCCTTTTTTGCTGGCGCATAAGCCTCTTTTACTAAAAATTTTCTGTTTTGAATGGGCGTTTAAGTCTCACATACGCCCTTTCGTTTTTTGCCACTTTCTAATAGTTGGTCTATACTACCTTCCAATCCTGGATAGAAAAATGGTCAAATCTTGAAGCAGAACTAACTTTTTAATTTTTACAATAAGTATTCAATATGGGTAACTTAAGTGCAAAATTAAACTGGTTAAATTCTCTTAAAAAAAAACAAAAAGTCGCTATTAACAATTAGGAATGAATTATTATTATCCTCGACGTCTGATTCTGGTAGCTCGTCGGGTACTTTCACGTTAGAAGTAATGGAAAATACTCCCCGTGGTATTGTTTCTTGATAGTCAGCTTTTTGCATAAATCCAGCAAATTTTTTAACTTCTCTATATTGACTGGTATTCCGATGAGTACAGTTGAGGAGGCACCTTTTTGATGGGTCAGACAACTTTGTGGAATGTTGCGTCTGTAGTATAACTTGTAGAAATATCAATGCATTTTAAATCTGCTTTAGAAAGTCTAGCTCTCCTAATGTCTGTTATTTTAATTTCACGCTTATCAGCTGTGCTAAGTTTTTTTGGAACAGCTAACGCTTTCCAGCCCAGAAAGTCAGCAAAATTAACTGGAATAACCTCGTAAGGCCTGGGGCGGGTGCCTGTATGTTGATTTTGGAAGTATATTTTTCAATAACAGCATGAACGCTATCTACAGGCATGTACGTATGTCCTGCCACTAAATATGAGATTGAAATATTCGTCACTGATTTGGCGCTTCTTAGAAAATACATCAACATTGTCAACACAAATCTGTTTTTGTTTTGGCCTGGACAATTATCACAAAATAGTGACAACGAATTATGCTTTCCTTCCTGTGGTCCACTCTAACTAAATAGTTGTATTTTGTGCAAATTTCATTTACGCCTCTTTTACCGTCTCTTTCTTCCCTTTCTTGCTCTTATCGTTTCCCAGAATGTCTCCATTAGATTATTGCCAATAAAAAAACTTAAGAGTGATGTACAGGGTCTTCATTCCATTAGGTACCTACTTTAAATTGTCATAGCTCCTGTATTACTTGAGATATTCGCATGAAATAAAAACTAGATAGTAGACCGCACTCCCAAGTTTTGTTCTGGACCTTATTCTCAGCGATCACCTTCGGATCTTACGCGCTGTAGATGCAACCTGCTTTTTTTTAAATGGAACACCCGGTATTTTCTTGCACGGATCGATAGAGAATTCTTTACGATTTCATTGATATAGGGTAGTTGATATTTTTGTTGATAACTTTGAAATTTAATTACATGAAATCTGCATAAAATAAAAGATGTATAATTACATGATTTGAAATGGTGCAGACTTGAACGAAAAAAATTAACCCCTTCACTCTCATAGTGCAACACTGGCTCATGAATCTTTGTAGTCACAACCAAAATATTCTGTTAGTGAAATGAGTAAAATTTTCATAAAGTCCTGATATTGGATTGTATTTGATTTTTACTTGAGCACCAACAAACTAGAGATCATCGTAATTCCTGTTGGGTATTATATATTTTATAAAACAGCAAAAAATCATCAGATTTGGTTTTTCCACAACATAAGTGCATTCCTTCAGTAAACGAGATGCCTTGTATATAACACGTTCTTTGACATGAAGTTTATATCAGAAAAGTGACAATTTAGAGACACTGGTGCCAGGCGTAAATTGAAACTACCTTATCGGTGAACAAAGTAATGTCGTCGCTACTTTGTGCTTTTGTGCGGAAGGACACGTGGGCGACTTTCAACGAAGGATAAATCTGTCAGCTTAATTTAATCTCCGGAATAATTTCCTATAAATGTTAATTCAACTCGAGTGCTTTGAACGAAAGGGTAGTAAAACTCAAGTTAAAAATAGACTAATATAATTAAAATGTTAAAAGCTTGAAAACAAAAGTTAAAATAATGAAAGAGAAGTGAATTTACAAACAATAAAACGTGGACAGACAGGTGAGAGCTCAGGTGTATACCTTGCATGCCTTCAGGCAGCAGCCACATGTCAGTGGTTATGGAATACCCTTTAAGCTGGAGATCTTTCAACTAACGAATTGGTAATTAATTAATTGTTGGATTGTTTGCTTGACTTGACACTAAGGTGGTTGTAGAAATACTGAACACATTCTTTGAATAGGCATCTTGCATCAATTTAGTTTTTGATGTTAAATTGAAATTCGGGATATATTTAATCCTTCCAGATACCTTAAGTTCCAATATCTTGTCCGTGGAGCTCAAAAAAAAAAAATGAGAAAGTATCATTTTCAAACTTCGCTCCAAAAAACCCCCACAGCCATTCGAACTCAATTTTCTTACATGTGACAACGTCGCTGTCTAACCTGACCCGACGTCTTTCATTCATAAATCTTAAATATTTTATAGTAGTCACAAGCACTCTTTGTCAGTGGGTACAAAGGTACAAGATGCCAACCCAAGCAACTAATAACATTCTACTTACCGCCTTTTTCAACGTTAGAGGTTACTTTTGACCGCTCTTTTTGCCAACTGTCAAGGTTGACTTTTCAAATTAATTATTAAACCTCACCCTCAAATAAACTGTTGTCAGATTGCATCGGCTGTACGATTTATGACGTCACAAGTCGTACAACGGCGATTCTGAATTATTTATTTATTTACAAATAAGCAAACGTTTTTTAAATAAAATTGATGTTCGCGGACGATTCCTTGTATCTTTATTGATGCATTTACAATAAAATATGCCGAAATTAGGAAATGTGCAAGTAGCCTATTGTGGCAAGATGGAATCTTGCTAAATTTTACAATAAATTACAGAAAATATTCTAAGAGCAGCTTTGCTGCCAAAATACGTTATAATACGACATTCGGTCAGCAAATTCTGCTTGCACACATGCTCTAGCTCTTAATTACAAGAATTTATTAATAAAAATGGCAATCTCGGAGACTGTAAAAACTTCTACTTTTTCACAGAATTTGAAAATTTAGCATTAAAGTTTTTGATCCGACAATGCAACAGCCGGGGCAACAGCTATCGAACTCAATAACAATAATATGCCCTTTTGCTAAGAAAAATTCAAAAAAGGGCAGTTTTGCCCCAAAAATGTCAATTTTCGAAAAAATGGAACTAAATTTGGACTAATAAGGTTTTCGACTTGAAAAAAAATCAGCTATCCTGATGTCCGGTACTAAAAATTAACAGTTATACATAGGTTTTTTCACGGCACCGATTTTTGGCCAAAAGGGCACCAAGTGTGAATACCTACATTTTTGGAAACAGAATTCGAAAGGTTTTCATATGGCAATGTGAAAAATGGAGGTTTGCATTTAATTTTTTAAAATTGATGTGCCAAAAACGCACTTTGCATCATGAACCGTTGTGACCCAAATTCTAATCAGCATCTACAAATTGCCCACAACATATGTGTGCCAAATTTCATCTCGATACGTTCAGTAGTTAGCTTGTAGCGTAATCACAGACAGACATTTTTCAAAAACCACTTTTTCGGATTCCCAGGACGTAAAGAACGTAAAGCTTTGATGTTTTTGGCAATTCAATTTTTCGATCGACTTCATTAACTTGCTTCGCGAGCGTAGAAGTTAAAAACCCTATTCTGGCGAGAACCGACGAAACTCAGCCTTAATTATCGTGTGTGAAATCCTACGATGTGTTCCTAAATTAGGGAGCTTATTAGTTTCTCACAATAGTCAGTTGATTTTATGTAACGGAAGGACAGAGATGTGTCTCATTTAAGCGATGGAATAACAGTATTTGAACGGAATTTAAAAGCTTTTATTTACCAAGTAATAGATACAATTAATATGGCGCATATGGCCCGCTCCCCCCCCAAGCAGCAATTCTCCTCCATGATCGTTGAGGATAAGTGGGGGTGACCCATCCTCCACGGCCCCGCCTACCGCGACCCCGCTGTCCTCTCATGAAGCCTCTCTGCAAACAATATTGTGTAACTAGTGATGTAAAATAACGGTTAAGGTACCGGAGGGTATTAAGGCCCACCTAACGCTTTTCATTCTTTTTAAATACGAAACATTAAATTACATTTTTATTTTAGTTATATTTATGTTCTTTGTAGTATTGTTATCTAAAAGCAAAAAAAATGACTTCGAATTTGCTATATTTTTTGATTATTTAGGGCTTTTTTAAAAATATGTTTTTGGGCCTTATTTTCCGAAGTGATGGAAAATAAGGCCTAAGAATTCCTGGCCTAGAAATTAACACCAAATAACATAGAGAACTTAGTTTAATAAACTTTGAACACAAGTAATACATTCTGAGTAAAAATATACTTAAATCAAGGCTCACAATTCGGACAAACGAACACTCCCGTGTCCTCCTTTGTCAGTCCAACACATTCTTCGTGTACCCACGACTTACACATTGCACAGGAGCGCATATCTGCAACAAAATCTTCGTAGCAGATTGTGCACATCCATTTTTCCTTCTCGTAGCTCTGTTTCTTGCGCAAGTTCGCTGGGGTGCGGCTAGGTTCTTTTCTTGCTGTGTTGAACAGTGGCGGATCCAGAAGACAATCTCGGGGGGGGCGAATTGATGGGAAACCATAATTTTAAACCAGTGGACGCAGGGGCCACTTAGAAAGTTTTGCCGCCCTAGGCGAAGTAGAATTATGCCGCTCTAATAGTGGGGCTCGTTGAATGGGGGAACAATTTGTTAGACAGTAATGGCAGGGGGTGTTGAAAATGCGCCGCAGGCGAAAATTTTACAAAATTTCAAGGTCACGCATTTTCTAAGCACTTCAGAATGTTAGTGACATTATTTGAAAAACTTAAGTCCCATAAGGAGAATTTTTTATCGAGATCGCATTTCTTACAAAAAGAGTAAAATAGGACATTTTATGATGGCTCTCTTGTTCCTTTTATTTGTTCTCTTAACTCTGAATGCAGCGTGTCATTATTTTCTCTGTTTGCGCTCCGATGACTACAGCTTTACAGGAGAGACATTATAAATTTGGGTTGACACCGGTTTTGTTAGTGTCGTATTTTTCGTGGGTCCATGTCCAGTAATAACTGGATTTAAGGTGCTGTTTTAGTGCTTAGGAATAATTCACTAATTATAACATTAACAATAATTTATTCGCATAAGAATAGTAAAGGTTAACAGTTGGTTGGATTCGAGCGGTTAGTTTAGCCAAAGAAACTAGACTACTTATAGATTTGATAAAGGGAGTTCATTGTAGACATTCTGTTACTTGGGAACATAATTATTTGTAATTGCGAGAAGATACTAAAGAAAATCACAAGTTATAAAAGCTCAGTAAGCAGCACTTGTCAGGACAGAATTATTTCAGATTTTAACAACTAATAACTGCTTTGCCTACCAGAATTTTGGTTGTTGCCCTCTTGGTTACTCATTTTCACACACTTTTTAGCACGATGTTAACGCTGGACTTCACTTGCTTCAACTCCCCAAACACCGCAATTTTGCTGCCTTTTATAGGGAGGGTTTTGGTCTAAACTATTATTTTTGATAGATTTATGGGTACTAACCCCAAGTTTCTATTGAAGTGAAAGGTCAAGTGCGCCACAACTTCTACAGTATTTATACAAGCCGACACTTTTATAGGTTGAATTAGGGAATGCTTTTTACTTAATTAAAGTATATCAAAGCTGTGGCGCCGGCGGCAGCAAGTGTGATTATTGATTTCTTTCAGCCCCTTCTTGTTTGCTTTTATCATTCATTAGCAGTAGCAGTTAATTAGCCTTGTTTACATTTTTAATTTAATAAAAATTCCAAACGTTAATTTGTTTGAAGTATTTGACTTGACAAGTGTACTTTCTGGATGAAGAAATACCACTACAAATAACTTCCCTCCATATTAAAAAAGTTTCAGCTGTAAATAGCGAACTTTTTAATAGGAGCAAAGCTCACAAAAACTACTAAAGGCGATTTTACTGTTACACAAACACATAGTTATTGGTTAGTAGATATCAAGCTAAACGACACAATAATACACAGAAAACAGAGTCACATTAGACTACACAAATACTATAGGATCACTTGGAAGTGGAAGGTTGGTTTAGTAAACACGAAACACAGTGACAACACAATCCACTCTTTTTCACACACTCATTTGGGGCATCTAGAAAGTCCGTTTCTAAGTTAATAAACCCTGGGAAGGCCGCGGCCATTGGAATTGGTGACAAAGGGACTGCGACATTGGCTTCAGAGGTCGGAGCGGCAATGAGTAGAGGCCCATTCCCCCGAGCCGAGTGGACCATTGCCCGTCCCATAACGTCGTTATGCAAATTGTTTAATAGTGCATACTCGTAGTCAATTGGTGGAAACTAGGGATCAAATGCATAATCCCTCCAAGAAAAATAGGCAGCCGTTGGAACAATTTGAGCGGTCCTTCTATCGAGAGCATCCTGCGCGTCCCGCAGGAAGTGTCGATAGTCGAGTGCGAATCGAAAGCGTATCTGGCGGGCGTATCTAACAATGAAGGTGGACCCAGAAAGGTTCAAACCATACAGGGCCCTGAAGATATTTTCCATGTATACCACTTTCAGGTAAAGTGGCAGAGTCATAAAATCCTCCCAAAAGTGGGTTAGGAAGGCTTCTAATTCTGAGAACGAAACAGAAGCATAAGTATAATCAAAATACATATACGAAACATAGAGAGGTAAAATAAGGATTGAAAGTTATTGATTAGTAGCGTTTGTTAGCGCTGTTGTCAAAACTTTCGCACATTTTGAGTTGTCGAAAGTAACTGGTGGTACTGGAAGTTCGAAGATATCCCTTAGAGACGTGCAGGCATACGATGGTTCGAGTGTGGTCATCTTCGAGTTTGCTGAGTAATAGAGATGACGGACCACTAGGAAGTGATACGCCAAAAGCCACACAGTCAAAATGGCGATAGTTGCAGCCACTTGACCTATGAAACCAAAAGTATAATGTGGTGCTGAGCCTGGGAATGGTGGTTGAGGTGCTTCACACGCAGGCGTAAAGGTGTCCTCGACCAATAAAGTCAACTGTGCGCTGTCAGATGCGTAGGCCATGAGACGAAGTCTGTGGAGCAGACCACAGGGTAGCAACGTAGCCACACAGTCTGAACCGAGAGGAATCTTCTTCCACCATCTATCTGAAGTATTGACAGACTCGATGAATAAACCTCGCACTAGTTCTGAAGAGTTGAGTGTACATACAGTCCATTCAGCATACTGGGTTTGTACTGGAGGGCAACGGGCTGTGAATGTACCCGTAGCGGTTCCAATAAATAGGGTTAGTAGTATTAATAGCCAAGGGAGATAGATTATCCCTCTCTTTGCTATGCAGGCGTAAGCTATGGTTGTTAAAACAGAAATAACACAAGGTTAGTGATGCTTACTGATTGTTACAAGATAATTCCAAGCGATCTTAAAATTACTACTAAAAACTAACGCATAATAAGTATATGGAGAAATGTTTACACTAAAGACGCAGTGTCATAATTACAAGCTGAAAGTACACGCACTTGTTTATTTAATTGGTCATAAGTGGGCACTGTAACGACAGTATCTATAGCAGGTGCAACTTCGGTCGGTGGGGCACTAGCTTCAGGTACTGAATCTTCTTTAGTTTCACGAAAGATCTTGCGATGTAAAATCCAATAGGTTAGAGTAGACCATAGACTTGCAAAAAGGGTAAACGAGCACCCATGAATTCTATGGATGACAATGGCGTTAAGCACAATACCCATTATAAACTTGGTAAGCTTCCAGACGAATAGGAGACCAAGCACACCACTTGTTATGTGTCCAACCCAAGAAAACCATCCCCAAAGGCGGTCTATCGTGGATTGAGCCAATTTGTCTAACTCTGCGGTACTTAAAAAGTTGGTAAGACTCAAAGTACCGTCCGATATGGGTTCTCCAGAGAACTTTCTCGTAAGAACGTTAGCGACAGCTTTTCGTTCCAAACCTGAGAGCATAGCGTTCTGTGCCTCGCGGATTTCTTGTTCGCTATAGAGCCCACCAACACTGATGCTTTGCATCGGTAGGAATTTCAGTTTCAATTCTTCGTCAACTTGAAGTTGTATTGGATCGCGGAAAACTCTGTTTGGTGTAGGACCAAAACTAATCCATTCGTTTCCAATCTGGTAAACTGGTGGTATTAATGGGTTACACTCAATCTGCTCAGCTTTGCGTTGGAGAATGCGTGTTATGGGGGACATGAAGTAGGATTCATTATCCACTTTCACAGGTAATTCGTTAAAGCAATGAGGTTCTTTGCGAAGGGTTACGCTCCGTGGGCTACACTGAAGAATATACAGAGTTTCTCCAGCCACATGACCAACATAACCCAACGTTTCCTTAATCAAAGAACTGATAGCATTAGGGGATAGCGGAGCCATTGTAAGTCGATTCTTGAGGATATCTCTTCGCAGCAAACAGCGTTTGTAGACTGCGTTGGTATAAGTGCTATATAACTGTGACTTTAAAGCATGCTCCACATACAGGAATTTTGAATCTGTATAAGCTCTCAGATCGACATTCTCAGATTGGATGACCTTCAAAGTATTCGGAAGATTGTAGTCAAGTTCACGGATAACCACTAAAATCATAGGATGTTCAGTTAACCAGACCGTCGTTCCACATAATTGCTCTTTCCTAATAAGTGCTAAGGCGAATACTCTTCTCTCTTGTTCCACTACTACATATTTGTTTACGCGTAGCGGTGATTCAGAGTCACTGGGTGGTACAACGATTGTTCCTGGCCCAAGGTATAGTTCGACAAGGTTGTTGCACTCACTATTTGCAGTAGTTTCCCAAAGAGTTTCACCAATGTCAGCGTCAACACAATAACCTGATAGATAATCGCAGGTTAGCCCACCTCTTAAAGACACTTCGTTCGATTCTAAGCTAACACGGGTCCAGTAGTCCGTAAGGTGGATGTTGACAGTCGCCACTACGAATACATTCTTCCAAGTATGACTTCCTTCTATATAAGTTGTTCCTGCGCAAGCACCTGTAGAGTCTAAAGCTCCGGCCATAGTAAAACTTGCGGCGGTGCTGGTGTTTGAAACTAATTTTGAAATTAACTTTCCATTAAAACCTGAATATTGCCCTTGACTATGTATGTTTCTACAAGCTTCATGTCCAACTTGGTGTATATAAGTGTATAAACCACCATCTACCAAAGAATTATGAGACCAAACACCGCAGTTATTAATAATCCTAGTGACAGTAACTAGACAAGTCTTCACATGTATTTTATTAAAGTGTTTCTTTTGGATGACCTGTATAGACTGGGGAGTTACCGTGTATGCAGAGTCCGGTTCTGGGCACTGCGCAACTTCCCTTAGATTGACCAAAGTTAGGTTAGTTGAAGGATTCTGACAGTCAAAAGCTATCAGGGCATCTGTCCAGAACACTTGAACAAACAGGATGTAGAGCAGAAGCACTGAAATATGAAGACAAACTACTAAGTATTGGAATGTTGTTGGCCTTACTTTAGCAAATACATTCTAAACTTTTCGACATTAAAATTGTTCTCAATTGACTAGCTTCACTCGTCTTATAATGGTGGGTGACCAATTTAAGAAATATTTTCCGTTAAGGATAAACCATTTATTGTGTATTATATTTTTATTAGTATATAAATCTAGTTAGAAAAACGATTATAATTTTAAACTATTATTAAGGTCTTCTGTTCTAAATTTTTTTTTTTTCAAATTCTTCACTTAAATAATAATTACTAAGCCTAATGATTATTGGAGTTGGGGCGCGCATGGGGCAACCATGGTGGGGGAACATTCACCCCCGGGCAGTGGACGGGGCAATGGCTACAGCCGCTCGGTCCCGGTGGTGGAGGCTCAAAATTTGGTAGTGCGAGAGGGCGCCCGCGGCCCATTGGGCGGTTAATCCTCCCTCTACCCGAGTGAGGGCGTCTTTCATTATCCGTTCCCGGCCCTAGGGGTCTCCAGAGCCCCATCATCGGTCGCCCGGGTTCGGCTGTGCCCGTCGTCCACGATCCCCAGTTTATCCGGCCAGCGGATCTGTCCCATGCATTGCCTGTTCAGAAAACTGTTATCACGTACCAAAATATTTAGACATTTGTTAGTTACTCTCGTATGTTAGTTAGAGAATTATTATTAGACAATTGGGATTGTTTTCACTACTGCAGGTATAATTGTAATAAGTAGGAAAATAGATGTAAGATCGAAGAAACGATGGAAGTAGAATAATAATATGTAGATTAAGTGTATATATGGCGAACCTTCTACATTAAATCTAACAGTCTTCTCAGCTCCTCATCGTCTGTGTTAGTCCATTGGACGGGGATCGGTGGTAAATCGTCGTATGGAGGTGGGGGCGTATTGAAAAGATGAGGCCTATCGCATTCAACCCCCCTCTCGGGAGGTGGAACCGTCCCGACGGCGCGAGAGACAATTATAATGTCTCCCTCGTCGTGGAAGACGATGGCCCTTCCTGCGCCAAACGTCCCAACGAGGGGATAAAGAGGTGGGGGACTGGAGCTCCCCTCCCCCTCACTGGCGTCAGGTGATTCCGGGCTTTCCGCCACCTCCATCTCCTCGTCAGAGTCGCTCACCATTATTATTGACTCCGGCGAGTCGGGGCTGTCAGTCATTGTATCTGCCAGGCATCTTTCGCAGGACTGATTTAACGAGTCCCGCCTTCCTGGGCACACTATTACTGCGAAGATATTTTGTATTACTTATTAAGTTCTCTATCTTCATCATTCTACCCATGCTGTTAGAATCAAATCTATAAGTCTGCATGCTACTACCAGGGTTTGTTATTAAAAGAATCAAAATTATTATCCGGTCTCGGTATTATGTTTAGATAGGTCGTTTTAAGATCCATGGTTTTGGAGATACTGGTCCTTTACTGCGAGTTCGGTGTGTCGGAGTAACACTAGGTTGGTCAATTGGTAAACTGTCTTCATGTTGATGATCAGAATTTTCTGAGGTATTATCAACTTCCTCTACCGCAATTTCTGAAATAGAGTCTTCATATTCGGATTCGCTACTTTCTTCCGGTGTTACTAGTGGTATAGGCGAAGCAGCAGGAGTTACTGCTGGTGAAGTAATAGGCGTAGGTACTGGCGGTGTCGGTGCTGGTAGTGTTGGGGCACCCGCTGGTGGCGTCTGAGGTGCAATCACTGGCAACGCTGCAGGTGCAGCTCGTTGGGCTATTCCAGATGACGGTATCGTTGGAGGGATGTGTAACCTCACCGGTGGGTGAGGAGTCAGTCCCGTCTTCGGCAATTCATACGTGGCAACCTGCTCATCAGGGAAGTCACTGACGCAAAGTTTAAGTCGATTGGCATGTACTAACATTTCTTTTCTTCCTCCTATTTCTTGAATCCTGTAGTTCACTGGACCTGTCCTCTCTATTACACGATATGGACCTAACCATTTAGGTTGAAATTTCGCCGCGACATCTCCAGCTGTTCTTGGTGCATTATTTTGTAAGTACACCTTATCTCCCACGGCGAAATTTCTGTTCTTGGACTTTTGATTAAACTTTTCTCTTCTTCTTGCTGTGTTAGCATCTATATTGTTCTTTGCCAATTTCCATGCTTCTCTTATCCGAGCTGCCATTTCGGTCACATAATTTTCCTCATTGTCATACCGAACTCTATCGGGGTGCAGAATATCGTGAAAAGGTAATTCCATGTCTCTTCCATGTAGTAGGAAGAACGGAGATTCTCCAGAAGTTTCATGTACGTTATTTCTGAAAGCCATAAGAGCGAATGGGACCATTTCATCCCATTCATGGTTACCGTCCACGATATAATGTGATATCATCGTCTTTAGGGTACGATGAAATCTTTCCACAACTCCATTAGTAGATGGACGATATGGACTAGTTTGAATCTTCTCAATCTTCAGGATGGAACACATTTCCTTAAACAATTGTGAAAGAAATTGAGAACCGCAATCAGTTAAAAGGACTCTAGGAACACCATGGCGAGTTACCACGTGAGTCACGAAAGCTTTAGCCACAGTACGAGCCGTGACATCCTGAATGGGAATTGCTTCAGGGTATCTGGTAAGATAATCGGTTACCGTAAGTAAATACTTGTTATTTGCAGCGGTTCTTGTTAACGGACCTACAATATCTAGCGCGACAATGGCAAACGGTTTAGATGGACTGGGCATGGGTTGGAGATCTACTGGTTTCTGTGGATTACTTTTATGGATGTTACAAGAGTGGCATCTATCCACAAAGTTCGCAATATCCTTATTCATCCCTTTCCAAAAGAACTGTTTTTGTATCAGCTCGGTTGTCTTCTTTCTTCCTCCATGTGAACACATAGGTAAGGCATGGTATAAATTCATCACCCATTTTCTCATTTTATAAGGCACTACTAGTCTATCCATCCTTTCTTCTCCAGTTCGTAGTTTGTATATCAATCCATTATTGTCTTCGTAAAATTCGTCATCTCTTTTCTCTAGTAGCTTTTGTATTTCCTGGTCCTCCTTCTGCAATCTTGCTATTTTTTCTAGATCGTAAATTATTGGTTGGTAAGGTGGTGTTTGGTCTCCCGTGACGGCCTTGGCAGTTCCATTTCTAACTGTTTCTTGCTTGTCGTAAACCTCTTCTGGCAGACGCGTTAAGGCATCGGCTGGATTAATTTTTCCTGGCCGATATTCTATGTTGAATTCATATTCCATTAAAGCTAAAGACCATCTCGCTAATCTGGAGTTACAGTTTTCTTTCATATTGAAAAAATATTTTAAAGGTCGATGATCAGTATAGACTGTAAAGGTGGTGCCAATAAGATAGCATCTGAAATGCTTTATTCCCCATACTACTGCTAGACACTCTCTCTCTATTGTGCTGTACCTCGTTTCTGCGTTGTTCAAAGTTCTGCTTGCATAGGCGATCGGATGTTCAGCATCTCCATGTTTCTGGCTCAGAATGGCACTAATGGCAGTACCAGATGCATCTGTGCTCAACATGAATGGGCGTTGAAAGTCAGGGTACTTCAAGACCGGTGCTGACACTAGCATATTCTTTAGAGAATGGAAAGCATTTTCCTGGTCGGGTCCCCAAATGAAGGGAACCTCCTTCTTTGTCAAATGAGACAGTGGTCGTGCTAGCTGTGAGAACTTTGGAACAAACTTCCTATAAAATCCTGCTAACCCAAGAAATGCTCGCACTTGTTTCACATTCCTTGGTTGAGGGTAGTTCTTAACTATTTGAGTCTTTTTAGGATCTGTCTTTACTCCATCTCCAGAGATTATATGTCCTAGGTATTCAGTTTCCTTTTGCAGAAACCTACACTTGCTTGGCTTCAACTTCAATCCACTTTCACGAAGTTTCATGAAGACGTGTTCTAATTTTTCTAAGTGTTGATTCACATCATTTGAACTAAAGATGATGACATCATCTAAGTAGACTAATGCATCTACTCCATTTAAGTTACTAAGGCAGGCATAGATCATTCTTTGCCAAGTGGCTGGTGCATTCTTTAAACCAAAGGGCATTCGATTAAATTCGTAATGCTTATTCTCTGTACTAAAGGCTGTTATTTCCTTCGACATGTCATCTAACTCTATTTGCCAATAGCCACTTCTTAAGTCTAAAACCGAAAACAGTGAACTTCCATGAAGTTGGTTCAATGTGTCTTCTATCAATGGAATCGGAAAATAATCAGTCTTGGTGACAGCGTTCAAACCTCTGTAGTCTACACATAGCCTTAATTCTGGAGTTTCTCCAGGTCTAAGTGTCTTCTTAGTCACAATAACCAAAGGACTATTCCAAGGAGAGTCACTAGGTCGAATTATTCCATCTTCTAACATTTGGTTAAGTTCCTGGTCCAACCATGACCTTCTTGCATAAGGGATTCGATATGGGCGTTTGGCCACAGGTAAAGTACCTGGTTCAACAACGATCCTATGCTTAACACGTCCTGTGCAGGTCAATTTTTCTCCAGGACAACTAAACACATCCATGTATTTTCTAATCAACTCCTTGAGTTTATACACTTTGTAAGAATCTCGAGTTCCAACTTCAATTGAATTCAAGACCTCTTGAAAGCTTTTATTGTTAGCTTTTCTTATCACTTTATCTTCAGGCAATGAGGGTTCCTCCCTGTTGTTACCTAAGATTTCCACTTCAACTCCTGTCCCAATAGGAGTATTCATTTTAAGAAATTTTTCTTCTCGAGTACAATTTAGTAAACGAATTGGCAGAAATTCGCCATCCTTGCAAACACTTTTTGCCAATAAAATTCCTTCTTCCAGCTGATTATCCTCTTTTGGCTCAATTAAGACGTTGGCTTGTTGTTTATTTTCCCGGGATTCACGTCTCTTAAATTTCGCCAAACACACGACCTGGCTTCTGGCTGGTAGGACAAGTTCGTGAGCCAGGAATAGGTCCCGTTGAGGGTGCGCAGTCCTCGCGGTTCCAATCCTTGCATCACTATCCTTATCCACCATTGGCGACGGGCTATGACGTCTCATAGGCCGTTGCTTTCCTTTGTTCTTATTAGCCGAGTCGCTAGTAGTGACGTCAGTTATTGATTGAGTCTCCATTACGTCACCTTCGGTCGATGTCGACTGATTTCGAGAATTTTCTAAGTCCACTTGTACGCAAGCGTCAACGAAGCTTGACATCTCTCTTGCTCTCGAGTTCCTTTCGGAGTGGGGATATTGATTTTTAGCCAGCATTTCAGCGGCAACTACCTGGGTGGCGGCATTCACCATCTTCCCTTCCAGGAGAGATTTCTTCGCACCTTGGCCCATTATTTGTTTAGAATTTTCTTGCTTTATATACGAATTTATTTTATTTATTGGGCTCTTCTCCATTATCATCTGCAACTTGCTTTCTCCAATTACAATCGAATTATCGATCCACGAAAGCACTGCTCTGCTATTATCAAGGAAGTCTAGACCCAAGAGTAGGGCTCCATTAAACTTCATATCATCCGGAACAATGATCACTTCTTGTCTATGGAATTTACCTAAAGTTAATTCAATATCGACTTTGGCTGATCCCAAAGTTTGCAATTTTCCACCTTGGACATCAAAAAGATTACAGCTATCGGTGGATAGCCAGTTATCATTAACAAAGCTTCGTTTTAAAAGCGAAGCTGAAGAGCCTGAATCTAAGATAGCCTTACATTTAATATTATTAATACTAACTAAAATTGAATTGCAACCCCCTGAAAAATTTACTGAAATTAATCCCTTTTTACCGCACTCACTCCTTAATTTTTCTTTTGGTTGCCCTCGGGCCGTCGGTCGCGTGCGGACTTGACTGCGGCCCGTTGTCCTAAACCCTGCCAGCAGTTTTTAGATATGTGTCCTCTTCGATTACAAGTGAAGCATATAGCCTGTTTGCATTTATCAATTAGGTGATCCGGGCTTCCGCACTCGTAGCATCGAGGCGAGCCCGGTCCTGTACGGTTAAACTTCCCACTTTGTCGGCTCAATCGGTTGTTTTGTGAGGTAAAGCGGCGATCCTCCGTTCTCGCGTTTTCGTTTTTATCAGCGCGCGGGCCGAATTCTTGTCGATTATTCCTGTACGCACAAGGTTGAAACGGTCTAAATTGATTTATACCTTCTTTTCGCTGAAAATTTAATCTTCGCGGGTTAAAATTTTCTTCCCGCTGTTGGTAATTTCTGTATTCTCTTCTGGGAAATGCAGGAGGCTTTCCAGAGGATGCAGGGAACTTTCCGAGCAATCCTCGGTTATTATTTTGTTTCCCATTGTAACGTGGCGGGGAGTTTCGACGCTCTTTATTATTTAACCCGGTTTGTTCCATTTTCCTCGTCAGATCCGATATAGCGGACTCTGTAGGATTAATTTGTTTCATAATCAATTCCTCCCTAATACTTAACATGATAGCATCTTTGAAATTTTTCGGGTCGGCTGTTAGTACACGATACTGTAGTTGAGGAATTAAACCTTGCTGAAACTGGATCAAGAGATCAGCTTCAAGTTTATCTTTTAAAATGGCATCGGTTTGAGCGTTTCCCGTAGGCTTAAAGGTTTCAAAAGCGCAAGCTTTCAGCCGCTCGCTAAATTCAGCCACTGTTTCCGTTGTCTTCATTTTGCAATTTCGGAAGGTGAACATTAATTCTATCGGTAGTTTAACTTTATCAAAACGCTGTTCTAAAGCCAGTTTAAGTTCATCAAAAGTGACTGTACTTGAAGATAGATGGGGATCGCGATCTATTGTTTTTCTGGCCACTTCACGGAGTTTTAATTTTGTTATTATTGCCTTTTGTTGAGGATTCCATGAAGCCAAAGTGCTAGCGTCTTCGATGGCATTAAAAAAACTTTTTGGTGGTGTTTTACCGTCATACTCAGGAACTAATGATGAATATGTATCGATAATTACCGTTGTTGGCGGTATTGGAGGAGGTGTTGTGGGCGGCATACTTAATAATTCTAATAATTATTGTTATAAGGCGAGAGAATGAATTTTTAAACAATTTCAATTAGATGGACAGAGCAGGTGAAATTAAATCTTATCAATTTCATTCCACACACCATGTTAGTGTTAGGTGCACCGAAACTGGGTCAATTTGAGTCAAGAGCTACTCAAGAGGCTAACACATTCCTTTTTTAACGCGACAAATTAGTCGGTACTTTTATAACAATTTATTTATTTATTCAGTGCTACTTCTCGAACAATTCTGAACTTTATTTATCTGATTAATTGATACTCTATCTCAATTCTACTTTAACAATAATCTTTGCGAAGAATCTAAGCACATAATGCTTTTAATCACTACCCCACACACATGACACCATTTTTATGATGGCTCTCTTGTTCCTTTTATTTGTTCTCTTAACTCTGAATGCAGCGTGTCATTATTTTCTCTGTTTGCGCTCCGATGACTACAGCTTTACAGGAGAGACATTATAAATTTGGGTTGACACCGGTTTTGTTAGTGTCGTATTTTTCGTGGGTCCATGTCCAGTAATAACTGGATTTAAGGTGCTGTTTTAGTGCTTAGGAATAATTCACTAATTATAACATTAACAATAATTTATTCGCATAAGAATAGTAAAGGTTAACAGTTGGTTGGATTCGAGCGGTTAGTTTAGCCAAAGAAACTAGACTACTTATAGATTTGATAAAGGGAGTTCATTGTAGACATTCTGTTACTTGGGAACATAATTATTTGTAATTGCGAGAAGATACTAAAGAAAATCACAAGTTATAAAAGCTCAGTAAGCAGCACTTGTCAGGACAGAATTATTTCAGATTTTAACAACTAATAACTGCTTTGCCTACCAGAATTTTGGTTGTTGCCCTCTTGGTTACTCATTTTCACACACTTTTTAGCACGATGTTAACGCTGGACTTCACTTGCTTCAACTCCCCAAACACCGCAATTTTGCTGCCTTTTATAGGGAGGGTTTTGGCCTAAACTATTATTTTTGATAGATTTATGGGTACTAACCCCAAGTTTCTATTGAAGTGAAAGGTCAAGTGCGCCACAACTTCTACAGTATTTATACAAGCCGACACTTTTATAGGTTGAATTAGGGAATGCTTTTTACTTAATTAAAGTATATCAAAGCTGTGGCGCCGGCGGCAGCAAGTGTGATTATTGATTTCTTTCAGCCCCTTCTTGTTTGCTTTTATCATTCATTAGCAGTAGCAGTTAATTAGCCTTGTTTACATTTTTAATTTAATAAGAATTCCAAACGTTAATTTGTTTCAAGTATTTGACTTGACAAGTGTACTTTCTGGATGAAGAAATACCACTACAATTTCTGCATGAAATTTTTGAATCATAGCGACTAACTCTACTCCCCCTAGGACGTCCTAGGTCCCGCCCTTGCTTAAGTAAACCTACATTTTATTTTAAAACCTCATGTCTGAATAATTATTATAAGAAATGCTCAATCAAATTGGTAGGTACAGACACTGTGTAACTGTGACGCCCCAAAAACTTTTTGGAAAACCCAAACTGCCGCCCTAAAATTTTGCCGCCCCAGGCGGCCGCCTACACAGCCCACTATGTACGAAGTTTATGATTAGGTACGGATCTCGGGGGGGGGGCGATCGCCCCCTCGCCCCCCCCCCCTAAATCCGCCACTGGTGTTGAACAAGTTTCTCTTCAAAGTTTGCGCCTTGTAATTTATTGATTGTTTCCTGTTACCACCAGCTTTAGTCTGTACAGTAGGTGTCTTCAAGGGTTGAGAGAAATTACAGGCTTCTTGGACGTTTTTATTTTGAATGCCTGAAGGACCTGCAATCGGTGATTTAGGGGATGTGTCAGGAAGACGTGAGGTTCCTGGAAGTGGTGAATCAAGACGACGTGGAGAACTTGGATCAGATGTTGCCTTGGGGAGCGTTGTCTTTATCTTGTACCTTGCCTTGTTTATTCTAGCATTCAAAGGCACATCGTCGTCGTCATCATCTTCACTATCCGATGAAGACGATGAAACATCTTCCACGGATTGTCTGTCCCGGTCGAGCTCCCGGCTTAATCGCCTAGTTGGAAGTGAGGGCGCAAAAGCAGTTTCCGAAATGGCATCAGGGTTTAGTGGATAGATTCCTGTGCTTTGAAACCCACTTGTAATATTGGAAACAGACATGCACTTCGCCCATACAGGTGTGAAAACATGACAAAATCTATCTTTGGTTAATCGACGATCAGGAAACTGTTCCCAATACTGTAGCAACTGCTCATCCCAATTATGTTCATAAGAACGGAAGACGGCCTTATCTAAAGGCTGAAGCTCGTGTGTTGCTTGGCAAACACAGAATCACGATATCATTTTCATCCGCTTTTTCAACGATGGAGATATGAAGGTGGCAGGAAGCTCCATCTAAAATTAGCAAAATTTTGCCCTCTGACTTGTATTTAGCTAGGTCGTCTAGCCATCTCACAAAGAGCTCTGTGTTCATGCTGCCTTTTGGAGACATGGAAACAATGGACCCTGCAGGCAAATTGTCGTATATAATACAACAAGTGGTCTCAATATTGCCGGCAATTTTTGTCACTTTGATGCAACGAGCAGGCGTTGGGGCGAAAATTATCACGAGCGCTTGCGCGAGTGATAATTTTCCAAAAACAACGCCTGCGAGTCTTAATCAAAGTGACAAAAATTACCAAGATATTGAGACCATGAGTTGTATTCAGCAAGACAATTCAACGACTTGAGGTTTCTCGTTTTTGACAACTGCCTGGCAATCACCACATGTACAAATTGCCAAATTAATCACACTGTGATTGGCTGAAGCGGTTAATTCGTATTGGTTTATAGAGTAAAAGTTGAATTGTCACTTATAATCTCATAAGAGCATTAATTCTTTCCGGAAATTTTTGGAGTGCATCCCAACAACGTATTAATCGGCCCGAGTGGAACACGAGGGCCCGATTACGTTGTTGGGATGCACGACTAAAATTTGCAGGAAATGAATTAATGCTCGAATGCAGATTCGGTAAGAAAATAGCAACGATACAGCCGCAGAAGCTGAATAGAAATGATTTTTGACATTTAATTTGACATAAAAATTTCCACTTATTAATTTCGTTTAGGTTGGTTTAGGTAGGTATCAAAAATTTCCAGGAAATCCTCGAGTTGCCATGGAAAACACACAGAAATCAATTTTTCTATTGGCTAATGCTTAGTATAGTGCGATTTTCGGTGAAATTTGGTTTCATTCGGACTCCCTTAAACAATATCATTGGCGTTAACGCAAGCCACGATTGTAACATTCTCTGCGTGTTCTTGAGCGACCAGATGAACTCTTCGTGGTGTAATGTTAGACGACATCCTTTTTCATCCATGTTGAATATTCTTTCGGGAGAATGTATCAGACCGTGTTCATCAAGAACGTTTCGCAATTTGGTGAAATAATCATTTACAATGTATTGATTTAGCTTTTGCGATCGAGCGGGATTCATTGACTGAGCTCTACGCTTTGTCACGTTCATTTTCGAGCTCCCGAGCTATTCCCCTTTCGAGGGTGGATATCGCTCGTTTCTCCTTCTCCGCTGCTATTTTGCATCATCGGTTATAATTCGCGGCCTCCCTCTGCAGGAGTCGTGTGGTGGCAGCGGAAGATCGGCGTCTTTTGGGGGCGGCTTCAGGTGGCGAATTTGCCTTAAAGTTTAGTGTCGATAAATAAGTCACATGGTAAAGAATTACTTACCTGGTGGTTTATTAGGTATCCGTAACTCCATTTCGGTGGTTACGTCTGGGTTTCACGGCCAATTTGGTCGAATTGTCATTAAATTGCGGAATATCAACTGTCAGATTTTGAGGTTAAGTTAGTTTTATTTACGAGCTAGGGGAATTGCCTGTCAATGTCAGTCTGTCTGGGGGAATTTTAGTTCCGGAAGATTGAAGAGAGGGCGCTTTTGTCTCTCGACAGGCTTCCGGTGTGATTGACATTTCTCTTTGGTTTCGAAGCGTGACGGTGCATGGAGGCTTGGGCCGTGCTCCTGGATTTAGTGTGAATTCCCTCGGGAGATTGCAGGATTCCGCCCCAGGTTGGTGAAGTGCCCTTGATCGGTGCCCCAACATACCGTTTGTCGGGTTTTGTTGACCTCGAAGCAGAATTTCTTCGTCGGTTGTTTGACAGTACGGCCTCCACCACGAGGTAAAACTTTAATGAAAGATTTCTTGTTCTAATATTTATTTTAGAGTTTTCGGGTAGGGCTTGGGTGCCCTCAGCATGTTCTTAGGTAGGGCTTGAATGCCCCCATTTTCGGATAGGGCTTGAACGCTCCTATTTTGTTTGGGTAGGGCTTAAGGGCCTTAGCATTTTTCGGTTGGGAATTGGAGTACCCTTCCTTCAGTGTTTTCCGTGGGGTTTGAAGACCACCCTGTGTTGGTTATATTTATAGGGTTGGAGATTCTTCCCCCCCATCTTCGTGTTGTTCCGGTTAGAATATTGTAGATTGTCGAAGCACTCGTTCAGTCCAACCACTGTGGCGGATATTTTCCTTCCCCGGCTGGAGGTATCGAGAGATTGAGACAGAACCGGCCATATCTGCTCGAGGCCACCCCCAGGCTAGGGGGCGACGATCTTGGCTCAGCACAGCTGTTCGCGTCAGTCCTTGCCTCCTTCGGGGCTGTATTCGGTGAGTCCGTTCCATATTTTCACCGAAGGGCTTCGCCACATTCGGAGCTGTCCCTCCGACTCAGGGCTGGAGGGTGTGAACACAATCTGCACCCCCTTGAGTTATTTTGAATTGTGTATTTGGGCTTCACCCCCTTTAATTTGTTTTATTCAGTACGAATTTGTCTTTTTCTGCTGCATTACTTAAATTTTGCCATTTAATTGTAAATTCATAATCTTTAACTGTTATTAATTTGGCCTTCAGCCACTTAGTACCAAAAATATCCGTTCGTGGCGGTACTTTACGTGTGGCCGTTAAGGCCTCCGCTTAATTCGACCCTTCACTAACTTGCGCGATCATTTGCGTCATTTTGCGGATTAGTAGGTACCTGCGGCCGTCCAATTTGCGCTCGATATTTACCGGTCAATTGAGTTGGAGCTCCGTTAAGGCTCTGTTTCGTCCGGATTGCGGACGATTTTGCTGTCATCATTTTAAGTTGTGAAATTATCCCCAGTATAACTTGTAAACGAATTGCTGTATCAAACTGATATCTATAAATGTACATAGTTTTTATGTTTGTGTGTTATTGCTAAAGCTAGCCACTCCCCTCAGTTTATAGGAGATTTATCTTGTGATTTCTGGCTTTCGACGTCGTCGCATCAGGGTAAATAAAGCCAGTGGCGTCCTTAATTACCAACTTCAATTAGTAGCCTGCCTATTCGCTACCTACCTCCCGTACGGGAGAAGATCCACCGCCCTGGGATCGGGCTTGCGATTTATTTTTCAGAACTCCTTTTTTTTTGAGTATGCACTTGTCAGCTGTGGGCCCTCTTGACCAGTGGGCCTACCCTACTCCCTGCGAGAACTGACTGTGACAGCTTCGCAAGACGGGGATGTCTCTTTAAGAAAGCAGCATACCAATCCTTTCCTGCAAGCTGCCTGTTGGCGTTGCATTCGTTTCTTATGTTGTTCGTTTCAATGAATTTGAACACACATCTTCGCAATGCCCTTGGTGTTAGGGGCATCCCGATTTCCCGATTTCCATCCGTGAAGTAAATTAATTTTGTAGGAATAAATTTTGATCTTAGAAAATTGCAAATAACTTTGTGAAAACAGTAGAATAGTGCTGTATCATGATTCAAAACATCTGATATAAAAACCATAGATTCGTGTCTCAAGCCTTCAATGTCTTTGTAGTAAACAACAACGGGATGTACTGTTGCTTGGTTATTATTCCAATGGAATGAACGCATAGTGAAGCTCACCGTCAGTATTTTTGTGATTTACGTAATTATTATAATGAAGCTTTAACCAGTGAGAGACAGGCTTTCTTTAGATTTAGTCTGAGCAGAATTGGGAGAAATAGTGCCTCTTACTGGCATAACCTAAAGTCTTGGGGTGTTGTGAGAGATAAAAAATTGAATGCTTCTTTGTCTGGTGATGGGTTTAGGCCGGATGATTTTAATGAGTATTTTTTAGATTCGGTTCCCAAATTACCTATTGATTTAGATTACTTGAACTCCTTTCAAAGAGTTGGAGGTGAAGTTCGTGATAATGACTTTGTCTATTGTCCTGCGTCTACGGAATTAATTTATAAGCTTATTGATAAACTTAAGCCTCACTCAATGGGAGCGGATAATATTTCGGGCAGAATGCTTCAAATTGCGTTAAATTTTATTGTTGAACCTCTAACTCATTTAATTAATATTTCTTTTGAGACTGGAGATCTGCCGTCACACTGGAAGGTTGCGCTGGTGAAACCAGTTCCCAAGAAAAGTAATCCGTCAGCTCTTGTTGATTTCAGGCCTATCAGCTTGCTCCCAAATTGTTTGAAAATTGCTGAAAGAGTTTTCTCCATGCAGTTCAGTAAATTCTTGGAAGAGAGAAATATATTTCCTAGCATTCAATCTGCTTATAGGAAACATTTCAGTACTACTACAGTGTTGTGTTCACTTACTGACGATATATTACGGGGTTTCAATGGTGGTAAACTGACGTCACTCACGCTGTTAGATATGTCAAAAGCGTTTGATAGCCTAAACATTGAATTGCTTCTAAATAAATTGAACTATTATGGTGTAAGTGGCTCTGTTTTGAACTGGCTGGTTAGCTACCTTAACGATAGAATTCAATTTACTCATATTGATGGCCAGAGTTCTAAACCGCTAATCTTAACAGCGGGGGTACCCCAAGGGTCTGTTTTGGGGCCAACTCTCTTTTCAGTGTATTCAGCGGATATTGTACATGTTCCGAACCATTGCTCCTTGTATATATATGCAGACGATATTCAAGTCCTTTTATCTTTTGCCCCTAATGAATTAGATCACAATATTTTGCTAATTAATACAGATCTTGATAAAATTTACATGTGGACTCGGCAAAATTCGCTGCTTTTAAATGCTACAAAGTCTAAAACCATTTTGTTCGGTACCAGACAAAAACTTGCTCAGATTCAGGGGAACTGTGATTTGAAAATTAACGACGTCTTGATACCGCAATGTGATGTTGTGAAGAATTTGGGTATTCTCTTCGATCGTTCACTGATGTTTTTGGAGCAGGTTAATTCCATATGCCAGAGAGCGTTTCTGGCGCTAAAACAGATTTCACCTTTTTACAAAGACTTAGATAGTACGACCAAAAAACAATTAACTGAGGTACTAGTACTCTCTTTATTAAATTATGCAGATATTGCTTATGCGCCTTGTTTGACATTGCATTTGAAACACCGGCTTCAGCTTGTTCAGAATTATTGTGTTAGATTTATAGTTTTTGTTCCCTTCTCGAATCATATCACCCCATACTTGCGTGACCTTGGAATGCTAAAATTGCATGAACGTCGTATGCTTCACTATGCCTCTTTGGTGTTAAAGATAAGAATTTTTGATTCTCCCAAATATTTGAGTTCTAAAATCTTGTTGCGGTCTGCCGTGCACGACCGTTCCCTTAGGTTCAGTGAATTGATGTTTTGTGTCCCAAGTTTTAATTCTTCAAGTTTTCGTGGTTCTTTTTCGTACTTGGCTTCACATTTACTCAACTTCTTTGCTCTAAATTTTGATAATATATCTATACAATCAATTATCGGTTCTCTGAAGGATTCAATGTCTACAGGAAAGCAATTGTCAATTAATTTGCAACTGTTTTGACCTTTTTTAGCTCTTTGAGTTTTGTTTTTTTTTTTCTCATACTTCGACTGTTATGTTGTCTTTTTTGAAATTAAGGGTAGGATAATATCAGCTTGCTGTTCCTATCCTATTGTGTAGTAGCGATTTATTATTATATTATAATTATAATTTGAGCATTTATATGAATACTTTTAAGTTTTGTATTGCTGGCTACGCAATAAAATTATTATTATTATTATTATTATTATTATTGCGCAGCATCTTGAACGACAAATGCGTAATTTTCTGCAAAATCGCACAGAACCAAGAATTCGCCATCCTTGACTGCAAGTAAGTGGATTGTTCTTTGGCAACAAAATTGTGGGTCTTCAGCTTGTCAACTTTCTTACAAAAATCTTGCACGAAGTCGTCTGCTGACATTAGTTCGGTCTTGAGAGTTGCTCGATCAGTTGTTTGCCACGTTTTAAATTCAATTTGCTCAATTTCATGTTCGTCAACAATTGAGTTGAGATAATCAGCAAAAACATTGACACCAGGACAATTTTTACATTTTCCGAAAAAACATTCTTCAGTTGACAAATTGCAGATAATTTGACTAATGCAATCCTTAAAACTATCTATTTTAACTTCCCTGGATGCTGTCAATTTGGCCATTCCAAAGCCGCCCAACATTAATTTAACATTTTGATGTATGGTGCAAACGCAGACAGTATGTGTCCCACTGGCCCCAGCCAAAACGCACTCTTTCGGCCTAAGCTTAGCAAACTTTGAAAATCCAATTTTAGTACCTGGGTTTTTCATTTTAAAACACTCATAAAGTTCCTTGAGATTACAAAGGACAAGCCGCTTCTGCAAGATTTTTCGGCTTCCATCAGTTTGCTTCACCGAAACACAGTCTTTCATTCCTGGTAACACCCTACTGTTTTCGTCACTAGAATAGAATTGTTTGACTAAAGTCTGGGTCGCAGAACAAATCGACTTGCCCGGCTTACGATTCGGAGATGAAAGAACACCCTTTTCTCGCGACAATCTTTTGGCATGAGCAGCTAAGTGCCTGCTGGTTTTAAATTCTCTGGCCAATCTTCGTTCGCTCCACGAGAAAGGTGCTACCGTCAATATTTTATTTTTTTCACAGTTGCTTAGATCAGGTTCGGCAAACTTATGCTTTAACTGTTGCAACATCTCCTCATCCCCGGATTTACTTGACGAATCGCTGGAAAGTGTGCGTTGGAGAGCTGCCTTAAATTTTCCTCTGATCTCGTTTCCAAATTTTCTGCTTCTTTTAATTTTCTTAGTTGACACTCGATCGATCAAATTTTTGCTTAAAGTCATCAGCTCGTTTTCAGTAGTTTCAAACTTGACAGAAGCATCGGACTTCAAAATAATTTCTTCCTTTTCAACTTCCACAGAAGCAGAAGTTCTTTTCAAACAACTGTCCACAGTAGACTCCACATTCTCTTTCTCTTCTTTTAAGCGAGCGTAGCATTTCTTTCTGCAGCCACAACATACCATACCCCCCGAAGCAGGAATATTAATGCAACTAAGCGCAGTTAGCTCCGGCGGAATTTTTCTCAATCCAGATTTCACAAAATGTTTTTTCACTTTAAACGGATTACAGCAGCGATTGAAATTAAGTAAATTCGACATTTTACCAAACACTGTACGTAAACATGACGTGCCACCTTGAACTGTTTGATTGACAGACAGCCGCTAGATCAGTTAAATCAACCAGACCCTGCTTTAACAATAATTGTTCTAGTTACAATCCGTTTAATGTCAAAAAGCGTTTTGTAATCTGAATCGTATACATGCACACGTTTAGCTCGAGCTAACTAAGCTCGCTACTTTTTAAACAGCGTTCCACAAGATTTTGCGCTAGTGGTAGCCTTTGAAATATAACTTACCTGTCTGATTTCGAAGGAAAACCTATGTTTCAAATAACGGTTGGGAATATATTAAATCCACTCCTTCTTAAAAATTGTATATTGATATGGGGTGACTAGTTTCGACAAATTTATGCCATCTTCAGACCTGAACACAAGATAAGGAAAACATATAATCTAGGAAAGGTTATGTGCTAATTAACTAATATTTTGTCCAAAATTCTCAACTAATTGTAAAACATATTAAACATTAAAATTTCTTACCGACAATTTATTACCTATTGCTTCGCAGCCATTTTAAGAAAGGAAGAGAGTTTGGTTACTTGTCACACATACCAACCTAGTGAGTACTTATTACTAAATAAGGTAAAGTTCTAACGAGGTATATGCAACCAACAATCCAACTTACTAATATTTTATATCTAATTTATACATCACAAAATTACTTTAATAGTCCAAACAAAGGTGATTCATATTCTATATTTCTGATATTAACTGATGTACTATTTTTATCTAAGCTTAGTTTATAAATTTCTCAAGGGCCGACAGAAGGTAACCATGGTTGGCTCTATGTAAAATTGTTGCGTTTGTCTTAATGTTAAAGTCATGCCTATTAAATTTTAGGTGATGTCCAAAACTTGATTTCTCATTATGATTATTTATATGTTCTTTCACTCTACTTTTCAGATTTCTCCCTGTTTGTCCAATATATGTTACGTTACAATTATTACATTTTAATTTATATACCCCAGAACAATCTTCTTTATTCAACTTTTGTTTATTGTTTTTCAAAGTATCTCCCAAATTATTGTGCGTTTTGAAGCTAATATTTAAATTTTTAATGTTTCTTTGCAATATATTTTTAATTACATATGAATTGTTATTTACAAATGTTAAAGATCTAAACGTTTTTGGTAATACTGTTTCTACTGGTGACAAGTTACTAATTTGACTCAAAATTTGCTTCTGTAATGTATTTCTTAGGATCTTATCAATTATATTAAGTTCATTTAAATAGTTGGCTTATGTTTAATGGAGTTCTGATTAATCTAGTTATATAACATCTAAAACTTGCCATTTTATGTTCAGCACAATGATTTGAATTGTTTGGAATAACATGACTTGTATGGGTGGGCTTATGTAAAATTGCGTAATCTATGTGATCTTCCTTTTTTATCAAAGTTAAATCTAGAAAGTTAAGTTTATTATGAATTTCTGTTTCCAACGTAAATTTAATATTTGAATGTAGACTATTAATAAATGTGTGTAACTCCGATAGCTCACCCATACTCCCATCCCATATCACCAAAATATCATAAACGTACCTCTTCCAAAAGATTATTTTCTTTATTTGCTGACTATTGTTGCTAAAAATTGTCTCTTCAATTTTATTCATCAATATGTCTGCTAAAACTGGTGATAAAGGGTTTCCCATACTTAATCCTTCTTTTTGTTCTATAATTTCATCGTTGAAAGTAAAAAAGCTTTGTTGAAGGGACATATTTAGCAAGTCAAAAATAATCTGTGACATTTCATTTGATAATTGTGATTTAAATAATGCTTTTTTAACTAATTGTAAAGTCATTGGAATCGGTACGTTGGTGAATAAATTGGTGACATCAAAGGAGGCCAGAATATGGCTATTTTTAATTGTAACTTGATTTAATTCGGTAATTAATTCTGTTGAGTTTTTAATAGTATATATAGGTTTAAAGTTTATGTTATTCCGTAAAAAACCAGCTAAGAATTTTGCAATGAAATAATTTGGTGATTCTAATGTTGAAACTACTGGTCTAATGGGGTTACCAATTTTATGTATCTTAATGAGGGCATACATTTGTATGCCTATATAACCTATATAACCTATATATACTATTAAAAACTCAACAGAATTAATTACCGAATTAAATCAAGTTACAATTAAAAATAGCCATATTCTGGCCTCCTTTGATGTCACCAATTTATTCACCAACGTACCGATTCCAATGACTTTACAATTAGTTAAAAAAGCATTATTTAAATCACAATTATCAAATGAAATGTCACAGATTATTTTTGACCAGTTGACCAGTTTTAGCAGACATATTGATGAATAAAATTGAAGAGACAATTTTTAGCAACAATAGTCGGCAAATAAAGAAAATAATCTTTTGGAAGAGGTACGTTGATGATATTTTGGTGATATGGGATGGGAGTATGGGTGAGCTATCGGAGTTACACACATTTATTAATAGTCTACATTCAAATATTAAATTTACGTTGGAAACAGAAATTCATAATAAACTTAACTTTCTAGATTTAACTTTGATAAAAAAGGAAGATCACATAGATTACGCAATTTTTCATAAGCCCACCCATACAAGTCATGTTATTCCAAACAATTCAAATCATTGTGCTGAACATAAAATGGCAAGTTTTAGATGTTATATAACTAGATTAATCAGAACTCCATTAAACAAAGCCAACTATTTAAATGAACTTAATATAATTAAACAAATTGCTGTAGAAAATGGATATAACATAAATATAATTGATAAGATCCTAAGAAATACATTACAGAAGCAAATTTTGAGTCAAATTGGTAACTTGTCACCAGTAGAAACAGTATTACCAAAAACGTTTAGATCTTTAACATTTGTAAATAACAATTCATATGTAATTAAAAATATATTGCAAAGAAACATTAAAAATTTAAATATTAGCTTCAAAACGCACAATAATTTGGGAGATACTTTGAAAAACAATAAACAAAAGTTGAATAAAGAAGATTGTTCTGGGGTATATAAATTAAAATGTAATAATTGTAACGTAACATATATTGGACAAACAGGGAGAAATCTGAAAAGTAGAGTGAAAGAACATATAAATAATCATAATGAGAAATCAAGTTTTGGACATCACCTAAAATTTAATAGGCATGACTTTAACATTAAGACAAACGCAACAATTTTACATAGAGCCAACCATGGTTACCTTCTGTCGGCCCTTGAGAATGTAGAAATTTATAAACTAAGCTTAGATAAAAATAGTACATCAGTTAATATCAGAAATATAGAATATGAATCACCTTTGTTTGGACTATTAAAGTAATTTTGTGATGTATAAATTAGATATAAAATATTAGTAAGTTGGATTGTTGGTTGCATATACCTCGTTAGAACTTTACCTTATTTAGTAATAAGTACTCACTAGGTTGGTATGTGTGACAAGTAACCAAACTCTCTTCCTTTCTTAAAATGGCTGCGAAGCAATAGGTAATAAATTGTCGGTAAGAAATTTTAATGTTTAATATGTTTTACAATTAGTTGAGAATTTTGGACAAAATATTAGTTAATTAGCACATAACCTTTCCTAGATTATATGTTTTCCTTATCTTGTGTTCAGGTCTGAAGATGGCATAAATTTGTCGAAACTAGTCACCCCATATCAATATACAATTTTTAAGAAGGAGTGGATTTAATATATTCCCAACCGTTATTCATTATGGACCTTCTTTACACTTTTTCCACCATTACAACTATGTTTCAAAGACTACCACCGCCAAAAAGTCCCGTGGAACGCTGTTTAAAAAGTAGGACCGAGCTTAGTTAGCTCGAGCTAAGTGTGTGCATGTATACGGAGTAATACCGATTAACAAAAATTCCATCGTCTAACTGCGGTTAGCTGCAAGTTGCAACAAATAAATAGGAATTGTGCTGTGGGCAATTCGACACAGAGATCGGCATAAAAAATATATAAAAGTACCCCTCTTTATGTTTTGAAACTAACTCTCTGTCCTGCGGAATTTCACGCACCATAATAACAGGCTACACGTCCGTTAAAAAAATTATAACATAAAATTGAAACGAGATCCCAACATACTGTTTTGTTTGCTAAAAAGCCAAGATAATAAGCTCTTTTTTAAGACCAGTTAAGTCGAAGAAAAAAGTGTCATGTTTTTTGAAAATTGGATTTCTTTGAGTTGGTGGCAATTTTGATGCAGAAACTGTACCTTGGGCCGATTGTGGATGACATGGTCTGAAAGAGCATTACATTTTCTATCAGAATCGATGTGCACATTAAAGTTTACTAGGTGAGGCTAAAGAATTATAGCCAAGAATTAGATCAGTATCGCGAATTTTGGACGAAATACAAAATGGCCTAAAATTCGTATGCGTCAAAACTGAACAAAAATAAGATAGCCATTAATCATACAAAATAGGTATCTACCTCATGCCCAAATTTGAATGGAATCGGTTTCTATGGGGGTCAGGGTGTGGCTGACGACGTGGAATCCCCCTTATGTATGACAGTACTGGTTGACGTCTAAAGTTTAAACTTTAAATTTTTGTGCGTTTTTTAGTCTTCGAAGGCCCACCAAATATAGGTCACTCGAGACTATTTCTAGTGTAAATTGCCTTTAAAATATTTTTATTAACTCGAAAGGGAAGCACAGAAATGCGAATAAAAAACGCACGAAAATATAACGTCTGAACTTTAGACCAGTAGACCATAAGTTCTGTCATGCATGCACCAGCAACTTGATTAATTAGAGTTAATTGTCGTTGAAACCATATAGCAGTAGGTAGCTAAATTTAACTAGAGATGAAAAAAAAACGGCTTTAGTGTTCTTGAAAATCTACTCCGAACCCACTAGTGATAGAATAATGAAATAATGAATTTAAAAAAATTATTCGTTGTAGACTTGGAATTTCAAAATAACCAATATTTGAGGGGCGGTAGAGGGCTAAAGATGTTGAACTATAGCAAAACCTTAAATAAACTTTCTTCTTAGGATAGTAAAAGGTGAGTTTTGGCAACTATTACAAAACGAAATTCCAAAATTCTTTTTCCTACGACTCTATCAGAAACTGATAGGGAGGGAAACGGTCAATTTCCTCTCTAAGGAGGGAGTGGTCACATTCCTCCCTTTCCAGGAAGGAGAGGAGGGTGGTCAGAGTAGGAGGAAAGTTATCACTCCCCTCCATTTCCTCTCGCTAAAGAGCTGAGAGTCAATTTGAATTTAAATCTTTGGGGATCCTCTTTTATCCCAAACTAGCTATCCATTATAAGCGAATATAATTGTTTACTGCCATCTAGGAGTGAATAATCTGGCATTGATACAGTTCCATGGATACTTAACAACGATGAATTGTACAATTAAACGCCCTCTCTTATTTAAACAAATAATTAATGAATCATTTTGACAGATAATGGGGCCCCTTGTCGAAATTCAAAATAAAGCGCGAGCACGCCACAAAAATTTTCTTTACTGATTTTGGGATTTTGGCAAGTTAATTCACTAAAATTTTAATGAGAAATTAAGTATTTTATTAGGATTTAATGGCGAATGTACATGTGTTTATTTATTAGTAGTATTAACATTAATATGAATTGTACTATTACTAATGTTACTAAAGCTCATTCCGTGGGCTAAGGACAAGGAAGATTCAGTAGAACAATTAATAGTACGAGTATCTGCTGCGGTACTAACAGAAGTGCCAGCTGGGGTCTCTCGAAACATATTAGTAGTACTGCTCGACGAGGACTGCCCAGACTGCCCCGACATTATCTGATTAGCAATTTTCACTTTCTTCGCAATTGACTCCTCAATATATCCCTCCGTTACTGATGTCGATCGCCAGCCTCCGTGTCGCTTTAATGTCAAAATATCCCCGCCTGCATCAACCAGCAATGACGCCGAGGTACGTCGAAAGCTATGGCCAGTGTATGTTTCTGTATCTCTTAATTCTAGGAAAGTGGCTATTTTGCAAGGTATTTGTGCCATAGAATTTTTTCCAATAACATGAACGGTGCATTTCCCCTTGACGTAATTCACGAAAAATCGATTGTGGTTTGCTTTTGCTGGTCGTAATATGGCGTATTGTCGGTACGTTTCTATTACGTTCACTCCTTCGACAGTTTCGTTTGTAACAGTGAAGGTCCGCTCCCTGTGTGTTTTCGAATCTGGGATCTTCACAATTCAAATATCTCCTGCTTCCTTTATGTCATCAACCGTCATTTTAATCATTTCATCACATCTGCAGGCTCCTGCCACTTCAATAATTAAAACCACCTGTGCAAAAAGAGAATAACGAATATAACAATCTAAGGAAAAAAGACATTTAACATACCTTCATTGCCAAATATTGTTCATTAGGTGCCTCTATATAAATCGTCTTACGTCTTCTCGGGTAAAGGTACTGGCTTTTTTTGGTTTATATCCAACAGCTTGACGTTTTAGAAATGCTATTACTTTTGGGTACTTAATCTGAATATCTTCTTTAATAGCAAGCGTGGCACGTAACATCGAATACTTGGACCAAATAGATGATGATTTTAAACTTTTCGACCAACTTGAAAAATAGGCCAAAATCACGTCCTCGTTAACTTTCTTCACATTTCTTTGAACCATCCACTGTTTAAACAAAGAATATTCCTTTTCGTATCTTTCCCGAGACTTTTCGGGTAACAAGTTGAGGGCAGCTTCGCTTGCTTCGTCCAATATATCTTGGGGCAAAGCTTCTTCGCCGCTATCCATAACGGTTCTTTTATATAACACAATAACTTCTCGTAGAAATTCAAAAAGGAAACGCGGGTCAAACGTCAGAAAAATTTTCGTAATAGTAAACAACGCGGGGTCACCATAGAAACGGCGTGATATTAGAATATTTCTTATTTATTTTCCTACATTCTTACCTACTAAATGACGCTGCTTTACTGATTTTGGGACGTGTTTTTTTAGATGGGGTCGTAGGAAAAACCATATACAGGGTGTCCCAGAACTCGCGTATAAGCCGGTAATGGTAGATTCCTGAACACAATCTAATGTGGTATTCGCTTGGTAGCAACTACCTACTACAGCACTTCTACGGCCAATCAAATGTCACCTATGAGTTAAAAAACCTTAATGCGCATGTCTGTTTAGTTTCGTTGTACAAATTTGTAATGAATCGAATACCACATAAGACGAATTTTCCTTTACAAAAATTGCGAGGGTCCTATAGTTTTCAAATGGGGAGCAATTGAAGTCCGCCAATCAGAATGTTTCTCTTAATTAAACATTAAGGTAAAAAATATGAAGATGCATATGTTGTTGCTGGGATACAAAAAAAATATATTAAAAACGGTTAGCTAGGATAAAGATTTGAATTTGTCACTTTGACAAAAATGTTTACATCAGCAGATTATTGGGAAATGCTAATCCTTTACGGAGAGTGCGGCCGAAATGCAGTCTTTGGCTACAATTTGGATCGTCTAACCCTGCTAAAGGTCACACGTTTGGGTTATTTCCTATTCGTTTTTCAAACTTTGGACAAGCTTGTAAAAGAATGCATGTTCACCATTATTTGAAGTATACCTATTCTTTCTACAGATCATCGATAAGCATAAACCATTTAGGAATGCAGCAGTTCCGAAAAGTGTCTCAAAACTCAGTTTATCGTTGTTTTAAGATAGAGTGGACTGTATTTAAAGTAATTTTAATGATGATAAACAGGAACTACAATTCTATTTGCTTGATCGAAGCGCCCAAGCGACCATGCCGACTGTCGGATGCAGAATGTCCCTCGTCTCCTCGGACTCTCTCTCTCCTTGTCACGCAGGGGATGATCTCGTGGCGCGTTAATTTAAAATTTGAATTTGAATCAAAACATACTCCCGCCGCCAGATTGGGGAAGCGGAAGCGGACACAATTTGGTGACAGATCGCTTGTAGGTTGAACCATTGGCGGTCCTGACTGTAGCGACTCTAACCACATCGTCGCTTCCCAGATGAACTTCGATGACTCTGCCGAGTAGCCATTTGCATGGTGGTTGATTATCGTTCTGGATTAGGACCAAGGCTCCAATTTTAAGATTTGGGTTCCTTTTCGTCCATTTCTGACGAGTCTGCAGATTTTGAAGGTATTCCCTGGACCATCGCTTCCAGAATGATTGGTGCATTTGCTGAAGAAGTTGATAGCGAGAAAGCTGATTCATAGGTACATGTAACAAACTAGGATCTGGTACCATAACCAACGGCCGTCCGATGAGAAAGTGAGCCGGAGTCAGGGGTAACATATCAGAGGGATCAGATGAAAGAGCATATAAGGGTCGTGAATTTAGTGTGGCTTCAATCTGCACCAGAATTGTTTGAAACTCCTCGTATGTGAGAACCGCAGAGCCCATTACTCTAGATAAATGATGTTTCGCAGATCGTACACCCGATTCCCAGAGGCCACCAAAGTGCGGGGAATTAGACGGGATGAAATGCCAGGTGCTACCCTGATTTGCACAGTAATTAGTGATGTTAGAATTTTGATTTTGAAGAAATTTATATAAAACAATTAACTCCCTTTTTGCTCCCACGAAATTTGTACCATTATCTGAATAAATGTGTTGCGAAATGCCTCTTCTACCAGCAAAACGCCGAAGAGCAGTGATAAAATTGTCGGTAGTTAAATCTGTAACCAATTCTAGATGTAGGGCCTTTGTTGAAAAGCAAACGAACAAGCAGATATATGCTTTGAACTCCTTTGAACCTCTTCCTTTTCGATCCTTTAAAGTGAATGGTCCTGCGTAATCAATACCTGTTACCTGGAAGGGGTTCATAGGTGTCACTCGGTGCTCAGGCAACTCAGCCATAATGGGAAAAACTGGTTTCGGATTATTTTTAAAACATAACGCAATTTCGTACACATCTTTTAGCAGCATTTATACCTTTGAGGATCCAGAATTGTTGGCGAACTGTTGCTAGCAACAATTGTGGTCCTGCGTGGAACAGACGATCATGCTCGTGCTCAAAAATTAATTTGCTCAATGGATGATTTGAATCTAGCAAGTATGGATGTTTTGCCTTATATGACAAAGCTTGGGATTTAGAAATACGCCCTCCTACTCGCAACAGACCTTCTGAATCAAGGAATGGACAAAGTGAATTAATTCTGCATTTTGAAGTTAACGAATTATTTGCAGATAATGCTTTAATCTCTGAATGGAAGTCTGTTGCTTGAGCTAAACGAACAAGTAATTTTAACGAATCATCCAACTCCTTTGGTGTTATCTCATCACATTTCCTGTCCATAATTTTACTTTTACAGTTGAAAATAAATCTCAAGCAGTATGCAATTACTCTTTTTAATATTTTCAAAGAAGAAATGTCGTTGAATATTGTGAAATTGTCTTGCAAATTGGTAAATACTTTAAGAGGTTGTTCTTTCAGTTCAAGTACTTCATTTGAGGATAGATTAAAGTTAGATTTTGGCCACTGATTTTCAGGCAACAGTAACCATGGAGCACCATGCCACCATATTTCAGCTTCTACCAAATTTGATGGCATAATTCCACGTGAGGCTACATCTGCTGGATTAAATTTTGTGTTCACATAATCCCACTTTACTGTGTTACTACGACCTGAATTTTTAATTTGGTTTATCTTATCCTGAATTAGTTTTATTCTGTTTCCCACAAATATTTGCAATCGTGATGGATCTGTCCGCAACCAGTGAAGAAAAATTTGTGAATCACTCCACAAGAAGCAGGTTAACTGAATGTTAAGTGCCCGCAAAACGTTTTCAGTTAGCTTGATTAAAAGAACTGCACTACATAACTCCAATCGAGGAATTGTTTGTTCTTTAATAGGGGCAACTTTGGTTTTAGCACATAATATATTTACTGAAACATTATCATCACTGTCTGTACTTCTCAAATATATGCAGGCTGCGTAGGCTTGTTTAGAAGCATCGCAAAATCCGTGCAATTGAATTGACTGAAAGTTTTTACAAAGGGTAAATCTCGGAATTCTTAGATGACTAAAGTCTTGAAATGAAATTTTGAGTTGTAACCATTGTTCTGTTATTTCTTGAGGTAGGGGATCATCCCATTCCGTCTTTGTAGCCCATAAATTTTGAATCAAAATTTTTGCTTTTAAAATACTCGGGCTAGTTAACCCAAGAGGATCATAAATCTTAGCAATATCGGAAAGGATGGTCCGCTTAGATATAACAGCTGAATCACCAAATTTTGGTTGAAATAAAAGCTCATCGGTCGCACTCTCCCATTTGATTCCTAACGTTTTTGAAGGAGTAGTGTCACCTAAATTTAAAATCGAGGCTGTATCATTAGAATTGGTTAACTGGGGTAATAGTGACCTTACATTGGTGTTCCACTTTCTTAAATTGAAACATGCTCCCTTCAAAATGTTAGAAATTTCTCTACATGTTTCTATTGCTTCTTCTTCACTCGCAAAGCCGGTGATTAGATCATCGACGTAAAAATCTGATTCAATGATACTTGCAGCTACAGGAAATTCCGATTTATTTTCAATGGCCAATTGTTTTATGCATCTAAGGGCTAGGAAAGGCGCTGATTTCGTTCCATACGTCACCGTACCAAGTCTATAAATTTCAAAATTGGAGTACGGATCGTCCCTCCATACAATTTGCTGTAAATGTTGGTCAGATATCTCAATGTTTATTTGTCTGTACATTTTCTCAATATCTGATGTTACAACTACTGGATGTTGTCTAAATCGAACTAAAATGTCAAAAATATCATTCTGTATTGCTGGACCCTTATACTGCAAATCGTTCAAAGACCATCCAGAAGAACTCCGAGCAGATCCGTCGAACACTACTCTTAATTTGGTTGTCAAACTTTCTGAACGTAAGACGGCATGGTGGGGTAAAAAATAAGAATTAGCAATACTTTCATTGTCACTTATTTTAGTCATGTGATCCAGCAACCGATATTCATTTATGAAGTCTGTATATTGACGTTTCAATACTGGATTTGACCGAAATTTAGCTTCTAATTGCAAAAATCTTTTGATTGCGAATTGTTTTGAGTCCCCTAAATTTGCAGTCTCATACTTCAAGGGTAATCTAACATTAAACCGACCATTCAGTTCACGAGTTGTGGTTTTTCTAAAATGAGACTCACAAACTTCGTCATCTTGAGACACCAAATTTTGATCACAGACTTTTTCTATTTTCCAAAAAGGTTCAAGCATACCCTGGAGTTCTGTTATCTTATTCATATTACAATAACTTCGATTGAACGGAATATTAATGGCGCCAGTTAAAATGTAACCGAATACTGAATTTTGTAGCATTGCATTTTCCAGTTGAATTCTGCCGTTTAATAGCAAGTCCCAAAATAAGCCAGCACCAATTAAAAGATCAACGTTACTGGTTTTATTAAGAAGCGGGTCGGCTAATAGAATTCCATCGGGCAATTTCAGGCATTTTCTATCAAAAGACTGATCTGGAACATTGTTTGCAATCACTGGCACTAATAAACATGAAATAGTGGCCGAAAAATCTGAAGTTCTTGACATGATTGTTACATTACACTTCGATTGTAAATTGGAGGTAGCTTTATTGATTCCAACAACTTGAATATTAGCAGGATGCTGCGCTAAATTTAATTTGGAACAAAAGTCTAACGTTAAAAAATTTGACTGTGAGCCATTATCTAGTAACGATCGGCAACTTTGTTTTTTCCCGTTTGAATCTATACAATAAATCGAAACTGTGGATAGCAGTACTTGCTCTGCCTTTGAACTAACATAGCCATTTATGGTCACTTGAGGTTGGGCACTCGTGGATGCAACTGAATTTGCATTCGAATTTGAAGGTGCTGGCGAATTTGACTGGATTGTCTGATCCAAATGTAATAGTGAATTGTGACGTCGATGGCACGTTTTACACCCTCGAGATTTACAACCCTTAATAGTATGACCAGTACATAAACAGTTTAAACAAAGATGCAGTTCTCTGGCTTTATTAATTCGTTCTTGTGTGGCCAGAGCCAGAAATTTTTCACAAGTGTAAATTAAATGCGGTTCTTTACAAAAATTACATTTAGGTGTTGAAGAGGTGAGCAGTGAATGCGAAGAACGAGGCTTTGACACATGCTTGGTAATTTTGTCATAGTTATCATTATTACTGTGACTTAACTCAATTGTTTCTAAAACATCTGCCCTTAACTTGAGGAATTCTTTTAATTCATCCAATGTGGGAAATTTATTGTTTATTTTTCTTTTCTCCCATTCACTTGCAGTAACTTTGTCTAACTTTGAAGTAATAACAAAAATGATTAAAGAATCCCAATGCTCTGTTGGCTGCTCCAAAGTTTTCAAAGCCCTCAAGTGTTTAAAAACACTGTCCAGTAAATTCCTTAGACTGGTAGATGACTCTTGGTTAATTTTTTCTAAAGAAAACAATGCTTTAATGTGATTATGAACCAAAAGTCGTGAATTGTCGTATCTATTTTTCAATAAATCCCAAGCGGTCATATAATTTTCTGCGGAAAATTCCAAAGCATCCCCTTCAAGTGACGCTCTCAAATAGTGAAATTTTTGAATGTTATGGAGCGAAGCGTTAGTGTGAATTAAAGAAGAGAAAGTGTCCTTGAATTCAAGCCAATGATTATAATCTCCCTGAAACCGGGGTAAAGATATAGTGGGTAATTTCAATTTTGACAATGAAAAATTATTAGTTTCATTTCCTACATCAAAATGGTTTAAAGAAATTCTGTCAGCGTTCGTTGCCCTAACTGAAGCACTACGAACACTACGACTACTACGAGCATCATCATTTTCATCAGCTGACAGATCCGAATCCGCCAATTTCTTCAATATGATTTGAGCTGCGGAGACCAAATGAGAATATGAATTCGTGAAGGTTTCACGCTCTAAATATTGAGCATCTAATTCTTCTTCTGGAACTTCTAATTCGATTTGCAATTGCACTTCATCGAATTCAGCTTGTAATTGTTCAACATCCGCAAATTTGTTCTGCAATTCGACAAGTAATTTTTCTTCAATGGGAAGATTTTCATTAAATTTAGTGTAAATTGGTTCCAGAAACTTACTGAAAATAGTTAATTTGGCTCTCACGGCTCCCCGTTTACGTTTCAACGGTGTTAGATCAGGCATTGCGGTGGTTTCTCATAAATAACTAGCATAAAAAATCGCCCTAGCAACAAGGCCGCGTGGCACGTGCAATCAACCCCGCCAACTCCCCGCACTCCAACCGCGGAGAACATCAAATATCCAAACACCACGCGAATAACGAACAACAGCTCCGTCACAGAGAAATTCAACAATAATTAAACGGTAAAACAATGAATTTTGCGAGGAAATGGAATAAAATAGAAAGGATGACTCACTTACGATTTCCACGTGGCGTAGGCCGTTTTCGTTAGGCAAACTCTTCGATCCTAATCGTAATGATAATGAAATGCAGCTCCCAATCCGGTCGAAGAACCATGTTTTAAGATAGAGTGGACTGTATTTAAAGTAATTTTAATGATGATAAACAGGAACTACAATTCTATTTGCTTGATCGAAGCGCCCAAGCGACCATGCCGACTGTCGGATGCAGAATGTCCCTCGTCTCCTCGGACTCTCTCTCTCTCCTTGTCACGCAGGGGATGATCTCGTGGCGCGTTAATTTAAAATTTGAATTTGAATCAAAACA
This sequence comes from Pycnomerus fuliginosus, assembly GCA_963924575.1. NCBI lineage: Eukaryota > Metazoa > Arthropoda > Insecta > Coleoptera > Zopheridae > Pycnomerus > Pycnomerus fuliginosus. The sequence continues at coordinate 30,058,822 of OZ004621.1, forward strand.
ATCGTTTTACAGCGTTAGCAGCGCATCCACACCAAGTGCGTTATTTTGTTTCGAAATTGCCTGCGTTGTGTGTGGGATGTGGAAGATTTGGAAATCGCAGCATGTATTCCACAGCTACTGCTACTGCTACTGCGTTCGCATTAATTAGTTCCTATTTCCAATAAAGTGCTGATAGTCATTTAATAGTTATTTATGATATAAGTGTTAAAAGTGGTATTTTATTTTGTAAGAAGGGAAGTTTGGGACACGACGCGCAGCGGTGTGGCCCATCCCTTCGAACAAAATAAAATCACTTTTAACACGCATATCATACACTATTTTTTCTACAAACACGATTGAAAGCAGAAGTTTTCAAATTATTAATTGAAAACGTCCATGAAATTCGCCGTAACTAAGGTATAGTGACAATTTGTTGCCGCGGCTTGTTTAATTGTTGTTGCATTGTCACTTTTATCCCTGAGTGTTAAAAGTAAATCACTTTTAACATAAATGTTAAAAGTAAATGACTTTTAATACTGGTATCATAAAATGTCATTTTTAACAATTGTCAACAAACGTTAAAACAAGTGTTTTTAATAGTGGTCGTAGAAAAATTTTTTTGTCAAAGTGACAGATCTAGATTCTCGTCATATCTATTGTTGACTTGATTCATTATTGTGTTTTTAATTTTTTTTTGTATCCCAGCAACAGCTTATGCATCTTCATATTTTTTACCTTACTGTTTAGGGAAACATTCTGATTGGCCAACTTCAATTGCTCCCCATTTGAAAACTATAGGACCCTCGCAATTTTTGTAGAGGAAAATTTGTCTTAGATTGAGTTCAGGAATCTACTATTACCGGCTTATACGCGAGTTCTGGGACACCCTGTATATTACTGTGGAGTAAAGTGCCGTTCCCTCCCTTTGGTATTTACTGCCCTCGGCAAGCCTCGGGCATTAAACTTTACCAGCGGGAGGGAACTATGCACTTTCCTCCCTTGTAATACAAGTAGCTATTTTTTCGATACACCCTATTGTACACGCAAGATCCAATTTCATTTCCGCCCCTTTTTGCCAGCGACTCATACCAAAGGTAACAATAAGCTTGCGATTCATCACAATCGTGAACTGTGAGGTCAAATGTCCAAAGCAGACGTTTATAAACGGATTCTCCACTCTGCAAATTTGGAGTGGGCAGACATTGCTGCAAATCAAAACAAATAGTTTTTTTGTAGGCTCTGTTTTGCTTAAAGTTTTGTCTGCGTTTTTAGAATTGTATCCTTCTTCAGCTTTTGCATGATGAAATCTAGCTCATTTTCAGCCATCTGCTTTTCTTTTTCCGATTTACTCATTTTAACTTTCATTTGAAGTTTATCGCAGGCACCGCATGTGTCCTTTTTGGGCTCCTTTATTTTAATATTTAGACCGTGAAATATGTTTTCAAAGAGCTTGCGATTAATGGGCTTATCGGGAATCATTGTACACTTGTGAATCATTGTACACGATACTTTTACTTTCAAATGGACAAATAAGTTTTTGGTATAATTTGAGTTGTGCTTTAACTGATTTGAGATACCACCAGATCTTTACGTTTTGAGGTCTCAGGAACCCAAAAAAGGGGTTTTTAAAATATGTCTGTGTGTATGTACGTACATATATGCATCTCTCTACCATTGCTGCGTCCTTACACGAGTAGGCTTATGCTGCGTCCATCTTAAATATTAACATATCCTGCACTCTGGCGGGTAAAATTCGAAGCTATTCGGTTACAGATTCCATAAATTGCTTCTGAGTTTCTATTTGCTCACGGGTAACGAAAATAAATTTTCGCACATGATTAGGCCACTGCGGCGTCCTTTCGTGAATCATACATTGCGACGTCCTATGTATGTAAGCTTCAACTTACAGGTTTTGGGCGTCTTTCTGCGTATATGAATTTTTCGTTGGTCGCTCATCGCTGCATCCGCAACGTTGCCACATTTTCTGTTATACAGTTGAAAGGGTGGATGGATAAAAGATGGATAAAGGGGCTAAGTAGCATTTTTAAAAGAACTGCTGCGGCATCAGGTACCTTTAGCAACCTTTATCCACTGTTTATATGAGTGCCGGCAAGGGCCCCATCTTTGGCACGTAGCAGCCTAACTTTGACCGCAATGTCAAAAACATATGTTTTCTGTTATAATGAGATTTCTGTAATGCATACAGGGTGACACTAGCTCATGGAACACCCCTTTTTTCCTTATTTATTGAAATAAATACTTGGAGCATCAAATGTACTAATCAAAGGCCACTTTCCGACATATTAACCAAATTTTTACCACTTGCGGTTTTACCGGAAATAACATCAATTTTAGATTTTCAAATGAACATCCCGTATATCAATACATTTTTGGAATCTACCTACTTAACTTTCTAAATCCAATGATACCTACCACATCACATAATAAGTGACATTGAAATGTCATTCAAGTGTCAAAAAAATTTTTGAGTTCCATTTTATCTTTTAATCTAGACAGTTGTGAGGCCTCCATTCTTATTCTAATGGACCACAGTGGTAAACAAACAAACCACACAAATGTTGTAAACATCAAATTCCTCTTTTGTTTTTCATAGCTATCTTTACCGATATGTAAGGTTTTTGACGTAACTAAAATTTTTCCATTGTTACTGTGGTCCATTAGAGAAACAATTGGGGGTCACAACCGTCTAGATTGAAAAATAAAATGGTACTAAGAAATTACTTTGACACTTGAAATGTCACTTATGTGGTATCATTGGATTCAGAAAACTAAGTAGATTCTAAAAATGTATTGATACACCGGTTGTTCCATTTGAAAATCAAAAATTGATGTAATTTCTGATATAACCGGAAGTGGCGCCTACAAAGTTTCAGCAAGATAATCTCCACTAGTTGTCGAGTTATTGCGCAATTAATAGTTTTTGGGGTTTTCATCCCTAACTCGCACCCCCTTGTTCCGATATGGCCCAAAAGGAATCCCTGCCGAGTGTTTAGGGATACGCAACTGTACACCAATCACCATGTTTCAGCTCGATATCTCAATGCGCCCTCATGTTATCCTACGGACAGACTGACGAGCGAGCAAATAATTAAAAACAAGAATACCTCCGCATTCTGTTACGGCACTAAAAGCTCGAACGTTAAAAGTGCAACAGGGATGTTCTTAAAGTGACGAAATAAAGTTTACAACCAATAATGCTCTATGATAAGGATATTGGTAAGTAAAATTAAAAATTAAATTTAATTTAATGATCTAGGTATGTACCTAAGGCGTGCCAAACGGAAAATCGTTTTTATGGCGTAATAGAAAGAAGCAAAAATTGGAATGGAAAAAGTGGTTTATCGCAGATGTGGTGCAGATTTTTTGAGGAGTAAAACTTGGAAACACCTTGGAGAAGAGAAATTTATGCATTGAGCTTACAAATTTTTGCAACCCTAAATATCTAGAAAGGATACTTGGACCTGCAGAACAATAAGTAGTAATAATTCATGAACCTGAAGGGTTTATTGTCAGAATATAATGAGCCACATTTTTTTAAGAGAGTTAGAGAATTTCATGGTGGCTTGCCATATTCTATCCCAGCATCCTGACAAGCTTCTTTAATTTTCAAAAAAAGTGTGGCTTATTGTCATATGCTGACAATAAGCCCTTCAATTATTCTTTTCTTTTTAGGATGGGATGTCTTACCTGCGGTCTCTGGAAATTATAGTAAAAGCAGATAAGCAGGTAAATAACTATAAACAAAGTACATACTAACATTTTATTAACAAAACAAAGTTAAGAGAATACAAAAAAACAAAGCTTTTACAAGAAGTCAAAGGTACAAAATTAAGATTAAAGTGCTAATTGCATGTAAAGTTTAGGTTAATTTTGTGTAATTGTGTACAATGAATGATTTAATTTGTTCCCACGTCTTATTGTCAAAAACGTTAGGATGCTGTTCTCTTAGGTGCTCGATATCTCCCTTCTTCGGTGGTTTCTTTTGTTTTATGTGTTTAGAGAAGAATGTTTTAGCAACTTCACGTTGTTCGTCGTTCCATGGCATTCTTGGTTGTTGGAGTGACTTTTTCTGTGTTCTTCTGGTCGTTTTAGTTTTAGTAGGTGCGGACGTTTTCGTAGTTGTTGTTGAAAGTGTGGTATCCATTAACTGACTTGTTCCTTCATCATAATTTGTTTGATTATCGTTATCTTCAAAACTTTGTGTTTGGTCATCTGTGAGTTCTTCATTTTCCAAGTCAATTTCTAAGTTTATATCAATTTCGTCGAGAGTTTTTCCTTTATATTGACCCGCCTCTCCTTTTTCCATCAAAAGTAATAATTTTGAAATTTTGGCCGTTTGGTACACATCGTCTGGCAAACGATACACCTGTATATGTTGTAGCGCGCGTTGCTCAGATGGGTGTTTGGGAGCGAGTCGTGGTTCGATAAAAAAATTGATTATTTGGGCGCCAGGTAACTTGGAGCGCACTACCAGTAGTTACCGACTGAGTTGACAAGCTTTGGCACCGGCGATGAAATTTACTGGACACTATCTTCAACGAAGGAGGAAGGGATGAAATACAAAACGAAGAAATTTAACAAAAAGTGTATTAAAAATTATTTACAAAAGTAAAAACACGAAGTGTAATAAAAAAGAAACTTTGTCGAAAGGGGGTACCTTGAAACCCAGCGCATCTGACAAAAACTAAAAACCGCTGTTGACGTATAGCTATACTCCGCAGCGTAATTTTAAACAACAACCTATTGAAAATAAGCGCAAAACAAAAAGGAAAGCGAGTAACCCTGACAAAGTAACTTAAATGGAGATATATAGAAATGGTCAACCACTGAGGGCGGTTGAAGGCAAAACAAATTTGAAATAAAATCCAATAAAGGATCAAAGTTATCCTTGCAAAAAATTAACTACAGCGACTTATCGCTTGCTTTAAATAATAAGAGAACTCAAGAAAATAATTATCTGGCCTGTTTCTTCGGTGTAGGTCCTCGGTGTAGTGGCAGTGATTTCTAATTGGATCGAAGATGTGGAAGGGAGATACCTGCTGCACAGCACAACTGAATCTCTCGGGGAGATAAAAAGGCTCTATTCCTTGAAGGGGTACAGGACATAGAACGCCTCCGTCAACGCAGAGGAACCAGGAACCTGACTTTCAGACTCCTCGATGAAGAACAAAAAAAAGCACCCAACTTCAGTCGACGAAAAATCGACGGTGGATGTTAAATCCAGAAAAACGACCCTGTATTAAACAGGAAATTACTCACTGCATGTGCCAAGAAATAAACAGACTCACCTCTTTTCTGGGGTCGTAATTAGGAAAACTCGAGGTAAATCTATCAGATCTAACCTCAAAAAACACGTTTTCTTGATCCTGCTTGAAACCAAAAAAATGCCTTCAAAAAAAAGTGGGACATCAATCCTCAAAACTAGTAGGACAAATCCGCACCCTCGGCACTACCGGATGGCTTCTCCAGGTCAAGGAATAACGGGATTCGGGAATTTTCAGCCCGTTACATTTTTCGTTACAACGGAGGCTTCCACACCGTCGGTAAAAGCGATCACGACCTCCCGTTTGTCAAACAGCTGGCGCCCTCTGTTGGTGCCACTATTTCCAGAAAAACTCGAGAAAACTCTGGTTAATTAAATTTCGTTTTAGGGAAAGCAAAAGGGGACTTCGGTGATGAAAAGAAAAATGTTCAGCTGCCTTGAGCTGGAAAAATTGAATACTGGTGAGCTGCAGATTAAAACTATCGGAGACTAGAAGGATGGTGGCTGGAAAGACGAGACGACATTTAAGGAATCAAAGTGCCGGGTTCATCAGAGGTAAATTTGCTAATTTGTACAAAATAAAGCAGTAAAACAAATAATGTTGTTATTTAAAGAAAACTCTCTTGTTTGTTTTCTTATTAGGCAACCAATTATACCCCTAGGGGTAGGAAGGGTGGCGGCTCAAAAACCAGATTGCTACACTGCCCCTCTCCTCAAAGAAAGAAAAACACCGGGGGTGATTTTCTACGATAAAGAAACGCTTGGTCAACAATTTTACGGACGGATAACTACGCGTATCATACGGCCTGGGGGCGACAATATTTGGGCAAGGGACAAAATCGGTAGGGGACCAAATCGATAGGGGACCACATCGAGAAAAGTTACGAATTGTCCATAAACATTGATGACGGGGAATGAAAGCTGCACCAGTACCTGATTGAGGATCTGTTTACACCGAATTATGAAAGACCAGTTTAAGAAAAACGAACAAAAAGCGAAGAAAAGAAAAAGAAATAATTAGCCCACTGAAATATCTGAGTTTGAACCCACGTAGGGCTTAAGGTCCTTCACATGCCAACATCCTGCATCGGAATCATCTTTATTGGTCAAAAGGTACACCAGCTTGGAGATCTTCCTTTTTACGGTACCTGACACGTACCTTGGTGCCAGTTTGGCGGCATATTTCTGACCTTTGTCGGAGAGGGTTTTGTTTTTTCTCCAAACTAATTCGCCAAGGCGGTTTCTTAACCATCAGGATCGGTGAAGACCACGGACTTTTAGAGGCTTGTATTACTCCTAATTTTATCATCTCATCGATTTCTTGGTGAAGGATTTGAAGTATATAGGGGGATAGGGGATATTGTCTCTGCTTGAACGGTAGGTTGTCTCCCGTATCGATAACCATTGAAGTGATATTAGTCCGACCCAGACGGTCATGGGAAGACAGTTCCTTTATAAAGCATTCTTTCACCTTCTCTAACTCATTCTCCTGCTCTACTCTTAACGCATGGAGGCCATTGCGGTTATCGGAGGAAGAATTATCGCTCGAAGATTCAAGCAGACAGATTTGGAAGACACCCTTTGGATCAGTCCACATGGCTAAATCGAAAAATTTCGCAAAGTCAGCGCCCATTACAAAAGCTGCCGATACGTCAGGTACTGCTAACATTTTGAAACTTCTAACCCCCTCGGAAGTTGAAATCGGTAAGTCAATACTGCCTATGACCTTGAGCCGGGTATTGCCAGGTGTACCTATATTTCTAATAGGACTTGGGTATATTTTCAAATTCAATTCTCCTAACAAATCCAATCCCTTTTTCCCAACTACCGAGTGGGTAGCTCCCGAGTCCAAAAGTGCTGTTATTGTACGTCCTCCTACTGTTAACCGTGCATATTCCCGAAGGTCGGAGATATGAGAGACTTTACAGAGCGATATTTCTGGTTCGGTTTTCGATTTACAAAATAAATTAATTTTTTGCAACCAGTGCTGCCAGCCGGGATCTTCTTTTCTCTCCCGAAAATGGGAAGCATTGGTTGAACTACTACTACTGCGTTGACAAGAAAAAGTTTTAGCTGCTGGGGGCCTTAGTTGTTCGCACCCGGCCCCTGTGATACGTTTTTTGTCTTGTGTTCACAACGGTCGGTTGAAACTCCTTTGTTTCCGCACTTACGACAAAAAATTGCCCTCTTGGCCATGCAATTATAATAGAGGTGATTTTCTAATCCACAGTTCCAACAGACAATTTTTTTGGAAGTTGATGTTCGTTCACTAGAGGTTGGGGGTATTTGAGGGGGGTTCTCCTTAGGAGTTGGGATGGCAGCATCAATGGAAAAGACTTTAGGTCGACTTGTAGGATTCGTATTAACATTACCTTTTTGGGTTTCGTAAGCGTTATCCAATTTTTTACATAACGACAACAGCGTACTAACTGAATCTATGTTTGAAAGAGCAAGTGGTTTTATGTAATAGCTGTGCAGATTTCTATAGAGGTAGTCCAGCTGGGTGTCATCAGAAACACGTTTTTTAAGCTTGTTGAAAAGCACTTGCATTTCTGCCACAAAAATAGCTACCGATTCCGTGCGACCTTGCTTTCGTTTCGTTATCTGATCCCACACCTGGGCATCATTGTCTATAGGCATAAAGCTTTGTTTCAATAACTGTACTAAGGATGGCCAGTCCCTAGCTCGATGTTTATTCATTTGGAACCACGTGCTTGCAGGTTTCTTAAACAGATCGTATGCCGACTCAAAAAGTTCATAATCTGTTACGTGACGCGCTGTTTTAAGTTGATCTACCTCCCTCAAAAATTCAAGTAAGTCCGTCTGACCGTCATATTTTAAACCCCATTTATATACCGGTACACTTTTCGCTGTCGGTGTATAATTCAATTGACGACCTAAAGGATTTACTACTCTTGGCGTGGGTGTAAGTGTCTGATTGGCATCTATGTTTAAGTTGATTGAAGACAGCCATTGCTCCTTGTCAATACTTAGCACTCCCGTCTTGATAAGTAAGTCTGTTTCCAGCTTTAAGCATAGCCCTATCATTTTCTTAACAAAGGGTGGGCCTTCGGCACCAGTAGTTTGATCAATATTCTTAACTCGGCCACCTAAGTGGGCCACTCTTGATTTTAATTCCAATACTCTGATTGCGTTGGTAGGGGACATATCCTCTAAAACTTTGATTTCCTCGTCTAAGTCGCTATAATACTCATTAATAGCAGTAATCTCTGTAGCCAAATCGAACTCTGCATCCTCATCAAGGCGCATCTTGACTTGCATAGCCCTATGTAAAACTTTAATTTTGTCCTCGACACTACCTGTAGGTGCAATGCCCCGAATTCCCAATTCATAATCAACAGCTATTTCATCTAACAGTTGGGGTATTACCTCAAAATGATCCGCCATCTTATTTTGAAAGTACCAGATAATTATTACTATGTATTTTTAAAAATTTTTTTTTCTTGTTTTGTATTCTCCCCTCTTCGAGATAGTGTCAGTGCCAAAGGATAATAAAAAAAGGCCCCACGTTGGGCGCCAAATTTGTGTAGCGCGCGTTGCTCAGATGGGTGTTTGGGAGCGAGTCGTGGTTCGATAAAAAAATTGATTATTTGGGCGCCAGGTAACTTGGAGCGCACTACCAGTAGTTACCGACTGAGTTGACAAGCTTTGGCACCGGCGATGAAATTTACTGGACACTATCTTCAACGAAGGAGGAAGGGATGAAATACAAAACGAAGAAATTTAACAAAAAGTGTATTAAAAATTATTTACAAAAGTAAAAACACGAAGTGTAATAAAAAAGAAACTTTGTCGAAAGGGGGTACCTTGAAACCCAGCGCATATGACAAAAACTAAAAACCGCTGTTGACGTATAGCTATACTCCGCAGCGTAATTTTAAACAACAACCTATTGAAAATAAGCGCAAAACAAAAAGGAAAGCGAGTAACCCTGACAAAGTAACTTAAATGGAGATATATAGAAATGGTCAACCACTGAGGGCGGTTGAAGGCAAAACAAATTTGAAATAAAATCCAATAAAGGATCAAAGTTATCCTTGCAAAAAATTAACTACAGCGACTTATCGCTTGCTTTAAATAATAAGAGAACTCAAGAAAATAATTATCTGGCCTGTTTCTTCGGTGTAGGTCCTCGGTGTAGTGGCAGTGATTTCTAATTGGATCGAAGATGTGGAAGGGAGATACCTGCTGCACAGCACAACTGAATCTCTCGGGGAGATAAAAAGGCTCTATTCCTTGAAGGGGTACAGGACATAGAACGCCTCCGTCAACGCAGAGGAACCAGGAACCTGACTTTCAGACTCCTCGATGAAGAACAAAAAAAAGCACCCAACTTCAATCGACGAAAAATCGACGGTGGATGTTAAATCCAGAAAAACGACCCTGTATTAAACAGGAAATTACTCACTGCATGTGCCAAGAAATAAACAGACTCACCTCTTTTCTGGGGTCGTAATTAGGAAAACTCGAGGTAAATCTATCAGATCTAACCTCAAAAAACACGTTTTCTTGATCCTGCTTGAAACCAAAAAAATGCCTTCAAAAAAAAGTGGGACATCAATCCTCAAAACTAGTAGGACAAATCCGCACCCTCGGCACTACCGGATGGCTTCTCCAGGTCAAGGAATAACGGGATTCGGGAATTTTCAGCCCGTTACATTTTTCGTTACAACGGAGGCTTCCACACCGTCGGTAAAAGCGATCACGACCTCCCGTTTGTCAAACAGCTGGCGCCCTCTGTTGGTGCCACTATTTCCAGAAAAACTCGAGAAAACTCTGGTTAATTAAATTTCGTTTTAGGGAAAGCAAAAGGGGACTTCGGTGATGAAAAGAAAAATGTTCAGCTGCCTTGAGCTGGAAAAATTGAATACTGGTGAGCTGCAGATTAAAACTATCGGAGACTAGAAGGATGGTGGCTGGAAAGACGAGACGACATTTAAGGAATCAAAGTGCCGGGTTCATCAGAGGTAAATTTGCTAATTTGTACAAAATAAAGCAGTAAAACAAATAATGTTGTTATTTAAAGAAAACTCTCTTGTTTGTTTTCTTATTAGGCAACCAATTATACCCCTAGGGGTAGGAAGGGTGGCGGCTCAAAAACCAGATTGCTACAATGTATGTTGCTAGTATGTCCCATAAATGTTGCTAGTTGTTCAATCTCATTTTCTGTCATACTAAATAATTGCGAGAGAGTAGCTAGATGCTTCCTTAGTCTAGTTGAAGTTAATGCAGATGCATTTCGCGCCCCACACTTTCGTGCATGTTTTTGAACTACTTTATATCCAGTAATGGAGTTACATGTGCCCACATTTGCGAAAAGAAAATTATTTTGTGGCTCAATGAAATTACTCCTTAAAGCAATCAGTGTTTCTGTGTGACGTTGTAGTTCTTCGGTAAAGAGTACCGGAACTCCCCTTCCTCTTTTGCCTCTAATTACAATTCGTTTAAATTTCTTCAGTAGGATTTTTTCAGTTGGAGTAATTGCTTCAGCAAACTCTTCATAATTTTCAGTGTTACCTGACGAAATATAGATGTCCAAAGGACAGTTCACCTACTCGTTTTCGGTTCAAAAGTAATAATCGGCAATAAACAGTTTCTAATAGAGTCTTATATACATTTAAGTTGTGACCGTCCTTCTTAAGATCAGAGAACGCCTTTGCCCCTTTTCGTTCCAAATAACCTTTAAAGCGTTTCAGGTCTTGAGCTAAAGGAACAATGGATACCTTGTTCCATTTTTGAGTACTAAGATCTGCTAAAGCTTTTTTTGACACCTCGAATTGCCATGAGTCGGTGAAAAGTTGTTTCAATGCCTTGTAACTTTCTTCTTTTTCAGCGGCTGCCGCTATATTGCCAACTTTCTTTTGCTTTAAATTTTCCAATATTGCAATGTCGCAACATTGCTTTAACGATGTCTGGATATTGGCAGCATACGTTGGCGCCTGAAACTTGCCTTTTTCAGCATCAAACCCAGCCTCCGATTTTGCGCATTCAACAAACAGTTCAAAGTTTCAGGGCGCAATGAATCAAGCAATGATTTAATGGAATGGTCACGCTCTCTCATAGCGTTAAGGAGTCTTGCAAGTTCACGCATCTTGCGAGAGCAAACCGTCACCAAGTGCTTCTCTCGGTGGGATTTCGTGTATCTAGCTCCATAAAGACAGATTAATGTATCAGTTTTCGCAGTCAGCGAAATTTTGTCTGCTGCCATTCTTGGAAAAACTACCTCGGCCAGTTCTTTATTAATCTTTACATTACGTAACATAATATTTTGCGAATCCGTTAAATGAGAATAAACAGGTTTGGTTTTCTTTTCATTAGCTTGGCATTTCGCTACATGACGGTACAATTGTTTAGACGAATAAAATCCTAAGCAATATTTGCACGGCACATACTTAGTTACGAGATTACTGCTCTTCACGGGCTTCTCGCAGGTTTGGGAGTTCTTTACAAAATTGCCCTTTTTCCTTAAGTTTGCTATTAACATCTGTCTTGTTTTAGACTTGGCAGGCAACGAAAATATCTTAGCGACTTCGAATTCAGACGAATGATTACGTTTAATGTGACGGGCAAAATTTAACACATCTGTGTCACAAAAGAAACAAAAGTCTGGTTTTCGAAATATTTTCTTGCCTGACATCTCAATTTTCTGTGATTTTTTTATTTGTTTGTCTGAAACATTTTTGGGAAATGCATGTTGGTTTTCATTTGCAGAAACCTTTTCATCACTAATCTCATGAAAATCGAATTCATTTAGAAGTCTCTAGATTTCGCCTGTTGACTTTAATTGGTGACTTTATTTTTAATTCAATATCCTCATCACTGCTAGAATCCGATGTAGAGGGTATGTACTCCGAATTATCCGGACTGTAAGGTTCAAAAGGACTTTCAGGACTTCCAGGTGTAGGTGGTATGATTTCAAATGTATTAAATGCTTCTTGTCTTGAACCGGGTCTACCTTCGACAAATACAATATCATCTTGAGCTATATTGTTAATGTCACCGTCTGTAAACATCGGAATATCTTGAGCTGCCTCTAAAATAGTTTGTATTGGGTCTGAAACTGCAATCCCTTCACTTTCGGCAAAGTCAGAAATATTTAGAGTTTTCTCTTGAATAGATTGTGTTGGAGGTAAGTTTGTATCCCCTAGAAAAAATGAAAGTAACATATAGTAGTAGTTACTTTTAAATTACCTTTGTCTGAACTTGTATTTGCGAAATTTCCGATCAACACACCACTGGCAAAATTAAAGCAACCTGTAAAGTTGATACATACACAATAATCGTTTGAAACCAAAATCAAATAATCCTCTTACTTTGTATGATAACGCTACACTCTTTTTCAGATTCTTTGATGTCCAACGAATCCTGGCCAGAATTTTTAACGATCTCAGTGATAGGTGAAGAAACCAAACAACCTTTAAACAATCAAATAAATAATTTTACATTGTACCTTAAAAATCACTATACAGAGCGTTTCAAAGAAAACTATCCACCCAGAATTTCTTGCAAATTAAATGAAATATGAAAAATCGCTCTGAGAGGTCGATTTTTGTGTGAAGGGAGACACTTAAATCCAAGGGGTGAGTCGCAGGGGAAAATTTTGTACACTAGATTTCTTTTTTGGAAAGATGTCCCCATATTTCCCAAGATTTCCTCAGATTTCCCCAACATTTCCTCAGCTTTACCTACCAATATTTCCTCGGATTTCCCGCAATTTTTTTCGCAACATTTCCCCAATATTTCCTCATATTTCCCCAGATTTCCTAAGATTCCCCAAGATTTCCTCGGATTTCCCAAGATTTCCTCGTATTTCTCTGAATCTTTTTTCGCAAGATTTCCCCAGATTTTCTAATACCTGTACACCAGATTTCCTTGCGGCTCACCCCTCGCTTAAATCCGTGCTTGGTAAAATTCTCACGCCAACCCCCAAGCCCCCACCACCCCATTTGTGATACATCATTTGGAAGCGAATTTCATTTTCAATTCTGTTTGACATTCATTCAACCCCAGCGATCTCATGGTAAAATTTTAAATTACATGTTCATCTCCATGATTCACCCCCTTCAACCACCACAATGCAAAAAGTTAACTTGAAGGTAACTTAATCTTCTACTGCGGCCTAAACAGACTAATTGAACGTCAAAATTTTCTCCCCAAAACTCACCACTTTCAACCCCAAAAATGCAAAAAAATTAAATGGAGGAAAGGGCCCCGCGCACTTTACTAGGAAAATTGGCTATGGGTTAGATTTTTCTGATTTTTTTATGTTTTGTAACCCTTTGTTTAATAAACATTTTGGCTTAGTATCTTTAGGTCCTCTCGTTTAGAAGTTACACTGGGTATTCCTGAGAGCAGGTGGGTTTACAATATCAAAAAGCGTGAGTAATTTGAGATGTCGTTTACCTCAGGCGGTCATCCTAGTAGTGATAATATTATTAGCAACATAAATAACTGATACATGGACTTGCTTCACTACAGAACCAAAAAATGTGCACCTAAAGCGAACTTTAGCTTTCAACCCCTCATTTATATGTCCTGGTCTTGCCAATGGAGAAAGATAACTATAACACAGGGTGTCCCAGAACGCTCGCACCACCTTTTAATGAAGTATTCAGCAATAAATTCTGAGTCGATCCCTGTTTTCGAAATTTTTCAGGGTCCAATAGTTCTCCAGTTATGAGATTTAAGTGAACCAGTTGTTTCATAAGGTATTTTATTTATTTTAATGTTAGGTGCAGTATTTCCTGGGTAACAAAATACAACAATATAAATTTTCATTGATGGTATCTTGTTACCTAGGAAATAGTGCATCTAACATTAAATTGCCTTATAAAGCAATTCAGAACTGAAATCTGATTGATCCACTGAAATCTGTTATAACTTGAGAACTATTGGACCCTGGAAATTTTCGAAAACAGGGATCGACTCAGAATTTAAGGCTGAATACGTCATTAAAAGGTGGTGCGAACATTCTGGGACACCCTACTGTATTATAGTTATCTTTCTCCATTGACAATACGAGGACATACAGGGTGTCCCATTTGTCTGTATTTGGTCGATATCTCCATTACTATTAGAAATAGCGAAAAACGGTTGAATACAAAGTTGCAAAGGATGAAACGAGGGACATTTTAAAAATTCAAGCCTGTATACGGGCTGTCCCGCTAAGGAATAACAACACAAACATTGGGTTTTTTAAATGGAACACCCTATATTTAAATTTTTTATTGGATTCTATGAAGAATACCAGGTAACATTTTTTGACATTTACGACAGAGTTTGTGCTAAGCGGAAATCATCACGAGTCGAAGACGAGTGGTGCTTTCCGCGGCAAGAAATCTGCAGTAATTGTCAAAAATAAATTTCCGGAAATTTTAGGGATCACGAGTGGTATTCAGCAAGAAAATTTCACTTTAAGTACAAAATCCTGACAGTAGGAACCTGATCCGAAATAATTTTCTCTTGATTAGCCAGAATACGTCGTAAAGATTTAAATCCTCGTTCATAATTGGATCAAATTTTTAAAGTGGAATTTTCAGCTGAATTGCAATTTTCATAGATCTAATATTTTGCCTACATTTTTGAAAGTTTATAATGTTACTGGAAACAAACTTAAGAAGCAAAGACCGGTTTCACGAGCTTGTGGGATACCCCGAACCTTCCTTAATGACATGCTAAATTTCAAGACTAAAGGTTTAAAATTGGTTGTAAAGTGATTTTTCAAGACAAGTAAGTACTGCAAAAGTAATTTTTACCACAAAATTGAAAATATCTTCTAAACGATTAACTTCAGTTGAAAACATGATTAATGAATGTTACTTGGAATTGATCATAGAATCCAATAAAAAAATAAAATACAGGGTGTTCCATTTTAAAAAACCTATGTTTGTGTCGTTATTACTTACTGGGACAGCCTGTATGTAGGATTGTATTTTTAAAACGTGCCTTGTTTGATTCTCTGCAACTTTGTATTTAAGAATTTTAGGCTATCTCTAATAGCAATGGAGATATCAACCGAATACAAACTCAAAGCTGAAGTTCGCTTTAGGTGCAAGTTTTTTGGTGCTGCAGTGAAGCAAGTCCATGTATCAGTTGTTTATACAGAGCGTTCCAATGAAAAGGAGCCACCCCAAATATTTCGTAAACCAAATAAAATATGAAAATTTGCTCGGACAGGTCGATTTTTATTTGGTGAAGGACACTTACATCCATGCTTGGTGAAATTTCAAAACTCACCCCCTAACCCCCCCCCTACCCCCACTTCCAAAATTTTAAATGGCAACCCCCCACTTGTGATACCTCATTTGAAAGTTAATTTCATTGCCACTGTAATAATTTTTGACATTTGTTCAACTTCAGCGCCTTCTTTGGTCAAATTTTAAATTACATTATGGCCGATTATGACACATCATTTGAAAGGGTTTTGAAATTGTCTCTAAACTAATGAAAGAATTTTTTAAGTCCATCCATTCGTTCAAAAGTTACAGCCTAAACTTGAAGGATTTCTATGCCCAGAACAAGCTAATGTCTTTCAATGTAACTTTTGAACGAGTGGGTGGATTTCAAAAATTCTTGCATCATTTTACAGAGAATTTCAAACCCTTTCAAATTATGTATCACAGAGGGCCCTACTGTAATTTAAAATTTGACCATAAAGGGCGTTAGAGTTGAACAAAAATTGTTACAGCGTTAGATTGCCAATGAAATTAGCTTTCAAACAATGTAGGTATCACAAGTGGGGGGTTGTCAATTAAAAGTTTCAAGTGGGAGTAGGTGGGGGTTACGGGGTGAGTTTTGAAATTTCGCCAAGCATGGATTTAAGTGTCCCCCTCCAAATAAAAATCGACCTGTCCGAGCGAATTTTCATATTTTATTTGGTTTACGAAATATTTGGGGTGGCTCCTTTTCATTGGAACTTGGAACGCTCTGCATTGCTAAAAATATTATTACTATTAGATGTCCTTTATTGCAAATGAAGGTAACTTACAATTACACAATTATATTATGTTGTAGCATCCTGAGCAGGTTGCATGAACTTGGTTCACTTCAGTTCTGAACCCCTCATATAACACAAGCATTCCAAGGCTTGAGTTTTAAAAACAAGTGTTTGACAAAAGGTCATAATTTTCTAACCTACATTTTATGACTTTTGACTTTAGATAATTGTCATCTTGTCCCAAGTTTTTATGTCTACCGATAGTAGTGTTATTCTCAAGAAGGTATGATTTTTTTTAAATAACTGGATTTTTTTTAAATAACTGCTTTATACTACTTTAAAATTGAACTGTCGATCTTTCAACTAATTATGTTCGACTTAAGGGTGTTCCACCTTTTTTTCAAATTTTCTGACCAATTCTTAAAGTTCTATGAAAATTTGGGGTTCTGAATAAGGAATTAATCCTATGTATGGCGGCAATCAGCTGGAGGGTAGACATGCCTGATACTTGCATTTGATTTGCATTTTTCTGGTGAGTCTACTCTTCCAGTGGCGAAAAACAGAAACAGCTGATTGTCGTCGCCAAATATCTAAAATCAAAAATTATAAAATTTACATCGTTTAATTCTGGTTTCTTAGGAAAAGGTTAGAAAAATCTACGTAACAACAATACAACTTAATTTCACATGATTATTTTATACATTAAGCATTGAACCAATCCAAAGCAGCATTTAATATACCAGTAACCAATCAAATCCTGATTACAGTGATAATACAACGTCAACTTGACAATACTTACTCAATACTTTAATTTATAAAATAATCTGCAAAATACGATTCGTAGTCTCTTGGTTGCCTTGTTGAGTCCTCATGGATGCACTACTTGTTAAATGGCAATCGTCGATTTACTAGTGAATATTTTCCAAAAATTGACAATAAATTTTGTTTTGAGAGACCGCTGAAAGTCTGATTCATAACAAACAAATTTTGGATGTCCAAGCTCTTAATATTCACCGATGGTATCATTGATAAGACCCTCTTTAAATGTTGCCATAAAACTTTCTAATTTGTGATAAAAAATAAAAATTGTAAACATTTGCACCCATGTGATATCTACAATCTACAATGAATCAACAAAGTGAATTGACTTTTGTAATAGAAATGTAGAATAAATTGTAATAAAACGTGCACTGTAAGCATTGATCACTGTAAGTATCAGTTTCTTATAAAAAATATAAAATATGTGACGCGCTTCGCTCGGTGTGTTGACGGTTGCTCGGGCGCCAGATTTTAGGCTGGTTTACTCCAGTTGCTCGCGGGCTGCTTTTAGACAGTCGAGAAATACGCCAGGTGTTCGAACGGCGGTGGCGAGAAGGAATGGGGGGTTGATTAGTCAGACGGCACAGACAGAGATACTAGTTATGACGAAAGATGGACGGTACAGAAACGGCACATGATAACGGCACAGTCTACGGTTTCGGTGAACTCGCTCCCTCTCGCTCGGACGAATTAAATTGACAAAAGACGGCGGGACGCTTGTCGTACTACCCTGCTCGGAAGCTGAGAGGTTACCCCTCGCGCTCACGGACAAGATGGCAGACAGCGGGACTGTCGGCCCCGGTTTCTGTTCGCCTATCGAGGGAATCCCCTTCACACGTTCGAACAGAACGCCGGGTCACGAGTTTCCTTTCCTCCCGACTTTATGCGATTGTGGATGGGAACCCCTTCGCACGCTCAGATAAAGTCAGTAGGAAATCCCAACTACACGTTAACGGAGGCGGTTAGCAAACCTTTCTTCCCGATTTTGTGCGATTGTCGATGGGAACCCCTTCGGACGCTCAGACAAATTCGGTGGAAAATCCCCTTTACAATAACGGAGGCGGTCAGCAAACCTTTCCTCCCGATTTTATGCGATTGTCGATGGGAACCCCTTCGGACGCTCAGATAAAATCGGTAGGAACTCCTAACTACAACAAGAATGACGCGGCAATCAAACTAACGGAAAGAGAGAGACAGAACACCTAATGAAACGGACGGTTACCTCGGTTTACAAAACTAAACGGCTGAATTAAAACTCAAGCTGAACAATACGGCTGACTTGACTCGGAGCGTTTGCTGAGTGAGAACTCAAGCCAAACTAAACATAAACAATGCGGAGCGCTCCTTATATAGATTTCCACCTCCTGGCGGCTACGTGCTCGCGCGACGTCGAGTGGAAATGGCACGGCGGAGAGGGAATTCGGTACTGCTCGCGCGGCCTCGGTGTCTTCCTCGGCGGTGGGGAAGCGCTCGATGTGGTGACATCTTTCTTCAGGGCTGTCGGCTGAAATATTCCTGAAATATTGAATTAATATTATAGGTTCCTGAAGTCCAGCGATGGCGAAAGGAAATCCTGTGGCTTCGACGTTATTTTATTCCTTCCAGGCGAAGAAATCACCACACGGCTCTTCAAGCTAGCAGAGCGGAGAGTCGGCGGCGTTGATAACGCGGTGTTTATCAACAACTCGGCGCGGCAGATTAATAAATGCGGGGGCGGAGTACCGAAATTGGTAACGGAGAAATTCACTTCGTTACATACCCCCTCCTCTTCGGGAAAGAGAAAAATTTCGAAGACATTTTTCTCTTTTTGTAGAGAGAGCGTGGCGGCCAGCAGAGACGGGGACGGTGACGGCGGTGACGGTGGTGGCGGCGGTGACGGGGCGGTTGTTCAACGGGGCGGATATTCATCAGGGTTGGCCTGATGGTGGCTGTACGGGCCACAGCATCCGCACGTGGGGCACGGATTCCAGGGGGCGGTGGTTCGGCGGTACGGGGGCGGAGACGGAGTTCGGCGACGGCAGCAGTTCCGGGACAATACTCCGATTGATCCACAGACGGAACAGAACACCACTGCCCGTCTGGCGGGACATTGTCTACGGAGGTGACCAGTGCCCCCACAGCGCCAGCAGCTTGACTCCGGGGCAGTGATCCGGGTTGGGGCGGTTGGTGGTGGTGAGGCTGCCAGCCGGCGGACGGGCGGCACGAACCGAGGCGGTGATAGGCCCCAAGAGGACGACGAGGACGGCGAGTGCCCTCTGGCGGGCGTTGGTGTTCGGGGCGGCGGGTCGACTGAAGTTGACTCATCGATGAGGTCCCAATCGCTGTCATCGGCCAGCTCCAGCGTGGGTGACGGGTGGGTGTCCCACTCGGACATCTGCAACAAAGGGCGGGTTAGCGAGGGGTGAAGTTAGAATGAAACCACCATCCGAAGGAAGGATTTATTCCCGCGGAGGGACGTAGAGGTGGAAGCGGACGTTGGAGGAGGTGGTGAGATGAACTCGGTAACGGCCGGTGGGACGGTCCTGGGGGCGGAGTCGTATGACGGCTCGACGGATGGCGGGGTTCCAGTTGACGGTCTTGACTTGATAGACGGCGTCGGCCAGCTGGCGCAAGTCTCCGTCTTCGTTGCTGTCGGCCAACGTGACGACGGGGCCCCACGGGAGCGGAGGAGGGGTGAGGCGGGGGTCGGTGGGGAGTTCGGGGGGGTTGATTGGGGGCGGTTGTCCGGGGCTCGGGGGCGGGGACGGCAACGAAAGGACCGGCGGGGAGGGTGGTTCGGGGATTGGCGATAAAGCGGGCGGGGGGGCGGAGAGAAGCGAAGCCAAACCGGCTGCTGCTTCATCGGCGGTCAAAGGCGACGGCGGCGGGGTGGTGGGGCGTGCGGGCGGGGGAGGTTGGCGCAGGCGGGCTTTCGCCTGGTACTGGCACCACAACTCCCGGACGCGTTCGGTCGGCCTGGCGGTGGTGGTAGCGTCTGGCGGAAGGTCGGGGGCCCTCACGACGGTGTTTGATGGAGGCCTCGGGAAGGGTAGCCGGGTCGGAGCCTGTAGTTTCCTGGCCAAGGCTCGCACTTTGTCCAGGCGGGAATCCTTGGCTCGGCTAACCCGGGCCGCCTCCTCCCGCATGGAAATTGCCTTTTGGGCGGTCTTCCGGGCGGCTTGGAGCCAGTCGGGAGTCCTTGACTGCTTTGGCATCTACGATATCAAGAAGGAGTTAGTGCATGCCGGACCATCTGTGCATGCACCCTCCTTTGACCCCTAGACGTACCACATACCCACTTAATTACCCCTTTCTTAGAACGGTTGGGAAAAAGAAACGGATCCCCAGGACAGTCGGGGACGGGAAATTTTGACGGGCGGAAGGCTGGCACATCGTGTTTCAGAGACGATGCAATTTCGGCCGGTTTGCGTGACGGTGGTGTGACGTGTTTGCAGGCGTCATCAAAAGGTGGACGGTTTGAAGGTACTGTCGAAAGGACGGTGTGACAGTAATCGTGGACGGGGACGGCAATCGTGGACGGCGACGGTAATCCCATCTTGGTTGGCTTTTCCCGGTAGCATTGAGCAAACGTTGTCTTCAACGTTCTGTTGGCTTCTGTTGGCTGCTGGGTTAGCTTGGGGACAATCTCGCTTTGAAGTCTGGTGGGGACGGACTCCACATTGGAAGCTCAGCTTCCTCTTCTTCAAAGGTGACCTGCGCTCTGCTGTGGTCGACGTGATTCTTGACCAGTCGGGGGAGGCAGGTTGTTGGTGGGGGTGCCGCCGAGGACAGTTTTCGGCGGCTCCGTTGGTTCCGGTTGTTTTTCATCTTTCTCCGGGGTGCGGCTCTCTCCATCCGGACTGAGCGAACATTGCTGTCAATGTCGGTTGGCTCATCTGTCCGGACTTCTCGGGTAGGTTTTCGGTGGGGCACAGTGTGACCTGCAACACTTTCCAGTATGCAGGTCTTCGGCTCGTCCATCGGACTCATGGGGATTACTGCTCCGAGTTCGGATCTCGTGCAGCCCCTCAACCCAGATTGATGGACGAAGCGACACCGGGGAAGGTCCCGGTGTCATCGGCGGTGGCAACAGTAGTCACCCACTACTGTTGCCGACAGCGGGTCTTCTGAGGACGTCGGTACTGGGGAAGTGGCAGTTTCCACCCCCCTCCGGTGATACGCCTGGGTCGCTCGCTGCGGCGGCCAACGATCCTACCACCGGGCCAGACAGCATCGACGTTGCCCCCCTCAGAAAACAGGTTTTCCGGTCGTCGGTTTTCTCTCGGAGACAGTTGCATGGTCCTAAATTGCGTTAGCCTGGTCATCGGTTCATGTTCGGTGGACGTCATGTCTGACGTCACCGGAAATGGTGATCCGGTTCACCTTTTCCTTTGGTCATTGTCGGCACGGTCTTTCTTGGCGGCGAGAATGGTCATTCTACGCGTTTCGGGGCGGTCGGGTATCTTCGGGTGTTGTCGGAAATCCTCGGGGTTTCGTGTTTGGTCGGTTGGTCGGAGACGGGACGGTCCTTCTCTACGGAAACGGTTCCTGAACGGGGATCGGAGCTTGTCGGAGTTCGTCGGGTGTCGTCGGAAATCTTCGGGGATTCGTGGTTGGTCGGTTGGAGACGGTACGGTCCTTCTCCACGGAAAATTTCGAAAAACGGTCCCTGCTCGGGCGCCAAAATATGTGACGCGCTTCGCTCGGTGTGTTGACGGTTGCTCGGGCGCCAGATTTTAGGCTGGTTTACTCCAGTTGCTCGCGGGCTGCTTTTAGACAGTCGAGAAATACGCCAGGTGTTCGAACGGCGGTGGCGAGAAGGAATGGGGGGTTGATTAGTCAGACGGCACAGACAGAGATACTAGTTATGACGAAAGATGGACGGTACAGAAACGGCACATGATAACGGCACAGTCTACGGTTTCGGTGAACTTGCTCCCTCTCGCTCGGACGAATTAAATTGACAAAAGACGGCGGGACGCTTGTCGTACTACCCTGCTCGGAAGCTGAGAGGTTACCCCTCGCGCTCACGGACAAGATGGCAGACAGCGGGACTGTCGGCCCCGGTTTCTGTTCGCCTATCGAGGGAATCCCCTTCACACGTTCGAACAGAACGCCGGGTCACGAGTTTCCTTTCCTCCCGACTTTATGCGATTGTGGAAGGGAACCCCTTCGCACGCTCAGATAAAGTCAGTAGGAAATCCCAACTACACGTTAACGGAGGCGGTTAGCAAACCTTTCTTCCCGATTTTGTGCGATTGTCGATGGGAACCCCTTCGGACGCTCAGACAAATTCGGTGGAAAATCCCCTTTACAATAACGGAGGCGGTCAGCAAACCTTTCCTCCCGATTTTATGCGATTGTCGATGGGAACCCCTTCGGACGCTCAGATAAAATCGGTAGGAACTCCTAACTACAACAAGAATGACGCGGCAATCAAACTAACGGAAAGAGAGAGACAGAACACCTAATGAAACATTTATTCAGACACAACTAGTACAATAATTAACCCGGACGGTTACCTCGGTTTACAAAACTAAACGGCTGAATTAAAACTCAAGCTGAACAATACGGCTGACTTGACTCGGAGCGTTTGCTGAGTGAGAACTCAAGCCAAACTAAACATAAACAATGCGGAGCGCTCCTTATATAGATTTCCACCTCCTGGCGGCTACGTGCTCGCGCGACGTCGAGTGGAGATGGCACGGCGGAGAGGGAATTCGGTACTGCTCGCGCGGCCTCGGTGTCTTCCTCGGCGGTGGGGAAGCGCTCGATGTGGTGACATCTTTCTTCAGGGCTGTCGGCTGAAATATTCCTGAAATATTGAATTAATATTATAGGTTCCTGAAGTCCAGCGATGGCGAAAGGAAATCCTGTGGCTTCGACGTTATTTTATTCCTTCCAGGCGAAGAAATCACCACACGGCTCTTGAAGCTAGCAGAGCGGAGAGTCGGCGGCGTTGATAACGCGGTGTTTATCAACAACTCGGCGCGGCAGATTAATAAATGCGGGGGCGGAGTACCGAAATTGGTAACGGAGAAATTCACTTCGTTACAAATATTTACTTACGCCTTCGTTCAATTGCGAGATTCCTTTCCATTTTTTCTGTCGTTTTAGTCGACTCCCATTTGGGAAGGTTTAATGATCGGCTGGTACACAACAGCATGATTTTCTTGGCCCTAGACCCCTGCATTTTTTTAAACTTAAGATTTTTAATGTATATATGCACTCTGCTTCCATCAAGGCGTTCACTTATTTCACATGTGATTCTAACCTATAACGATGCCGTTGCCGCCACAAATAATGCCGCGTTGCCGCTTATTTTGGACGCAGTTTCAACCATTCGACGTATAAACATATTCATGGGGGACGAGCACATGATACAGCAAGCGTATGCAGTAAAAATTCGTAGCGCCCCCTACAGAACATACATGGAATTAAAACATACTGCTCTATTACACTAGACGCGCAATTTGACGTCCGTCTAATTTTAGCCGTTCAGACTCCCCCTCCCCTCAGACGTCATTTAACACAGGAACGTAATTCGGCGTCCGCATACGGACGCCGAATTACTGGGGACGCAACATTGCATGTAATTTGGCAATGTAAGGACGCAGCAATGATAGGTGGATAAAAATACGTACGTTTGTACGTACGTACGTTCGTTTGTAATAACGCCACAGCCAAAACTACTGGACTGATTTGGCTCAAGTTTGGAACATACGCATCTCGTAACCTAACTTAGATCTGAAAAGCTTTTGGAGTCAATCGTGCAACCGGAAATGCCATTTTGGCACATCAACTTTTAAATTTTAAATGCAAACCCCCATTTTTCACGTCACCATAAGGAAGACCTTCAAATTCTGCTTCTAAGAGTGTATTCATTTTTAGTGCCCTTTTGACCAAAAATTTAAAAAAAATTGATTTTTATCGGACTTTAAAATCGCGGTACAGGCCAAGCCCCTGAACCGATTTGGCTGAAATTTTGCACATGCGGATTGTATTACACGTCGAAGAGCTGAACAAATTTTGAATTCAATCGACTCACGGAAAGTGGCGTTTTGGCACACAAATTTCCAAATTTAAAATTATTCTCTCATTTGACTATTAAAAATAAGTTTTTGAAAGATTTATTGTCACCATCAGAAAGGTCTTCAAATTCTGGTTTTAAATAAGACAAAATTAATTCACATTTAGCGCTGTTTGGATCAAAAAATCGAAATTTTATAATAACAGTAAAAATACATTATAGCCGAAATTACTGAATCGATTTGGTTGAAATTTGGTACATGGAGATTGGGTGACCCGTTGAAGACCTGAAAGGCTTTTGAAAGCAATTGGCCCACGGGAAGTCCCATTTAAGCATATCAATTTAAGATTTTAAATACAAGACCTCCTTTTTTATGTCGCCATTAGAAAGGCGATCAAATTCTGGTTCTAAAAATGTGTTCACAGTTTCTGCCATTTCAGTGGAAAATAGAGAAAAAATTCTTTCTCATTGAAAGGGAGCGGGCTGACAGTGGATGACATAAAGTGGCAGTTATTGTCAAAAAGATGGCAAAAGATTAACCTTAAAAGGAACATATTGTCAAACGTGATGGGTGATGTCCGAGGTGACGTCGGTATTTGTCATCCGAAATTAGTCAAGGATTTAAAAAATTCTGTTGAATTGACTACTATCTACACAGAATACAAAGATCCACGCGATGGGGAGGTTCCAGCCGCTTCTCTGCTGCATTTTTTTTAAATGAGCCTGATATATTTGACGTCAATTTTAATTCCTATGGTGACGTGAAAAATAATAATAATAATAATAATACCTATAACGATTCAAAGGGTAATAGGTCGAATTCCCATCTAACAGTATTAGCAGGCAGGCGGGGAAATTGGACCTAATACTGGTAAGAAATCCCATTAGCACATCTGAGCTATGATAGATGGCGTAAGTTGCCGATGAAACAGTTATGCTGTATAATTTGGTTTGCAACAAGAATGGCTTTATTTTACAATGGGAATTTTACAATCTGGTCATAATTTAAAAATTACAATGCTAATGAACGTACTACTCACAGAACAGGCATGGAAAAGCATTCTAGTTCCTAGTTTTAACAAGTTTTACTATCCAAAGGCACTCTGTCCTTAGTTTTTGCAGGATTTCTACTTGATAAGGACTGAGTTGGCCAGATCTTCGTTCATCATGGAAGTCTTAGCTTATATACAATTTCCCTAGAAGTCTTGGTTAAATGTATTCCCCTCTATGTTTAGCACCTACGATAGACAACTTCTTGATTTATGACCGATTGCATCGTAATCTTAAGGGGTTTCTTAAAGAAAAGTGACGTTTAAATTCCGCAGATACTTTTGCTGGAACAATGGTTTCCAAGGATCACTGTCTTTAAGGAACCCTCAAAAATTGCGATGCAATCGGCCATTATTTATATTAAAACACTGCACTTACCTCAGTGCCAAAAAGGTAGGCAGCCAGTAATCCTATAAACGACATTATTGGCGAGGATATTGCAAACTTATCGATGACCAATAATTTAAAATTTCTCCATCTGTTTTCAGAAAAGGCTCGTTCGCTTTGTTATAGGTAAACGGATTTTCCTCCCATAACAAACATAGAGCACTTGACCGAGCTCAAAATCTGAAGTGGCCCTTGTCGTTACTCTGCGGTAGGTTCACAGTAAGCTTAGATTAGGGATTGTTCTCGTTTCCTCTGTTTCGCAGGAGGGTCTTCGGAAGACAGTAACCACCTAAGCTAATTTAGTTAGTTAGTTTTAATTCACTGCTGGTACACCTACCTGCTGTTGTTATATATTCCTCGTGATTATTCCTAGGTTATAGATGCATTTCTGAAAATTAAATGCTCAGTGGCACTGGCCGAATTTGTGAGGTTACGTAACTGTCAAAGTTAAAGTTGAGTGCCGAAGTGCCTTCTTTATACGCGAGCGGCATTTTGGCACCTCAAACTTTATTAGGGATTCAGACTGCACTGGAGCATTAATTTCCTCATTACAGCGCAGGGCTACGCCTCGTGTCTTTAGGAAGACGCCCAAGCGAATAAAGGGTTTGTAAACGCGGAATGGCGTAATCAAGACGGCCTCAGGCCTTGAAAGTTTCTGCCACGAGATTGGTGGACTGTACCGCCGTTTTAAGAACCAAATTCGATGCTTTTGGGCTCGTTTGTTTACGAATGCGATATTAAGAACCAGTGGGTTGTCCTGCAGGATGCATAAGACGTACCTGTTCAGGACAGCCCAATTTATCGACTTTATTTATGAGTACTGAAATGCCGCTTTTATGAAGCAGAGTGCGAAAGTGCCGTCTTTATAAGTGAAAAGCTGTCACGCAAGTCAGCTAAGCGGCATTATGGCACTCCAGACTTTGTAAGCCCTAATTTCCTCGCTAAAGCGTGGGGCTACGCCCAAGGCTTTTACGAAGACGGCCCAGCTAGTGAAAGGTCTGTAAACGCGGAATGGCGTAAAAAAGACGGCTTCAGGTCTTGAAAGATTCTGCCGCGAGATTGGTTGACTGTACTGGCGTTTTAAGAAAGAATTTCGATGCTTTTGGGCTTTCGAATGCGATATTAAGGACCAGTGGGCTGTGCTGCAGGATGCATAAGGCTTACCTTTTTTATTTATTTTATGCGATTGTCGATGGGAACCCCTTCGGACGCTCAGATAAAATCGGTAGGAACTCCTAACTACAACAAGAATGACGCGGCAATCAAACTAACGGAAAGAGAGAGACAGAACACCTAATGAAACGGACGGTTACCTCGGTTTACAAAACTAAACGGCTGAATTAAAACTCAAGCTGAACAATACGGCTGACTTGACTCGGAGCGTTTGCTGAGTGAGAACTCAAGCCAAACTAAACATAAACAATGCGGAGCGCTCCTTATATAGATTTCCACCTCCTGGCGGCTACGTGCTCGCGCGACGTCGAGTGGAAATGGCACGGCGGAGAGGGAATTCGGTACTGCTCGCGCGGCCTCGGTGTCTTCCTCGGCGGTGGGGAAGCGCTCGATGTGGTGACATCTTTCTTCAGGGCTGTCGGCTGAAATATTCCTGAAATATTGAATTAATATTATAGGTTCCTGAAGTCCAGCGATGGCGAAAGGAAATCCTGTGGCTTCGACGTTATTTTATTCCTTCCAGGCGAAGAAATCACCACACGGCTCTTCAAGCTAGCAGAGCGGAGAGTCGGCGGCGTTGATAACGCGGTGTTTATCAACAACTCGGCGCGGCAGATTAATAAATGCGGGGGCGGAGTACCG
The DNA here is from genome assembly GCA_963924575.1 of Pycnomerus fuliginosus. NCBI lineage: Eukaryota > Metazoa > Arthropoda > Insecta > Coleoptera > Zopheridae > Pycnomerus > Pycnomerus fuliginosus. Next base: position 30,086,122 of record OZ004621.1, read on the forward strand.
AAATTGGTAACGGAGAAATTCACTTCGTTACATACCCCCTCCTCTTCGGGAAAGAGAAAAATTTCGAAGACATTTTTCTCTTTTTGTAGAGAGAGCGTGGCGGCCAGCGGAGACGGGGACGGTGACGGCGGTGACGGTGGTGGCGGCGGTGACGGGGCGGTTGTTCAACGGGGCGGATATTCATCAGGGTTGGCCTGATGGTGGCTGTACGGGCCACAGCATCCGCACGTGGGGCACGGATTCCAGGGGGCGGTGGTTCGGCGGTACGGGGGCGGAGACGGAGTTCGGCGACGGCAGCAGTTCCGGGACAATACTCCGATTGATCCACAGACGGAACAGAACACCACTGCCCGTCTGGCGGGACATTGTCTACGGAGGTGACCAGTGCCCCCACAGCGCCAGCAGCTTGACTCCGGGGCAGTGATCCGGGTTGGGGCGGTTGGTGGTGGTGAGGCTGCCAGCCGGCGGACGGGCGGCACGAACCGAGGCGGTGATAGGCCCCAAGAGGACGACGAGGACGGCGAGTGCCCTCTGGCGGGCGTTGGTGTTCGGGGCGGCGGGTCGACTGAAGTTGACTCATCGATGAGGTCCCAATCGCTGTCATCGGCCAGCTCCAGCGTGGGTGACGGGTGGGTGTCCCACTCGGACATCTGCAACAAAGGGCGGGTTAGCGAGGGGTGAAGTTAGAATGAAACCACCATCCGAAGGAAGGATTTATTCCCGCGGAGGGACGTAGAGGTGGAAGCGGACGTTGGAGGAGGTGGTGAGATGAACTCGGTAACGGCCGGTGGGACGGTCCTGGGGGCGGAGTCGTATGACGGCTCGACGGATGGCGGGGTTCCAGTTGGCGGTCTTGACTTGATAGACGGCGTCGGCCAGCTGGCGCAAGTCTCCGTCTTCGTTGCTGTCGGCCAACGTGACGACGGGGCCCCACGGGAGCGGAGGAGGGGTGAGGCGGGGGTCGGTGGGGAGTTCGGGGGGGTTGATTGGGGGCGGTTGTCCGGGGCTCGGGGGCGGGGACGGCAACGAAAGGACCGGCGGGGAGGGTGGTTCGGGGATTGGCGATAAAGCGGGCGGGGGGGCGGAGAGAAGCGAAGCCAAACCGGCTGCTGCTTCATCGGCGGTCAAAGGCGACGGCGGCGGGGTGGTGGGGCGTGCGGGCGGGGGAGGTTGGCGCAGGCGGGCTTTCGCCTGGTACTGGCACCACAACTCCCGGACGCGTTCGGTCGGCCTGGCGGTGGTGGTAGCGTCTGGCGGAAGGTCGGGGGCCCTCACGACGGTGTTTGATGGAGGCCTCGGGAAGGGTAGCCGGGTCGGAGCCTGTAGTTTCCTGGCCAAGGCTCGCACTTTGTCCAGGCGGGAATCCTTGGCTCGGCTAACCCGGGCCGCCTCCTCCCGCATGGAAATTGTCTTTTGGGCGGTCTTCCGGGCGGCTTGGAGCCAGTCGGGAGTCCTTGACTGCTTTGGCATCTACGATATCAAGAAGGAGTTAGTGCATGCCGGACCATCTGTGCATGCACCCTCCTTTGACCCCTAGACGTACCACATACCCACTTAATTACCCCTTTCTTAGAACGGTTGGGAAAAAGAAACGGATCCCCAGGACAGTCGGGGACGGGAAATTTTGACGGGCGGAAGGCTGGCACATCGTGTTTCAGAGACGATGCAATTTCGGCCGGTTTGCGTGACGGTGGTGTGACGTGTTTGCAGGCGTCATCAAAAGGTGGACGGTTTGAAGGTACTGTCGAAAGGACGGTGTGACAGTAATCGTGGACGGGGACGGCAATCGTGGACGGCGACGGTAATCCCATCTTGGTTGGCTTTTCCCGGTAGCATTGAGCAAACGTTGTCTTCAACGTTCTGTTGGCTTCTGTTGGCTGCTGGGTTAGCTTGGGGACAATCTCGCTTTGAAGTCTGGTGGGGACGGACTCCACATTGGAAGCTCAGCTTCCTCTTCTTCAAAGGTGACCTGCGCTCTGCTGTGGTCGACGTGATTCTTGACCAGTCGGGGGAGGCAGGTTGTTGGTGGGGGTGCCGCCGAGGACAGTTTTCGGCGGCTCCGTTGGTTCCGGTTGTTTTTCATCTTTCTGCGGGGTGCGGCTCTCTCCATCCGGACTGAGCGAACATTGCTGTCAATGTCGGTTGGCTCATCTGTCCGGACTTCTCGGGTAGGTTTTCGGTGGGGCACAGTGTGACCTGCAACACTTTCCAGTATGCAGGTCTTCGGCTCGTCCATCGGACTCATGGGGATTACTGCTCCGAGTTCGGATCTCGTGCAGCCCCTCAACCCAGATTGATGGACGAAGCGACACCGGGGAAGGTCCCGGTGTCATCGGCGGTGGCAACAGTAGTCACCCACTACTGTTGCCGACAGCGGGTCTTCTGAGGACGTCGGTACTGGGGAAGTGGCAGTTTCCACCCCCCTCCGGTGATACGCCTGGGTCGCTCGCTGCGGCGGCCAACGATCCTACCACCGGGCCAGACAGCATCGACGTTGCCCCCCTCAGAAAACAGGTTTTCCGGTCGTCGGTTTTCTCTCGGAGACAGTTGCATGGTCCTAAATTGCGTTAGCCTGGTCATCGGTTCATGTTCGGTGGACGTCATGTCTGACGTCACCGGAAATGGTGATCCGGTTCACCTTTTCCTTTGGTCATTGTCGGCACGGTCTTTCTTGGCGGCGAGAATGGTCATTCTACGCGTTTCGGGGCGGTCGGGTATCTTCGGGTGTTGTCGGAAATCCTCGGGGTTTCGTGTTTGGTCGGTTGGTCGGAGACGGGACGGTCCTTCTCTACGGAAACGGTTCCTGAACGGGGATCGGAGCTTGTCGGAGTTCGTCGGGTGTCGTCGGAAATCTTCGGGGATTCGTGGTTGGTCGGTTGGAGACGGTACGGTCCTTCTCCACGGAAAATTTCGAAAAACGGTCCCTGCTCGGGCGCCAAAATATGTGACGCGCTTCGCTCGGTGTGTTGACGGTTGCTCGGGCGCCAGATTTTAGGCTGGTTTACTCCAGTTGCTCGCGGGCTGCTTTTAGAGATACTAGTTATGACGAAAGATGGACGGTACAGAAACGGCACATGATAACGGCACAGTCTACGGTTTCGGTGAACTTGCTCCCTCTCGCTCGGACGAATTAAATTGACAAAAGACGGCGGGACGCTTGTCGTACTACCCTGCTCGGAAGCTGAGAGGTTACCCCTCGCGCTCACGGACAAGATGGCAGACAGCGGGACTGTCGGCCCCGGTTTCTGTTCGCCTATCGAGGGAATCCCCTTCACACGTTCGAACAGAACGCCGGGTCACGAGTTTCCTTTCCTCCCGACTTTATGCGATTGTGGAAGGGAACCCCTTCGCACGCTCAGATAAAGTCAGTAGGAAATCCCAACTACACGTTAACGGAGGCGGTTAGCAAACCTTTCTTCCCGATTTTGTGCGATTGTCGATGGGAACCCCTTCGGACGCTCAGACAAATTCGGTGGAAAATCCCCTTTACAATAACGGAGGCGGTCAGCAAACCTTTCCTCCCGATTTTATGCGATTGTCGATGGGAACCCCTTCGGACGCTCAGATAAAATCGGTAGGAACTCCTAACTACAACAAGAATGACGCGGCAATCAAACTAACGGAAAGAGAGAGACAGAACACCTAATGAAACATTTATTCAGACACAACTAGTACAATAATTAACCCGGACGGTTACCTCGGTTTACAAAACTAAACGGCTGAATTAAAACTCAAGCTGAACAATACGGCTGACTTGACTCGGAGCGTTTGCTGAGTGAGAACTCAAGCCAAACTAAACATAAACAATGCGGAGCGCTCCTTATATAGATTTCCACCTCCTGGCGGCTACGTGCTCGCGCGACGTCGAGTGGAGATGGCACGGCGGAGAGGGAATTCGGTACTGCTCGCGCGGCCTCGGTGTCTTCCTCGGCGGTGGGGAAGCGCTCGATGTGGTGACATCTTTCTTCAGGGCTGTCGGCTGAAATATTCCTGAAATATTGAATTAATATTATAGGTTCCTGAAGTCCAGCGATGGCGAAAGGAAATCCTGTGGCTTCGACGTTATTTTATTCCTTCCAGGCGAAGAAATCACCACACGGCTCTTGAAGCTAGCAGAGCGGAGAGTCGGCGGCGTTGATAACGCGGTGTTTATCAACAACTCGGCGCGGCAGATTAATAAATGCGGGGGCGGAGTACCGAAATTGGTAACGGAGAAATTCACTTCGTTACAAATATTTACTTACGCCTTCGTTCAATTGCGAGATTCCTTTCCATTTTTTCTGTCGTTTTAGTCGACTCCCATTTGGGAAGGTTTAATGATCGGCTGGTACACAACAGCATGATTTTCTTGGCCCTAGACCCCTGCATTTTTTTAAACTTAAGATTTTTAATGTATATATGCACTCTGCTTCCATCAAGGCGTTCACTTATTTCACATGTGATTCTAACCTATAACGATGCCGTTGCCGCCACAAATAATGCCGCGTTGCCGCTTATTTTGGACGCAGTTTCAACCATTCGACGTATAAACATATTCATGGGGGACGAGCACATGATACAGCAAGCGTATGCAGTAAAAATTCGTAGCGCCCCCTACAGAACATACATGGAATTAAAACATACTGCTCTATTACACTAGACGCGCAATTTGACGTCCGTCTAATTTTAGCCGTTCAGACTCCCCCTCCCCTCAGACGTCATTTAACACAGGAACGTAATTCGGCGTCCGCATACGGACGCCGAATTACTGGGGACGCAACATTGCATGTAATTTGGCAATGTAAGGACGCAGCAATGATAGGTGGATAAAAATACGTACGTTTGTACGTATGTACGTTCGTTTGTAATAACGCCACAGCCAAAACTACTGGACTGATTTGGCTCAAATTTGGAACATACGCATCTCGTAACCTAACTTAGATCTGAAAAGCTTTTGGAGTCAATCGTGCAACCGGAAATGCCATTTTGGCACATCAACTTTTAAATTTTAAATGCAAACCCCCATTTTTCACGTCACCATAAGGAAGACCTTCAAATCCTGCTTCTAAGA